>OX393552.1:29081286-29831286 GCA_947650365.1 Chamaelirium japonicum
ACACTAGATCGCGTGTTCTCGTCTCGCCGTTATAACGAAAGGAATGAACTTTGGACATAGTGAAAAATTATAAGAGCTGCACTTTGAACACCATGGAAGGCTTCTTAGTTCTTATCTATTTTACACGAAACAGGATTCCTCAGAATGGAAAGAATCTTGTGTTGATTTGTGACTTGTGAGCACACAAATATGAGTATGAATTTAGGTAAAGATGAAATTTTTCATTTTTTAAAATCAAGAATCCATGTTCAAAGAGTAAACCTGAAGAATCTGTGTTAGAATCCAACTTCTTAAGATTGTCAATAATCTTCTTATGTATTTTTCTTATGTGGAAAGGGATACTAGTGACTTGTCTTAAACACGTCTTCTTGGTAGTTTAACATAATTTTCAAATGTCTGCCGACCATGTGGTCTAGGTTTCATGTCAAACCCTTCATTCGCACAAAATTACCTTAGAATTGAGATTCAGTACTGATTAAAGCGTTGACTTCATGTTGAAAGTCAGTCGCAATATTCTGCTCAATCCTTTCGCAGAATGTCCTTGATTAGAGTTTTACTACATTGCAGACCTTGTTCTAATAAGATAAAGATGTAACCTAGGAAGGCATTGGTTACAATGGAAGGCAAATCAGGGTGTATCTAGAAGTTGCAATGAACACTGTGTAAAGATTGGGTGTTTGGTTTTTAAAATCCACAACATATTCAATTTGAACCTTACTGACAGGTAGCTTTCACTTGTAAAATCTAGACTAATCAAGTGTAATGCAGGATTGGATCAAATAGGGTTAAAAGGAGATTACTTTGTAAGATTTTGGCTAGGATTTAGAATCAGTTTTATTATGAAAATTTGTCCTGCACATCTGATTTCAGATCTGTGAAGTGGGTGGGAATAGGAAAAGAGGTCTATAGACGGAAAGTGTGAATATGATAAAGATCAATGAGCAAGGGAAATGCAAATCATATATGCAGCGATCACATTGAAATGCAGCAGGTAAGAGAAAACATGCGAAAAATTATACTATGTAGAAATTTCATAACAAGGAATGATATCATCTCAAAAACTTAAGAATAGAAAAGGAATCTAAATTGCAGAAAGAGAGAATTGAATAGAAATAAAACTAGAAAGAAGAAGAAAAGAATGAAGATAACAATAGGATGACACAATCTGTCCAACAACGGTCCTATCTCTTCTTAAGTAAGTTATCCTACTAGGAATTTGAATCAAGTAGGACTGTTAAATCTTAAGCGTCACTTGCGCTCATCTAAAAATTAAGAAAAATGCATGAGATATGTTGAAAGAGAAAAAAAATCTAATCCTATCCAATCTTGGCCGACCTCTGGCTCTGACCCATTCCCCACTGAAATGACTTAAGCATCCTTTTGTTGTCTTTTGAGCAATATTTGATCCGGACGAACCCAATTGATGCCCAATCTCCATATTGATAACCTGATTCAGCTGGATGCGTTAGGACCTGTTTGGATACGCTCCGATTCTAGAATTCTAGGATTCTGGAAGCCCGTAATCGCTAAAAAAGACAAAGAGCCTGTTTGGATATAACCCGATTCCAAAAGTGTTTCTGCGGAGAGCCCAAAATGTACTTCTGAGAGCCATGTTCTGGAGCCCAAAATCGAGGCTCTGGGCTCCAGAGCCCTTTTTTGGATTTTGGGATTCCGGACTCCTAGAATCCTAGAATCACAATCGTATCCAAACAGGGCCTTAAAATGCTTCTGTTGCTATAAGCTCGTCCTCGAGTTCAAGAACTTCAACTATTTCAGTTCCAATCATACCGGATAAGGCCCGTGGATGCCCTCTATAAAAGATGGAATATGCATCTTTTTTCAATCTTCTGCATCATAAAGCTGAATTTCACGTGAACATGGTAAAAGGTATAGTTCTCCCAAGTGTTGTGCTCGATGCAATGATGAAATGACAGAGTCAACCATGAGGTGTGAGATTATCATCGGGAACACATCACATAGAACTTAGTTCTAATATTGTCCAACCAAAAAAGAAACAGAGCTCCCACACCGGGATCTCGATCATGGAACCATGCAACTTGATATGATGTCTCCTGATGCACCTTAGATTCAGCATTTGACCATCGTGGTTGACAAAAAAACTCTAGTCTGTACTACCGCAACTAGTTACCAACTTAGTAAGTCTTCCTCTGAATGTTATGGTTGTTCTTTGAATGTTATTGTCATTCTGAAGATGATATGCCGCTTTGCAGACAGTGACAGTTCATCAATAGTATTCACCTCTCTTTACCCTCAATGTTTCTTTAAATGTGGGCTACTTTTCTAGCAAGACCATATGTGCGTAGGCTTTGGATTAATCAGAGAGTCATCAT
This sequence comes from Chamaelirium japonicum, assembly GCA_947650365.1. Lineage (NCBI taxonomy): Eukaryota > Viridiplantae > Streptophyta > Magnoliopsida > Liliales > Melanthiaceae > Chamaelirium > Chamaelirium japonicum. The sequence goes on from OX393552.1 coordinate 29,083,638, forward strand.
ATGTAGTATTATTCTCCTGTACAACTTATTTATATCCACCCTTTTTTTGGCTTGTTTTTCAGTTGTTTCAGGTGGTTATGGAAGACTCCAATTCCTCTGTTGGTATTTAATGCCGAACAAATTAAAGGGTGACTAAAATAGGTTTTAATGTTGTGGAATGAATGTAAAGTTGCAACTAGACCTATATACAAGCAAGCAGGAATGTGGGATTTACTAGGTCAATGTTGGATTTACTAGGTCTAGTCTTATGCAACTAATATGACTGATTCAAGCAATGTTCGAGATTAACACAATTTTAATTGAAGTAGCGAAATAATAAAACAAACGAGATTCTTCAACAGTGCAAATATCTCAAGCCGGTAATATATTCGAAGTATAGATCTTCTCTTTGAGAGCCTTCGGATAACCGATAGTGACTTTCAATTTGAAAACGACTCCCATGTAGTATGCGTCGTACTTCGTGCTAGTCGAGAGAAGTCCACACAATTATGCTATTGAATTATTGTAAACTATGTAATGATACTTCTAACAGTTCTCTACGTGGATGCAGATATGAGGTGCGGGAGAGGGCTGCACGATAGCAAGTTCAAGGGAAAGGTTCTAGAAGGGTTTTGGTCAAGTGCAATTTTTAAGACAACAAAATGTATATTTGGGTTTTCACGTAGTTCAGTTTTTCCAATGTAGGTGAAACTTGGCAGGGTGGTAGATATATGTGAGAAGAGGTTATGGTCCGAATTTGGGTGAAGCAGACGGGTAGGTATGGAGATATCAGGGTTCAATTCGGATTTCAGAATTGGGTCTTTTGGCGAAAGTGTGTAGGTCTGATGGAGGGATCTAAGGAATTTGGTTTCAGTTAAATCAAATTGGTTTCAGAAAAGTTATGGAGGGTTTAAGGTTTCAGCTCTGTAGGTTTCTACAGTTTTTGGTTTAGATGGATGGTTCTCGATGGCTCTTACTTTCAATGAAATTACAATACAGAAATTGCACAACGCAAAGATTAGATGATGGAACAAACTCACCAGATGACGAAGATAACTACCGGATTACTCTGGCTCAAAGGTTTGTACCCGGAGAATTCTTGGATCCACGCGAAGCAAGCAATCACCCATCTAGGAAGCACCGACACTCCACCCGGCCACCCGCACCTGTGTCGGACACGGACACGGCCCGGACACATGTCCGACACAGCTCCGACACGGGGGACTCGTTTTAATAGAAATTGGGCCTCAGACACGGGCCAGATTCGGGCTGGATTCGGGATGGACTCGGGCAGGACATGGGGTTAATAATGATTTTAATGGTTTTTTTTTTGTGTACCCGACCCCAACCCGACCCAAAATTATTAAACCCCACCCGTGCCTCCTCTGTTCAACACTTCTGCTGGAGCTCGAGATCGAGGGGGGCTGAAACCCTAACGGTCGTCGACGTGATCTACGACCCCGTCGCCGGCCAATCCAAGCTCCGTCGCCGGCAAATCCAAGCGCCCTTTGCCACAAGATCCTTCGGCCCCGCCACCGGCCAATCCAAGCTTCGCCGCAGGCCAATCCAAGCGCCCTTTGCCACGAGATCCTCCGGCCCCGCCGCCGGCCAATCCAAGCTCCACCGCCGGCCGATCCAAGTGCTACCAAGTCGCCGACTTGATATACGACCCCGCCGATCATTCCAGACGCGCCGACGCCCAGGTACTCATTTCTCCTCCTCTTCTTTCTCCTTTTTTCTCTTTTTCCTGATTCTCTTCCTTCTTTTCTTCCTCCTCTCGTTCGTCTGCTCCTACTTCTCCTGTTTTTACATTCAAAAGAAAAAAACTAAGTCATGACTGATTCTTAAGTCTCCTGGGTTTTTTTTTTGAAGAATGTTTTTTTTTTAAGAATGTATGTTTTTGAATGCAAAAACATGAATCAGTCATGACTGATTCCTGTTTATGCATTCAAAAACAAAAATCTGTGGGTTTTTTTTTTTACATAAAACAGTGAATCAGTGAGTTTTTTTTTTCTAAAGAATGTTTTTTTTTGAAGAGTTTTTGTTTTTTTTTAAGAGTTTTTGTTTTTGAATGCAAAACATGAATCAGTCATGACTGATTCCTGTTAATGCATTCAAAAACAAAAAACATGAATCAGTCATGACTGATTCATGTTAATATGTTGAGGACAATATTGTTGGAGAAGGAAAGGACAAATGTCGAGTTGCTTTGCAACCAGTGAGAAATGAATGGAAGGATAAGGGGGTGAGCACTGTCAGTGATGGCTGGACTGATGCATAGAGAAGACCTCTTATCAACTTTTATAGCAGTGTCAAAAGGACAACCTGTATTCCTAAAGGCCGTGAACTGTGAGGTGAGTATAAGGACAAGCATTTCATTGCTGGTTTGATTATAAAAACCATAGAGAAGGTTGGAGCTGCAAATGTTGTCCAAGTTATCACGGACAACGCTCAGTTCATTGTGCGGCGGGTTTACTTGTTGAAGTCACACATCCTCACATTTTCTAGACACCATGCGTGATGCATACCCTCAACCTCGCCCTTAAAAATATATGTGCTGCAAAAAATACTGAGGCAAATGAGATAGTATATGATGAATGCAGTTGGATCACCATTGTCGCAGGGGATGCTTCGGTGATTAAAATTTTTATCATGAATCATTCAATGAGGCTCGCAATTTTCAATAAGTTTGTGAAGCTGAAGATGCTATCGATTGCGGATACCCGATTTGCCTCGGTGGTGGTGATGCTGAAAAGGTTCAAGCTTATCAAGAAGGTCTCCAATACATGGTCATTAGTGATCAATGGTCCATGTACAGAGACAAGGATGTGGGGAAAGCACAGTTTGTGAAAGAGAAAGTCCTTGATGACTTGTGGTGGGATAAGATTGACTACATCCTCTTCTTTACAGATCCTATAAGTGATATGTTGAGACTAGCGGACACTGATAGACCATGCCTCCACCTAGTCTATGATATGTGGGATACAATGATTGAGAATGTGAAAACTGTCATCTATCGAAATGAGAAAAAGCAAGAAGACGAGGAGTCGTCCTTCTACACAGTAGTGCACAATATCTTGGTTGATAGGTGGAACAAAAGTACACCACTACATTGCATGGCGCATTCATTGAATCCTAGGTAACTAAATCTAATGGGCTAATATTTCTATTGCTATTGAATATTTTTATTTATAATTCCTGGTTGATTAGATTTGTTAACTTGTTTTTGTAAATATTATAGCCATGAATGGCTAAGTGGTGCTACAAATCAGCTAGCACCGCATCAAGATGCAGAGATTGTGATGTGGAACAGTGTGTGTTAACAGGGAGTTCAGCATTCGTTGAGCGATAACAGGGTGCACCAATTTGCCACAAGCTTAAACAGGAAATTAATTTAAACAAATAATGCGGCTAATGAGTTTACCAAGCCGTACAAGCACGCAGGCAGTGATAGGATGATCTACTTCTTTTTTTCAGGTACATGATCTACTTTATTGGTTACACAGTTTAAGCTCATGAAACCAAGGATCAACCCTACAAGTTCCCTCCAAGGCCCAAAATGTGTTAACGGGAAGGACAATAGCCTGTAGTCATCTAAGATGAAACGGCAGTGTTTGATACTGGGAGTTTGGTTTGAACCTACATAGTGGGATGGACACACTTCACATGTCGAAAGAGTAGGTGGATGCACTTCATATGTTGAGAGAGAAACAAATTCACCTCACCAAGAACATGACCATTAACATATTGATCAAGTAAATACCGTAAATTAACATATAATTAGTGAGTTTTCCTTCATGGGACAAAAAAATTTAGGAAATATTCTTTTCATAAAGGGTGCTAGTTTCTTTTTTATTTTGTATTTTTACACACACACAAGGGGAAAGCACGTGTGATGCACATGTGCTAAGAGGGGTTGAAGATACATAGAGAGAGAGAGAGGGGGGGGGGGGGGGGGGGGGGTATGTACAGAGATCTTGGAGCGAAGTTGTTTTCACCGTTTATGCGAACCCATTTGTCTAGACATTTAAAAACTAGCTTCGAAAAGACAAAATAAAAGTAAAAGACCTAATATATTGTTGGTACAAATCGTACTGACGTCTAGGATGATCATTCGTCTTGTGTCATAAGACTCATAACACCCCTTTCTCGTTATATATATATATATATATATATATATATATATATATATATATATATATATATATATATATATATATATAGGGGAGGATACTTTCACTAATAGGTCTTACAAACAGGTGTTACTAATGATCCCAGCCATCCGTTTGAATCGGATGGATGGCTGGGATTAAATTGAGAGATCTCTTTCTCTCTCACCGTACAGCAACCCAAACCCCCACCCCCGACCCCGACCTGACCCCCTCTGGCTCCGGCAGCCCTCCGACCAAGACCCCGGCAGCTCAGACCCCCTCCCCTCCGGCGCAGCACCCCGGCAGCCCCGACCCCCTCCTGTCAGGCACAGCACCCCGGCAGCCCCGACCCCCTCCCCTCCGGAGCAGCACTCCGGCGCAGCCCGACCTGGATCACCCCGGCGCAGCCCCGACCTGGATCACCTCCGGCGCAGCCTCGACCGCCTTTCCCCTACGGCTCCGGCGACGATCGCCGGAGGGGAAGGGGGCTGCCGAATCTGGAGGCCGGAGGGTCGGGGGCTGTCGGATCTGGGTCGGTTGGCGCCGGAGCATCGGGGAGGGTGATCGGCGCCGGAGTCGGCGCCGGAGGGGTCGGGGTCTTGGTCGGAGGGTTGCTGGAGCCGGAGGGGTCAGGTCGGGATCGGGGTCGAGGGGGGGTGGGGGTTTGGGTTGTTGTACGATGAGAGAGAAAGAGAGAGGATCTCTCAATTTAATCCCAGCCATCCATCCGATTCAAACGGATGGCTGGGATCATTAGTAACACCTGTTTGTAAGACCTATTAGTGAGAGTATCCCTCCCCATATATATATATATATATATATATATATATATATATATATATATATATATATATATATATATATATATATATATATATATATATATATATATATATATGCGCTATAATGCGGCAAGCGGTAAGTGCGGCCACCGCACCGCAGCCGTCTGATGCGCGCGCTGCGTGCATGCGATGCACGCAGCAATGCATCAGACGACTGTGATGCGGTGCCGCACGTACCGCATGCCACATTATAGCATGCCCCTATATATATATATATATATATATATATATATATATATATATATATATATATATATATATATAGTGCGACCATCTTAACGAGCAATCGTGCACGTTGAGGGTTTTTTTTTTAAAAAAATTAGGATGATCACCTTCTCTTTGATAGGACATATGTCAAAAATTAGATCATTCTAGGACCTCTAGATGTATCAAAGTGCTCAGCATTATCGACCGTTCATATTACCGTCAAATAAGGAGCACATTTGATACATCTAGAGGTCTTAGAATGAGCTTAATTTTTGACATGTGACCTATCAAAGGAGAGATGATCATCCTCAAAAAAAATGCCCATAGCATGGATGTACGTTAGCCGCACGTTAAGATGGGTGCACCATAAAATATATATATATATATATATATATATATATATATATATATATATATATATATATATATATATATATATATATACCATCCTCACAAAAAATCAGCAAATTCTAAAACCTATAAGGGCATCAAATATGCTATTCAAATTAACGGTTAAAATAAACGACCGAAAAATTTTCTAAATTTTTATGATCAACTAGTTTTAGAAATTACTGATTTTTTGTGAGGATGATCACCTTATCGCAGATACAATATCCTCCAAAAATTAGCAAATTCTAAAATCTCTAGGGGGGGCAAACACAATTGAGGTGCAGTATTCTTTGCTACACCCGGGTTTAGGCTATAAGTCTCCATAGGGAAAAGGTTTCCTAGACTAGTGGTCCAACAAATTTGCTGGCCACTAGACTAGTTAACCACCCTACAAGTTTCAGAATTTGTTGAAACTCGGTGGGTGTGTTGTCGAGGGTGAGGTAATCATCCTCACCAAAAATCAGGAAATTCTAAAACTTCTAGGGTCATCAAATGTTAGAAGCTTTATCGATCTTTTATTGTAGTCGCTAATTTTGTTTAGTATATTTGATAGCCCTAGAAGTTATAGAAATTGCTGGTTTTTGTGAGAATGGTCAACGTATCCTATATAACACATCCACCAAGTTTCCACAAATTTTGAAACTTATAGGGTAGTCATTTAGGCCCGTCAAGGTACCGATCCTCTATATATATATATATATATATATATATATATATATATATATATATATATATATATATATATATATATATATATATATATATATATATATATATATATATGGAAATGCTTAGGTGCGGTCCGCAGCCGTCCAATGCACCACTCAGTGCATTGGATGCATGCGGCCGGTGCATCGGACGGCTACGGACCGCACCCAAGCATTCCCCTATATATATATATATATATATATATATATATATATATATATATATATATATATATATATATATATATATATATATGAGTAGTGATACATTGCGCCGGGTTATCGTGCGGCGAGTGGGAATGAGCTGGCCGGCGTGCGGCTCGTCCAATCGAAAGGATCCAACGATCGGGATTCACCCGGACCATCAGAAATCGGTGTTACTGTAGCGGCTACAGTAACAGCGAATTGGTGGTCCGTTTGAATTCCATCCGTTGGATCGATGGAATCAAACGGTCCAAAAATTTTTCGTTGTTACTGTAGCGGCTACAGTAACAAAGAATTTGTTTTGGGCCGTTCGATTTCTATCGATCCAACGGATTCCCATTCGTTTGTTTGGGATCATTCCCATCCGTTGGATCGATATGAATCGAACGGCCCAAAACATATTCCCTATTACTGTAGCCGCTACAGTAACAGCAAATTTTTTTGGACCGTTTGATTCCATCGATCCAACGGATGGAATTCAAACAGACCACCAATTCGCTGTTACTATAGACGCTACAGTAACAACGATTTCCGATGGTCTGGTGAATCCCGATCGATGGATCCTTCCGATCGGACGAACCGCACGCCGGCCAGCTCATTCCCCACTCACCGCACGATAACCCGACCGCAATGTATCACTACTCATATATATATATATATATATATATATATATATATATATATATAGAGAGAGAGAGAGAGAGAAATGCTATAATGCGGCATGCGGTAAGTGCGACACCGCATCGTAGCCGTTTGATGCACCGCTGCGTGCATGCGATGCACGCAGCGCGTGCATCAGACGACTGCGGTGCAGTGCCGCACGTACCGCATGCCGCATTATAGTATGCCCCCTATATATATAGAGGAATGGGATGCTGCCTATCAAAGCAGCGGTTTTTGCTGCTTTGATACATTGTTTGACCATCCTAGAAGTTTTGGAATTTGATGAAATTTGGTGAGGGTGTTGTCTAGGGTAAGATGATCATCCTCACAAATTTTTATCAATTCCAAACCTCTAAGAGGGTCAAATGGTCGAAGCAAAATCTGCAGTCACCGTTAAAATCTGCAGATTTTGCTTCGACCATTTGATCCTCTTAGAAGTTTTGGAATTTGATGAAAATTTGTGAGGATGATCATCTTACCCTAGACAACACCCTCACTAAATTTCATCAAATTCCAAAACTTCTACGATGGTCAAACAATATATCAAAGCAGCAAAAAACGCTGCTTTGATAGGCAGCATCCCATTCCTCATATATATATATATATATATATATATATAATATATATATATATATATATATATATATATATATATATATATATATATATATATATATATATATATATATATAGAGAGAGAGAGAGAGAGAAAGAGAGAGGATATGGGGTATAGGTTGGCAGCCTAATTTGAAATTAGGTTCCCAACCCCCAACCGTTCGATTGAAGTCTTGTCGTCTTCCAATTAAATGACTACGTGCTTTTTTTCAATTTCCCCCGATTTCCCGAATGAAAGACGCTCGCATGCCTAGCGATCCCCTTCCCCTCCAGCTCCGGCTGACACTCCACATACAGCTCTGATCTCTCTTCCCCTCCGTCAGGCCTCCCGACGGTGAATCGCACTCGGCCCCTCAGGCAGGCGATTAGAGCCGTAGGGGATTAAGGGTGGCCTGCTGGAGGGATGAATGTGATTCATCTAGAAAGGGTGATGGAGCCGGAGTGCGATTCATCGTCAGGATGACGGAGCCAACGGGGATGAGTGTGATCCATCACCTGATGCGCTGCCAGAGGGGGCCAGTGCGATTCATCGATCGGGGGCGTTGTCGGCGTGGCCTGATAGAGGGGAAAGGGGAGATCGCAGCCTGGAAAAGAGATCGAGGAGAGGAGTCGGGGCATGCAGTGATCGGGAGGGATCGCAGCCGGGAGGGGAGATCAAGGAGAGGAGTCGCGCCATGCGTTGGTCGAGAGGGAGATCCCAGCTGGGAGGGGAGTCTCTGCAACATGGGTCATGTTGTCTCAGAGCGTGGGTTTTATCTCTGCACATGGAGAGATAAATGTTGTCCAATCAAGCCATATTGCCTTATCAATGGTTCCAAATCGGCCACGTGCCTGGCAGCCCAAATTAAAAATGGGTTGCCAGCCTATACCCGTTTTATATATATAGAGGAATGTTAGAATGCGGCATGCAGTAAATGCGGTAATAGATGCACCTATAGGTTTTGGAATGTGCTGATTTTTTTGTGGATGTGTTATCCATGCTATGGATAGAACATGCACAAAAAATCAGCACCTTCCAAATCCTATTGGTGCATCAAAATTGAAATGATTCAAATAGACGGTCGACAAAAGACCTTTCAAATTTGATGCAACTATAGGTTTTGGAATGTGTTAATTTTTTGTGCATGTTTTATCCATGCATGGATAACACATCCACAAAAAATCAGCACATTCCAAAACCTATAGGTGCATCTAAATTGGATTACTGCATGCCACACTCTAGCATTCCTCTCTCTCTCTTTCTCTCTCTCTCTATATATATATGTATATATATAGGAGCATGCTAGAATGCGGCATGCGGTGCGTGCGGCATCGCACCGCAGCCGTCTGATGCACTGCTGCGTGCATCGCATGCACGCAACGCGTGCATCAGACGGCTGCGGTGCGATGCCGCACGCACCGCATGCCACATTCTAGCACTCTCTCTCTCTCTCTCTCTCTCTCTCTCTCTCTATATATATATATATATATATATATATATATAAGGTTATGCTATGGTGCGGCCACCTTAACATGCGTCCATGTACATGGAGTTTTTTTTTTAATTCTCTTTTTTTAGGATGATCACCTTCCCTTTGATAGGCCACATGTCAAAAATCAGCTCATTTTAAGACCTCTAGGTGTATCAAATGTGCTCGGTTTTATCAACCATTCATTTTAACCGTCAAATTAAGGAACATATTTGATAAACCTAGAGGTGGGCCCGGAAAACAAATAAACATATGGACTCGTGCCGAAAAAAAACTGAGGTCGTGATCAGAATCGCGAACGGCCACGGGCAAGTCTGTTGCGGACCTGATCATTTCTGTATTTATATATAAAATAAACTATAAACTAAAACGAAAGCATGAGAGAGGGGCACTTGGAGGCTGCTACACAAACTTTCTCACTTCTCGGGTCCCTCTCTCATCCCTATTTCAAGTTTACACAGGTTGTGGTGGCAACATTAATTTATTTATTGTTGGATCAAAATTAACTCCACAACCCAATCCATATCTATAGCTCTGCCCAGTCCAACTAAAACAACAGCAACCCAAACGGTATCCAACAAGAAACCAAGTGGTAATTCTCAGTTAGACACTATCTACACACGCAATTGTTCCCTCGTGTTTCCTTGGAGTCCGACAGGAGAGGGATTTCCATCAAAGACGCCAACTATCACCATAGGTGTGGGGGGTTTTTAATCGAACCGGGCGGTTCGGGTGGCGAGCACAATCTAACACGCCAAAGAGAAGAAAGAAGACGGGAATTACGTGAAAAAACCCCTTCTCAACATCGAAGGGGAAAAAACCACGGGTGAGGCGAGAATGCACTAAAACAATGGTTGCAGTTACAATCTCTCACCTCAACCCCAATTACATCCTGAGATCCGGTCTCCCAAGATATCGGCCTCTGCAGTCTCAACTTAGTTACCGACCTCTGCAGACAGAACTTAGTTACCGACCTCTGCAGACAGCGCTTAGTTACCGACCTCTGCAAACAGCACTTAGTTACCGACCTCTGCAGACAGCACTTAGTTACCGACCTCCGCAGCTCCGCAAATCCCGGGATGAAACTGGCAGCACCTCCTCCAGAATTTGGTCCCTTCTGCTGAAGGGGTAGGTCCCCTTTTATAGTGGTGAGATGACGGTTGGAGCGCTCCGCGCGAGACGGGTAGACGACGTGTCCCCGCAATGAGCTCAACCGCCTCGGTAGTGGAGACGTGGCGCGCAGTCGACACCCGATAACTTCGGCCGGAAATCGTGAGAGCTTAGTCAGCCCTCCGTAACCTCCACGCGCCCGAGATTTCCGGGTTCAACCGTCGTCATCCTCTTCAGCTTGTTGCGCGGTCGACCGAGAGAGAGGGGGGGGCTGTTGCGCGGCCGGCCGACACCCCCCCTCTTTGTTGTCTGTTGTGCGGCCGACCGAGGGGGGGCTGTTGCGCAGCCAGCCGACACCCCCCTCTTTGCTGTCTGTTGCGCGGTCGACCTAGAGAGAGGGGGGGCTGTTGCGCGGCCGACTGACACCCACCTCTTTGCTGCCTGTTGCGCGGCCGACCGGGAGAGAGGGGGGGCTGTTGCGCGGCCGACCGACACCCCCCCTCTTTGCTGCCTGTTGCACGGCCGACCGAAAGAGAGGGGGGGGGGGCTGTTGCGCGGCCGACCGACACCCCCCTCCTTGCTGCTGTTGCGCGACCGACCGGGAGAAAGAGAAGGGACTTGGCTTTGAACCTCTTCCCCCCATTTTAGAGTGTGGCCGTCTCGTAACGAGGCTACGGCCCCAGGTAGGTAGGTTCGCTCTTCTTTTCCACTTCGCGCGTGGCCGACCCATGACGTATCTACGGCTCCCGGCAAGTAAGTTCCTCACGGTACACACAATACCCCCTCCTGATCGGACGGTCTTCAGCCCCGCCCGGTCAGGATCGCTTTGCCTCGATTTGCGTGCCAGCCTCATTTCGGTGCTATTGGAACTCCGGATGGCTATCTGGGCTTTTTTCGATTTTTTGCCACACGACGTCACCAGGCGTCGCCACCCCGCCTTCTTTTTCGAAATCCGAACCAACTCCCACAGCTCATATTTTTTCTATAAATAGGACCCCGAGGGTTCATTTTCTTCCTCTGCTTCAGATTTCTCTTCTTCTCTTCTGTGGCTGAAGGCTTGTTCGGGTTGACGAATCGCTACACGAGGTGGTAGCTACACTGAGGTCAGCTTTAGATACACGCCGAGGGGTTGCGCGTTGGAGGTAGTTTCCTTTGGATACACGTTGAGGGGTCGCGTGTTAGAAAGAGCTTCGTTTGGATACACGCCGAGGGTCAGCACTGAAGATGTTTTTCACCTGGTTCACTGTGCCGAAGAAGTTCCCGTTGTTGGAGGATGTCCAGGTAGCGTACGGTATCCCTGATGCCATCTCCCTCTCTTTCGCTACCGGTCCCCTGGACCCTGACGACGACCGCACTGTCATTACCCTTGGGCAGTTGCGTTGCGGCCTGAGGCTTCCTCTCGCTAGCTTCTCAGGTCGCCTGCTGGAGTATATGAGGGTATCTCCAGGCCAGATAGCTGGCAACGGTTGGAGGATACTTCGCTGCATTGAGACGGTAGAAGAACTGGCGAGGCAGCAGCTCTGTGTTGCCTATCTTCTGAAAAAATATTTTGTCAAGGACTACAAGATAACGCCCGGCAGCGTGCACTCATACTTCAGCTTGCAGGCGCACGCAGGCAGTCGTCCTCCCATTGGGGGCTTATCCGACTCTGTAAGGGGTTGGAAAGAGTGCCCGATTGTAGTTGGAGGACCATGAAGGAACCGCTACAAAGTCCCTGAGCCGGTCTCCCATCTTGCTGCTACTATGAACTATCGAAGACTTCTACCTCTCAAGGCAGCTCCAGTGCCCTGAGGGTGTCGAAGAGGATTTGGATAGAATGATCAGGAGGGTAACTCACAACGACGACGACTAGCGGCAGTTGTTCCCAAAGCTCCCCGTTGTCAGGTCTTACAGCACGCCCAAGAAGGGTAAGCAGTCGGCGGCGACCAGTAGAGAAGAGGAGCCCTCTGCTCACTCTACGGAGCTTCCTGATAGGTACGTCAGCTCCGTTAGACGTTTCAACCCCAACACAGCATCATCTAAGCTTTGCGTGATCTTCAGGCGTCGCACCAGGTCGACTGCAGCTGCAGGTGACAGCAAGCAAACAACCAGCTGCTGCTCGTAGCGCAGCAACGCCCACGAGGAACGCAAAGAGGCGTGTCCTTCTGAACGAGTCTTCTAGCGACGACGATGAAGATTGCTCTTCCCCCATTCATGTCACGAGACGAGCTGCTTTCCAAGATCTGTGTTCCCTTCCCGACGACTGGATGGAAGACGTGCCGTCAACTGGTCAGCGCTACGTGGAAGTAGAGGAGTCCGAGATGTCTCCTGGCCACAGTCCCTCTCCTTCCTACGGGAGGGGTAAGCAAGCCGTGCCATCCGGCTCTGTAGGGTCGCGTGGACGAGTTTCACCCCGCACTCACGCTGCTCCATCTACTGCTGCACCCTTCGAACACTTGAACATTCGGCGCTTCATGGCTTCGCCTTCCTCCTCTGCTTCAGAGGGCATCACCAGGCCCCCTCCTGGTTCTCCCCTCGGAGCTACCGAAGCTACATCCCACTGCCGCTCCAGTGGGATCTCTGCTCATCAGGGGGAGGGAGAGGATACAGGGGTGGATGGTTCCAGCTGGCAGAGCCAGCTCGACGACCTTCGCGAGGTAAGTCCTCGGGTAGTTGAAGACTTGATTGCAGTAGTAATTCCTTCTCCTAACTCTTTGGTACATATCGTTTCCGCTTTTGTCAGATGAGTGGCCGCGTCACTACGATGGCTGACCGAGTTACCGAGGGGGGTGCTCAAAGGATGGCTCAGCTCGAGATCTCCCTGAGGACTGCTCATCAAGATTTGATAGAGACTCGCGCCCAGCTAGTGGAAGCTTGAAGGCTCCATATGGAAGATGTAGCTGCAGTCAGAGCTCAGCTTGAACTCGCGCAGGCGAATGCTGCTGACCCTTTCGAGCTTCAGGAAGCTCTGGAGGCTACTCAGTCAGAGATTGACACGATGGAGGGTCGGTTCAGGGACCAGGCTTCTGTGATCAGGAGGCAACGAACAGATGCCGAGGCCGCCAAGGCAGCTTACGAGGCCGAAATAGCTGTGTTGAAGTCCTCTCTCGACCAGGCAGAAGCATCGGAGAAGGCTGCGCTTGCTCGGCAGTATGAAGTCCTCAACAGAGAGTGCCAGTTGGCTCTCGAAGAACAGGCGGAGGGATGGCGTAAGAAGGTTGCCAAGCTACGTAGTAAGCTTCCGACGAGGAAATGGAAAGCTCCCGCGGATAACTGATCACTTCCGCTTGCTGTCTTATGATGTAATAAAGCTGTACTCCGACTTGTATTGGAATCTTTAATGTTTGATCTATCTGAATGTTCTGGTTGCAATTCTTCTCTTTTCAACCTTGTATCTTAAGTACACGTCGACGATGTGTCATTAAAATTTTGGCTTTCACGTTTTAACTACACGTCGACGGCGTGCAATCAAAATTTGGCCCTTGTATTTTAATTACATGTCGACGACGTGCAATCAAAATATGGCCCTTGTATTTTAATTACATGTCGACGACGTGCAATCAAAATCTTGCCCTCATATTTTATCTAGTCGTACCAAAGCAGGGGCTTAACAGCTGATCTTCTGGTGTGTTATCCAGCCAGTCATGCCTTACGAAGGGACCCGCCCTCCTGCTAGCCAGGTGATGACACTCGCTAGGGGTGATATATCCCGCCTTGCTTGCGTTGGTCAATCGGTCGTACCCCAGCGGGGTCTGTCGACCAAATCTTCCCAGGTGTTCACCGGCCGATCGCGCCCTTTACAGGGACCTGTTGACCGGTCGGCCAAGTGGTAGAACTCGCTCGGAGTGTTATGTACCACTTTGTTTAGGTTGGTCGATCGGTCGTACCCAAGCGGGGTCTGTCGACCGATCTTCTCAAGTGTTCACCGGCCGGTCACGCCCTTCGCAGGGACCTGTTGGCCGGTCGGCCAAGTGGTAGAACTCGCTCGGAGTGTTATGTACCACTTGGTTTATGTTGGTCGACTGGTCGTACCCAAGCGGGGTCTGTCGACCGATCTTCTCAAGTGTTCACCGACCGATCACGCCCTTTGCAGGGACCTGTTGGCCGGTCGACCAAGTAGTAGAACTCGCTCGGAGTGTTATGTACCACTTGATTTAGGTTGGTCGACTGGTCGTACCCAAGTGGAGTCTGTCGACCGATCTTCCCAAGTGTTAACCGGTCGGTCACGCCCTTCGCAGGGACCTGTTGGCCGGTCGGCCAAGTGGTAGAACTTGCTCGGAGTGTTATGTACCACTTGGTTTAGGTTGGTCGACTGGTCGTACCCAAGCGGGGTCTGTCGACCGATCTTCCCAGGTGTTCACCGGCCGGTCACGCCCTTCGCAGGGACTAGTCGACCGGTCGGCCAAGTGGTAGAACTCGCTCGGAAGGTTATGTACCACTTGGTTTAGGTTGTGTTAGTTAACCATTACCCTCACGCATGAACAAGAACACTGAGTAAACTCATCTTTATTGAATAAAACTGGAATTACAAAACGATTACAAGCGTTTCTCCCGTTCAGCTACCCTGGTAGAACTTGCGCAGATTGGTTGCATTCCACAACCTTGCTAGTGCGTCGCCGTCTTGAGTCTTCAAATGGTAGGCTCCATTCTTTCTCATACCATCAACGATGTATGGCCCTTCCCAGGTAGCTCACAGCTTGCCACTTCCCAGCTCCTTGGTATTATCGAAGACCTTCCGCATGACCAGGTCCCCTTATTTGAAGATTTGCCTTCTGACTTTGCGGTCATACGCCCTCTTAATGGCCTGATGATAGTTGGCTAAGCGCGCTCTCGCTCTTTCCCTCTTCTCTTCCAGCAGGTCTAGGCCATCAAGCAGGAGTTCATCATTCAGCTCCGGGTCGGCAGCTACGACTGTTCGCTGTGTTAGCACCAGTGTTTCCGTTGGCAGGACTGCTTCGGAGCCGTAGGTAAGGCTGAACGGGGGCTCTCCCGTCGGTCGCTTCGGTGTCGTCCGATAGGCCCATAGAACTCCGGGTAAAGCCTCTTCCCACAAACCCTTCTTCTGCTCCAGCTTCTTTTTCAGTATGTCCAGAATGGCACGATTCGTCGACTCTGCTTGCCCGTTGCTCTGAGGGTACCGCGGTATAGAGAAAAACAGCTTGATATTGTTACTGGCATAGAACTTCTTAATTGACTCTGCATCGAATTGTCGCCCGTTGTCTGCAACAAAAGCCCGCGGCAGTCCGAATCGACAAATAATGATGCTCCATAAGAACTTTCCTACTTGAACTTCACCAATCTTCAGCAAAGGAATTGCCTCCACCCACTTGGTGAAGTAGTCGGTGGCGACGAGGAGAAACTTTCTTCGGTTGGGCGACGTCGGGAAGGGGCCCAAAATATCCAACCCCCACTGTTGGAAGGGCCAAGGGCTGGATATTGGGTGCAGCCCTTCTGCCGGTTGGTGTATGGAGGGAGCATGCTTTTGGCATTGCAGGCACCTCTTCACATACCCCTCCGCATCTGCTTCCATGGTGGGCCAGTAGTAGCCCTGCAGCTTTATCTTCCGCGCCAGAGATCTTCCTCCGGAGTGATTCCCGCATCCTCCTTCATGTATCTCCCTCATGATTTCTGCTTGCTCCTTCGTGAGGCATTTGAGGTACGTTCCGCCGAACGAACGCTTGTATAGCTCATCGTCGATGAGTGTGTATCTTGGTGCATGCGCTTTGATTCTCCGGGCATCATCGACGTCCTCCGGTAATATCCCATCAAGTAGGTACTTCTTCATGTTGGCTACCCAATCAGCAACGGTCGCAATAGTATAGGTTGCTTCAATGGCTTGCGTCCTCCCAACCAGGTGACTATCTTCTGCGCGACCGGCTGTTCGGTGGTCAACTTGCACCTCGATGATGACCCTTTTTTCTTTGTCTTCTCCGAGTACCGATGCTAGATTAGCAAGGGCATCCGCTTGCTTGTTCTCCGCTCTGGAGAACTGGTGGAAGTTTATGTTCTCGAACTTGGCGATCAACTCCCGGGCTAGCTTCAGGTAAACTTGCATTCTTGCATCGCGGGCTTCGTATCTACCGGTAATTTGATTGATCACAAGTTGGGAGTCGTCATAGACCTGTAAGCTGGTCACCCCCAGTGCTGCTGCCATCTCCAGTCCTGCCAGCATCGCCTCGTACTCAGCTTCGTTGTTCGTCGTCGGGAACAATAGTCGCACTGATTTTTCGAGCTTCGTGTGGTCGGGGGTTACTAGGACTACCCCCACACCACTCCCGATCGGGCATGACGAGCCGTCCACGAACAATCTCCGGCCTTCTTCTCTGTCCTTCTCCTGTCCTGTTGCCGCACCGACTCCCACGGGTCGACCGGCAGCTACCGACAGGTCTTCTAACGTCTCTGGCACCGGTGCGGTGTCTTCCGCTGGAAAATCACTGAGGAAGTCTGCGAGTGCTTGGCCCTTGATTGCTTTCCGAGGTACGTACCGAGGGCCAAACTCTTGCAGTTCCGCTGCCCACTTGCTTAGCCGACCTGCCCGAGTAGAGTTGTCCAGTACTTCTGATGGGGATATCGAGCAGCGCCCATGGCTCATGTACCAGCACAGGAGGCGCCACCTTAGCCTATGGCTCTGATCAGACAGTCAGCACCACCATGAATATTTTCATTTGTTTTTATTTCTTGCATTGTGTTATTTAGTCCCACCTCGACTTCCAAGGACTTTCGCTTGTTATCGCAGGCCTTTATATAGGCCTGCCCATGGATCATGTAATGGTATTGAATGAATAATAAAATTTCGTTTTCCTCCACATGTGTGTTGAGAGAACCAGGGTGAGGCGTGTGAAACCCCAAACCCAAAGCCTAGGTGTGTGAAACCCTAGGATCAGATTAGGCGTGTGAAACCCTAAATCTTTCCTTTTCTTTTCTTTTCCCTAGCACCCTGCCGCCCCTCATACCTCTCTCTCTCTCGCGAGCCGACCCCCCCTACCCCCTGTCCGTGCCGCCCGTCCAGCCCCGCCCCCCATCCCGATTCCCCCTCCCTATTCCTCCCCACCCGACCGGCCTACCCCCCATCACCGGCGCCACCACCCCACCCCGATCCCCTTCCCCTCTCTCTCACCCGACCGGCCTGCCCTCCACCGGGGCCACCCCGCTGCCCCGATCCCCAACCCGACCCCTGCCCCTGCCCCTGTGCAGCCGGCTACCCCGATCCCCCCCCTCCTTCCCTCCCTCTGCCGGCCACCACCCCGAGCCCCTCTCTCCATCCCTACCCGACCGGCCTCACCCCACCACCTCCCCTTCCCTCCCTGCAGCCCACCCGAACACCCCCTCCCCACCTTTGCCGCCCGCCCCCTCCCCCCTCCCGGTTCTCTCTCGCGATCCAATCCGATTCCCCATCGTTCCGAAACCCCTCGGCATGACGGCATGACGGCATGGCGGATCCCGATGTGGACCACGGCCTGATTGACGACGAAGACGGCTTCCTCGATATCCGGTCTCCCTTCCTCGATTTCCGGTTCAGCACCGGCGAGAGCGTGAAGGAGTACGTGGAGCGCATCACCTACCTCGTCGCCAAGGACGCGGAAGCACGGCTGGTAATCTCGGAGAACCATCAGCGGTGGCATCCCGGCACGCCTGTACACCCCAACGTACTAGCACTCCGGGCCCTCGCTCAAGCCCCGGCATAGCCTGAGGACTCGGCATCGACATCGACCCCGCCACCAGTTGAGAACCCTGAGGTCCCCCACAACCCTCAGTAGTTATGTTTCCGCCCGATAAGGTGTTTCCGGTAGACGCCAATTAATTGACTCTCTAGTTTATTATCATTGCCGACTGCTATCCATATTCGTAAGATTGAGCGTTCCACCTGCCCGTAGCGTTGCTAATCTAAATATTGCGAGTAGGACTATTAACCGGTAATTTTAAGGATTGTTCTTTATCACCTGATATCGAAAGCGATCGGCATTGTTACAGTAGTTTCCAACACATATACCCATGTTATTTATTTGAACTAATTTTCTCGCTTGGTATCAAAATTAATAGTTAAGCCCTGCTTGCTCAATCAAATACTGATAATACCATCCTCGCATCTATTCCGCATCATTTCTGGTATCAGAGCATGGTTGTTAGATAAGAACCCTGCATTTATTGTATGTCATCATTTCCTCTGCATCAGTTGTCGTCGTGTGTGCATGCCAACCCATAGAGGTAGGCCATATCTTTTAGAGGAGTCTAGTGAGTGACAGTTGCAACATGGATCCCGACGCCCTAGCTAGGACACTCGCTGAGTTAGCTCAGGGGATTACCACAATGAACCAAAATTTCGCAGCTTACCAGCGCGATACCAATGCCCGCTTTGATCGTCTGGACCAAGTTCCACCTCGAACTCCCCCACCCATGGACCCTCAGGATTTTCGGCCACCTTGGCAGAATAATCAAAATCCGGATGAACAATACCTCCGGAGCATCAGGCTAGAAGTGCCCGCTTTCGATGGTCGGCATGATCCCCAATTTTTCCTAGACTGGCTCCAATCCATGGACCGATATTTCGCCTGGTACCCATTAACGGAACCCCAGAAGGTTCGATTTGCCGCTATGAAACTCAGTGGCCCTGCCAGTCAATACTGGACTAACGTCGAAGCCTTGAGAGTGGCCCGAACCCAAGACCCCAACGATACTTGGGTAGCCATGAAGAACGAACTGAAGGGGAAATACGTGCCACCTTCCTATCAAACGCGTCTCTTAGATCAGTGGCATCAATTCACTCAAGGTAACAAGTCAGCAAGGGACTACGTCGCCAAGTTTGACGAGTTCTTGACCCGCTGCAACGTTCTAGGGACTGAGACCCCTGTTCAGATTTTATCCCGTTTTCGGTCAGGTCTGAGAGAAGACCTGAGGAACGAGCTTCTCGCTCGAGATGTTACGGAGCTAGAGAGGGCCTACGCTTTAGTGCAAGATCTCGATAGTATTAGGTCCACCCACTCTCATCGGGGCCAAGATTCCCGAAGTAATGCCCCTCGATCCTCCTCAAGCAATTACCCCAGTCGGCCCTACCCCGCTCAATCTCAACAACGATCCGACTCCACAAGTCGAAGCCATGAGAATGACAACCGTGGCAAGGGCCCCGAAAGGGACTTCTCCAAAGTCAGTCCCCTCATCAAGTGCTACAAGTGCCAGGGTTATGGGCACGTGGCTGCGAATTGCCCTAGCCCCGTCAAAATCAACATCATTGATGGCACACCTGTTGAGGCATTAGAGTCAGAGGTTGACGGCTTCGTGTACCAAGCCGATGAAGACGAGGGAGACTTCGACGAAGATGATAGTGATCCCGCGCTAGCTTGCCTTAGGTATGTGTCACCCATCAAGTTGTCAGTTGTAAGGTGCGCCTTGTCCCAGCCCAAAGAACAAGATGATTGGAGGCGTACCAACATCTTTCACACCTTTACCCGAATCGGAGATAAGAACTGCAAAGTGATCATCGACAGTGGAAGTAGCGTTAACGCAGTTTCGTCTGCCGTGATCTCCAAGAATGGGTTGAAGGCAGTTACCCATCCCCGACCATACCAAGTCTCCTGGATCAACTCTACGGTAATGGAGGTCAAGCAAAGATGTTTGATCCCCATAAACTTCAATGCCTACCAGGAGAAGATCTGGTGCGATGTTTTGACTATGGATGTGGGTCAAGTTATACTAGGACGGCCCTGGCTCTTCGATAACGATGCTCTCATCTACGGCCGATCCAACGTGTGCCTGTTTGAACATGAAGGCAAGAAAATTAAATTGTTACCCTCTCAACCCAAGAGTGGTCAGCCTGCGCAACAGCCCACCTCCAAGAAGAAAACCAGCAACGTCAGTTTTATCGGCGCCAAAGAATTGAGCCTCGAGCTGGAAAAAGGGGCTCCAATCATGATCCTTGCAGCCCGGGAAATTCCTAAAGAGTCCACCCAAGTCATTCCCCTAGAGATTGCCCCAGTACTGAAAGAATTCGCTGATGTCTTCCCTGAGGACCTCCCCGACCAACTGCCTCCGATGCGTGACATACAACACGCCATCGACTTGGTTCCTGGAGCCAGCCTCCCCAACCTGCCCCATTACCGAATGAACCCTACAGAACATGCCGAGCTGAAACGGCAGGTTGATGAATTATTGAAGAAGGGTTTCATCAAAGAAAGTATGAGTCCTTGCGCGGTTCCAGCTCTGCTTACGCCCAAGAAGGATGGAACCTGGCGTATATGCGTAGATAGTCGTGCCATCAATAAGATAACGGTCAAATACTGTTTCCCTATCCCTCGCCTGGATGATCTGTTAGACCTGATGTCTGGAGCCACAGTCTTCTCCAAAGTTGACTTGAAGAGTGGTTACCACCAAATTCGCATCCGCCCTGGAGATGAGTGGAAGACGGCATTTAAGACCAAGGACGGACTGTACGAATGGATGGTTATGCCGTTCGGACTGACCAATGCGCCTAGCACTTTCATGAGAGTCATGACACAAGTACTCCGCCCTTTTATGGGAAAATTTCTTGTGGTGTACTTCGATGACATACTCATTTATAGCCAGTCCCAAGCGCAGCATTTAGACCATCTTCGGCAAGTCTGCGCCGTGCTAAGAAAGGAAGAGCTGTTCGCTAATCCTAAGAAGTGCACGTTCCTTGCCACCAAAGTCCACTTCCTCGGTTTTGTTGTTTCTGTCAACGGGGTTTCTGCCGACCCGGAGAAGGTCCGCGCAATTGAAGAATGGCCTGAGCCCAAGAACATCCGGGATGTCCGAAGCTTCCACGGTCTCGCCACCTTTTACAGGAGATTCATCAAGGGGTTCAGTACCATTACGGCCCCAATCACAGACTGTCTAAAAAAGGGCGAGTTTGAGTGGACGAGTGCTGCCACTAGGGCTTTTCTGAAAATCAAAAAGCGAATGGTTGAGGCCCCTGTGATGCGCCTCCCAGATTTCACCAAAGTCTTCGAAATAGCCTGTGACGCCTCCGGAATCGGCATTGGGGGCGTCCTCTCCCAAGAAGGTCATCCTGTCGCGTATTTTAGCGAGAAATTGAATGAAACTCGACAGCGATACTCCACTTACGATAAGGAGTTCTATGCGGTGATCCAATCGCTTCGCCACTGGCGACACTACCTGCTCCCGCAAGAGTTCGTTATCTATTCTGACCATGAGGCCCTGCGGTATATCTACTCACAGAAGAAGCTTAACGCACGGCATGGTCGCTGGGTTGAGTTCCTCCAGGACTACACTTTCACTCTGCGCCATAAAGCGGGAGAAGAAAACAAGGCGGCCGACGCCCTCAGTCGTCGCATGTTCGCTCTGTCTAAGTTGACCGCTTCGGTCGAAGGTTTTGAGAGGCTGAGAGCTGAGTACGAGTCCTGTCTCGATTTCGGTGAAGCCTATGCCGCACTAGTAGACGGCACAGTTCAAGAAATAGACGGGTACCTCATGCAAAACGGGTACCTCTTCCGTGGCCGTCGGTTGTGCATCCCCCGAACATCCCTTCATGAATTCCTTATTTGGGAGCTTCATGCGGGTGGTCTTGTTGGCTATTTTGGCATTAATAAAACCATCGAGGTCATTGAGTATCGATTTTTCTGGCCAAGTCTGAAGCGAGATGTCGCTAAACATGTGAGTCGATGTCACCTGCCAGTTGGCCAAGCAGCAAAAGCAAAATACCGGCATGTATACACCACTGCCGGTTCCCAACTGCCCCTGGCAGAACATTAGTATGGACTTCGTACTCGGCCTCCCGAAAACCCTGCGAAAACATGACTCGGTCTTGGTGGTGGTAGACCGATTCTCTAAAATGGCTCACTTCCTCCCATGCTCTAAAACTTCCGATGCCTCCCGTGTCGCAAAAATCTTCTTCGATGGCATCGTGAGGTTACATGGGTTACCCAAAACCATCGTGTCGGATCGAGATGTCAAGTTTACCAGTTTCTTCTGGAAGACTCTCTGGCATAAGCTAGGAACAAAGCTCCAATTTTCCACGGCATTCCACCCCCAAACCGACGGTCAAACCGAGGTAGTCAATCGGAGCTTGGGGAATCTTCTGCGAACGTTAGTGGGTGAACACGTTGGGAGTTGGGATCTGAAACTATCAATAGCCGAGTTTGCATATAATTCATCTGTTAATAGAACTACCGGCATGAGTCCACATGAAATTGTCCATGGTTTTAAGCCTAGGCAACCCATAGATCTCATTCCCATGGCCAACCATCATAGAGTCTCCGAGTCTGCATCTGCATTTGCATCACACATGCATGAACTACATAAAGAAATCAGTAACAAGATTGAGCAAAGCAATGCTGACTATAAATTGCGAGCCGATGCCCGAAAACGAGTTCAAACTTTTAACGTCGGGGATTATGTGATGGTCCGGATCCGCCCGGAACGGTTTCCCCCGGGGACTGTTAAGAAACTACATGCACGCAGTGCCGGCCCCTTTCGGATCCTAAGGAAGATAAATGACAATGCCTATGTTATCGACCTACCTGAGGGTTTTGGCATTAGTCCGACTTTCAATATTGAAGATTTAGTGGCCTACAAGGGCCCAAATTTCAACCCTAGTAATCCTCTGATAGACGAGCCTCCCTTGGACCCTGTTTCTGAGAGCACGTCCTTACTCCACTCCCCCAAAATATCCCAAATCCCACAGCAGACGGCATTGATAAAATTCTAGATGACGAGATTGTCTCTGGTAGAGACGGTGGAACCCGGATGTACCTGATTCGCTGGAAAGGAAAACCTCCTTCTGAGGATACATGGGTGGAGCGAGAAGAACTGCAACGGCTTGACCCGGACCTGCTGGAGCTATACGAGAGCCGCACCGAGCCTTACTCGACGGAGTCGAGCTCTCTCCCACCCCGGGAGAATGATGGGGACATCGAGCAGCGCCCATGGCGCGTGTACCAGCGCAGGAGGCGCCACCTGAGCCTATGCTCTGATCAGACAGTCAGCACCACCATGGATATTTTCATTTGTTTTTATTTCTTGCATTGTGTTATTTAGTCCCTCGACTTCCAGGGACTTTCGCTTGTTATCGCAGGCCTTTATATAGGCATGCCCATGGATCATGTAATGGTATTGAATGAATAATAAAATTTCGTTTTCCTCCACATGTGTGTTGAGAGAACCAGGGAGAGGCGTGTGAAACCCCAAACCCAAAGCCTAGGTGTGTGAAACCCTAGGATCAGATTAGGCGTGTGAAACCCTAAATCTTTCCTTTTCTTTTCTTTTCCCTAGCCCCCTGCCGCCCCTCATATCTCTCTCTCTCTCTCTCGCGAGCCGACCCCCCCTACCCCCTGTCCGTGCCGCCCGTCCAGCCCCGCCCCCCATCCCGATTCCCCCTCCCTATTCCCCCCCACCCGACCGGCCTGCCCCCCATCACCGGCGCCACCACCCCACCCCGATCCCCTTCCCCTCTCTCTCACCCGACCGGCCTGCCCTCCACCGGGGCCACCCCGCTGCCCCGATCCCCAACCCGACCCCTGCCCCTGCCCCTGTGCAGCCAGCTACCCCGATCCCCCCCCTCCTTCTTCCCTCCCTCTGCCGGCCACCACCCCGAGCCCCTCTCTCCATCCCTACCCGATCGGCCTCACCCCACCACCTCCCCTTCCCTCCCTGCAGCCCACCCGAACACCCCCTCCCCACATTTGCCGCCCGCCCCCTCCCCCCTCTCGGTTCTCTCTCGCGATCCAATCCGATTCCCTATCGTTCCGAAACCACTCGGCATGACGGCATGGCGGATCCCGATGTGGACCACGGCCTGATTGACGACGAAGACGGCTTCCTCGATATCCGGTCTCCCTTCCTCGATTTCCGGTTCAGCGCCGGCGAAAGAGTAAAGGAGTACGTAGAGCGCATCACCTACCTCGTCACCAAGGACGCGGAAGCACGACTGGGAATCTCGGAGAATCATCAGCGGTGGCATCCCGGAGCGCCTGTACACCCCAACGTACTAGCACTCCGGGCCCTCGCTCAAGCCCCGGCACAGCCTGAGGACTCGACATCGACATCGACCCCGCCACCAGTTGAGAACCCTGAGGTCCCCCACAACCCTCAGTAGGTATGTTTCCGCCCGATAAGGTGTTTTCGGTAGACGCCAATTAATTGACTCTCTAGTTTATTATCATTGCCGACTGCTATCCATATTCGTGAGATTGAGCGTTCCACCTGCCCGTAGCGTTGCTAATCTAAATATTGCGAGTAGGACTATTAACCGGTAATTTTAAGGATTGTTCTTTATCACCTGATATCGAAAGCGATCGGCATTGTTACAGTAGTTTCCAACACATATGCCCATGTTATTTATTTGAACTAATTTTCTCGCTTGGTATCAAAATTAATAGTTAAGCCCTGCTTGCTCAATCAAATACTGATAATACCATCCACGCATCTGTTCCGCATCAACTTCCTTCAGGGGGTGCTCGGTGATGACCTCGATGGGGTGAGCGACGAAGTACGGGCGAAGTCTCCTTAACACATACACTAATGCTAGGGCCACTTGCTCGATCCGCGCGTACCTAGTTTCAGCTGATGTCGTGATGCGGCTGACATAGTAGACAGGCCTCTCCACTCTTTCACATTCGCATATCAGTACAGCGCTGATTGCTGCCTCCGATGCCGAAAGATATACCCCCAGCGTTGCACCAAGCTGGGGGGATGTCAAGATAGGGGGTTGGCCAAGGTACGTCTTCAGCTCCTGAAATGCTTCTTCCTAGTGTTGGTCCCAGTCGAAAGGTGCAAGCTTGCTCAGCCTTTCGAACAGGGGCCGACACCGGTCTAAGGACTTGGATATAAAGCGGTTGAGGGCGTTGATCCGTCCGGTCAACTTCTGGACTTCCTTTCGTGAGTTGGGCGATGGCATCTCCTCCAAAGCTCGGATCTGCTCCGGGTTGGCCTCGATCCCCCGTCGGGTGACCAAGTAACCAGAAATTTTCCCGACGTCACGCCGAAGGCGCACTTGGCCGGGTTCAACTTCATGTTATACCTCCGCAGGGTTACGAAGGTTTCCTCCAGGTCTTGCATATGCGCCTCCTCCGCCTGGCTCTTCACAAGTAAGTCGTCGACGTAGATCTCCACGTTCCTTCCAATTTGGTCGACGAACATCTTATTCACCAGCCTTTGGTACGTCGCCCCCGCATTCTTCAACCCGAATGGCATCATCTTGTAGCAGTAAAGCCCTCGACCAGTGACGAAGGTCGTGTGCTCCTAGTCCTCTGGATTCATGGGGATTTGGTGATAGCCCGAGTACCCGTCCATGAACGAGAGCCTCTCGTGTCCTGCCGTTGAATCTACCAGGGTATCGATGCGTGGTAGCGGGTAGCTGTCCTTCGAGCATGCCTGGTTGAGGTTTGTGAAATCGATACAGACCCGTATGGCTCCGGACTTCTTGGGGACGGCGACCACGTTAGCGATCCACTTCGGGTACCGAGCCTCTCGGATGATGCCCGCTCGTAACAACTTTTCTACCTCCATGTTGACAGCTGTTGTTTTCTCCGGCGCTAGCGACCGGGGCTTCTGGCGTACAGGTGCAGCTCCTTCTCGAATGTTGAGGTGGTGGCAAGCTACCTCGGGGTGGATGCCCGGCATGTCTTCAACTGACCATGCGAACACATCTTGGTTTGCCTTGAGGAATGTCGTCATAGCTTCGGCATGATGCTTTGGCAGCTGCGACCCGAAAAAGGTTATCTTCGGATGACCCGCTTCTCCTAAGTCCACAGGCAGAATCGACTCAACGGCATGTGACTCCTCCCACTCCGTGTTCAGGTCTGTCATTGCTTCTTCGACTCGTCCGGTTCTTTAGATTCAACCGGTCGGTCGGTCTTCTGCGGGTGCACCGACCCGTTCAGCTCTTTACCTTCAGCTGACGGTCAGTCTCCATCGGGTCGCTTGGATCAGTTAGCTCTTTCAGTTTAGCTAACTGACCGGCCCTCTTCAAGTTCCTCGACGCAGTCAGTTCTTTACATTCAACTGACGGGTCGGTCTTCTTTGAGTTTCCCAACGCCGTCAGCTCTTTAAGTTCAGCTGACAGGTCGGTCTTCAACAGGTCCCCCGACACTGTCAGTTCTTTACGTTCAACTGACAGGTCGGTCTTCAGCAGGTCCCCCGACACTGTCAGTTCTTTACGTTCAACTGACAGGTCGGTCTTCAGCAGGTCCCCCGACACTGTCAGTTCTTTAAGTTCAACTGACAGGTCGGTCTTCTGAAGGGCTTGGCCTCCTCGTGCTCCTACGCTTGATCGGGCGAGGTGCTAGAACGTTAGAGCTTCTTGACTCCGCTTCGTAGTCCAGAGGTTGAGGATGCCCAACTCAGCTCCGTCTTCACCTGGTTCTCCTCCCTCGATTTGGCACATTGTCTTCAGATGGATGGCGCTAAGCTCACACTTGGCCGCCGAGGACTGGTCACCTCGAATGCTCATCACGCCCTTGTCGGTCCAAAACTTCACTACCTGGTGGGTCGACGAGGGGACCGCATCCAAGTGGTGGAGCCACGGTCTTCCAAGGATGATGTTTACATCGAGTGGGCTTCAATCACAATGAATCGGGTAAGATTGGTGAGATGCCCTGTTGTGATCGGGAGGGTGATCTCACCAACCACCCTTGCAGCCTCTCCCGTGAAGCCCGTTATCGTCGACGACGATTCAGTCATCTGCCCATGGTCTAGTTGCATGGCGTCGAAGGCGCTGAGAAAGAGTACATCTACCGAACTCCCGGCGTCGACCAGAATTCTCTTCACCAGGCAATTTGCTATCTGCAGCCGTATAACCAGAGGATGGTTGTGAGGCCTCTCTATCCCGACCAGGTCAGCCGCCGAAAACTGTACTGCAGCTTCCACTCTTGGCTCGGGGCAAATGACAAGGTCGAGCACCACATGGTGAACTTGCCTTGCTTGCTCTATGCGCCGCACCTGACGGTCAACGGAGTTTGATGATGGTACAGGGCCATGGTACCCGTAAACTGCGTCTACCTCTCGGAGCTGGCGTCTTTCTGGCGGAAGACCCGGTAAGCGCGGTGCCGTCACTCCTCGCTGGACTTTCCCTACAGCCTTAGTCTCCTTACGTTGAGGGAGGTCAATGAAGCAGCCAAGGTGGCCGGCCTCAATGAGATCCTCGATATGATACTTGAGCGCCCGGCACTGCAAGGTAGTGTGGCCTTGGCCTTGATGGTACTCGCAGTACCTTGATGCATCTCTGGCTCCCCTCTCTCCGGGCTCAAGCGGTTGCGCCCACTTGAAGTACGGTTCACCCTTGATAGCTTCCAAGATCTAGTCTATGGGGGCGTTCAGTACCATGAACTCCCTATTCCACTGCGGCCTCGCTGGCCTATCTTGCCTTTGTCGCTTCGCTTCGTGCCGTGTCGCCTCCCCCTGCTACTTGTTGACGTTCTTCACGGCAGCTGGCTTGGCGTAGTTCTGGTGCGAGACCCTGGTTTCCACTGCCTTCCTCTTGCGGTCCGCGTCTTCTATCTTGATGTACTTCTCAACGTGTCGCGACAGTTCGTCGATCGTCTCCGAGGTTCGATTGATGAGTGACGGGTTGACAAACTGGCTGGGCTGAATAGCATTCTTGAAGGTTGCAATCACCATACGATCCTGCCCGTCTGCGTCCGCCAAGCTCAGGTATTCGGACCTGAACCTATAGTAGAATTGCCTTAATGTCTCCTTCTGAGTCATACTCATCCCGAAGAGTGACTCCAGAGTCTTCAGCTCCCGGCGATTGCATCGATATTAGTCGATGAACCGCGTGCTCAGCTCCGAGAAAGAGGAGATGGACGATGTCCTGAGCTTGTGGAACCATTCGAGGGGTGTTCCCGACAAGCTGTTGGCGAATGTCCGGCAGAGGATATGATCATCCTCGTGGGGGACCAGAGCATCCCGGAAAGCCAGTACGTGCTCCACCGGGTCTTTCGATCCGTCAAACTTGGGAAGGCGTGGAGAATTCCATCCCTGAGGGAATGGCTCCCGGAGTAGCTTCTCGACAAGCGGCACGTGCGGCTCCTCGGATGGCGACTTCCTCCAGCCGATCGGGAGCTCGGACCCCCGGTCGGTCTCACTGGATTCCTTCTTGATCCCCGAGTCGCTCCGACGCATGTACCCGAATACGCTCATGTACGCTCCTCCGATCAGCAGTGTGAGCCAGCTTCCGACTAGCCGGCGTCATCCGAGTGTGATGACTATCACTCAGTTGACGATGATGTTCGTCGTCTCGCTTCGGGCGATGAGCTTGTGCCGAATCCGTTTTCGAGTGATGCTTGGAGGCAGGCGGCTGTTGGGGGTGTGCCCCGAGCCGGGACCAGACATCCGAGCGTGCCGACGCCGCTCAAGCGTGCTTGTTTCTTTCCGCAGGTTCCGGGCTACTCGAGTCTCGCCCGTCGGGATTCGCACTTTGGACCTCCACCGAGCGATTAACTCTGACCTCCACCTAAGGCAGTGATTGCGGCTGCACTTGCCCTGGTGGGGCAGCTTGAGTAGGAAGGCTCTGTCCCGCTTGGGCCAACATGCCCTGGTTGAGTTGACCACCTGTCGGTGCGGCCCGCACGAAGTCACGCAACTCCTCATAGTTGCACTGCATTGTCTGGAGCTGGGCGGTGAGAGCTTGCTGGGTCATCATCATGGTAGCCAGAAAAGCTTCCGACAGTCCCCCTGCTAGAGGAGCCAGGGTTGCTACCGGAGCTTGACTGGACTCCCCGACCCCCAGTATGGGATTCACCAGCGGGACTACGCGTTCCGTGTCTGTTGGTGGTTGATCAAGACGCCCGGCATCATTAGCATCTCCGAGTGGTGCAGCTTCGGATGGGAGCTGCGACATCGAGCCGGTACGATACGGTACACCGGCCATTGCTCTTCAACCGTGTGGTCGTAGTGGTGACTTCTAAGTCTGCTGATCGGTCGACACCCACGGGTCGGTCGGTTAGTAGACTCGTGCTGGTTGCAGGTAGCCTCGGACTGGTCGACACCCACGGGTCAACAGTCGAAAGCTCTAGTAGGAAGTCTCGAAGACGATCCCACAGACGGCGCCAAGATTGTGGGGGGGTTTTAATCGAACCGGGTGGTTCGGGTGACGAGCATAATCTAACACACCAAAGAGAAGAAAGAAGACGGGAATTACGTGGAAAAACCCCTTCTTAACATCGAAGGGGAAAAAACCACGGGTGGGGCGAGAATGCACTAAAACAATGGTTACAGTTACAATCTCTCACCTTAACCCCAATTACACCCTGAGATCCGGTCTCCCAAGATACCGGCCTCTGCAGTCTCAACTTAGTTACCGATCTCTGCAGACAGAACTTAGTTACCGACCTCTGCAGACAACGCTTAGTTACCGACCTCTGCAGACAACACTTAGTTACCGACCTCTGCAGACAGCACTTAGTTACCGACCTCCGCAGCTCTGCAAATCCCGGGATGAAACTGGCAGCACCTCCTCCAGAATTCGGTCCCTTCTGCTGAAGGGGTAGGTCCCCTTTTATAGTGGTGGGATGACGGTTGGAGCGCTCCGCGCGAGACGGGTAAACGACGTGTCCCCGCAATGAGCTCAACCGCCTTGGCAATGGAGACGTGGTGCGCGGTCGACACCCGGTAACTTCGGCCGGAAATCGCGGGAGCTTAGTCAGCCCTCCGTAACCTCCACGCGCCCGAGATTTCCGGGTTCAACCGTCGTCATCCTCTTCACCTTGTTGCGCGGTCGACCGAAAGAGGGGGGGGCTCAATGTTTAAAAAGGCGTTTGAGGCTTACGCCTCGAGGCCCGCCTCAAGGTGAGGCGGTCCTGTGCTGCCTCGAGGCCCACGCCTCAGCAGCCATATATAAAAAGTCTATGCCTCAGCATTAACAGTAGTACACCTTCGTTCGAGGCGCGCCTCAAGGCGTACGCCTCTTGCACTAGGCGTGAAACATAGGACATGGAGGGGTTAAAACCAATGTTTGGTGTGGGAGGGCACTAAGGGTTTTATATGTAAATCGTCGACATAGACCCTTTTTTCACCCATTGAAACCTCATAAACCTTTTTAGATCTCTTTAGGTTTTGAAACCCCCTTGTCTCCAAAAACCCAAAATCAAGATCTAGTGCTCATTTATTTTTCGATTTTGATTCCGAAGTTGTATTCTTCTTCTTTGTGGATCGTCTAACAACTACAAGTGAGACTGTGAAAGATAAAGATTTTTTTCATGTTTAGAGGGATGGATCATAATCTTGTATCTTCTACTATGTTTTTTTATGTTTTTTTCTTTGTATTTTACCATTCTCATGTATTTGTATCATGTATTTGTTTTTTTATAATCTTGACAATGTTAGTTTTATATTCGTATTTTATTGTTTGTTATTAATTGTTAGTTGCTACTTTAATTATTTTCTTGAGTATTAAAGAATTAAGCGTGTTTGAGCAATTCGACTTTCTATTTTGTTGTTAGATTGCTCGATGGAGTTCTCAATCGTGTCATATAAGATATTTTCTAACACATTGTGATTTATTATGCATATCTAGTTCAATTATTATTACACATTCAATAATAGTATTTATTATGATTTTTTTTCTTTTTTAACTTTTTTTTTACCAAAACGCCTTGAAAAAATTCGAGGCTTACGCCTCGGTGCGCCTTGAGGCTTACGCCTCGCCTCTCCATAGGAAAAACGCCTCGGTACGCCTTTCGCCTTTTTAAACATTGGGGGGGCTGTTGCGCGGCCGGCCGACACCCCCCCTCTTTGTTGTCTGTTGCACAGCCGACCGAGAGAGAGGGGGGGCTGTTGCGCGGCCGGCCGACACCCCCCCTCTTTGTTGTTTGTTGCGCGGCCGACCGAGAGAGGGGGAGGCTGTTGCGCGGCCGGCCGACACCCCCCTCTTTGCTGCCTGTTGCGCGGCCGACCGGGAGAGAGGGGGGGCTGTTGCGCGGCCGACCGACACCCCTCCTCTTTGCTGCCTGTTGCGCAGCCGACCGAGAGAGAGAGAGAGAGGGGGGGGGGGGTTGTTGCGCGGCCGACCAACACCTCCCTCCTTGCTGCCTGTTGAGCGGTCGACCGGGAGAGAGAGAAGGGACTTAGGCTTTAAACCTCTTCCCCCCATTTTAGAGTGTGGCTGTCTCGTAACGAGGCTACAGCCCCAGGTCGGTAGGTTCGCTCTTCTTTTCCACTTCGCGTGTGGCCGACCCATGACGTATCTACGGCTCCCGGCAGGTAAGTTCCTCACCGTACACACAATAGGTTTGCAGGCATCGCCCATGGTAAATACTAGTTGAGTTCATGCATGCGTGTGACCTAATTTATTTGCTTAACTAAGTGGAGTTCTGATTGTAGGCTTGACTAGTATTCCTGAAAATAGGATACCAACAAAATTGAAGTTAAGGAATGCATACCAATCATAGATTTTGTACCCCAATAAAATCATGCAATTTGCATTAACCAAATATATCAATATATACACCTCCATAAATGAAATAAATATGATCTAAAAGTAGAGTTCTGATTCTAGTCATATCTAGAATTCCTGAAAATATGATAGCGATTAAAAGGGTGTTAACGAACACATACCAGTCATAGATGCAGTACCGCCACACAACATAGTATTTTCAAGTAGCTGACGGTGGTTCTCAGATGAAACGGTTGAGATGCAGCGTACCAGCTGCTCCACAATCCCATTCTCCTCTAAACCCAAGATAGATGGTTGAAACAATGCTTCACCAACAAGGTATCTTTCCCTTTCGACCGTTATTACCTGAAACATGATTCCAAAAAGTTATTGCTGTCATGCAAAAAATAAACTTAAAAAGGTAAAAAGAAAAATAGAAATATAAACAACCACCACATCCATCTATGCGTTATGAATCCTTCCTTCCTTTTGCATGTGCATGTACATGTGCATGTGCATCAAAGTATAAGTAGTGTCTAGATTTAAACAAGTTCATGAAAAGCTTATTCCGGACTTGATATTGTTCTAGTTAACAAGCCAAGGTAAAGCTTGATTTTCAAGAGGGGAATAGTAAACTAGCTAAGCTCATGTCACACCAAGGTTGTTAGAATCGGGATCCCACCAAGGATCGGTGGTGGAATTTGTAGGATTGTATCGAGGAATGTAAGATTCTAAAAAATGAGAAAAAAAATAAATTATGATATATATATATATATATCAAGAAACCTTAAAAGTTACTAAAAATAAGGAATAAACTCAAAAATCATAGACCCACCTATTAATTTGAAAGATGTAAGGATTATGCCGTACTCGTACCCGGTAAGTATCCGGTACTGGTGCGGTATCTGTCCGGAGTACCCGTGCTTCACAGAGCTCAAAAAATTGAGCCCTTATTTACAAGTGTTAACTTGCAAGTTCCAAAACATATGCAAGAAGATCAAGGTTTGAATCTTTGAATCCCTATTATCCACTTATAATAGATAAGTTCCAAAACCAAGTAACGTCAAATGATTTTAACAAGTTAAACCAACATAATTCTTACCCCTTCAAAAGTATTTAGTATGCTTCCCAAGTATCATGACATAATAAACCAAATAGACCCCATACTCTAATGTCCAAGTAGAAAGAAAAAAGAAAATAAATAAATAATTACTCTATTGTCATTGGTCATCAATACAAACATCATCATCGAAGTCATCAGTACCATGAAAACTAATGTTATCATCTTCCAACCCATCACCAGCATTGTTTATGCTAACATCAACATCAATCTAAGTCCCTTATAACATTCAATGTCTTATCAAACTCATCTCCACTAGCTTCATAAATATCCCCGACCTCTGTCTCTTGTGTCATAGCATGTTAAACCTACAAGGCTACAAGTGTGTCAAAGGATAGATACATAAATGAATTGATCTTCTTTGAAATTACTTCTACTTCCTCTCCTCACTTTCATCTACATCCTGTTGAACTTCCTTGAGAGACTACTAAGAATCGTGCGACTCCACTCAAAGAGTCGTCGGATCGTGGGAGTTTACTTGGGGATCGTAAGAACTGGGTCGGGAGTTTGATAACCTTGAGTTACACTTGACTCAACTTGTTTACGCTCGATTAGCACTTTAAAGCTCACCATGTGATTAGAAATTGAAAGGAAATTTTTACTTCACAAATACAAAAATTGTCAAGTTTCATTTAAATTCCAAGTTTACATAATTTTTAAACAATCTGGATTTCAAGCTTGAATTCAAATCAATATTACATAATCTGACTTACGAACTTCAATATCAAGATCGACCTTCATTTGCTTTTATGAACATGCTTAAACATCTTTTATGAACAGGCTAAAACATGCCAAGCTCAAGCTGGTTGAATGGTTAAAAAGACAACCATGAACAGGCATTTCTGAGCTTGATTCAAGCTCAACCAGAGCTCATTCTCCCTAGTGCCCTAAAGGAAATTTAAGTCAAGCTTGTGCATGGCCGAACTCGACTCAACATATGTCATTATAATCCTACTTTGTATTAGTAAGGAATGAGGGTAACACTCTATTATCTACCCTAAGGACCCACCTCGAAGCTTATGCGTTCCAAAGAATCAAAAGAACCCGCTGATTTGAAAAGATTAGGCTCCCTGGCTACCAAAGAGTATTAGATAAGCTTATATAGGTAAACAACAATTCTCTAAATGTTGTAACAATTTATTTTTGAGGTACTAGACAATTTTATCTTCTGACATACATTTACAACAAATTCTCAACAGTTCATATATCCTCA
Organism: Chamaelirium japonicum; assembly: GCA_947650365.1. Classification (NCBI taxonomy): domain Eukaryota; kingdom Viridiplantae; phylum Streptophyta; class Magnoliopsida; order Liliales; family Melanthiaceae; genus Chamaelirium; species Chamaelirium japonicum. The sequence goes on from OX393552.1 coordinate 29,117,627, forward strand.
AACTGACATGTCCAGTAAATAAGCATGAAATAATATAAAAAGAGACATAATTCCTAATGTTCAAATAACAGAAGTTTTCAGAATAGAGAACTTTCAGATCTAGAATGTTTAGAAGTATGTTCAGCACGACACACCTTCTCAGAGCTGAGGAAAGCTATCAAGGAAAGATTTGAAGTTTGAAACTTACCCTCAGCTGAAAAAAGATCATCTTAAGGCTAGTTGTGAGCCTGACCTAAATATGTTTATCAAGGCCCAAGCTCAAGCCCTAAGAAGATATCTAATTACAATGCAACTTTTTATTATAAAAAATTGTCAACCAAACTGTCCCCTCTTGCACAGAATTGCAAATTGAAGTTCCGAAGTAGAATCCTCTCAGGACTAAAATATATTAGGGATTGAAAGCTGGCGCTGACCCTTACAGCCTGAATAAGTCCCAAATTAAGAAGCGGTCCAAATCCTGCAGACAGACCAGCCCATGCTCATGAGCATCCCTATTGAAATCAATGAGCTGAGGCTGCTATACAGTTTTGCTATGCAAAACAACTAAAATGACCAATACATGCCATCGAATGCAACGAACAAACTCCTAAAGGATCACTGTATTCATACGGTATTTATTCTGCTAAAAAGTAAACATGATGGTATTAATATAATTCAGATAGCAAAAAACCTGCCCATCCGGAAGGGTGTGTTTCTCTTTTTGGCATGAATTATTTGTCTTCACAAAAGCATTTTGGTCTTCTGCACAACATGCATATTGCTCTTTCAATTTCTCAACCTCAAAAATGTCGATGTTTACTAGAGGATTCGACTTCTTAAGTTCCTGAGCAAGTAACTTGGTCAAATCACTTCCACCAATATCAAATCTTTTTGAAGCAATGTGCTGAACTGCACCTTCATAAACTGGTGCAATATCTGGTAATATCACAAAGATCGTTAATGCAGAGATCAGTGAATGCCACAATAAAGTTCCTAAAGTAAGCTTAAGAGTACAGTATGCCTACTTAAAAAAACAGCTAGGCTAAATGGTCCCAATGTAGGAAACAAATTCAATTTTTTTTTGAGTCAGTTAATATATTATACAAATATACATAATCCATTCAGAAAAAGGAAAAGGGAAATTCTACTTGCAACAACCCACGAAATACAAAAGGCAGTCCTAACTTAAATTTGAAAAAATACCCAACATGTTCCCATTTCATCCCACTCTTACGCTAAGGACAACCCATGTTTGTTGTCGTTGTTTTCAGCCATGTGCAAGTTGTCGTCCGCCTCCGCCACCGGCAATCCACCACCGTCGTGTCCTCCTCTTTCATCCACCTCGTCCTCCTCCTAGAAATCGTGAGACTCGGCCATCCCAGTCCAAAGCACAAAAAGTGCATTTGGCCATGGTGGCCGAAAGTGTCATAATTTCCAGAAGGAGGAAGAGGGAGGAGGAAAGGAGGAAAATGAAGAAGAGGGGAAAGAGGATAAAGAAGGGGAGGAGGAAGGAGGAGGATAAAGAGGTGGAAGGAGGCAGCGACGATGGGTTGGATGGGACCGACAAGCGGCAGCGGGCGGCGATCTGTACAAGCACACCAGAGAAAAAAGGGGGTGTTCTTTAGATGGAGGTTGCCTATGGAAAAAAGCGTGTTGCCTTAATAATGGACTTGTCTAAGATAAAACGTGGGATGTATATAGAATCACCCAAAAGGAAAAATACATCAAAGAGAGCACACCAAAAATATTAGGCTATGAAAACAAAAAAACAAACATAAACAACGTCACCTCCTTGGACGACCCATTGTTTAGGTTTGGTGGAGAGAAAGTGACACCAATGAGGGAGGGTTACCCTCCTCATGTGAACAAGACCTATCGTGGTCATACAAGGTTCACTCAGATCAACACCCAATGCCAGTCTAGGCTAGGTCAGTGTCTGGAATTTGGATGAGTCTCCCGTTCTTGAATTTTGTTTTAAGTTTTATTTTAGCTATTTTCATCAATCTCTAATTTTCAGGTATCACGAAAATGTTGATTTAGAGAGACATACCTCCATGAATACTTACCATTTTTATGCGCGAGAACACTCGTTTGAATGCTCAAATGAATAAGTTGCTCAAATTATGCCATTTTGGATTCCAAAGGCTTGCTAACAAAATTTGATAAGACATTTGAGCCATATTAGGAAAATTTTTGGTTTCTCTTATGTTAGGAAATCGTAGGAAATGAAAGATCTAGTTGATGTTCATAAGTGTCAAGAAAGATTGAGCATTAGATATTTAGCCTACTAAAAATTCAATTCTAATTGCTGAAATAATGGTTTAGTTTTTTTTTCTTCTTCTCTACCGATGGATAGAGCCTTCTCTTTTCTTTGCTCATGGATTTCAAAAAAACCATATATTCGAGCAACTTATTCTTCTATTTCTTTAGATCAAAATTTTAGTTGAACATCCTCATTCAGACTGGTCTACATCAATGGCATTTTAACCAGGTTTTCGCAATCGTTTTCATACTGCAAAAACTTTACCATGGTTGTGATCTTGAGTAATAACGAGGACGCCACATTCTACCACATTAAAAGATCATAAAGGAAAACAAAGCCATATTTGGGAGACTTAAGAGCAAGATTGTCATATCGTGTATTGTATCGTGTATCATAAGATACAGTTAAATTTATATAAATGTATATACATATATATATATATAAACATATAAAGAACATATTATATTATTTAATATGAAGAGCTAAGAGTAGAATAGTAGGACATTCCCTTTCATTTCCGAGCAAACGTAACTTTGGCCTATACAAAAAATATGATGACAATGATGTGTATACTTGTATAAAAAATAAACTATATATGATCTATTTATATATATTTTTCATCATAATATTTCTTCTATCCTTTTCTACCATTTTAAGTAAAGGAGATCAAATAGAAAAAGTTTCTTACCACTTTGAGAAACTCAAAAAATTAAATTTGAAGTTCACTTTCAATGCCTCCTTGTGGGTCTCCAATGACACTTTTCCAAAGAACTTCAAATCTTGAAAAAGTTGTATCCCCCCCCCCACCCTCTCAAGTTTTCTAGAAAACTTCATAAACAAACGACATTGGATCCAGACAACTCTAGTGAAAGATAAAAGAAGATTTGTGAAACCCCAATCTCCCTTCACCCTAAATTAGAATACAAAGTATTTTCTTAGCGCAGACGGATTTGTATAGTCCTTTCGGAACTTAAAAGACAAAAAAAAAGACTATAAGAAATCATTTTAGAAGTTTCAATACAAATCAAATCCCAAAGCCCTCATTTTCACTGTATTGTAACGTACAGTGTATCGTACATATCGTATCGTGTAATGTACGATACAATGAAAACTGATACATAACCCGTATCGTATCATACCCCCCGCCCCCCGTGTATCGTATCGTATTGTGGATCGTAAGATACTAACAACCATACTTAAGAGATTTAGGATAGCTTTGTGACAATTTCAGAATAAATCTTTCAGCCCCCGGATGTCGAAGGTTACACCATACTACTTCTGGACCTCATGAAGAAGATTCTTCTCTTGTCTTCAAGGTAAGATCAGAAGCAGAATCTTCAATTGGTTGGAATCAACCTCCCATCAGTGATGTTTACACAAAAGATCCAAGCACGAAATCTACTAATAACGAAGAATATAATTAGGTGATCACTCTTGAGATCTTTTTCGCACCATGTTTCAACAGGAGGCAACTAAGTGAGCTCAACCCGTGTCCACATAGTACAATGATCATTTAATGAGGATGCAAAAAACATATTTGGTAGTGAAACTCGATAGGATAGAAGGCTAACAGTTCAATACCGCCCTAAACAAAGAAAGCACCATGGGTCGCGAGCATTCAAAAGGCACACAACTACATCAACAACTCGTGGGCGAGATCATGGCATGAAGTGAGGTTTGAACGCATTGTTTAGGCACGCAGATGGAGACTAACTCCGATGGCGGAGAGGCGATGATGCACATATGCACATCCGATGGTGGAGGCGATGATGCACATATAACATCCGATGGTGGAGAGGTGAGATCTTTTAGACTTTTAGTCTTGTTTGTTGTCCTCTCTGTTTCCTTCGCTCTTAGTAGGTTGTATTTTACCTTTCTTTTTTAATAAACTGGTTTCAAATTTATTTGTTTTAGTCTCTAATAATGTATGTTTAGGGCTTTAAGTGGTTCTAGCTATGATATTTGGATACTTCGTGGAGGGCCCCGTGTCAGTGTCGGACATGGCCCGGACACGTGTCAGGCACAACTCCGAAGTGTCCTTTTTTTTATCTCGAACACGGCTCTGAAATGCCCTTTTTTTTGTCTCGGACACAACCGGGACATGGCACAGCCGCTTGTTGCATGCGATCGGGCCTGAGTTCGATGATTTGTTTGAGGCTCGGTGCAATGGACGATTGTGATTAAGATTTGGCTTTAACCTATATCCTCTGAGGTTATAACCTCATAGGATATAATTAATGGGGTTTTTCTTACAAATATTAAGATCAACTTTTAACAATAATTCTATAACTTGGTGGATTTTGTGGACTTTGTTGGACGGTTGTCATTACCCATATGACCTCTAGTGAGGATCTCATAGTGCCAAACCCGACCCCATAATCTTCATTTTGCCCCCTTCAATTCAATTTTGATTAGATTGAAATTTTCAAAAGATAAAATTTAGTAGTTGTCAAAAGGGGGTATTGTGCTACCATTGAAATTTCTTAAACATAACCATCAAGTAATTCCCCATCTACTTGGAGCATGCTTTATGAATTCTTCTTCGAAGTTAATCATTTCTATGTAGTATTCATATATTGTATATTATTTATATAAAACTATACATATTAATTGTCATGTCATAGCCGTGTCGTGTCCTACCTTTTTAAAAAAATGTTGTGTCGTCGTGTTGTCGTGTTCGTGCCTATGCTTCATAGGGTCTAATCTAGGAAGCACGGACACTTCCCTAGGCCCCCTGTACCTGTGTCGGACACCGACACTTGTCGGACACTCGTCGGACACGCACCAGACACGCATGTGCCATGTCCCACATGCTTCCGGGAGTCGGACACGGCGTGTTGATGGGCTGTTCGATATAGGGTCGGGTCACAAGCTGTTATGATTTAGTTTTGGCATCAACCTATACGATCCTCTGAGATTATAACCTCTGAGGATCAGATAGGTTAAAACCAAAACTGAATCGCAACCGTTCTTTTGCATCCCATTTGGGCCTGAGTGCGATTCACTTGTCGGACTAGTTGTAACGGACGATTACGATTCAGTTTTGACTTTAACATATCTGATCTTCTGAGGTTTCAAATAGGTTGAAGCCAAAACTGAAACACAGATGTTCTTTTCCATGCCATTTAGGACTGTGTGCGATTCACCAATCGAGCTAGGTGTAACTAACGGTTGCGATTCAGTATGCATTAAATTTTCATTTTAGTTGCTTTTTATGAGGTTTTTTCATTTATTGAAATATATATGAATTATAAACACACATAAAATATAAATAAAAATATTAATTTATTTTACTGTGTCCCTACCATACCTGTGTCCTTTTTAGGATTTGTCGTGTCGGCATACCTGTGTCGTGTCGGCGTACCCGTGTCGTGTCGTACCCGTGTCCCCGTACCAGTGTCAGTGCTTCTTAGGGTATAGTAGATAATTGGGATTAGAATAGATGGATGGCCACAATTTATTGTGAGTAGTATAAACATAAAGTTAAGAACCACATCATCATATAGCTAAGTGATGAGAACCACTGCATGTACTGGTGGAGAACAGCCCCGGGTAGAATCTCCACTCCCTCACCATCAAATAAAAACACTTCAATGGGTGGAAAAAGTTCTAGTTCTCACCCATGGCCTATTTATTCGCACAAATCTTGTGTGGGATTTTTTTGGTACTTCTACAAGCTCCAGATGGCATGATCAGGGTTTCAAAATTGAGCCAGTTTATCGGTTGTATAAAAAGGAGACACCGATGTATATGAGATCTCTATATTTGTGATCTCTCTCTCTCTCTCTCTCTCTCTCTCTCTCTCTCTCTCTCTCTCTCTCTCTCTCTCTCTCTCTCTCTCTCTCTCTCTCTCTCTCTCTCTCTCTCTCTCTCTCTCTCTCTCTCTCCCCTTTTCACTTCACCTCTTTCTTTACATTCATTTCTTCTGAATACAATTGCTGATTCAAAATACCTACATGTTGTTACAAGTCACACAGAATGCAGATATGATCTGCATCTAATTTCCACATACAACAGTTGTAGTAAACTCATCTTGTTATCAGATCTGATATAGAATCAGTTGTTTTTTTTTTATAGGGACACCTCGTTCAATGTTGGCATGTTGTCTACAACACCACAACATAGCTGTGTCAGTGAGACACACTGGTGGTGCATACCTTCATGCCCTCCTCTTTGATAATAACAGCTCCAAAATACTGCTTCAAGCCTTCAGCTAGAATTTTTATTTGTATTTTGCTTGGCATACTTGTTGGAAATAGATTGGAAGTGAATGTTTATAAAGTTTGCTGCAATAAGGCTATTTCTGATTAGTTTTTGTGGAATTCCTACTAGTACATCGTATAAAGTTGCAGAAATTTTCCTTTCTTATAGAATTCCTTCTATTTTGCATTATTCTTTGTTATTTATTCAAATATTGTTGTTGTCCACTGCTATAAAACACATCATCATTATCATCAACACCAACCAAGTTTGTTTTTCGTCTAAGATGGAATCGGCTACAAGGACGATTGATAAAAAAAAATCCGATCGGCTCTCACATGACATCAACCCTCTAAGATTACTACCAAAAATCTTCCCAAGACAACTTGATACAAGAGGGGATGACAAGAAACCTAAAGGACATTGGCAGGTAGATTGTTGGTTACACGTTAAGTTCACATATCCAGGAAGAAAAATAAAAGAAACAAAAAAATACATATAAATAATAATAATAATAATAAATAGTAACAAAATCATGCAAATTTGTCTGATATTATTTTTATGAATTCTGCACAAGTTTAACACTTGCTATATTGATGTTATCAATTGCCATTAATTTTGGAGTTGATTTCTTTGAATTTCTCCGGTCAAGTCCATCGAGCTTATGTGCAGAAATTTCTAGACAACACCATTTCTCTTGGTTATTTCTTCACTTAATCTCAGATAGGGGACTTGTGATTCCTAATTGTTGAACCGTAAACTCTAGAATTCATAAAATTGGATTCAGATCATCCGACCCTTTGGTCTCACTTTGACCTCCTTTTCGTCCTTTTTCCTTTCTTTTCATCTTCTCCCTTATATTTCCTATTTCATGCACTTAAGTGGAACTGGCCATCATGACCTGGACAACCAGAAACATGACTTGAATCTTTTAATAAGAGATTTGAAGCAATGCATAAGAGACTTTGAGTATAATCAAGCAATAATTAAAACAGAAAATAAAAAAGTTGATGTTTGCATGAACAAATCAGAGGATCATATACGTGGTTGGCTGAGAGTTCAAAGCATCTGGAGGTGAATTGGAAACCTAAGAGCTGTGGCCATAAAGGTCTGACAACTTTGTACCTCCACAAAATAACATATTAAGTGGATCTAAAGACTGCACATGGAGGTAGAATGCATTGTGGAATCATGAACGATCCTCTGGTATTCATTCCATTCCTACGGTTGATGATCTTTGACCAAATAGGAGGACGGATCACATGTGAGGAAGATCTTTGAGACGCCATGAAATGCAAATCAGATTTCTGGGGGTGCCCTCAATTATCAATGCACACAGGGGGGCCTCGGGAATCAAATAACAGGGGGTGTCTGCAGAGGAAAAGAAGAAAGGCAAGGGAATTTCTTTTTCCCGTGTGATGTAGCTGCAAACCAGGGGTGTGTGTAGTCTTTTCTGTGCGACAGGAGATCGGGAGGCAGGGGGGCTGAGCTTCTTCATGCGACAAGGCAGAGGGAGACAGTAAGAAGGAGAGGGAGGGAAGAAGGGACAGTCGGTGCCTCTCCTCTCCTTTGTCTTCTTCCTCTTCTCAAATTCTCTTTCTTGCTGAGCTTGCACTTTGAAACTCTCCGCGAACTTCTCACAAGAATTTTGGCGAGCAAGTAAAAGAGAAAGAGGGGAGGGGGAAGAACTCTAGGTATCACCGCCTAGAGGTTGTGCGACGCTTCACCACCAAGCACTTAAATGCATCCTTCATCAGGAGCACAAAACAATCACAATGTTTATTATTCATAGCATAGAACATAATGAAAGGCATGTGCGACTTCACATAACCTCCATGGCAATACATAACCCTCCTACGGGCAATGTGGGACTAAACGAACGCAAGAAAAAGTAAAAACATACAGGCTGAAATTTACCCTAATTAATACTCCGAATATGCATAATAAATAAATAAGACAAACGGTGCTGACAAATAGGCCTATCATCATCCAAACCAAACCGAGACTAGTTGGACTGTCTTCCTGCGTTGACGGCCATAGACATGTGTGATCTGAGACTTGATGTCTTCTTCAACCAAATATTAATTTTAGCATGGGTGTTATTAGTTATTTAATGAAAAGTCCAAGACAGCCTCATTCGGAAGTTGTTTGTTGTAATCTATGATTCTTATGTTCGTAATTGACATTGTTCCCTTACATTGTTCATGTTTTCCTTTTTACTTGAAAATATTTTGTTAATGTCACATTTATTTTTGCTTAGAACTCTTGGGCACCAAATCACAGCTCTAGCGCCAAATCACAGCTCTAGTTATATTTTTAGATCAACGACTTTGCAAAACATTTCCATGTTCCCATATAAATCTTCTGCTTGAATCCTTAAAAGATCTGTTCACCATACAACAACTGAATTACCAAAACAAAAAAACTATTTAGCACATCATTAGTATGACCCAATATCAAAGCACTGACAACTCTCAACTCAAAAAGCCTACCTATCTTTCCATGCCCAATGTCAACAGTGCATCCTGAAATCCGTCCTACCGCATAAAGTGATAATACAGCTTGTTCAGATGCATAAAATCCTGAGATATTGAATGTCTCAAACATCAGTTGCACCAATTGTTCCCTAGCTGCCTGTGAAGATAGATGAATCGAGAAGTGAGCAACAAAATGCAACAAAACCTACGATTTAAATTTCTGAAAAAAAGTATGAATCACTCTAGGAAATTTCCTACGAAGATAGGATCGGATTCTTCATTTAAATCACTCACTTGGTAAATGCCAAAATGTATACAGAGCTATAGGTATCTGGATTTCATATAATGGACAAAGCTCATGTAGTAGTTCAGGGCGGCATTATGGACGTTGAATACATGATATAGCGGGGCTTTATATTCTATGTATGAGACCATGCTTCTGCAAAAAGGCTTCTCTCTCTCTCTCTCTCTCTCTCTCTCTCTCTCTCTCTCTCTCTCTCTCTCTCTCTCTCTCTCTCTCTCTCTCTCTCTCTCTCTCTCTCTCTCTCTCTCTCTCTCTCTCTCTCTCTCTCTCTCTCTCTCTCCCCGCAACACAAAACTCAATGTGGATCATAAAATGTAAATTGATAGAACATTAATAGAGAAATACGGCATGAGCATGATTTTATAACTTGACAAATGTGGTTTTTCAGGGTATCGACAAAAAAATGTGGGGTAATGATGTGTCGTTTTGTTGGTCAGAATATGAGACAAATGCCACATCTTGTCAGTTATCTTGGCAAAAGATGATGCATGTCAACTATTTGGCTGAAATGGCAAACAAGATGCAGTGTTTGTCGCCATCTATCGGTCTATGTTTTTCCTTTCACTGATATAGAGCTAGGATAGGACTCATGTGATCACACTAATCTAACTGCCCTTTCACCCCTCTTGATTTGCAAACTACCGGCTCTTGTTTGCATTTAAAATTTAGTAAATTCGTGTGTTTTTGCTTTCTTTTGCACTTGCACTTGCACTGTGAGTACATCTTTGCATTAAATTTACAATATCGTATTTGGGTGTGCATTCATCATCGTGTTTTTGTGGTGCATTTTTTTAGCTTCCTTCTGTCCTGAATAGCATCTTAATTGCATAGCATTCATACTCTCCTACTTGCCATAGTGCCTTAATTGCTCATGGTTCCTTGTTAGAAAGTCGTGATTAACGTAAAAATTTGCACGTATTAAACTCTTAAATAATAAATATTTATGACATGTAGCATTGTCGACACGTCTGGCTCTAACCAAGGATAGTCTTGAGTGGAGCAGGTGGGATCAGTGGGCCTATAGAAGATATTGGCAGGCAGTTTGCCTTGCCACCACAAATGACCAAATAAGCAGAGGACAAAGTGCAATTTTTGTGGTAAGGTGATAGGGAACAAGGGCATTGCATACGCAAAGCAGCATCTGACAAGAAGGTTCTCAAACATGTGTCCAAAGTGCATTATGAACAAGATTGAATCACGACACCAAAGTGGCGTCAATGAGCAAGATAAGGTAATACTTTTTTCACATGTTATTACTTTTAGTCTTAGCCGATAATTTTGTTGCACGGGTTCTTACTTTGTGCAACCATTCAGATTGGTGACGCAAAGATGATGTACAAGTCGGTGCACAATGTTACATTTCAATTCGAAGATTATTGGAACGTGTTGCACTTTTATCCAAAGTGGATGGAGGATAGTCGGAAGAAACCGGCTTCTAAGGACAAAAGCACGACTTCTCCTATGACCTCTTCTCCCACTACTCCAGAGATGAGGCCCTCACAAAGCTACTCAAAGAAATTAGAGAGGAGAAGTAGATGAACGACAAGAAAATGGAGATGATTGAGAAATCGTACCAGCAAGAGGAAGAGTAGCTCCATCTGAAGAAACAGAATGAGGAAAGAATCATGATGATTGATACAAGTGTGATACCTTCACTTCAAGCCGAGTACTTTCGCCGCCGTCAGATGGAGATACTGGGAGAGGATTTTCAGAGCCCTAAAAATTATATCTTGGATTTGCCTAAAAGTTGTATTTGCTTATGAATTTCTAGTATTTCCTACATGTTTTCTAAGAAACGTGCTTCGTCAAGATCCACTTCTAATTTTAAATTTTTTCTAATAATTTTTATTTAAATTTTGCTAAATAATAATAATTTTTAATTAATATTTAATTAAGCCCAATACTTGGTAATTTGCAACAAGAACAATGGGTTTTTGGTTATTTGTCATTCGGTAATTTGGAGAGATGGTAAAGGGGCATTGGTCTTTTCAAGATGTAGGGAGTGGACCTTGGAGCCCGTTGGAGATGTTTCCAAAAGGTAGACGACTTCTATTTACACCAAAGTTAACTCTCCACGCACCGGTTTCTCAATACACTCCACCCCAAATTTAAAAATCCCTCATCTTGCTCTACATACACCATACAATTTCAATAAACTATACCCTCCACCTTTGTCAATACACCCACCCCTTTCTTCTTCCTTCTCTCATCCCCAACCCTAACCCCGTAGGAAGCTCCCCCCGACCACCGGATAGCTCCTCTCCGCCTCTGGCGTCGTAGGAACCTTTCCCAACAACACCACCGACGAACTCCACTTCGCCCCAACGGCCTAGCATCTTCTCAGAGCCCTGGTTAGCAAAACATCGATTACGGAAGACATTGTTATATGTACGTTCTGTCGTGGTCGGCAGAACACATTATTGCTTGTTCTGTCCTGATTAGCCGAACACATTGATACCTAATCGACCATGATCGGTAGAACAGGTTGCAAATCGGGAGGAAAAAAAAAGATGTCTTAAACTCTTAGCACTTCCATGCTAGCTTCCTTCTGGGCGACCAGTTGTCTGTCCATGCTAGCATCCTCCAGGACGACGTGTTGCTTGTCCATTGCTCAAAAATATGTGCGGGTTAGGGGAAGGATGTGGTTAGAGAAGAATGAGAGGAGGCGAAGGTTTGAAAGAGTAGTATGAAGAAAAAATAGGGTGTATTGCTATAAATGGGCACTAGGGTAATTTTAACGGGGGTAAAATTATAATAATTTTAAAAAAAAAAGGGTGTATGGAGAGCAAAACTTGGTGTGCAAATAGAAGCTCTCCAAAAAGTGGCTCCACATTTCTTGAAAAGCCTAAATGGCTCTCTAGAGATATCGAGAGACTCAGGAGTCCGTTCGAGATGCTCTAAGCGCACATTGTACATCAACCCAAACAGAGGAAAAGAGGATCAAATCAAGGCCACTTTTGATAACATCACCCAAATGTGCATCTCTCAAACGACAATGTTTACTGGGTTTTGGAAGAAAGCAATAACTACAGAGCAGTCACCTTGGGAGTCGAGAGCGGCTCCGTGAAGAGAATCTGCCCTTCTTCTCCAAGCTCCCATCCAAGGACGGTGTACAGAACATGGTGCAGCAGGTCTTCCATGGCATCCCAGTCTCGACGAAGCCCCTCGCGACCGGATCCACCGTCACCACCTCGCCTCCATCTTCCGCCACACGTTTCATTCTGGTTGGAATTATCTGAGATGATCGCCGCATCATTTTGAGCATCAAGACGTTCTCAGAATCCAACTCAAGAAATGGAATACCGATCTCGATGGGTTCACGGGTTAAGATTGAAAAGAGGCTGCCGAGTGATTTTTATCAGAGGAATCAAAGAGGGGGGGGGGGGGGGGGGGGGGGAGTTTACCAGAGGTGGATCTGATCGGGAGCTGCGAAGCCAGCTTTGAGGAGCTTGGATCCAGCATCAACCACCACCGCCTCCATTGATGGGAAATCGAGAAGGACAAGGGGTGAGAGAGAACACTGCCAACTTCCTCCCTCCCGCTCTCTCTCTCTCTCTCTCTCTCTCTCTCTCTTTCTTTCTTTTTTTCTCTCTCTCTCTCTCTCTCTCTCTCTCTCTCTCTCTCTCTCTCTCTCTCTACTTGTTCGGTCCAAAATATTTAGGCCGACTTTTATGTGAACTTGGGCTGGACTTTTATGATTTCAAGCATAAACTTGAATTCGAGCCGATTTCAGGCCATGTTAAGTTCGGCTCGTTTTAGACATGAACCCAAAACAGTAAGCATGTATTAGTTTATTGAACCATCATCTCTCGATATATCATAGCTTTTGTTGCTCTATGTATAACTACGATTGTAGGTACGTCGTTTATACAACGATGTTAGGTTTTAGTGAAATTATGAGATGTATTGTTATTTATAAATTGTAGGAGCATAATGAATGTCATTTTTTTTCATGAATTTTTCTCTCACAATGTTCTTATTCAGGCTAACCCGAACTCAGCTCGAAATCCAAAAAGAAAAATGGGTTGAATTTGGACTGAGCATGTTGGTAAAACTTTGGGCCGAGTTCGGACTTGGGAAGGCCACCTAGAGTTAGGGCCGAGTTTGGGCAGACCTTGACCGACCCACCCCAGCTAGATTGACAGGCCTACCTGCTTGGCTACATTTATCGAAAAATACCTAGTGCATTGAGGTTAGGGATGTCAATGGGCTGGGCCTAGGTAAGCCCGGGTCCGGCCCTTACATATACATGTTGGGGTTTCTACACGAGAACACCCCCGACCGATAGACCGAAATCGTCGTCATGGATAAAGAACGTACATTCGTGAGAATATGAGAGAGATCCTTCGCAATACCGAGTGAAGATCTTCCACATGCTGCCGTCTCACACGGATTCGATGGGTCCTCCTGAATCCCTCTGGATTCACAATGGCGACTCTAATGACGGGCGTCTGGGGACTCCACTCCTGCACATCTATTTATAATAGATGTCTCCAACCGGTAGACGCAACCTATCAGGACGTCTACCGGCTATTGGGTGCACACGAGTACGACGCCCAGTTTACCATCAACCCATCAGGCCTCATAGTTAAGTCGTCTGGTCAAACCAGGACCGCGACAACCAACTTGGTCCACCTATTTCAGTAACTCTCCCGCAAAGAGCCATCAAAAAACCAACAATACAAGTAGACCCGGGCCCCGGCCTTGGCCCTTAAAGGCCTAAAAACCTTCAGCCCTAGCCCGGCCCTTTGAGGGTCCGAGCCGAACCCTGGCCTATCTAGGCAGCTCTATAAACCATATATAGCAAATTATAATTTATCTTGAACTTTTAAACGCTACAAGAAAGAGCTTGTTAGGGTTTAGACCAGAAATTCTTGTGCGACAAAAGACATGTTTTGAGATTATAAACTTGGTTGCGTTTCACTCCAGATTATTACAACGGAGGCCCACTTTTTCATGCAGGGATTAAATTAACTATAAATTAATGTATTTATAGTTAGGTATCAGCTGTTTCATCAAAATGACAATTGTTATTAGTGTTCATGTCGCTTTGCATTGATAGAGGATGTGCATTTTTTTTTTTTTTGCAATTAACCAAGGGGGTTCTATTCATAGCACCCCAAACCCAGAAATAAATTCAATACAGACCTGATCATCTTGGTTAAAATCTTTGTATTTAGGATTCTCCGGATTGGGGCCCGACCATATCGAGTAACGTTTGTCAACGAGCCTGGTCAGAAAATACTAAGTCCGGGCCCGGTCCTTCGGTATATAAACAATTGGCCGAGCCAAACGGGCATTGGAAGGGCTTTAACGGACCAGCTCGGCATGCTTTTATGGGCCAGGCCGGGTGCCCTTATGGGAGGGCCTAATTGACAAACATAATTGGGGTAATTAAAAATAGGAAAATATTATTCATACCCCAAAAATCTGTAATTAGCCCCCATTTCCAACAAACTTGAACATACCCCATTATTTTTTTTCATACCCCATTCCTATCCCAAAAATACCCTTCCCTTACACCCCACTTTCAATACACCCCAGTTAAATGATCTGCCCCAACTTGATTATACCCCAATCAAACACATACCCCCTTAAATATACCCCAATTATATGCACTCTTGAATACACCCCAACTTGATTATACCCCAATCAAACACATAACCCCTTAAATATACCCCAATTATATGCACCCTTGAATACACCCCACTCATAAATAAACCCCATGCAGTTGGCTGATAAAGGCACATATAGGATTGCAACTTAGGTGGGCCAACCCGAACTCAACTCGAATTTGGGCGGGCTAAATCGAAACTAACCCGAATTATTTCTCCTCTACCATATTGTAACCGTTCAACCCACCCCGCACAACCCGACCAACCCGATGGGTTGAGCTTGGGCTATGGAAGTGCAAATAGACCTTGGGTTGGGCTTGGGCAGCATATTATTAAAAATCAGGGCATTTCTCTCGCTCCTAAGCCGAGTTTTGATCCTGGTCAGCAGGCGCACTAATTAGTCAAAGCCCGAAGCGGATAGGTGGGCATTCCCTGATGGATTAGTCGAAACCCAGAGTGGGTGCATTGCCTGTAAGGTTTCGAGACACCCACCGATCTCAAAAAAAGAAGAAAAAGAGGGACAATTTCAATATTTTAGTGCATTATGAACCCACCACCATCAGCTTTAATCACAACAGACATGATCAAAGTATTATCTCCGTCGCAAAATAAGGATGGGAGAATTTCTCGAAGATTACCATATCAGTCAAATAACCTCAGCATCAACTTAAACCATATAAAATTGCATTAGGCTACTCTATTTCATTTGCATTATTTGTCTTTTTTTTTTTTGAGAAATAACAAAATATTTGTTAACATCACAACAAAAGAGAAATTGGTTATCATATCAAACGATCTAAAGATCATTGTTACAAATCTACACAACACCTTACCATTATCACATACAAGCAATTTAAACCAATATCAACTCATCAGGCTAACTCCTAACACCAACTCTAACCACAGCAGATTCCATCCACTCACTCGCGTCTTCGTAGTTTGGTATTGAAATGCCCTTCCTTGTAACAACTGACCATCTCAGCCGCCCTTCGCATTGGCCTTCCAATAGACCTTCACCGATTCTGAAGGGGTCCACTATGGTCCTTCAGTTCTTCTTTAAAAAAGCTCCAACTAGCATTTGAAATCGAAGGAGCTGAAGAGTCCGCCCAATCGGAGCTTTGTTTGTCGTTGGTGGCTAAAACTACATATCACCTTTTGCTTTCACACTTCTCCGTTGCTGTCGCTTGATTGGTCCCAGAAGCCGAGCCCAAAGCTGAAAGACAACCCAAAAAAAAATCGAAAGGATGAATACGTTTGCATTTTAATATATAAAATCTGGGTCATAAGGGTAAAATCCAGACTACATTGATTTCGCATAGCACTCTTCCCATTGGGATTGCAAGCACTCTTGTGACCAGCTGGAACGGGTGCATCTTCTGCGACATTGTTCACATCCTCTATCTCGAACAGATCCTCGGTAGGCTCACTTTTCAAATTAATGGATTTCCTTTTCAAAGACTTTCTGATTACAGAGAAAATTCGGTGCATTATTCAGTACTTAATTGATGAGAATTAATCCCCATCTTTGAAAAGCTATTCTAAAACTGCATATCACCTTTTGCTTTCACTTGCTGTCACTACCACATAATTCATGGAGAACACTGATCCAATACAACAACATATGAGATATCAGCAGTCGACTGACCGACCGACCTCCAATTCTGAATTCTTTGCGTTTAGAACAGCCGACATGCATTCAAGCTCATGATGCAGAACCTTTAGCTGCGCAACTCAAAATAGAAACATTGATTTTTTCGATTGGAAACTAATGATCACGAGGGTGAGAGTTGGGGGAAACTTACTCGGTCTTTATCGACGTTGTGCTCCTGCAAACCAAATTAAACATAGATCTATAAAGATCAGGGCTTGATAATTAATAGAGAAGAGAACAGGGGGATAAAGTGATGTGTGGAACGAACCGCACCAAGCCAGCAGTTGGTTCTGCTGATTGGAATTCTGCACGAGGAATCGGAGCTTCTGCATATCGACAGCACTCAGTTCTATGATCTTACTGTTCAAACCCCAAAAAACAAAATATCCAATCAAATTTCAACAAATCACGAATAAAACAAAGAGATTTGACGGGATCCTCATCAGAAATCTGGAAATTATCGATCAAGAATCATACTTTCTATCCCCGAGGAGCATCATCAGAGTAGCGTTTTCCTGGAATTGGGGATAATTTTAGGGGGTTGAAAGAAAGGATCCACTTTTTCAGCAAGAATTTCCAAGAAAAAAGAAGGAACGGGGAATCGGTAGAACCTGGAGGAGATGGGCGATGTAGTAACAAAATGGAATTGGGATCTTCGACCCCCGCTACCGCTGCCGCTGCCGATGATGGCGCAGCCCCGCAGTCGCTGGCACTGACGCTGCCGATGACGGCACAGCCCCGCAACCGCTGCCGATGACCCCCGCTACCGCTACCGTTGCCGTTGTCGACGACCCCCGCTGCCGCTGCCGATGACCCCCGCTACCGCTACCGTTGCCGTTGCCGACGACCCCCGCTGCCGCTGCCGCTGCCGTTGCCCCCTGCTACCGTTGCCGACGACCCCCGCTGCTGCTGCTGCTGCTACTGCCGCGGCCGTTGCCCCCTGCTGCCGTCGCCGTCGCCGTAGCCGTTGCCCTGAGTTAGGGCTTTGGGGTTTGGGGTACAAAAGAAAAGGGTATTGCTGGTATTAATGTGTTGTTGAGTAAGTTATTGAGAAACGATGGGGAGACGGGGGCTAATTACAGATTTTTGGGGTATGAATAAAATTTCCCTAAAAATAAGGGTTATTTGTTATATGCCCATTATAATAGTGTTGAGTTACATTAAGTCCAGAATAGTTTAGGTTTACATGAGATCACAAAATTATTTAGATTAAGACAATCTATATAACAAGGGACGTCGGTTTTGTGCTAACTAGACAAAACCAAACCAAAAGGCTGACTAGGACAAGCTGACCGGACAAAAAACTGACTAGGACAAGCTGACTGGACAAAAATGAACCGAATAGATCTAACCATTCATTCAAAAATCAACGCATGATCTCTATTTCCCCGTCAATCAACTTCCTCTTCTTGGTTTCAATCCCAACCCATTTAAACTGCACTAAACCCCTAAAATCCCGCCTCATTTAAACTGCACTAAACATGACCGTTCATCCCGTGATTGTTGTTCGCATCAACGGTTATAAACCTGTCTGCTGAAATTTTGGCCGCCGCAAAAGCATCGGGTCAATCTCGAGGAATCCGTTCGAACAGAGATAGCTGTGATTGATCGGTTATAGGGGGAGGGGGAGTTGGTCACGCCGAAGGCGCCCGCTTCATGCCAATCAGCAAGGGCGAGAAAATGAGTGTCCCTATGAATGCCGGTGTGTCATCGAAAGTGTTTTGTTGCCGAATACGTTCAGGTGTATTGTCGCCGAAGGTGGCCTGTTGCAATGCCGACAGGTGTGTTGCCGTCGAAGGCGGCCCGCTGTAGTGCCGACAGGCACGGACATGCATCAGTCTATATAACAAGGGAAGTCGAGTTTGTGCTAACTAGACAAAACAGAACAAAAAAGCTGACTGGACAAAAATAAACTGAATAGATTTAACCATTCGTTCAAAAATCAACGCACGGTCTCTCCTTGGTTTGAAATCCCGACCCATTTAAAATGCACGAAACCACTAAAATCCAGATCCATTGTAACTGCACTAAACCTGATCGTTCATCCCGTATCGTTGTTCGCATCAACGTCTATAAACCCGCCTGCTAAAATTTTGGCCGCTCCAAACCATCGAGTCAATCTCGAGGAATCCGTTCGAACAGAGACAGCTGTGATTGATCGATTATAGGGGAAGGGGGAGTTGGTTGCGTCGAAGGCGCCCGCTTCGTGCCAATCGACACGGGTGAGGAAATGGATGTCCCTATGAATGCCGATGTTGTCGTCGAAAGTATTTTGTTGCCGAAAGCGTTCAAGTGTGTTGCCGTCGAAGGCGGCCCGTTGCAGTGCCGACAGGTGTGTTGATGCTGAAGGCGGCTCGCTGCAGTGCCGACAGGCACGGGCATGCACTAGTCTATTACAGTTGTAGGCTTGAGGGATCCTTTTATAACCTTTTTTTTACAAAAAAAAAAATCAAAATACCAAATATGCTCATGAGATTCTCCCCCACACAAATCACCATACGCACTATTGTCATTGTTGATACCGTGATTTCGGACTACTACGATGATTTGGGTTCGGTTTAGGGTTAGGGTTCACTGTTAGAGGTATAAAATTAGGATTAGGGTCCACTGTTAAGAGTATAGATTTAGGTTTAGGGTTCACTTTTAGGGGTATAGAATTAGGGTTAGGGTTCATTATTTAGGGTATAAAATTAGGGCTACGGTTCATTATTAAGGGTATAAAAGTAGAGTTAGGATCCACTATTTAGGGTACAGAATTAGGGTTAGGTTTAATATTCATTATTTAGGGTATAGAAGTAAGATTAGGGTTAGGATTTCACGACACGATAAAAACGTTTCGGAATTCCCTAACATTTTTGTCTTGTTGTGAAACTTATTTAACTATAAATAAATGAAGGACATATATATTATTTTATAAGTTGTTGGATCTATTACAATTACATATTTTACGGTGGATTTTTTATGATATATTAGCTATCAGGATCAATAGTAAATAGACTGTTATTAAATGGACCTAATACAATCCCCCCTTTAAATACCCCCTTAATTTTTGAATAACCATGAAGATTTTATTCCTTGTATACATCACACATCAACAATCAAATATGTGATAGATTATTTCCATGCTCTCTAAGAATTTGTTCGCTTCCTTCCATCTCTCCCCGTTAAAATTGAGATCAAATTCTCTATGGTTCCAACAACTCACAGTTGGGGACGGTACACATCTTATACCCGCCATATGTCACAGATAGCATCTATGGGTGGCAATCCTTGACCCTCGAACCCGACCCGAAGTTAGCGGGTTTGGGTTTGGCCTACACGGGTTCGGGTCATAAACGGGTTGACCCGATTGATCTGTTTATTTAGTGGGTCAGGTTTGGGTTTGTACTTATAACCCGATTGACCAGACTTGACCCGTTTACCAAATGGGTCGTGTCAACCCGACCCGACCTAACCCAACCCGGCCCAATCCGACCCATCTTGACCCAACCAGACAGGTTTTCATGGGTTATGTTGACCCAACCCGAGCCAACCCAACCCGACCTATTTAGTAAACGGGTCGGGTCGGTTCAACTCGTTTATTAGGCGGGTCGGGTTTGGGTTTACGTTTTTGACCCGTTTATTAAACGGGTCGGGTTCGGGTTGGGTGTTTTGCTCTTATACATATGTCTCAACCCGACCCGAACCCAACCCGACCCGACCCGACCCGTTGCCACACCTAATAGCATCGCATTGGACTTGACCAAGTGCTATTCAGGGGATGGGTGAGATTCACCAATCAGGGTGCCTTACATGGGACCCTGATTGTGAATCTCACATAGCTCATGGCGTCGTGGCGCGCATCCAGCATCCATTGTCGCCGATCGCAGATGCCAAAACCTTAGATGATCCGACTTCGTTACAATTAGGCAGACACATTAATGGCTTGAAGAAACCCAATTAAGTTTGGACCCTTATCCCTGCTATTCATATTAGAGTCATTAGATTTTAGATGTGCTTTGAAGAGCCCATGTGAATCATATAAACTCCACATTGGTGGAGCAATTGAGAGTTTGATATTCCCTTAGGCCCTATGTGGATATGAGAGCCTAAAATCTATTATTTTGGAGAGGACAAAATATGTTCATAGAATCTATTTTGATGGAGTCCAAAATAGAGACTTTCCGATCGGGAACGATTTTTTTGATTCTTCGAAGAACTGTTTTAACATGAAAAATCTATTGAGATCCTCCCATCGCTCGATATCTTAGATCTCTCTCCATCTCTCCACGGTCGATGGAAGACTGAACCCTCGCCCAGCGGAACACTCGTTCGACACTCGAAGATTCCAAATTATCCTCCCCCCCCCCCCCCCCCTTCTCTCTCTCTCTCTCCAACCCAAGATGGTGGACATACAAGATGGAGGCACGGTGAGGGTCTGGCTAAAAGAGCTGGGCGATGAATCTTGTGCAATAGGCCCTGCCGCCGCACGTGTTGCTCCTGGACCACCGCCTCCTACACGCTCCGCAGGTTGTAGAAGTCGAGGTTAACAGCCCCTCCCCGGCCATCACCCCCATCTCGACCGTCCGTACCCCACCAAATGACTCAATCTTCGCCCGCACTGCCCCCTCCCCCACTTGTCGCGACGCCATGCATAGAACCGATGCTTGGGAGGAGAGGGGGAGGGGTGTTTGAATTGACTCATTGACACCACCTCCTCACCAAGGCCAGCCTTCTCTCTTGGGAAAGAAGCACTTATTAATAATCTTACTAAGCTTTTAAAATATGTGGAGAAAAAGAGAGGTGCCGATCTTGAGGGTGACATTATCTTACTCATCTCTTCTTTTTCTAAGATTATTTGCTCAATAATATATTACATATATATTTGTTAGCATGATTCATCCAAATGCCAAAGAGTTGTGATCCTCTTCAATTGGTTAGCCCCGATTTGTGGGCCCGTTGCATATCACAGCCAAATATAGTCGTAGGAGTGTGATTCACTTTTGGGTTGCCAGTCATTGTGCGGTTGTGATGTGCATCGGGCCCACCAACCAGGGCCGACCAACTAGAGGAGATCATAACTCAATGCTAAAGAAAGATAGCATGAATATGAGACATTATGTTTGTTTCTTTTTTTTTTATTTCTATATATCAACGGAATCTACTTTGATTATTGTAATAGATGACATTTACATCTTCAACTCCTGTGGAGACCGGGTCTTAGATGGTTGTAATGGTTAATTGGACCCATGAGCACAAAAAAATATGCACTGATATAATGATAGAGCATGTTGAGAAGGGGGGCTGACTATTTTGACATTTTCGAAGTCAGGGTGAAAGAAAATACGTGCTGAGTTCTTTAGTAAAACACAAAAGTCCTATGATTCAAAACAATTTAGAAACAAGTTTACCAAGGTACGTCAAAGGTATACAAACTTTCAAAAGCTTGTTGACCATAATGGATTTGGATGGGACCCGCGGTCACTAACAATGTGACATCACCTGATCAACTGTAGGAGTATTACCTTAAGGTATCATTTATGTCCTACAATGAATACTGAAATATTAGGTAAATAATAATATTAAATTATATATTTATGTGTTTTATATGTAAATCAAAATTCAAAGATCTTTAGGACCAATGGTTGTCCTGGATTTTTTAAGTTATGCATAATTTATGGTGATACTACTACTAGAGGCGACATGACATGGTATATCAACGAGGATTTTCGTCCAAGCCTCCATAATCGTGGGTCTGAGTTTCTTGATAACGATTCAGACTATATCCCAGAAACACAAGCTTCTTAAGCACCTACAACCGGCATAACTACACTAAATTCACAAGCCTCCTCTCACCGTACCCAGCCTACTACTGCTAGTAGTAGGCGCCGAAAGAGTCTTACTAGGGGAGACTCAATTGTAGAAGGCTAAAACAGTATTGCAGAGATAGCACGAGAGAAATACTCTAGGACTTCCTCTTCATCTAGCTGTAATGCTACTTTTTCTATCATTGCCTGCATGGAAGTCCTAAGGGAGCTCGAGGACATTCCAATAGAGAAACATATGAAGGCTGTTGAGAAACTTCAGGTGAAAAACTGAAGGGAGACCTTTATGCCTATGTCTGATGAGCATAAGAGGTGGTGGGTGGAGCATTTGGACTGATGATCCATTCTTTATTTTATGTTGGCATGTAATAACTGGACCTTCATGTCTATGTTTGGTGAGCATATGAGGTGGATGGTTTAGCATTTGGACTGATGATCTATTCTTTTTTTTTTTTCTGTTGGCATGTAAAAACTAGACCTTTTTTTTTGTTAGCATGTAATAACTACATCCTCATTGAGCGATGTTTCAGTATGTTGAAGACGCACTTTTTGATCTTGAAGTTAATGCAACCATATCCACTACATCGTCAGAAGGCTTATTGTGGCCGCATATTATATAATACATAACTATCTACGGATTGAAAAAGAGATGGATGAGATAGCTGCCCGATTTGAAGGTGAGGATATAGTAACAGTTGAATGTCAAAAATATTTTAAAATAATTGTTTCAGTTTGGTGTTGTCAAATGGGATTCTTGGATTCTCTACTCCAAAAATCTCTAAAACAAACTAATTCTGCCAAACATGATTAAGAAATTCTGGACTCCAAAGAAATAAGAATTGAGGAACTCAGAATCAGCTTTATTCTAGCTCCAAGAATCCCAGAATCATAATCTTATCCAAACAGGACCTTAAAAACCTATAAATGTTTGGTTGACAATTGGTTTTAGAGCAATGTTATTCTGCCAACCTGATGTGGCATCCGATCACGGCCGTCTTTTCGCTAGACAATTAGTTTGAGTGTGATTCACCGATCAGATTTGGGTGCGATAGATGGCTATGATCGTGTCACACATCAGGGTGGCAAAGGAGGTTGGTAGTATATCATTGCATGGATGCAACCTCAACATTGGTCCTAGAGTCTGTGTATCGGTGAACACCATGTTCCATGTGAGCGCTGCTCCCCTCCAGTTAGTAAGACATGCAACCCCTGGCCTTGGTCTAGGGTTCGAATAAGTGCTGCGTCATATTTCCTCCCGCTCTGGAGTGGCGGGCCTCCCTCTCGAACATAGTGGCGAGCTCTGAGTCGACTCAGTTACCAAACCTTGCGATGCAGAAGCATTTGCTAATCACATAAACCCCTTAAATCTACAAAAAAAAAAATAGATAATATCTTTCCAATTTATGCCAAATCCGTGAAATCGTTTTCTAGCTTTGTATTACATAGAGCCAAACATGATTTGTTTTACATACAAAGGCAACCACTCTGATTTATACATACGACGTTCGCATTCGTAGAAATACAATATCCTTTCTGAATTCGTAGACAAACATGCCCAAAATCTTTAGCTAGACCAAATGCAAACCATGGATCGTCGAACAGACTCACACTGGTAGACTTCTTTCGTTGAAGCAACCGGAGGTATACAAATCATCTCGACGTACAAAAGGAATCTTGAAGTTGCTCATGTGCCTTTCCCCGGGGGCCGGCACCGATGTTGAAAGGCTTTAAAACACTCCAACATTGGTCCAATATGTGTCATCACTGTCTTATTGAGCTTGCTTAGCTCAACCTGATGAGCCAAGACAACATTGGTCTTAAAGCTCGGGAGCCTGCAAGCTTCCTTCTTCAAAAAATTAATCTGAGGTGAAATGTAGCTCCAACTATCTCCAGCCATACTTCTCATGGTAGTAAGAGCATTAGGTCTTGCGAATTCCAAAGCTGAAAAGTTTAATGTCAACTTGGTCAATGATAACACTAGTAAGAGCATTCAAGGGGTAAAATCACAGCATGACTTGTATGTCGAAAAAAATCAGTCAGCATAGCCAATGAATGGTGCACAAATAGAATCGCATGATTCGCATCTACAGCATTACATGTCAAGCGATGATTCGAGGTTTCCTCCTCGAAAATATTTCAAATCTGCAAGCTACTAAAATAACGTTTATGATGGAGTTGATCATCCATGAATTTCCGCTAGGTCCACGAAAATTGTCCAACACCTCCAAACTATATACCAGTCCATGAGCAATGAGTTCAGTTGGCTGTCATAAAATTTTCTTGGTAATCACGTATTAGCTCAATCTTAATGTTCAGAGTTAATATTTAAGCATTTCCCTCTCCTACATCATTTCCTGGTAGTTCCGACTCCCGACCAACATCATTTGGTTGTCGTCAAATTTTCTAGCTAATTAGTTTGTTAGTGATAGTGTATAGCATTGAGATACAGATACCCGTAGATACCTGTATAGGATACCCTTTTGGTTCTTTTCTTGCATCCATATATATTTGGCCCTTGGCCTAATGAGAAGGTTAATCCATTCTCCCAAAACCTAGCCTCTCTCTCCCTCTCTCCATGCTAGGCGATCATCGTGACATGGAATCAGAGCGGATGATCCGCCTCTCCTCGACGTCCGACGATCGGACTTCCGGTTATCACCCTTGATCTCCGGCCAGATCTGCACCAGGTTCGAGATCCGACCTTGAACACCTCCGGTCAGCAACCTCCCTCCAGATCTCCGGCCAGATCTGCACCAGGTTCGAGATCCGGCCCTCAGTAGCTCCGGCCAGCAGCCTCGAGCTCCCTCTCTCCAGATCTTGACCAGATCCGGCGAGATCAGGCCCTCAGCAGCTCCGGCCCTCAGCAGATCCGGCCTGTTTTCCGGACCTCAGCAGCTCCTCCCTCCAGATCTCCGACCAGATCCGGCGAGATCCGGCCCTCGGCAGATCCGGTCTCACGGACTCCTCCAGCTCCGGCGGATGTCGATCTCCTCCCCTGCGACCGGATCTGGACGGATCTCCCCTGCGACCGGAGGATCTGAGTGACGATCTGACGATCCTGCACCAACTCCGGCCGTCAGCTCCGACCGTCGATCTCCTACCTCCGACCAGATCCGATCTGATCCCCTGCCTCCGGCCGTCAATCTCCTGCCTCCGGCCAGATCCGAGCGACGATCCGACCTGAGATCTCCCGGCGAGCTCTCCTCCCTCTCTCCGGTTCTGACCCGACCTCAGATCTCCCGGCGAGCTCTCTTATCCTCTCCAGATCAGACCTGAGATCCGGCGGTCGATCTGCTCCTCGCCGATCGGATCTGCTCCTTCCCTCTTTTCTCCGGTCTGTGGCAGCCTCGTAGCGACTCCTCCCTACCCACGTCGGGATCGGCAGCTGGAGGCCATCCATCTTGTGCTGATCTGTGCTTCGGCAGGCCTCTTTCTTCCTTGGTGCTTGGTATGAAGAACAAGAGCGGCCATCTCGCACGTCCCTACCGCTTCCGTTGAGCTACACCTTCGTGCGTATTACCCTGTGTGGTATCAGATCTGTCTGGCCCACAACACCTCGGCGGACCCGGATTCCTCTCTGTTTGCATTGACCCACTCCGGCACCGAGTGAAGCTGGATTACCTCGTCGGAACCGGATCGACTCCGACCTCACCAGATTCCTCTCTGTTTGCATTGACCCACTCCGGCACCGAGTGAGCCGCCATGGCCGACTCCTCCAGCCACACTGGCGTCCCCGCTGCAGTCCCGGCTGTCTCTTTTACCTCTGCTTCTGGTCGTGATCGGTTTGTGTGCACCCACTGCCACAAACCAGGTCATGTTGTCACCACATGTTGGAAGCTGCATCCTGAGAAGAGGCAGGGACCCCGAGGACGTGGTCGACCCGTTGGCTCCAGTGCTGCTGCCGCTACTGCTCCGTCCTCTCCTCGCACGGTTCCATCATCACCCCGAGGTTCCCCTGACGCTACTCAGCTCCTTCAGCAGCAGCTTGCACAGCTTCAGTTCCGCCTAGACCAGCAGGCGAGCTTCAGCTCCGCCGAGGCTTCCAGCGCTTTCAGTTCCTCTGCTCACTTAGCCACTCCCAGTACCTTCGACACTTGGATTCTGGACTCTGGGGCCTCCCATCACATGACTTACAATGCTTCCTTGCTTACCGACTGCCGACCGGCACCGCACATCCCATCGATACACACTGCAGATGGCTCTTCTTTAGCCATCTCACAGTGTGGATCGATTACCACCACTACAGAACCGAGCGGTCGTCTCTCTTTACCCAATGTGTTGCATGTACCCCAGCTTCGCATGCAGCTCATCTCCATTAGCAGTCTTTGTGACTCTGGCTATGTTGTGACTTTCTCCCCTTCTTCTTGTGTTGTGCAGGATCCACGTACCGGACGGGTGATTGGCACTGGTCGTAGGTCAGGCGGGCTGTACCACCTCGAGCATCTACACCTTCCCCTCATTCCACCTTCTGGCGTCTGTAGTTTAGTTTCTTCCGATGCCGACCTGTGGCACCGAAGACTAGGCCACATTTCTGAGTCTCGCCTTAAGAGCTTACTCCAGACTGGAGCTCTAGGTCGTTGCTCTTTTTCTTCTTTATCTACATGTACCGGTTGTAAGCTTGCCAAAGCTACAGCCTTACCTTTTCCTTCTAGTATCTCTCAGAGTTCTGCTCCCTTTGACTTAATACACTCGGATATCTGGGGCCCTGCACCTCTTCCTTCGATGTGTGGCTATCGCTACTATATCTCTTTCATCGATGACTTCAGCCGATACACTTGGGTCTACCTTCTTCAGCACCGCTCTGAGGTTCCTCAGGTCTACCAGATTTTTACCTCGATGGTCCACACACAGTTCGGTTGTCGCATTAAGACTTTTCGGTCTGATTGCGCCCTCGAGTATCTCTCTACTGCTATGCGGACACTTCTTCAGTTCCATGGGACCTTATTCCAGCACTCCTGTCCTCACACACACGAGCAAAACGGAGTAGCCGAGCGGAAGCACCGTCATATCCTTGAGACGACGCGTGCTCTTCTTCTCTCTGCTTCCGTTCCACGCACTTTCTGGGCTGAGGCTGTCTTGACCTCCGTCAACCTCATCAACATCACCCCTTCGTCTGTTCTCCCGGGTAGTGCCTCTGCCCACGAGCGTCTTTTCTCTTTCCCTCCCGACTACAGTCTGCTTCGTACCTTCGAATGCACCTGTTTCGTTCTTCTTCCGCCCCATGAGTGCACGAAGTTGTCCGAACGTGCAGTTAAATGCATCCTCCTAGGAATCAGCGCCGAGCACAAGGGTTATCGTTGCTATGACCCCTTGACTCGTCGTCTTCGCATCTCTCGACACGTTTCCTTTGTCGAGGATGCCCCTTATTACTCCTCTGCAGCTCAGGACCTCACCTTCTTGGAGACTCCTCCCACTCTGTCTCCGACTCTCGAGCCTCTTCTATCACCCCTCTCACCCAGCTCTACTTCTCTCCCTGTTCCTAGTGATTCTTCCACGGAGTCTTCCTCTGTCCCCTCCTCTCCTCCGTCACCGATTGCTTCCGTAGGTCTTCCTCATACTCCCGATGTCTCTGGTACTCCGCCTGCTACGCCCAGTCCGACGCCGCCGGTCGTGGATTGCCGACTTCTTCACGAAGTCACATCCTGCTCCACGCTTTTAGTTTCTGCTTAGCAAACTCATGGTGCAGGACCCACCTTGAGTTTGAGGGGGGCTATTAGTGATAGTGTATAGCATTGAGATACAGATACCCGTAGATACCTGTATAGGATACCCTTTTGGTTCTTTTCTTGCATCCATATATATTTGGCCCTTGGCCTAATGAGAAGGTTAATCCATTCTCCCAAAACCTAGCCTCTCTCTCCCTCTCTCCATGCTAGGCGATCATCGTGACATAGTTATTAGTTAATCTTAATTTCAGAGTTAATATTTAAGGGTTGCCGCATCCTCCATCATTTGCTGGTAATCACCAACTACCTTCTTCAATTACATAGTAGGATATGTCAAACCTTACAATTTTACATATCATGATTGTGCATGGCTTGCTGCTTAAAATCATATTTAGTTTTACTTTATTGTTTGCAAGAGCTTAAACTATGTAACCAACAAGGTAGGTCTCCCTACTGGCCTCCTAGATTTCTAGGCAAGTTCCCTCACCTGCCAAGTTGCCTTAGTTTGGTTTCAGCTCCAGCCCAAGATGGTAGACATCAGGTTGGTAGATTTGTCAATCGTTTTTTGGAGCCTTCATCCCCGTTTGGATTTGATTCTACAGCTCAGGAATCGCTTTAGCTTCTGGCGGGAATCCGATTCTGGGCAAAAAATCGCTTGGCAACAACCCCATAATCCGATTCCCGCTAGAATAAAAAATCACGTTATGGGGCTTTATGCATGCATGGCAGAAGCGACCAAAGGGTCGATTCTCGTTTTTTCTTTGCACAGGAATCAGCTTCTAAATCCTTGAAAATACCCTTTTTCCCAACTAAAAGTCTAGAATGAGGGCATCATGAGTTTTTCCCTACATCACTCAGTGACTCTCTCAACCACGGCTCTCCCCCGTGAGTCTCTCACTGGCGATCTCTTCCCCCCTGACGGCCATTCTTCTCCGGCTTCAAATTCCTCTGCTAGAACTCCAAATTGCTCATGAGTCTCTCTCTCTCTCTCTCTCTCTCTCTCTCTCTCTCTCTCTCTCTCTCTCTCTCTCTCTCTCTCTCTCTCTCTCTCTCTCTCTCTCTCTCTCTCTCTCTCTCTCTCTCCTGGATATTAGTTTTTAGTTATTTTTTTGTGGGTTATTTAGGTAGGATCATTCAATGTTTTCTATTTATTTTCAGATTCGATGAGTGGATTGAGCATGTTGATTTCTTCCCGGATCTGATCAGTCAAAATCCCCAATATCACAAAACCCTAATCTGGGAAATTGGGGATTTTGACTTATAAGTGGCTTGATGAATTACAATCGTTTATAATTCAATTTTTTTTTTTGTGTGTGTGTTTTTGTTGTTTTGTTGTGTGAGCTAGATTTGGGAGTTGTTGCATAATTTGCCCACTTGAATGAGCATGGGTTGCAGAATTTGAACTTGATTCATTGGACTAATTAAAGATTAATCTGAAATATTTGATTCTCGATGACCATTTCCTTTTAAATTAAAGAAGGGTTTGCTCCATTCCATGCATCTTTGACATAAGAACATGTGTATGATATGAATGCTAGCGGGTCAACTATCTTCATTGCATTTTCTCTTACTAACACAAATGGAATCCCAACCTTCTCAAGTTGAAGGCAGTGGAAAATCCAAATGGCCTGCAAAGCATCATAAGGTGTGGGTCGAGTTACGTATGGATCGAAACTAGAGTGTTCCAACCCTTACATCGAAGATGTCCAATACGAGAAAACATTAACAAAAAAAGGGGAAATCCATTTGTGGGTCAAGTTCAATATGCTTCAAACCTAAGACTAGAATGAGCATTATGCTATAGTAGTCATCTAAGTCGAGCAAGAAGATGCAACCGACCACAAGATCATACCGTGGTAAGGGATCTGGACGACGCCGGTCATCGGGAGGCCGATACCGACGCCGGCCAGCGTAAATCCGACGCTGAATCCCACGCCGCAGCCGGCGCCGACGTACCCGATGACCTCAGGGCCAAACCCGGGGCCCCACCCGACGCCACACCCGACCCCGATCCCCATGCCCCAGAAGGCCCCCATTGTTGGGTGCACGGGGTTCCATCTCTCGTACCTCCGGAACAGCCCCTTGATGATCATAAGCAGCTGCAACAGGACTAGGGTTTTAAGCCGGAATTTAGGGTTCTATGGACGATAAAGAAACAAGAAATTCCCAAAAAAAAAAAAAACACACAAATGATCACAAAAAAGGACTGGTTTTGACTTTAGAGTAACGAAATACAAAGTGAAGGACGGATTTCAAATTACCTGATTTCCATAAGCATCTATTTTTCTCCGGTACGAGAGAGCCCCGGGCATGAAACCTGCAGCAGGCGCAGCGCTGCAGGATGATGTATGTATGCCCGACTGTTCTCTCCCTCGCCTCATCCTGCTCCATGCCGTCCTAGCTGTCCGGATAATTACAGAAAAGCCCCCGGTTTACCCACAAGCCAGGCGTATCAATGGACCCCGAAACACCGGAGGAACCCGAAACCCGACCTGAATCCGACCCAAATTTTTGGATTTGGGTATAAATTTAGTGCCGAGGTTTTTCCCAGGATGGCCTCCAACTAGGGCTGGCAATTTTGGACCCGACACGAATATAGCGGGTCTGGGTTAGGGTTAAACGGGTGCAGGTAGTAAACGGGTCGACTCAATAGACCCGTTTAATAAATGGGCTGGGTCCGAGTTTAGGGTCTGGACATGGTAGACTCGGGAAGACCCGTTTAAAATTCAACGGGTCGTGTCGGGTCTACCCGCAATCCGATATTGTAATATATAGTACCAGCGGATCTATCGAGTCAGGTCGGGTCAGGTCGAGTCGGATTAGGTCGGATCGGGTCAACTGAATAGACCCGTGTGATAAACGGGTCTTATCAGGTCTAAACGGGTCGGGTACGGGTTAAGGATCTCAACACGATTAGTTTGTATTACTTTTCTGACCATTTTTTTATTTTGGACTAAAGTGCCCTCGAGATTTACAAAAGGCTACACTTTCAATTTCAAAGGGATTTGACTCCGCTCGACTGATGATCTGTCGCCTTTTTCGATCGTTGACGTTTTAGGAAGAGACACGTGGTGCATCCCATTTTAATGGCCACAATTGGGCCATGTGATTAATCCTAGAGGGATGCCAGTACCACAAATAGACTGCAGCCCACCACCGCCCGTCGTTGCTCACCCGTCGTCGTCGACCACCTCCCACCAACGATGCCACCCCGTCGACCAACACCCGCCGCCGTCGGCGGCGGCCACCACCAACACTGACCACCGGTTGCCCGCCGCCCTGTCAGTCGCCACCCGCGTGGCCGATGGGGCAACGAAGGTGGTGGCTAGCGATGATGGCAGTGGGTGGTGGCCGATTGGATGTCGGTCATGCCGAACTTGTCTCTAGCTCTCATTTTCATCTCCCATCTCACTACAGTGTGCCGTAGAATACGTCGACGTTATGGGGGAGGATTTCGGCCGTCGTACGTGACCCTCCTTCCAACAGTCGATTGAAGATTTTGTTGTAGCTCGTGTGTACTGAGCGTGGATTTTCTGTATTAACATTAATAAAGATGACTTTGGTTATTGCTTTAATTATAATACTACTTTGGTATAAGTTAATACACATATAATAAAGGACCCTAGGGAACACAGTAGGCCACTGAGGCGCATGGTGGATCCATGCTTGGGAGACCCAGTGGACCAGTTGTGTGTAGACCTAGAACTAGTTCACAACTTAGGTGATGCCGGTCACTTCACCGATAACAAGTTGTTGACAGGTAGAGGATGTGGTGAAGTCTCCACCACGGGAACGTGGGATTCCCATTCACCTGACCAAGCACGATGATCGTGTTGAACAGGAACCAAGACGGTTCATAGTTCAGTGATTCATACACTGGTGCATAAACCGTCTTACTACTATAGATAATCTGTCCTTAACCCTGAGGGACCATGTACACTGGGTCAACCAGTTGTGTGGTGCTTTGATATGCCAACGTGTGCGAACCTTCCATAGTCCAATACCATGGTACGTTGGGTTATCCAGCTGGCGCTTGAGTGACATGTAATCCCTACAGGTTATCCGACGTCCAGTGTTGGATGGGTGCGTTTTGATGAGTCAATCTATCCACACATTTAACTCAGGCCCGGTGGTTGTCAGTATGACTGACGATGTTCCGGATGCTAGGCATAGCACCGGAAGGTGTGTGGTGTTATAGATGACAAGTCATCAATTCCTAGTCAGATGATCGATCGGGATCTGACGGTGCTCCCCACCGCCCGAGTCGAATAATGGCACCAGTAATAGAAGGGACTAAGGATTATCAGAGTATAGTAGAGAACAGGGTTACGAGGGAGTAACATAAGTTTAGGCTCACTAGAGTTCAACTCGCGTCGCACTCTGAGTGGCTACGCGGGTTAATCAGATTATGGCTGATTAACGAAACTTTTGGTGTGTCATCGGAACAGTTAATCAGGGATCCGGTTGAAGCTAGAGATCCTAAACTCTGAAGGTTTCACCTTGTCGTTGCATATAGAAATTGTTCCCCGACCTAGTTGGATACGTTGGATGCGAAGTAGCGCGATGGAGCGCAAGCCCGGAGACTAAGAACCTAATTCACATGTGTTAGGGGTCATAGGGGTATTTTGGTAAATACTAAAATATGGTTCAGAACATATTGAATATATATCTTAAAATGAGCGGAATAATTCTAGGAGCTCATAGGTGCTGACGGAATTTGATTCCGAGTAGCGCACCTCACTCAATCGCTCTCGCAGTGTTTCACTTTTCGTGAAGGGTGTTTTCGTCCAGGCTTCACGATAGACACTTGGAAACCCTAAAAACCACCCCCTCTCATCCCTATCCACTAAGGGCCAGCTCTAGCTTGCTTGTAGCACTAGGAGGCTGGCCCTATAAGAGGAATAGAGAGGGAGGGGCCGGTCTTAGCCTCCCCTCTCTCCAAAAACCCAACCTCCCTCCCCCTCTCTCCCTCTCTCCCTCTCTGAGGTTTCGGTCAAGGAAGAAAGAGGAAGAAGAAGGAGGAAGAAAGGAGAAGGAAGAAGAGAGAAAGAGAAGGAGGAGATCTCGCGGCTCGTCATCGTCTTCGCAGCGAATTCCTCCGTCGGCTCGTAGTCCTTGCACTCAGGGATAAGACTTCGAGGATTTCTCAATTCGCAAAGGACAAGGTGCTATCCGACAGCTTCCCTTGCGATTCAAGTGCGGTTCATCATCATTCCATTCTCTTCGGATCATAGATCCACAAGGTATGATGATTCTAAACACCAAACTAGATGCATGCATGTCTTCCGTAGATCGTAGTATGCCTCAAGGGTATCCACACATATGCTAAGATCATAGATTTGCATATAGATTGTTTTGTATAATTAATTGTAATGAAACATACACTATATGATCTTTGGATCTATCTTTTGCTTCCATTGCGACTCTGATAACAGGATCTAATTCCAACAATTGGTATCAGAGCACGCTTTGGTGAGTGTTTCATGCATGAATTCGTGAAAATATCATGTGAATATATGATGACATATGTTTTCGTCGGGGTTCGACGTAGATCATGCATATGAATTGTGCTATGTATCGTCTTTTTGTAAGTGCCGCGCTGAATAGTAATCTGTGATTGCATGCCTCCGGGGGTCGGACCCCGGATTTAATTTTGCATTGATTATTATTGTGCTTATGGATTTTAAGGCTCTAGATGGGCAGAGGTGGAGGTTGACCACCGTCGGTTCCCTGGCCATGTTTTCTATGATTGTTTTCTTTTCTTTCTAGCAAAATTGTACACGAATGAGCACTTGCTCGGAGCGTGTTAGTTTTTCGGTCACAGGAAGAAGAAGATGATGCTACATCCACGGTTCGGGCAAGCGGTACCATGGAGTGCAAAGACCTGACGAAAGTATACACGTTGGCGATGATCGAGATTGTCGTCAGAGATCGTGCAGAACAGAAGAACAGGATATCTTTGCTGTGCTATTCAGGTTCAGGGGTCGGACCCTGGACTTGAATCAGTTTGGTTGTTTTTATGTTGTTCTCTTTCTTAGTGTTTAGAGAACCCCGATGATAATTTAATTATCTATCTTGTTTGTGAGTTAGTCTCTAGATCAGGCTTAGGGTTAGTACTAAGCTTATGGATTCATCGGTGTCTCTATATGGTTCTAACACGTGCGAATCCGGTGGCTAGCTAAAAGAAAAGGTGGTAACCGCCATCGTGGTAGTTCAGGTAGCGAAATACTGTGCAACGAGATAGACGTAGTGTTCGATTTGTTTAAAGATAACTAATATCCCCATAAGAAGTATGATAACCCTAGTGGGATGCCTTTTCCCCATATGGTCCTAGCGACCAAGTTAGGTTAGGATTCTACTAAGTGATACCCGTTTTTAGTTGACGTTTGATGGCAGTGTGAACTCATCACGATTTGATTACGCCACCA
Organism: Chamaelirium japonicum; assembly: GCA_947650365.1. Taxonomy (NCBI): domain Eukaryota; kingdom Viridiplantae; phylum Streptophyta; class Magnoliopsida; order Liliales; family Melanthiaceae; genus Chamaelirium; species Chamaelirium japonicum. Next base: position 29,152,014 of record OX393552.1, read on the forward strand.
TTAGGTTGAGATCCGGCGGAGGTTGTCGGATATCCCTATTTGACCAGCATCGAAACATATAATGAGATGAGGTCTACTATAACATCAGGCATCAAATTGTGAACGAGGCGTCATTCTAGTGGGAGTTCTTTCCACGTTGACCTTAGGCTAGGCTCCAGATCTTAGGATTATGGATAAACGAGTGAGGTATCGGGATCCTTTGAATCTATGTAATGTGCTCCTTGCAAGAAAGGCGAAAGCTGAGAATTCGAGGTAGGAACTATGATATTTTCTAAGGATACTAATGCTTTGCGGAAAGGTTTATAATCCTAGTGGGAGTGCGGTAGATCATGGTCTAAGTCTAGGAGGTTGTGACCTTTCTAGATATGCATAAAACCTCATAAAGAAGGGATGTGTAAGAGGTTCCCTCTAAAGGGGAGCCCCTGGCCTCCACAATCAACCGGCTAAAGGTCAGGTGGGAGGTACGCAGTTTGATATTCCCACTGGGTGAGAGCTATGTTTCCTTCCATGATGGTTCGCCTAGTGGTTTTCTTCAGGACATGGAGGATGCCGGTGACAGTGCGTGATGGTTTTTTCCTACATCGCGGGAGCCTATGAACCCCCCTGCGGACACCACCTAGATTTGTGGGAAGAATCCGAAAGCTTGTGTGAAACCGCCGTTGCTGCGCACGCGGGTCACATAACCAAAAGGAGATTGGGAGGTCTTTCAGTTTGCCATGGGTAATTCTGATGAAGACTGGGTCGTAACAACCCAGTTGGCAGAAGCGGTTGCATGCTCTCACAGAGATGCTGTCTCCAATTCAAGGCCGATAGTCTTAGTGCTCGAGCCTAGAGAATTTAGATTCCTGGATGTCTCCACTTGAGGTAGTGAAGACATAGCGGTTGGAGTAAACGTACATTATCTATTTTTAAATTTCATAAAATAGATTGTAGTAGACCCTAATTTTTGCTTTAAACTATTGTTTACAGAAATCATGACCAAGCTCGACCCCCTTGCCTCCATCCTTAATGATAAAAACTTACGGGACCAAACTACGAGGACTGGAAGCGTAACCTGATGCTCGTCCTACGGGTTGGCAAACACACAATTGTCCTAAGTACCCCTCAACCGGCCATGCCGGGACCAAGTGCTATTGAGGCTCAGTTGAAGGAATGGAAAGACTGCTAGATGCTGATGAAATGTGCAAGTGCTACATAGTGGCATCCTTGCAGACCGTCCTTCAGAAGCAAGTCGAAGACATGGCCTTCGCTTCAGACATGATGTTCTATTTAAAGAAAATGTTCGAGGGTCATAGTCGGGTAACTCGCTACCTGACCATCAAGAAATTAGTGTCCACAAAGATGACAGAGGGGACTTTAGTTCGGGATCATATGCTGAAATTGTTTGACTATGTGAATAAGCTTGGTTCCTTCGATATCATCCTGGATGTAGAGATCCAGACCGATATTTTTCTCGCGTCTCTGTCAGGAGCGTTTGAGGGCTTCGTTACCAACTTTAAGCTTAACCGGTTGGAGATGTCTAACGCAGAGCTCCTAGCGACACTCCAGGCGGCAGAGGACGGGATGAAGGCAGGAGCCCAATTCCTGAACGTAGAGCAGAAGTCTTCTCTGAAAGCCAAAGGTAAGTTTCAGAAAAGAAAGTCTAAGAAGACCATGAAGATGGGCCAGGTGCAGTCGCAGGTCCTAAACAGGATGGTCCGGCGAAGCCCAAAGGAAAATGTTTCCGATGTGACAAGAAAGGACACTGGAAGGGTGACTGCCGCGCGGCTCCCAAGAAGGCTGAGACAGGTATATCTCAAATCCATATAGTGGAATCCCTTGTAGCATCCAGTTGTTCTCCAGTTTCATGGATTGTGGATTCTGGTTCCACTAACCATGCTTGCAATAATTAGTAGGGGTTCAAGGGGACAAGAAAACTGGATGATGGGGAAATAATCCTAAGCATGGGAACTGAGGCCGTGGCAGAGGTTGAAGCAGTTGGAGATGTCGTCTTGCGATTTCTTGATGGAAGAAGTTTATTACTTAGAGACATACTTTACATACTGTCCTTGAGATGAAACTTAATTTCTGTTTTCTTATTGAATAATGAAGGTTTTTTAGTTTTATTTGATGCTTCTGGTGTGTCAATTAAATTGAATAGTTTATTTGTTTGTAAGGAAAAGACATAGAATGGTCTCTATGTAATTAACTCCAATCATAAGCAGCATAACATAACTGAAGCCTATGTGGTTAATTCATCTAAAAGGAAAAATCCCTTAAATAATCCAACATTCTTTTGGAATCTAAGGCTTGGACACATAGCCTCAGACAAAATTCACAGGTTGGTTAAGGTAGGACTTTTAAGTCCAGATATTTCAGAAAGCCTACCAACGTGTGAGTCTTGCTTGGAAGGCAAGATGACTAAAAGATCTTTCCGAGCCAAATGTAGTAGATCTCAGGAGGTATTAGAGTTAATACACATTTATGTATATGGGTCCATAAGTGTCCGTGCCATAGGAGGCTTCGAGTATTTCATCAGCTTCATGAATGATCACTCGAGGTTTGGATACATATACCTAATGCGGTGAAAGTCTGAATCCTTTAATAAGTTCAAGGAGTTCAGAGCTGAAGCAGAAAAGCAGACGGATAAGAATATCAGGTCTCTTCGATCGGATCGAGGAGGCAAATACCTATCGGATGAATTTATTGGGTACCTGTGTGAGCATGGGATCGTATCCCAATTGACTACACCAGGGACACCACAACAAAATGGTGTATCTGAGAGGAGAAATCAAACTTTGTTAGACATAGTTCGGACTATGATGAGTTATGCAACATTACCACCTAGTTTTTGGGGATATACCCTAGAGACGGCAGCATATACTTTGAACTTTGTTCCATCAAAGTCAGTACCTCTAACTCCTTGGGAGTTGTGGTTGAAGCGAAAGCCAAGCCTACAGTACTTTAGGATTTGAAATTGTCCAGCACATGTGCGGAAGGACAAGCGAGATAAGATGGAGTCAAAGACTAAGGTATGTCTGTTCGTTGGGTATCCAAATGGGACAAAGGGTAGTTTATTTTATGATCATGAGGATAGAAAGGTTGTCATCTCGATGAGCGATATATTTCTAGAGCAGGATTATTTAATAAACCATAAACCCGCCAGTAAAGTAGTTCTTGAAGAATTGCTTGGTACTGATGGGAGTACGCAGATAGAAAACGTAGTGGGAGCCGATACCACTAAGATAAATGATACTGTAGAATCGACTCCTATGGAACCACCATAGGCTCGTCGCAGTAGGAGGATCACAAGAGCTCCTGATAGATACATTGGAGAAGCCTTCTTGGTAGATCCAGAGTTTCAGGAAGCTGATCCTCTGAACTATGATGAAGCGATGATATCCTCTGACCATGCAGCATGGTAGAAAGCCATAGAGGTAGAACTGACATCGATGTCCCAAAACTGGATTTGGACACTTGTAATACCGTCTCGCAACATTAAACATGTTGGGTGTAAGTGGGTGTACAAAAGAAAAAGAGGCCCGGATGGTACCGTTGAGACTTACAAAGCTAGACTAGTCGCTAAGGGTTATACCCAGCGAGAAGGAATCGACTATAACGAAACCTTTTCGCCAATGGCTATGCTTAAGTCAATCCGGATCCTCTTGTCTATTGCAGTCCATTATGATTGGGAGATCTGGCAAATGGACGTCAAGACCACATTCCTCAACGAGGATTTGGAAGAAGACATCTATATGCCCCAGCCTCTAGGCTTTTATCGCAAAAGGTCAGGAAAGTCTAGTGTGCAAGTTGCAAAGGTCCATTTATGGACTAAAGCAAGCATCCAGAAGTTGGAACATGCATTTTGATCAGGCTATCCAGTCTTATGGATTTGAACAGAACGTTGATGAACCATATATTTATAAAAGGAGCGATAAGACTATAGTACTTTTCTGGTACTTTACGTGGACAATATCCTTCTCATTGGAAAAGATATTGAACGTTATCTACATTGAAGGTGTGGTTATCCTCTCAATTTGACATAAAAGACCTGAGTAAAGCAAGTTATGTTCTAGGGATCAAGATAACTCGAGATCGCCAGAACAAGATTCTCTCGTTGTCACAGTCAGCCTACATAGATATTATCTTGGTCAGATTCAGTATGCACAACTCCAAGAAGGGACTGATTATGAGTTAGTTTATTCTTTATAGGAACTGATGCCGATTGGGTATACGGATTCTAATTTTGCATCAAATCTAGAATCCAGGAGATCGACGTCAGGGTTTGTGTTTTCATTGGGAGGAGGAGCTGTCAGTAGGAGGAGCATGAAGCAGGGATGCATCATGGATTCGACGACAGAGACTGAGTATGTTGCGGCGTGCGAAGCAGCCAAAGAGGCAGTGTGGCTCAAGAAGTTTCTCACGGACTTAGGATGTGTACCGGGAGCTCAAGATCCTATTGTCCTTTACTGCGATAATAGTGGAGCGGTAGCACAATCCAAGGAGCCAAGATATCACCAGAAGAGTAAGCATATCGAGCGAAAATACTATATTATCCGGGACTTGCAGAAGCGAGGGGAGGTTGCAGTGACTCAGGTGGCGTTTGCAGATAACATGGCGGACCCTTTCACAAAGGCGTTACCGACCAAGGCTTTTGAGAAGCATGTGGATGCCATGGGAGTTAAGACTATTGTTCCCCGCTAATAAAAGTGGGAGATTATTGTAGCTCGTATATCCTGAGCGTGGATTTTCTATATTAACATTAATAAAGATAACTTTGGTTATTACTTTAATTAGAATACTACTTTGGTATATGTTAATACACATATAATAAAGGACCCTAGGGAACACAGTAGGCCACTGAGGCGCATGGTGGATCTATGCTTGGGAGACCCAGTGGACCAGTTGTGTATAGACCTAGAACTAGTTCACAGCTTAGGTGATGCTGGTCGCTTCACCGAGAACAAGTTGTTAGCAGATAGAGGACATGGTGAAGTCTCCACCACGGGAACGTGAGATTCCCATTCACCCGACCAAGCACGATGATCGTGTTGAACAGGAACCAAGACGGTTCATAGTTCAGTGATTAAGACACTGGTGCATAAATCGTCTTACTACTATAGATAATATATCCTTAATCCTGAGGGACCATGTACACTGGGCTAACCAGTTGTGTGGTGCTTTGATGTGCCAACGTGTGCGGACCTTCTATAGTCCAATACCACGGTACGTTGGGTTATCCGGATAGCGCTTGAGTGACATATAATCCCTACAGGTTATCCGACTCCAGTGTTGGATGGGTACGTTTTTATGAGTCAATCTGTTCACACAATTAACCCAGGCCTGGTGGTTGTCAGTATGACTGATGATGTTCCGGATGCTAGGCATAGCATCGAAAGGTGTATGGTGTTATAGATGATAAGTCATCAATTCTTAGTCTGATGATCGATCGGGATCTGACGGTGCTTCCCACCGCCCGAGTCGAATCATGGCACCAGTAATAGGAGGGACTAAGGATTATCAGAGTACAGTAGAGAACAGGGTTAAGAGGGAGTAACATAAGTTTAGGATCACTAGAGTTCAACTTGCATCGCACTCTGGGTGGCTACGCGGGTTAATCGGATTAGGACTGATTAACGGAACTTTCGGTGTGTCACCGGAATTGTTAATCAGGGATCCGGTTGAAGCTAGAGATCCTGAACCCTAAAGGTTCCACCCTGTCGTTCCGTATAGGAATTGTTCCCCGACCTGGTTGGATACGTTGGATGCGAAGTAGCGCGATGGAGTGCAAGCCCGGAGCCTAAGAACCTAATTCATATGTGTTAGGGGTCGTAGGGGTTTTTTGGTAAATACTGAAATATGGCTCAAAACATATTGAATATGGATCTTAAAATGAACAAAATAATTCCAGGAGCTCATAGGCGCTGATGGAACTCGATTCCGAGTAGCGCATCTCACTCAATCTCTCTTGCAGTGTTTCACTTTTCGTGAAGGGCATTTTTATCCAGACTTCACGATAGACACTTGGAAACCCTAAAAATCGCCCCCTCTCATCCTTATCCACTAGGGGCCGGCCCTAACTTGCTTGTAGCACTAGGAGGCCGGCCCTATAAGAGGAATAGAGAGGGAGTGGTCGGCCCTAGCCTCCCCCCTCTCCAAAAACCTGAACTTCCTCCCCTATCCCCCTCTTTGAGGTTTCGACCAAGGAAGAGAGGAAGAAGAAGGAGGAAGGAAGGAGAAGGAAGAAGAGAGAAAGAGAAGGAGGAGATCTCGCGACTCGCTATCGTCTTCGCAACGAATTCCTCCGTCGGCTCGTAGTCCTTGCACTCAGAGATAGGATTTCGAGGATTCCTCAATTCGCAAAGGACAAGGTGCTATCCGACAACTTTCCTTGCGATTCAAGTGCGGTTCATCATCGTTCCATTCTCTCCGGATCATAGATCCACAATGTATGATGATTCTAAATACCTAACTAGATGCATGCATGTCTTCCGTAGATCGTAGTATGCCTCTGGGGTGTCCGTACATATGCTAAGATCATAAATTTGCATGTAGATTGTTTTGTAGAATTAATTGTAATGAACCATACACCGTATGATCTTCGGATCTATCTTTTGCTTCCGCTACAACTCTGATAACAGGATCCAATTCCAACAGATTTTACCCTTCGGAATGTGGTGCGCTTTGAGGCGCTGGGCTGTAACTTGCTAGACTGTCACACAAACACTGTAGGGTAGAGAGAGTTGACACTATATGTGGTGACGAAGTTTGGCCGAAGCCTACGTCTCCGCGCGGTAAGACACAACCATTGAATCCACTATCTCTGAATGAAGTAGAGCTACTCTCGACAAGCCGAGGAGTGCTTCTTACAAGATGACAGAGGGTAGAAAGGGAATCTGAAAACCAGAAAGCTCAGGGAGCTCTGGAAAACAGAAAGTGGGATTATGGTTTGGATTTTGTGATCTAGAATAATTTACAGGGTCTGCTATTTATAGAGGTTTGGTTTATCTAGAAAATATTCTAAGAATATTCATAGGAATATCCGGGGTTTGGTAAATACCCGAGATGATTTATCAGACCCTAGATAGTACAAATAGACCCAGGCATGGCTGCGGGTCCCACCATTGTACTCGTGGGCCCCAAGCGGGACTGTTATGTTTGTGGGCCCCAGGCGAGGCTGTGGGTCCTACTATCGTGTTTGTAGGCCCAGGTAGGGCTGCAGGTCCCACTGCAGGCATTAGCCAGATTTTGCACCCACAGTTACGCCCTCCCAGCTAGGTAGGTGCTAACCTAACTGGCTAGGATTTTCTGGTGCAAAGCCGGTCGCTCGTTTGCCGACCCTCTGTCCGGGGTTGGTCGTCGTCTGTCTGCTGACCCACTACGTGAGGCCAACCGTTGGGCCTGCCAACCCCCTGCCAGGGGTCGGCCGGGTGTGTGTCTGCCGACCCGTTGCACGGGGCCGATCGTCGTTTGTCTACTGACCCCCTATTCGGGGCCGACTGTTGTGCGTCTGTCGACCCCTTGTGCGGGGCTGACTGTGTGTGTGTTACCCCCTCCCAGTTGGGTAGGTGGTAACATAGCTGACTGGGATCGAAGAAGTATGCACGCGCAGGGTGTTGCGGGTCAAAGAACCTGGGGGAATTCGAGCAAAATATTTAGGGGGGGTTGCCAAAAATCTAGGGGACGGGGGGCATTGTGCATAAAAGCTAGGGGTGGGGGGCTTTGTGTATGAAGCCTGGGGGTAGGGGGCTTTGTGCATAAATATATGGCGGTAGGGGTTTTTTGCAAAAATAGCAAAACCGGGTTTCGATCAGATTATATTGGGGGCGCGGGGCTCTGTGCAAGAAGTTTAGGGCAGGGGGCTTTGTGCAAAAATCCAGGGGCCAGGGTGTTCAGTGAAAAATATCATCCGGAGGGGGGGGTTTGGTCAAAGTTTTTGGATGCTATGGGTTTTTTTTGCAAAAAAACCCTGGCTGTGTTTTTCGAAAAAAAGATAGCGGCAGGGGAGGTCTGGAAAAAATTTAGGACGGGGCGGTTGCAAAAAACCAAGTTGGGTTTTGGGGGGTCGGGTGAAGTGTATTGGGTGGCATCTGAGGTGGACCCAAGGGCACCCGGGAGGGTAGATTGGGTTTTCACCTATTGGGGGTCGGGTGGGTGGGGGTTGTCTCTGCAGGTAGGGGAGGTCGGGCGCGAGTGAGATGAGGGGGGAGGTTCGAGTGCGGGGAAGTGGGCGGCAGGGGTGGCTAGCTGGTTGGGGCGACACGGCGCAGGCGGCTGCGGGCTCGGGTTCGACGGTAGCGGAGGTGGCGTGGGGAAGGTGTGGTAGGGGGGGGGGGCAGGTTGGGTGTGGGGAAGGGGCGGTAGGGGTGGCCGGCTGGTGCGGACGGCGCAGGCGACTGCGAGCTCGGGTTCGATGGAGGTGCGGGGAAGGGGCGACAGCAGGGGGAGTTGCAACCGGGGGAAGGGGGGTGGGCTGTGGTAGCAGCGGCGACGACGGAGCAGGGGGTCGGGCATGGGTAAGGTGTGGCAGGGTAGGGGGGCTCGGGTTGGTCACGCCCTCCCTCTCTCTTCCTCTCTATGTTCTCTCTCATCCTCTCTGTTTTTTTTTTCTCTCTCTCTCCCCGTTTGCACCAGGGGGAGGGTCGGATGGAGATGATGGTGGAGATGGATGGTGATGGTGATGAAGGCGGTTGGTGGCTGTGATGGAGGTGAAGATAATGGTGATGGATATGGAGGTGGTGATGGTGGCTGTGATGGTGGAGGTGAAGGTGGCCGGTGATGATGATGATGGTGGTGAAGATGATGGTGATGGTGATAGAGATGGAGGTGGTGATGGTGGCTGTGATGGTGGAGGTGAAGGTGGTGATGATGATGATGGTGGTGAAGATGATGGTAATGGAGTTGGAGGTGGTGATGGTGGCTGTGATGGTGGAGGTGAAGATGATGGGGGTAGTACAGCAGGTGGGGGGTTAGGTACAGGTTCTCTTTCTCTAACTCTCACCTCTCTCTCTCTCTAACTCTCACCCCCTCTAACCCTCTCAACTTCTCTCTCTAACTCTCACCTCTTCTCTCTAACACTCACCCCTTCTCTAACTCACTCACTCTCACCTCCTCTCTCTAACTCTCACCCTCTCTCTAACTCACTTGGTGATGCTATTGGTGATGGTGAGCCGAGTCGAGCTGTTCCACCACGAGCAAAGCCTTGGCCTGTTTGTGCTTGTCTTATAACCGAACAAACTCGAACGAGCTTATCGGCGCTCGTTGTTCGGCATCGACCGTCGTGCCTGTCGACCTCCTACTAAGGGCCGGTCGGGGGTGCGTTCGCCGTTTGGTTGTCCGGCGACGGGCGTCGCGTCTGCTGACGCGTTGTCCGGTGTCGGTCGTCATGCCCGTCGTCACGTACTTTGTCGAGCGCCGAGGTGGTGATGGCAGCGTTGGACTTTGTCTTCGAATACCGAGGCGGAGGTTTCGAGCTTTGTCGTCGCATGTCGAGGGCAGGGCCTTGAGCTTCGTTAGGTGCCGAGGCGGTGAAGCATGCCTCAGACTTAGTTTTCGAATGCCGAGGTAAAGGTTGCTTCGAGCCGAGACGATGTCGACGACTCAGGTTTTGTCAGGTGTTGAGGCGGTGAAGCCTGCCTCGAGCTTTATCATCGAGTGCCAAGGGCAGGGTCTTAGGCTTGTTAAATGCCGAGGCGTTGATTTCCTCGGACTTTGTCTACTCACGTCGAGGCGGAGGTTGCCTCGAGTCGAGACGGTATTGATGTATCGGACTTTGGCAGGTGCCGAGGAGGCGGAGGTTGCCTCGGGCTTTGTCTTTGAAAGTCAAGGTTGTCATCTTGGGTCAAGACGGTGTTGCCGTCTCGGGCTTTGGCAGGTGCCGAGGAGGCTGAGCCTACCTCGGGCTTTGTCTTTGAAAACCAGGGCTGTCTCCTTAGGCCGAGACGGTGTCGCCGTTTCGAGCTTTAGCAGGTGCCGAGGAGGCTGAGCCTGACTTGGGCTTTGTCTTTGAAAACCAGGGTTGTCTTCCACAGATGACGCTAAACTGTGGGGGAGGATTTCGACCATCGTATGTGACCCTCCTCCAACAGTCAATTGAAGGTTTTATCCTTCAGGATGTGGCGCGTTTCGAAGCGTTGAGATGTAACTTGCTAGGTTGTCACACAAGCACTGTAAGGTAGAGAGAGTTGACACTAGATGTGGTGATGAAGTTCGGCCGAAGCCTATGTCTCCATGCGGTAAGATGCAACCTTTGAATCCACTATCTCTGAATGAAGTAGGGCTACTCACGACAGGCCAAGGAGTGTTTCTTACAAGATGACAGAGGGTGGAGAGGAAATCTGAAAATTAGAAAGCTCAGGAAGCTCTAGAAAACAGAAAGTGGGATTATGGTTTGGATTTTGGGATCTGGAATAATTTACAGGATCTGCTATTTAAAGAGGTTTGGTTTATCTAGGGAATATTCTAGGAATATTTCCAATAGTATCCAGGGTTTGGTAAATACCCGGGGAGATTTATCAGACCCTAGATAGTGCAAGTGGTCTCAGGCAGGGCTGCGGGTCCCTCCATTATACTCGTAGGCCCCAGGTGGGGATACGGGTCCCACCATTATGTTTGTGAGCCCTAGGCAAGGCTGTGGGTCCCACCGTCATGTTTGTGTTCCCCAGGTAGGGCTGCAGGTCCCACTACAGGGTATTAGCCAGATTTTGCACCCACATCCGTAGTAGAATATGTCGGTGCATCAGTAAAATGCTCTAGTGCACATGGGCTAGCGCATCAGTGAAATACTCCGGAGTATTTCACTGAAGTGCCTGTGCGCCGGCGCATTTCACTGATGCACCAGCGCACCATGCGCAGTACCGATACATTTCACTGATGCGTCAGCACATTATGTTCACCGATGCATTTCAATAGCTATAATTGGACCATGGGATGAACCTTATGGGGATGTCACCACCACCTGTCGTCGTTGTGCCATGCCGAATTTGCCTCCAAATCTCATTTCCATCTTTAATTTCTTTCCTCTTGTTTATTATTTTTACATTACATCCATCCAATCTTCTATTAAAAACTATTGGTAGTGCAGACTTCATTTTATGCTCAACTCTGAATGGTCTCGTAGAGGATCACCCAACGATCGCAACACCTCTGAAATCGCTAAATTTCGATGAGAAACAAAGAAGATACACCATGCCGAACTTGCCTCCGGCTCTCATTTTTATCTCCCATTTTACTTTGTTGCCGCAGTAGAATACGTCAGAGAATTTCATTACGGGCCTCAAGAAAATGTGCCAGAGCATTTCACTGCGGGCCGCAATAGAATGCGTCGGTGCATCTTCACTAATGCGTTGGAGCATCTTCACTAATACACCAGTGCATCTTCACTGATGCTCTAGCGCATCTTTACTAATGTGCCCGTCATCGTCGACCCTCAGCAGACACCTCCCGCTAATGACACCACCTAGTCGACCACCACTTGCCACCATCGTCGGCAGCCACCGACCACTGGTTGCCCGCCGCTGCCACCCCATTGGCCACCACCCGCAGTGGCCGATCTTCCATTAAAATCTATCATTTTTATATTACATCCATCCAATCTTCCTATTAGATGTAGTATTAATATTACCATTAGTCCCACCTCGATTGTGGTAATGTAAAGGTGTCTGTTCTCTCCTTATATAAGGAGAGGTAGTCTTATGTAATGAACAAAAGATAATACAAGGACTTTTTTCTCCCCAAACCCTTGTCTCTCTCCCTCTCTCTTCGTAACATGGTATCAGAGCCAGCCTAGGGTTTCAGAGACCCTATCTCTGACCTCGGCCTCCCCGGTTGCCGCGTGCGACCTCAGGGAGGCCAGGTATAGTAATTAATTTTTTCTTCTCCTCCTCTAATGTGATCCCGTGTGAGTGATCCCGCGTTTACCCACAATCTCCTCCTCCTTCGGCGTAGATTAACATGCGTCCGCCAGACGGCCTCCCCTGTGCAAACCTGTCCCCGATCCCGGCCCGCCGTCCGAGCCATACGCGTCAGTTCCGCGCCCATTGATCCCTGCCTTGTGCCCATCACCGTCCGGTCCCGGCCCTGCCTCCCGTCGCCCGAGCCCTGCATTCGCGTCTTATCTCCTGCGCAGTAGCAACAGCAGCACGGGGGACCAGATCTAGCGCCCCCGGTCGTCCACTCCCCGCGCCCGACCACCTGTACCCACATGCCCTGCGAGATCCTGCCTGGCCGACCTCCTCTCTCACCGGATCCTTTGCTTGCCAGACGGCCTCCCCTGCTGCGCCATTCGGCTGTCCACCTCCTGAAGCCCGTGCTCCATGCTCCAGATCCGGCCATCGCCGGCCTCCTCCTACCCTCCTCCGCTGCACATAGTCCGACCGACCACCTCCTATGTAGCCCCCCTTCGCGATCTCCCATCGCCAGCCAAATATGTTGTCGTTCTCTCTTTGGATCCGGCCAAATCCATCCCTGTCGACCTTGCCGGATCACGCCCTCTACGGACCCGGGTCGGTATTGGGGCTCTCGTCGTTGCCGCTTGCCGTCCGGCCTCCTTGCCTTGTCCGCCGCTCGGTCCTCCGACCCTAACCCTGGTCGTGTCGTCTCACCGGCCACCCACCTCCGTCTCCTGTCGCCCTGCGTGCAATCCAGCACTACCGCGACATGGGGGGGATCTTGCTCTCTTCTGATCTTCTCTCTCCGATTCAGATTTCTCTCTCCTATCCGGATTTCTCTCTCTCTCTATCCCTCTTATCTCTATCTTACTCTCTCTCTTCTTTTCTTAATTCTCTTTTCTTGGATTCTTAAGACAAATCACAGTCGTCCCTTGCTCTCTCTCTCTCTCTCTCTCTCTCTCTCTCTCTCTCTCTCTCTCTCTCTCTCTCTGTGTGTGTGTGTGTGTGTGTGTGTGTGCCTCGGACTCTATTCTCTTAAAAATAGCCGTCCGAGACCCTCGATCACACTTCATACTTATCGGATTCTTCTCCTCGTTGCAACAATCGTTGCCCGTCGGTATGTCACTCCTCGTTAGCTCTATCGGTTAGCACTCGTGCTCTGTGCTCTGTCAGTTTGCCTGCGCCCTGTGCTCTACCGGCCCAACCACCTGTGCCTTGCATTCTGTCGGCCTATCTGTTAGCTTACGCTCTATTGGTCTGTCCACCTGTGTCTGCACTAGTGCACTGCGCCCTTGTATTCTACCGATTCGTTTGCACCTGCACTCGTGCCCTACGCCCTTGCATTCTACTGGTTCGTCTGTGCCCTGCGCTCTACCGGTCCGCTCGCCTGCACTTTGTGCCATGTGCCCTTGCGTTTTATCAGTCTGCCTACGTCTGCATTAGTGCCCTGCGCCCTGCGCTCTACCGGTCCATCTACTCCCTACTCTTTGTCAATCGAGATCTTCTTCCTCCTTCCAATCAAGCTTCTCTCCCTCCGGCGTCACTTTTCTTGGCCATCGTCTTATCCTCTCTCTCCGGTCACACTTGTGCCTGCCTTCGGATCTTTTCTCTTTCCGGTTACACTTGTGCCGGCTTTTGGATCCTCTCTCTCTCCAGTCATACTTGTGCCGACCTTCAAATCCTTTCTATTTCCGGTCACACTTGTGTCGACTTTCGGATCCTCTCTCTCTTCGGTCACACTTGTGCCGGCCTTCGGATCCTCTCTCTTACCAGTCATACTTGTGTCGGCCTTTCGAATCCTCTCCCTTTCCTTGGTCATGTGACCCTATCTATTTTCTCTTCTTCGTCTGTGATGATTGAGATTTCTAGGAGGTGTCAAGTGCTTGTTTCGGCCAATTGCTTATCTCCTATGAGGTCTCACGCATCCATACCTTTTTTTTGAGCCGCACTCTCCCCTTTCGGCCTCCTTTATTGCAGGCCTTCATCACCGCCGGCTCATAGGTCGCCCTGGCACTATCTTTATCAGTTCCCCCAGTTGACCTGCTTACAGGTTGACCAGGTTCCCCCGGTTTCCAGGACGACTTGCTCATAGGTCGCCATGGCACTATCTTTACTTACAACATTTTTTTATAAAAATGAGTTATTTGATGTATTTTTTTTCTCCTTTCTTTTATTATGCAAATTGATGTCGGTTTATACCTTACATCAGTTTGATGGGGGGTATTAGATATAGTATTAGTATTACCATTAGTCCCACCTCGGTTGTGGTAATGTAAAGGTGTCAGTTTGGCGGGGAGTTTTTCTCCCCAAACCCTAGTCTCTCTTTCTCTCTCTTCATAACACTTCCATTAAAAGCTACTGGTGGTACTGACTTTATTTTATTCTCGTCTCTAGATGATCTCGTAGAGGATCACCTGAGGATTGCAATGCCTCCAGAATCACTGAATTCCGATGAGAAATAAAGAAGATACACCATGCCAAACTTGCCTTCGGCTCTCATTTCTTACCGCCTACCGCCATCATCGGTCATCGTCCGCTCACCGCCGGCTCGACGGTAGTGGCTCACTAAGTACTTTACGCTATGTAAGGGCGTCGAGGACGAAAAATGACATCATCCCAACGATTTCCGACAACGTGGCGGTTGAAACGAGAAAAAATTCAAATGGAGAAGATGAACATACTTTTTATCTATTTTATTTTAGTCTTTAATGGTAAAATGGTCACAAAAATATAACAGCTATTTTGATGTGACATTTGCCACGTGTTGAGGGCTAGGAAAGTAATGCAAAAAAGCAACCGAGTCTATTTCCAATAATACGTGTGAGTTGGGGGCCATTATGGGAGAAACCTCATTTTGTGCCTGGTAGAGTACTAGTAAATGCTCGTGCCCGTCGGCACTCGAACGGCTACCTTCAGTGTGTTATTCACTTGTTAGAGAGAGAGAGAGAGAAAGAGAGAGAGAGAGAGTTAATTAACCTTACAAAAAAAATACTAGTTAACTTCAAATGACCATAAATTGTCATTGAATATGTATTTATCATCTTAGAGTAGGCTTTTAATATCTTTATAGTAGGTTGTTAATAGGATTTATGAGAGAGCCGTATTCACACACGGCAGAGAGGGGCGGCTTAGCTCGAAATCGGAAAAACCGGTTTGGATGGAGAAGAGGATTTCGATATATATTACCTACCTGATTTTGGATAGCTATCATTGGGGATTTATAGTCATTTATTAGGTAGCCAGTCGATTTTCAGCATGATATTATCATGCCATGTTATATAGACTAGTGCATACCAATCCATGTTGGCATTTGGGCGGCCACTGACATGCGCGGTCCGTATGTGGTCCAGCATGAATGTGAGTTGGGTGATCATGGGGGTGGAAGTATTAGCAATGCTTAGCCCTGCACCGGTGTTTGGATCCAACTGCATACTAATCGGATGTGTGTGGGTGCTGATCGTGGGGAGCCGGAAGAAATGTATCTATAATATAGTAAAATTCTGAACATAGGCACATCAAGGGTGTTGTGGTGTAGTTGGTTATCACGTCAGTCTAACACACTGAAGGTCTCCGGTTCAAGTCCGGGCGACGCCAAATTATTTTACTTTTACTTTTTATAAGAATAGTTACTGCAAAGATTGAACTGAAAGATTTTAATTATGGTCCAGCAAAAAAATAAAAATATCGATTTTTTTTAGGGTTAAAGTGTGAGTGGTTCCTGACAACAGATCCATCACGTGAATAGGGCACCTTAAAATTTTATTTAGCCTAAGGTCTCTGCCTTTTTTGGTAAATCCGAAACTAACCCGCCCCCCACTCCGGTTTCTTCTCCCATCTCTCCCGAGCGGCAGCAGTTGCAGTGGGCGCAGCGACCAACAGCTCCAGCAGCGACGACAAGCAGCTCAGGAGGCAGCAGTGAGCAGCTCTGGCGGCGACGTTCGGTTCGATGGAGGATCCTAGGTCTAGGGTTCCTCCCATAGCCTGTAGATCTCAGGGATAGGGTTAGGTTTATGTTCAGTTCGACGGCGGCGTTCAGTGGTTCGGTTCGGTGGCAGCGAGCAGTTCCAGCGGAGGCGAGCAGTTCGGTGGTCGGCTAGGTGGTTCAATGGTTTGGTAGCATGCCAAAAGAAAATTCGAAATGATGTGGAGGGCAATTTTGTCCACAGTATTTCAAAGTCCTTAGGCTTAACCGATCTCTTTGTCAGGGACGACTAACTAAGTCTCCTATTAGAGCTGGCAATTTCGGACCCGACACAGCAAACCCGACATGAAGTTAGCGGGTATGGGTCAGGGCTAAACGGGTTCGAGTCATTAATGGGTCGACTCGATAGACTCGTTTAATAAACGGGTCGGGTTCGGGTTTAGGGTCTGGACACGGTATATTCGGGAAGGCCCGTTTAAAATTCAACGGGTGGTGTCGGGTCGGGACGGGTTGGTTCTACCCGTAATCCGATACTGTAATATATAGAATAAGCGGGTCTATTGGGTTAGGTCGGGTCGAGCTGGATTGGGTCGGATCGGGTCAACTGAATAAACCCTTGTGGTAAACAGGTCCAAAGGGTCTTTTCGGGTCTACCTGTTTATAAACAGGTCGGATCTAGGATCTAGACACGATTAGTTAAACGGATCGGATCCGGGTCTACGGGTTTTGGACACGACCCGAAACTAGATATGACATGAACCCGACCCGACACGACCCATTGCCACCCCTGTCTCCTATGTACCAGTTGTAGTCAGAACAATCCTATTATCTATTGCTATGATCAATATATAACAAAAGCATATTTGCCTTCATCAAAAAAAAAAAAAAAAAACTCATTTGGTTGAGGCATCTTATAGTTTGATTTTCAAAAAAAAGACTATCCTATTATATTACTAGTCTCTAAAGCTTTGATGAGTCCCATGAAACACCTGCTAGGTGACGAGTGGATGATGGTCCATGTGAGTCGATTTTAAGGAAGAACACTGTGGCGTGCATTGGGAGAAGGGTGGGGGAACTGTCGTTTGGCACATTTGGAGAAATTGGGAGAGGGGTTGTTTGGAGAGCATAAGGTGCCACGTATGGACCCTCCGTCATATATTATCTAAGTATTGCTCATGCGCAAGGCACTGACTATTGCGATGCCACTCGATCAGATCCCACATCAGCACTGGGTCCGGCTTCACATTCAGAGAGAGAGAGAAAGAGAAAGAAAGAGGAATATGTTTAATTATAAAAATATAAGATTTTGTTTAGATGGACTTACATAGATCATAAATTAGGCATTATGGACCGTCGGATTAATTATGAATGGGTGGTGTCGATTAGACAGAATAAGTTTTGATCGTGTTATATTCATTGGCGGGTGTGAGACATCTCTTATGCTTGTTTGGATCATGTGGATGCATCTGTTTTAAGTATAGTTTAAACCAGTTTGTTTAGAAGCCATTTCTAGTATCCAAATATGTCTCATAGTCATCTGTTTTAACTAATCGTGTCTAGATCCTAAACCCGTACCCGACCCGTTAATAAACGGGTAGACCCGATAAGACCTATTTACCACCCGGGACTATTTAGTTGACCCGATCAGACCCAATCCGACTCGACCCGACCTGACCGAAAAGACCCGCTGGTATTATATATTATAGTATCGGATTGCGGGTAGACCCGACCCGACCCGACCCAACACGACCCGTTGTATATTAAACGGGTCTTCCCTGGTCTACCGTGTCCAGACCCTAAACCCGGACCCGACCCGTTTATTAAACGGGTCTATCGTGTCGACCCGTTTACGACCCGAACCCGTTTAGTCCTGACCCAGACCCGCCTACTTCGTGTCGGGGTCGTGTCGGGTCTGCCGTGTCGAGTCCGAAATTGCCAGCCCTAATCACGAGGGTTTTCTATGGTGAGGATGTCAAAAGCATTTGGATTGCATTTATCATACTACATCTTGGCCCATGCATGTAGCAACCGGACCAAAGGAAAGTTGTTATATAGGCCGGGCCATAAAAGGTGTTGGGTAGTTGAGGTGAATGCCACAAATTTAGGGTGTACCATTGCTGGCAATAGTCGGCCTAAAGGAAGGCTAGTTGTCATTAGGGCTGGCAATTTCGGACCCGACACGAAGTTAGCGGGTCTGGGTCAGGGCTAAACGGGTTTGGGTCGTAAACGGGTCGACACGATAGACCCGTTTAATAAACGGGTCGGGTCCGGGTTTAGGGTCTGGACACGATAGACCCGGGAAGACCCGTTTAGTATTCAACGGGTCGTGTCGAGTCGGGTCGGGTCGGGTCTACCCGCAATCCGATACTATAATATATAATACCAACGGGTCTTTCGGGTCAGGTCGGGTCGAGTCGGATTGGGTCGGATCGAGTCAACTGAATAGTCCGGGTGATTAACGGGTCTTACCGGGTCTTATCGGGTCTACCCGTTTATTGGCGGGTCGGGTACGAGTTTAGGATCTAGACACGATTAGTTAAACGGGTCGGGTCCGGATCTGAGGTTTTTAGACACGAACCTGACTAGACCTGACCCGACCCGACCCATTGCCACCCCTAGTTGTCATGACTGAGCTTGGATTTGTGTCAGTCACACCAACTAACCTGATGTCTGATAGAACCTTTTAGCGACACTTTACTCTGTAAACTAGTTGATAGCCCCATCAATCATATCATAAATTCATCAGGGAATCTGCACTTTTAATTTTTCCTAATACACATTTTTTAGGGGTTGAATTATATTATTGGAATTACTCTTTTATCTTTATATTAGTAAATGCATCTTCTATCTCTACAAGTCTTAATAGCATTCTTGTTCTGAATGATTCCAACTTCGAAAAGTGAAAAGAACATGGCATTATAGTTTTTGGGCGCATAGATCTTGACTATACTTTGTGTTTGGATGTACTTACAAAGCCCACTGATACTAGCACATCTGAAGAAAAAGATGATTTATGAGAAGGTAGATAGGTCAAACAATAAGAGTCTTATGATAATTAAGCATATGATCCTTGAAAATTACTTGAGATGCAATGCTTGAGGAAAAGAATGCTAAACGTTTCCTAACTGAAATAGCAAACCAATTTCTTAAATCGGATAAGGTGGAGGCAAGTGTTGGTTTTTTGATGGCCTTTTACGGGAGAGTTACTGAACTAGGTGGACCGGGTTGGTTTTCGCGGTCCTGGTTAGACCGGGCGACTCAACCAAGAGGCTTGACAGGGTTGGTGGTGAACCTAGCCTCATTCTCATGTGCACCCAATAACCGGTGGATGCATTGATGGGTTGCGTCTACCGGGTGGACACATCTATTATAAATAGATGTGCAGGGGTGAAGTCCCCATACGCACGTCTTTAGAGCCGCCGTTGTGAATCCAGAGGGATTCAGGAGGACCTATCGAATCCGCGGGAGATGGCAGCGTGTGGAAGATCTTCACCCGGTATTGCGAACGATCTCTCTCATCTTCACATGAATGTATGTTCTTCATCCAAGACAACGATCTCGGTCTATCGATTGGGGTTGTTCTCGTGTAGAAAACCCAACAATTGGTATCAGAGCAAGGTTTAGATATTGTTCATCGTTTTTGGATGACGATCCTCCGTTGTTTCATCAACTCTGACAAGATCGATTACTGTTAATGATTTTTTGTTCTCTTTTTTATTTCGGCGAGATCAAATCTTGGCGTTGATCCCGTCAAAGACCGACGCACCACCATCACTAGATGTTTTATCCACATCGCTGTGCATAGGCCGTTGATCCCATCGGAGATCCGGCCACGACTTGAGGACCAGCAGATCACGGCGGCCCATCCTCGCAGTGGTCGCGACCTCCGGCAACGCACAGCAGGGGCAGTCAACGGAGACTGGACGTGCGCCTGAAGGGCGTCGGCCGGCTACTGGCTGTGATCGTGACTGGCTGCGGGCCGGCGCGTGCGTGCGAGCGGCAGTGAGGCCGGCGAGCGCGTGCGAGCGGCAGCGGGCCGGCTAGCGAGTGCAAGCAATGGCGGGCCGGCGCTCACGAGCAGCGGCGGTTGCATGCACGCATCGGTTAATGGTGTGGCGGCAGGGTTAGGGTTTATTGATTCATCGGGGAAGATGAACAGGAACACTGTTTTTCGGGTTTTATTTTTATTAGGTTTAAAATCCGACGGTTCTAACCCGACCCCCCAGCTACTTGTGTGGTGGACCCGAAAACAGTTTGAACCCAACTGCATGTTAAGTCCTTAACCCGACTTTCACTGTACCCGACCCGGTTTCTTTCTGGGCCCAATCCGAGCCACAACCCAAGCCTGAGACAGGCCTAGATCTGAGCCTGGCCTAGGCCCGATCTAGACCTGAGCCCAGATCCTGGTTCAGGCACGCTCAGGCCCAACCTGAGCCTAGATCCTGGCTCCATCAGTCCAGATGTTGTTTGTTTTATTTCTGTTTAATCTGGACCGTTGGTTTTGGTCCTGTGATCCTAGGCGTAATCGAGGTTTGATCTGATCAATCCATATATGGATTTAGCTAATTGGACCGTTCCGAACACATCGGTACGGTCATATTTTACAGATTCGAATGTTTTGCAATTTACTACATATATGATTCAAATAACAATGTTTTAATGTTTAATATGTCATCTTGTGTTAATTTCAAATTGTTGGTTATATCACATGTGTAAGGTAGTCATGCTGCAATTATAAATGTATCTTGATGATATTAAAGATTTCATGCTTTCCTACAAGTAGGCACATACATATTAAATGTAGTAAACAATTGATGACCACCATTGAACCTTGTAGGAATAGAAATTGGCATTGGTTGTACATATTAGGTCTTCTATGGGGTTTAGAGAAGACCAAGTGACCGTCTAAGGCTCACTTTCGAAATGAGTCGGATTTGCCCAAAGGTAGGCGGCTCATGGAGACTGTGGGTAGTCGGATTGGAGGGCTTCCACTAGGATCTCTAGGCATCCTATTGTACTAGGGTTTGATTCTGCCCAAAGATGTTTCAGACTACTGAGTGCAGTAAAATGAGCAGAATAGTAGCATGTGATTAGGGAAGATAGGATAACCCTTCTACCCAAAGGTGTTGGATAGTGTCTGACTGAACCTTATTACAGCCAGAAAAATCTAAGTCGGTGTAACCAATCACCTGAAGCTCACTGCCCTACCTGTAGGTAAGCATGAACTTGCTGCTGAAGTTTTTGGTTTAAATGGCTTCTTCTCAGAACCACCAGCACCTGCTGAAACGGTGGTTGAGGTTGACCCACTGTCAGTTCAGGCTGTACCGGTTCTAGATACTCCAGTGGAGCCAGTCCAACCGAGGAGGTCAGATCGACAACGTACGTCAGCTATCCTAGACTATTATGAGGTCTATTTTCAGGAGATTCAGAGTGAGGAATCTGATATTACTGACCCTACTTCCTTCCGTGAAGCCATGGGTTGTAATGAATCTCGATAGTGGCTGGAGGCCATGAGAGAGGAGTTGCAATCTATGAAGAAGAATTATATTTGGGATCTTGTTGTGATACCAGAAAACCGAAAGGTGGTGGAGTACAAGTGGATCTTTAAGACAAAGAGAGATGCTGATGGCAAGATCGAGAGATTCAAGGCCAAACTGGTAGCTAAAGGTTTCAGGCAGAATGAGGGTATTGACTTTGGTGAGACTTGTGGGGGGAAATTTCCGAGCCGCCTTGATCGGGAACCCCGCCCCACAGCCTTGATTGAATGTGGATGGTTTGTAGAGTTAATGAGATGGGAGAATAGATAGGGAGAATAAAGAGCGATGACACAAGGATTGGTGACGGAGTTCGGCCTTACGACCTACGTCTCCGGGCGAGAGGTGCCACCTGATCTTCAGAGTTAAAGAGATGGGAGAATAGATAGAGAGAATAAAGAGCGATGACACAAGGATTGGTGACGGAGTTCGGCCTTACGACCTACGTCTCCGGGCGAGAGGTGCCACCTGATCTTCACTATAATTTGAATATAAAGGGTTGAGCGTTCTCTCGACAGGCCGAGAGAAGCTTCGTACAGTGGGGTTGCACGGAGCAACTAGAAGAGAACAAGGTGGGGAGAATAGAGCTCTTGCACTTGCTCTGGGATCCTCCTCCTCTGATTGAATGGCCAACCCCCTTCCTGGATGCCTTGGGGGTCCTTTTGTAGCGTAGGCACGTGCCCGATATGGCAATGATGACGTGGCGATGATGACGTGGCACTGGTTCTGGGCCTCCTTGCTGGGCCCTTATTGGGCCGTTGTTCGGGCCCAATAAGGGGTAGGGCTTGATCTGCGAGCCTCGTAGAGTGGGCCCATGTGAGCCCAGGCGGGCTTACCCATTTGGGCCGTTGCGCGGGCCCATGCTGCTCTGATCTGGTCCGGTATAATTTTTGCACCCACAGTTACCCCCTCCCAGTCAGGTCAGGACCCCCTGGGTCGGCTGGGATTCCAAGGTGCAAACGCTTTAGGATCCTGACGCGGTTGGCGAGGGTTGTCGGTGCCGCGGTTCGTATTAGCAGAGCTTTCTTCCGCCGATACCGAGACCCTTTTTGGCGCGAGCCAAAAAGTCTCGGTTTTGCGAGGGGGTGTTTCTGAAAAAACAGTGCGTTTTCCGACCGAGTGGATACCGAGAGGGTACCGAGTGCATACCGAGTGGGTACCGAGAGCATACCGAGTGGTTACCGAGACCCTTTTGGTGCAAGCCAAAAAGTCTCGGTTTTGCATGGGGGTGTTTCCGAAAAGGCAGTGCGTTTTTCGACCGAGTGGATACCGAGAGGGTACCGAGTGCATACCGAGTGGGTACCGAGAGCATACCGAGTGGTTACCGAGAGGGTACCGAGACCCTTTTGGTGAGAGAACAGCTTTTCTCTTTTTCTCTCTTTCCTTTCTTTGCTTCCCTCTTTCCTTTCTTTTGCTTTTGACTTCTTTTTTTTTTCCAAATATGTACAGTGTTGTTTGGCTCAAGATTCACGATTCGATGCCCAATTGAGAAGCATCCAACCGCATTACTGGAAAAACCAAAAGAAATTAAGTTGAAATGAGAGGCTCAGATCAGATCTTATTGCTGCACAGAGCGAAGGCGAGGGCGGGGGAGCCGGTCATCATGACCTTGAACTCCTCGAAGAAGACCATCCCGTCGCCGTCCCGATCCACGCCGTCGACCATCTTCCTGCACTGCGCGACCGTTGCGGCCTCCCCGATGCTGCGGAGCACCCGGGCGAGCTTCTCGGCGGAGATGGAGTCGTTGCGGTCGAGGTCGAAGACGGAGAAGGCGTGCCGCAGGTCCTCGAGCGCCGCCGCCGGGTTGACCCTGGCGGTGTTGAGGTCGACGAAATCGCGGAGGCTGATGTAGCCGTCGCCGTCGGAGTCGGCCTCCGACATCATCCGGCGTAGATCCTCCTCGGACGCCGGGTGGCCGAGGCTCTCGAAGATGGCCGCGAGCTCGGAGGAGGAGATCTTGCCGTCTCCGTTGGAATCAAACTTACTGAATACCCGCTCCATCTCCTCCTCCGGAGTCGAAGACGATGTCGGCGTCGCTGAAGCCGACGACGGAGAGCCCGGCGTCGACGGAGTCTCTCCTTCTTTCTTTCCTTTGAACTCAGTGAGAGAGCAGATCTCTCTCTCTCTTTCCTTTATTTGATGAGAGAGCATCACCCTCTCTCTCTCTTTCCTTCTCTTCTTTTTTTCTTTTTTTTTTTCTTTTTTGTTGGCGCAGGCACAGCAACATCGGCGGCGACGACACAGAGGCCGGGCGCCTGCGAGGTCGAGGCTGGGTTGCAGTGGGTGCGTGAAAGCGGTCGAGTCGCAGCGGGCGCCGGTGGTAGCCCGTGTGGGCGCAGGCGGCTGCAGGCCAAGGTCCAGCGGCAGACGGAGCGGAGGCGGTTGTGGTGCAGCTGAGGTGGTGGTCGGCGGCTTCGGGCACGGGCCCCGGCCGGGTCTGCAGCGCGACGAGGGGGGCACGCGAGCCGGCTGCGCGAGAGGGCTGCATGACGTGGTTAGCACGTGGGATCCGGGTCGGCCACACGACGAGGTGAGCACGCGGGGTGGTCGCCCCCCCCCCCCCCCCACACACACACACACCGTTGTCTTGACCGGCACTGGGTGGAGGAGCACACGTGGGTCTTCATTGCCGGGTGGAAGAGCCCGTGTGGGGGGAATGGGAGTCGGATCTCCCCCCTCCACCTCCTCTTCGTTGCTGCGCGTAACGAGGGAACACATGTGGGGTTCGTCGTCGCTAGGTGGATGAGCACGTAGGGGGGGTTGGAGACTCAAGAGATATCGGTTTTGAGGCCGGGCTGGTTGGTTGATCAGTTTTCAGGGTGCATGAAACCCGTGTCAATCGGAAGACCATAGCTCCATTGAGTTGAAACCGATCAGTTTTGAGGTGATTGCTACCGATCGGATCTGATGTAGAGAGGTTGGATGCCAATCAGATCTGAGGGATAGAGGTTAGCTGCCTACCAGATCTGAGGAAGATAGAGGCGTTCGGGAGGGTTCGTCCGACCCCCCCCCCGGATGGTGCTGAAGCCATGGTAAAGGCCACGCGGGGGTTCCGGTCTCGCCCTCTTTCTCCTCAGCGCGATGGGAGGCGCATATGAGAATCCAGGCCTCGCCCTCTCTTCTCCACAGCACGACGGGAGGCGCACACCGAGGGGGTAGACCCCTCCCCTCTTCTCTGCGTTGGGTTCGTTGTGCAACAAGGCTGGGGAGCATGCGGGGGAGTCAAACCCCTCCTCTCTCCGTCCGGGTCAGCTTTGCGTCGGCGCTGAAAAACTGGTTAAAGTGGACGTAAGGCGTCGGGCACCTTTGCGTGTAATACTTCCAATGCATGTCTTCGAAGAAAAGACCTTGAAACCTTCTGACAGTCATAACTTTTCATACGCATGTCGGATGAATGTGTATAAGGTTTCGTTGCGTAGGCGCCGAAGAACCGGTCAAAGTGGACGTGAAACATCATACACCTTGACGAGTAACTTTTCCGGTAATCACCTTCATAAAGAGATGACTCTAAAGAACGCGTTGACCGAGTGTCCTACGCGCGTCTTGAAGAGGCATCGATACGCGGTAACTCATCCGTCTCTGTTCGACACCCAACTGCACCTAGTTACTGTATTCACTAGGGACTGCAGTCGGGCCCTAGTGATGACGCGACGGTTACTACGAGTCCACCCCCAGATAAGAAGGAGGAATTTTGCTGGTGAAGTTTGTACAGCCAACTCAATAGGTTAGGTTGAGATGCTATTCAACCAACCCAATGGAGGATAACTCTTCGTCTTTGGCTGATCCTAGCGTGCGAACGCCACTTGAATTGGATTGACTAATAAGTTTGGATGGCGCCGAGCACCCCCCCTCTCGGTTTTCTGTCGAAACCGAGGGATGGGCTGCTGATGGTGTGCCGTCGCACCCTCCCCACTTGGTTTTTCTGCGAAACCGAGGGGGGGCTGCTTGTTGATGTCGACACTACCCCCTCTCGGTTTTCTGACGAAACCGAGGGGTGTGCTGATGGTGTGCCGTCACCCCCTCCCCACTCGGTTTTTGTGCGAAACCGAGGGGGAGTTGCTTGTTGATGCCGACACACATCCCCTCTCGGTTTTTTTTGACGAAATCGAGGGGGGGTTGCTTGTTGATGCCGACACACACCCCCTCTCGGTTTTCTGACGAAACCGAGGGGTGTGCTGCT
Source organism: Chamaelirium japonicum (assembly GCA_947650365.1). NCBI lineage: Eukaryota > Viridiplantae > Streptophyta > Magnoliopsida > Liliales > Melanthiaceae > Chamaelirium > Chamaelirium japonicum. The sequence continues at coordinate 29,177,517 of OX393552.1, forward strand.
GATGGTGTGTCGTCACCCCTTCCCCACTCGGTTTTTGTGCGAAACCGAGGGAGGGTTGCTTGTTGATGCCGATACACACCCCCTCTCGGTTTTCTGACAAAACCGAGGGGTGTGCTGATGGTGTGCCGTCACCCCCTCCCCACTCGGTTTTTGTGCGAAACCAAGGGAGAGTTGCTCGTTGATGCCGACACACACCCCCTCTCGGTTTTCTAACGAAACCGAGGGGTGGGCTGCTTGTTGATGCCGACACACCCCCCCTCTCGGTTTTCTGACGAAACCGAGGGGTGGGCTGCTTGTTGATGCCGACACACACCCCCTCTCGGTTTTCTGACGAAACCGAGGGGTGGGCTGCTTGTTGATGCCGACACACCCCCCCCCCCTCTCGGTTTTCTGACGAAACCGAGGGGTAGGCTGCTTGTTGATGCCGACACACACCCCCTCTCGGTTTTCTAACGAAACCGAGGGGTGGGCTGCTTGTTGATGCCGACACACACCCCCTCTCGGCTTTCTGACGAAACCGAGGGGTGGGCTGCTTGTTGATGCCGACACACCCCCCCTCTTGGTTTTCTAACGAAACCGAGGGGTGGGCTGCTTGTTGATGCCGACACCCCATTATTGGGGCTGCTAGAAGAGGCCAAAAAGTGTCGGTATTGAAAATAGTGTGTTTTTCGAATTTCAGCCTCATTCGAAACCGACACTTTTTCGGTAAAACGCTGGTGCGTGGGGATGTCGGCGAGGGACAATGCTATATTCGAGGGGGTATCTTAGAGATAATCTAGGATGACATTGCATGATGGCCAGCCGGTCTTCACCCAATGTATTACCGCACCTGGTTACTGTATTCACCAGGTACTATGGTTACGTGAGGGTGTTGACTTGGCCAGGATCAAGGAAGCACCATTTTATCCCGTGTTACCCACCGTCGACTGCACCAGTGTGGAGACACACACTGACAGAGTCAGACCAACCACCCCCTGACCGATTTGGAACCGTTAGTCGTCGTAAAAAGGTGATGGCCAGTGACAATCTGATGCTTGGACCTGAGTAACAAGACTAAGCCTGAACATTTGATCGAATACCAATATGTCGGCAACGACGTCTCGGACTTTATCTTTGTGCGTCAAGGGTAGGGCCTTGGGATTATAGAATGCCGAGGTGTTGGTCGCCTCGGACTTTGTCTTCGAATGCCAAGGGCTGGGCCTTAGGCTTGTAGAGTGCCGATGCGTTGGTCGCCTCGGACTTTGTCTCCGAATGCCAAGGGATGAGCCTTGGGCTTGTAGAGTGCCAAGGCGTTGGTCACCTCGAACTTTGTCTTCAAGTGCCAAGGGCTGGGCCTTGGGCTTGTAGAGTGCCGAGGCGGTGGTCGCCTCGGACTTTGTCTGCGAGTGCCAAGGGCTGGGCCTTGGGCTTGTAGAGTGCTGAGGCACTGGTCGCCTCGGACTTTGTCTTCGAGTGCCAAGGGCTGGACCTTGGGCTTGTAGAGTGCCGAGGCATTGGTCACCTCGGACTTTGTTTTCGAGTGCCAAGGGCTGGGCCTTGGGCTTGTAGAGTGCCGAGGCATTGGTCACCTCGGACTTTGTTTTCAAGTGCCAAGGGCTGGGCCTTGGGCTTGTAGAGTGTCGAGGCGCTGGTTGCCTCGGACTTTGTCTTCGAGTGCCAAGGGCTGGGCCTTGGGCTTGTAGAGTGCCGAGGCGCTGGTCGCCTCGGACTTTGTCTTCGAGTGCCAAGGGCTGGGCCTTGGGCTTGTAGAGTGCCGAGGCATTGGTCACCTCGGACTTTGTTTTCGAGTGCCAAGGGCTGGGCCTTGGGCTTGTAGAGTGCCGAGGCATTGGTCACCTCGGACTTTGTTTTCAAGTGCCAAGGGCTGGGCCTTAGGCTTGTAGAGTGCCGAGGCGCTGGTCGCCTCGGACTTTGTCTTCGAGTGCCAAGGGCTGGGCCTTGGGCTTGTAGAGTGCCGAGGCATTGGTCACCTCGGACTTTGTTTTCGAGTGCCAAGGGCTGGGCCTTGGGCTTGTAGAGTGCCGAGGCATTGGTCACCTCGGACTTTGTTTTCGAGTGCCAAGGGCTGGGCCTTGGGCTTGTAGAGTGCCGAGGCATTGGTCACCTCGGACTTTGTTTTCGAGTGCCAAGGGCTGGGCCTTGGGCTTGTTGAGTGCCGAGGCATTGGTCGCCTCGGACTTTGTCTTCGAGTGCCAAGGATGTCTCCTTAAACTTGGTGCATGTCAAAGCGGCGACATTTGCCTTGGACTTATTCTCTTCGCCTCGGATAAGTATAGTTGATAGTTTAGCTTGACCTGGATTGTCAGGAGCCTTTTTATCTGACTTTCGCCTTGAAAGGGCGTAGCCGAATTGCCTTCGAGCTTCCGACTTGAATGGGCAGAATCGAAGGTCTTTGGTTGACCTGGGTTGCCAGGAGCCTTTTATCGGACTTTAGCCTCGAGAGGGCGTAGCCGGATTGCCTTCGAGCTTCCGACTTGAATGGGCGGAATCGAAGGTCTTTGGTTGACCTGGGTTGCCAGGAGCCTTTTTATCGGACTTTAGCCTCGAGAGGGCGTAGCCGAATTGCCTTCGAGCTTCCGACTTGAATGGGTGGAATCGAAGGTCTTTGGTTGACCTGGGTTGCCAGGAGCCTTTTTATCGGACTTTAGCCTCGAGAGGGCATAGCCGAATTGCCTTCGAGCTTCCGACTTGAATGGGCGGAATCGAAGGTCTTCGATTGACCTGGGTTGCCAGGAGCCTTTGTTTTTTTTTTGCCTTAACATGGTGAAATCGAACTTCGAGAGATTTGATTTTGAGGAAAAAAAGAGACACTTTATTGATAAAACAAAGTTGCTGTTACACTTTTTCAGAGGCTGCCCAACGGACGTTATGATTTTGCCTCTACGCATTACATTGACTTTCTTACTCCACTGCTGCTGCCTTTATTTCTCTCGACCTGGTTCCTTATTAGCGAGGTAGCCATCGAGCCGCCCTTCTTGGATCAGGTCTTTGATGTGATGCTTTAGCTTCCGACACGTAGAGGTTGGGTGGCCATGGCTGCGATGAAACTCACAGTAGGCTGTCGTATCTACCGTCTGGTCAGAATTTGAAGGGAGAGGCTGTGGCCACTTGCAAAAGGGCTCGTTCTGCAAGTAGGCGAAGATGTCTTCAATGGAGGTATTCAGCTCAGTGAATACCCTTTGCTCCCTTGGAGTTCGCCTCTTTTCTGCTGGAGGGGCTTTCGGATCTTCATTGTACCTTTTGGCCTGGGCCTTTTGGTTGGACGCAGCATGGGCAGACTTCTTGCAGTGTGCTTCATTCGGGGCTTCATCATCCTTCTTATGTCGGGAGTCACGAGACTCGCGGGGCTCGCGTAATCTTCTGGCCCGCTGATTGTCTTCCACCTCTATCTCCCGCTGTACGCGCTTGAACATCGCTTCCAGGTTACTGGGAGGATGCCGGATGAAGTCGGTGTAAACGTGGAGCTCTGGCCGGATAGCATTCTGGAATGCCAGCATGATGGCCTCCTCATTATGGGACCGACCGGTGAGCTCAGAGTGCTCATTATGAAACCTCATCGTGAAGCTCCTTAGAGACTCATCGGAGCCCATCTTCAGCCGGTAGAGTGTATCCAGCTTCTTTTTCGGCTTTAAGTTTAGCCGATAATGGTCCATGAAGAGTTCAGCCAATTCTTTGAATGTAGTCACCGTACCAGTAGGCAGTGTGTAGTACCAGTCGAGGGCAGGTCCCTCGAGGCTTCCCGCAAACATACGGCAGAGAACATGGTTCTCATATTCGTAGGGCGTCAGGGCCTGCTTGTAGGCTAGGATATGGAGAGCAGGGTCTCCCTGGATGCAGTTGAACTTTGGTAGGTTCGGTGTTCGCCAACCCATAGGAAATGGTGTTGCAAGAACCTTGGGATGCAGTGGCCCCACCGAGGTGATTAGTTGCCTACGGTCTTGATGGCGGCGTCCCACGCCGGCAGTATGCCTTAGTCGGTTGAGCAGCTCGCGGGCATCTGTTGCTTTCGTGTGCGAAGGGATAGAATGTCTGGTGGACCCTGTTGACTGAGATGATCCTTCTCCGCGATAGTTGGGCGCACCGTTGACGTCGAGGCGATCCCACACCGTTTGCTTTGGCGCTTGTGTGGATACTTGACGCCTCTCGATACGTGGCACATGTGATTCTTCAAGATGATGAATCACGGCTGGGCGAGTCCTTGGTTGGTCTTCATCAGCAGTTGGAGAGTTGTGGGCCACAACCCCCGCTCTTTCAGCTACCTTCTTTAAGGAATCCCTCTCTTGCTCGTGGGCTGCGTTTCTCTTGAGAAGGTTCAACAGCTGGAAATCAGCAGCCGAAATTTGGTATGTAGTTAGATCGTTGTCCCCTTGGGTGGCGTGCTCTTTGCCAGATCGACGCCTCGGGGATGACGGGTCTCGCCGATCGCTGTGCCCTTCTGGATGGCTGCTTTGCGGCCCCAGCCGCTCCCGAACATTCCTTCGGTTGGTTGCAACCGAGACTTCTTGTTCTTCTTCGATCAGCATATCGTTTGTTCGTTTAGCACCCGCCTTTGGTGGGTTAGTGCTGGTCTTCACCATCGAGTGTGTTGATGTCGGCGTGATGATGGCGTTGATGTTGATTTGGATGAGGACTTGTGGCTCGTCACCACAAGTTGAATAGGAGTCGGTAGAGGTGTGGGTAAGACCTCTAACGAGATCCCACAGACGGCGCCAAAGATTGTGGGGGGAAATTTCCGAGCCGCCTTGATCGGGAACCCCGCCCCACAGCCTTGATTGAATGTGGATGGTTTGTAGAGTTAATGAGATGGGAGAATAGATAGGGAGAATAAAGAGCGATGACACAAGGATTGGTGACGGAGTTCGGCCTTACGACCTACGTCTCCGGGCGAGAGGTGCCACCTGATCTTCAGAGTTAAAGAGATGGGAGAATAGATAGAGAGAATAAAGAGCGATGACACAAGGATTGGTGACGGAGTTCGGCCTTACGACCTACGTCTCCGGGCGAGAGGTGCCACCTGATCTTCACTATAATTTGAATATAAAGGGTTGAGCGTTCTCTCGACAGGCCGAGAGAAGCTTCGTACAGTGGGGTTGCACGGAGCAACTAGAAGAGAACAAGGTGGGGAGAATAGAGCTCTAGCACTTGCTCTGGGATCCTCCTCCTCTGATTGAATGGCCAACCCCCTTCCTGGATGCCTTGGGGGTCCTTTTGTAGCATAGGCACGTGCCCGATATGGCAATGATGACGTGGCGATGATGACGTGGCACTGGTTCTGGGCCTCCTTGCTGGGCCCTTATTGGGCCGTTGTTCGGGCCCAATAAGGGGTAGGGCTTGATCTGCGAGCCTCGTAGAGTGGGCCCATGTGAGCCCAGGCGGGCTTACCCATTTGGGCCGTTGCGCGGGCCCATACTGCTCTGATCTGGTCCGGTACAATTTTTGCACCCACAAGACTTACTCTCCGATTTTTACTAAGGAGTTCTTGAGAGTGATTATGGCCATTGTAGCCCATCACAACCTGGAATTGCACCAGATTGATGTTAAAACAACGTTTGTGAATGGTGATCCGACAGAGGACATTTACATGTCACAGCCAGAGGGCTTTGTAGTCAGTGGGAGCGAATATATGGTTTGCCAATTGAGAAAGTCCATTTATGGGCTGAAGCAGGCTTCCAGGCAGTGGTACCTAAAGTTTGATCAGGTTGCTATAAAGAATGTTTTCCATGAGAATATGGCTGACAGATGCATATATCTGAAAGCCAGTGGGAGCAGGTTTGTCATACTTGTCTTCTATGTTGATGATATTCTCTTGGCGAGTAATGACATTCACATGCTCCATGATGCTAAGCACTTCTTATCAAAGAAATTCGATATAAAGGACATGGGTCAAGCAGACTATATGCTTAGGATCAAGATTCACAGAGATAGAGCAGCAGAGATTCTGAAACTCTCACATACAGCTTATGTTGAGAAGGTCCTAAAGAGGTTCGGGATGGATAGGTGTGCTCTGGGTGAGGCACCAGTACTGAAGGGAGATGTATTTTCCCATTATTAGTGTCCCAAGAATCAGGCTGAGATGAGTCAAGTGGATACAGATAAGTACGCCTCCATTGCGGGAAGTGTCATATATGCTATGACTTGTATTCGACCAGACATCAGTTTTGCTGTTGGGATGTTGGGTCGTTATGTACAGAATCCGGGTGTAGCTCATATGCATGCAGCTAAGAAAGTTCTGAGGTATCTTCAACGCACCAAAGAGTTCATGCTTACCTACAGGTAGGGCGATGAGCTTCAGGTGATTGGTTACACCGACTTAGACTTTGCTGGCTGTAAAGACACCCTGAAATCCACTTCGGGTTATATTTTTCTGATGGCGGGAGGAACTATTTTGTGGAAAAGCTCCAAACAGTCAATTATGACTGACTCCACTATGCATGCAGAGTATGTTGCTTGCTATGAGGCTACAAAACATGCTCTTTGGTTGAAGAGCTTCATTGGAGGTTTAGGCATTGTGGATTCGATCCAAAAGTCTTTGCTAATTTTCTATGACAATGAGGCTGTTTGTCAACATATCAAGAATGAGAAGATTACGAGACGCAACAAGTACTTGAATATCAAGTATATGCTTGTCTATGAGAAAGTCAAAAAGAAAGTGGTGGATATCTCGTATATTCGCACAGAGCTGATGGTAGCAGACCCTCTCACCAAGGGACTTACACCAAAGGTTTTCCAGAGCCATGTAACCCGTATGGGCTTGATGGAGTCATTGTATCAATAGTTGAGTCCATTTGCTTTGTGTTTAGTCACTGATGTTTCGTCTTTAGATGAATAAAGCTCGATGTTATTTTCTTATTTGATTTATGTCAAATGTAAGGAAGATCATTGCCGGAAGTACACAGTACTCAAGTGACATTGAGACTAAGCATGCTTAGGCAATATGTTAGATAATCCAATGTGCCTGGAGTAAGATGACTTACTCAAGATACTGAGACTAGACATGCTTTGGCAACATATCGGAAAGTCCAGTAAGCCTAGAGTACACGATACTCAAGAGAGACCTGGGCTAGGCGTGGGTGGGCACCACGTCGAAACGCCTTCGTTTTTTTTGCAGTTGATTGGGTATCAACATAGGCATTAGAATAACATGATTGGACAATCTTGGGGTTGGACATCATGGGCCTGGGCACAAGACCAAGTGATAATATGCTCAGATAACTCATAGACACATGAGAAAACCACCAAAGTTGTTTGTTGGAGTTCTTTATGAGTCTGATAGGTTGACCATGGATATGAACCAGCATATGATATGCTGGAACAATTATAATCTCCTAGCAGGGTCATTTTGAACAAAGGCATGAATGGCCCCTCAGTATTTTTTCTTTTAAAATCGATCCGGAGTGTTTTTCAAAACTGAGTGACTCTCCAAATGTTTAAAAAAAAAAAAAATTCATTACAAAATTATATATGTGTATTTGAAACAAGTTCCCATACTTATATAGTGTAAAGGGCCAAGTGGGAGATTATTGGTTTTTTGATGGCCCTTTACGGGACAGTTACTGAACTAGGTGAACCGGGTTGGTTGTCGTGGTCCTAGTCAGACCGGGCGACTCAACCAAGAGGCTTGATAGGGTTAGTGGTGAACCTAGCCTCATTCTCATGTGCACCCAATAATCGGTGGATGCCCTGATGGGTTTCGTCTACCGGTTAGACACATCTATTATAAATAGATGTGCAGGGGTGAAGTCTCCTTACGCACGTCTTTAGAGCCGCCGTTGTGAATCCAGAGGGATTCAGGAGGACCCCATCGAATCCGTGGGAGACGACAGCGTGTGGAAGATCTTCACCCGGTATTGTGAACGATTTCTATCATCTTCACACGAAGGTATGTTCTTCATCCAAGACGACGATCTCGGTCTATCGATCGGGGTTGTTCTCGTGTAGAAAACCCAACAGCAAATACTCAACTGAGTAAACTTATCAACATGCCGTGTACTAGTAAATAAGGAATGCATACTTGTGACGTCTAATATTGTCACAAAAATGAGGACATTAAAGTTGGAATTTTCTGATGAAATTCTAGTACACCTAGTTTGATTTCCTTAATTCTTACACAGTTTGGTCCCTTTAAAATAAATTATAACAATCTAAGGAAGGAATGGACACATAAATTTGAATAAGAGAAGACCTTTATGAAGTAGATATTTCTCGTGCAGTTATTATAGTGGATGAAAGATGGATTCTTTTCATCCATCTCTCATATATCATTTTGCTCTTGTTATCAAGAAAGTGGTTGAGCTTTGTTGGACATCAAAGAAAGTCATGGTAGTTTTCGGTCTCTCTGGACTATATGGGACAAAAGAAAAATAACTTCAACTTGGAGATCTTTTTGGTATATTTTGGTGATCAACATCTATTGAGGGACATGGAAGTTTCAGAAACAGTCACATATTCAATAATAAAAGTAGCAACCCAGATGAGGTTTGTGAACTTTTAATCATCAAAATGAAAATCATGGATGGCATGACTATGTGTAACTGTCATAAAATAAAACTCATGTGCTCACCAACACGCCCACACTGACCACCTCCCAGTAGCGCACAACCATCAGGCTCAGCCTAATCAGCTCCTCTACGCTAAGAATCATATTATGTCAATTCAGCTGGTGTAAACCGAATGAATATTTTGGTCACAGATGTTTATCCCTCTTATTTACGCCAGTTGAACTGGCATAATCAATTGGCGTAAATAAAGCCACATAGCTGAAAAAATTCCAAAAAATAATTACAGAGGTATAAGAAGAAAAACATAAAGATCCATATGAAAGCGATTTTATCGTGATTGGAAGGGAAAAAAATGTGTTAGAATTTTCTTATTGCATGGAGTTATGTATAAAAACATCCCTAAATTTTTCGATCAAAAAAAGATTATAAGTCGCCTATATAGGAGAATGAAAAATTGAAGGATCACAAGAAATATATACTAGAGCAGTCTATATTTAAAGGTTTCAATGTGTCAAACATAAAATTATGTATGTCAAATTTTGCTTTGCCAATAATTTCATGGAGGATCGAGCCAAAGTGTTCCAGATGTAGAATTTACTTCGTTGGACAAATCAAGATGTAACTGGTAGTGATTCATGTCATTTCAAGGTTCTACGGAGAACCAATTAAGGAGATGATAAAGTTTAGTTTTGAGAACATGCATGGACAAGAATGTCGACGTGGTGTGATCGCTAACAAAGATGTCAGATACGACAAAAGAGATTACATTGACAACTCTCCCGATTGACGACATCATAAGTTACAACATTCATTAACAACATGGTTTAAGGGAGGATGTTCAAAGGTGTAAACCTAATTTTAAAATGGCTTGTGATTCATACATAGGATAGAGATATGGTTTAATATTATATTAGATAGAGTTTAGAAGTTGGTGGTGGAGTTTAAAGTTGGGATAGATAGTTTTAAAGGGGGTTTGTCAAGTTGGGTTTTCTTTATTAACAGTGCATATGTGCTGTACCGAAGTTAAAGATCATCTGTATAAAATAATTATTGTTTTGTCATCTCTCTCATCTACCTCATCTCTCCTAAAGTTGGCTACCACGTTGTATACAAGGAACGCCGAGGTTAGATTCCATAGATCCTCGATGAGTCCTGCAAGATTCGAAAAGTGGGTATTTGAAGATAATCCAAGGATCAAACATCCAAAAGCCTTATTCCGAGGTTTCAACATAGATCTATCTTTCAGATAACCAGAAACTAAAAAAAAAACTATATCAAAACCATGAAATTAAATATCGATAAACTTCCTATGAAATGATCAAAATATATCTATTTTTTAAAATTTCAAGATTAAAATTGTTTGAAATTTTTGATTGCATATCACGAAACATAAATCGAAATGGTCTGGTATTTGACCAAAAGTCAATATTTTACCTTATTTTTTGGAACAATTATGTCGAAAAGATTTCATCTTTTTTATAGTAAAAATTCTATCTTTTTCACTAATAAATTATATCATGTTATTCCATTTCTTATTTATTTTTTTCATAATGGACTGATATTTTAAGAAACTTCTAACGAAATCGACCAAAATAAAATTGGATCAAAGCCGACAACCTTTGACGAAAATCAGATTAAATTTATTTTTTTAATCGACTAAAATTAACGTCACATTTAAAACCTTATCTCCACCGATCGATACAACCGTTTGTACTTTCCTACCGCCCTAGAGGCTAGGGCTCGTGGGATCCTTGCCCGTTAGCTGTTACATCCGTGACCGGATCCAGCTGGCATCACACCCACATGTCTCCCCGGTTTTGCCCTCGGTCTTGTCTTTTTCTGTTCAGTCAGATGTGGGGTGTTTCCGTAATTCTCATGTCCAGTAACCTGGACCAGTGGACCGCCTTCGTAATTTCTCGGCCGGACGTGGGTATTCCAGGTGCCGACATCAAAAACTTGTCGTTTTCTTCTCCGGAACGCTGCTGACGCCGGCGGGCGGCAGCTGATTTGGATCGTACGCCGGCCGGGCCGGCGCCCGATAGGGATCGTACTGCACGGTATACGCGCTAGTATTCCACGTGTCAAATAGTAGATGGCCGAAGGTGGTCCCGGACAGCTGGACGCCATGTGAGTCGATCTCCTCGCGCCCCTGTGAGCCGTTAGCCGTTGGATGGAAAGATCTGGGAAAAAGCGCTGAAGAGGCTGGAGAGAGAGAGGAGGGGGGCTGGTGGAGCGGGTCACGGGTGCACCAAAGGACCGAGGGTGAGCATCCGACGGTGACTGAGTTGTCGCATCTCGCGGCCGAGATGAGGGTGTATCGGGATATCTTAAACGAGAAATCGGGAAGGGAGCGTTTTAGCTAGGGGTGGCAATGGGTAGTGTCGGGTCGGGTTTCGGGTAGTGTCAAAAACCCCTAGACCCGGACCCGACCCGTTTATAAACGGGTAGACTCGATAAGATCCGTTAGACCCGTTTACCACATGGGTTTATTCAGTTGACCCGATCCTATCCGACTCAACCCGGCATTACCCGATAGACCCGCCGATACTATCTATTATAATATCGAATTGCGGGTAGACCTGACACGGCCCGATGAATTTTAAACGAGTCTTCCCGGGTCTACCGTGTCCAGACCCTAAACCCGGACCCGACCTGTTTATTAAACAGGTCTATCATGTCGACCCGTTTACGACCCGAACCCGTTTAGCACTGACCCAGACCCGCTAACTTCGTGTCGGGTCCGAAATTGCCAGCCCTAGTTTTAGCTAGGGGTGGTAAACTGGTAATGTGTCGTGTTGGGTTGTGTTCGTGTCGTGTCTAGTTTCGGATCGTGTCCAAAACCTCTAGACCCGGATCCGATCCGTTTAACTAATCGTGCCTAGACCTTAAACCTGTACCCAATTTGCTTATAAGCGGATAGACCCGATAAGATCCATTAGACCCGTTTATCACACAGGTCTATTCAGTTGATCTGATCTGACTTGGTCCGACCTGACCTGATAGGACCCACTGGTACTACATACTACAATATCGGATTACGGGTAGACCCGACACGACCCGTTGAATTTTAACGAGTCATCTCGGGTCTACCGTGTCTAGATCCTAAACCCGGACCCAACCCATTTATTAAACGGACCTACCGTGTCAACCATTTTCGACTCGAACCTGTTTAACCCAAACCCACTAACTTTGTGTTGGGTCCAGAATTGTCTATCCTAGTTTTAGCGATAAAGATAATTTTCCGAATCTTTTCGCATAGAGCCAAAAAGGACCAAATGGAATGTACCCAGAATTACTGCTGCTTTTTTATTTTTTTGGCTAACCTTTGTTGGAACCCCCCCCCCCCCCCCTAATGAGATCCCCGAGACCGCTTTTACTACCGATTGCTTGGGTTCACTCCTCTCTTCTCCCCTATGGATCGCTGACGTGCTTTGGTGGACCTCCCCATGGAGACCCCCCCCCCCCCCCCCCCCCCCCCTCTCAGTCGTTGCTCACCATCGTTGTCCATCGCTGCCCTCCATTGCCGACCATCGACCGCTTGCCATTGTCGACCACTTGCCACAGCCTCTTGACCACCACCTGTCGACGGGTGGTGGTCGACGGCGGTGGTGGACGGCCGGTGGTCAACGGGGGTAGTGGCTGGTGGCGGCGATAGGCGACGAACATCGGTTATCGGAGGAGGTAGACAGTAGCCGACGGGGTAGGCCGATGGTGGTGGCATCCACCTAGGATTCGTCCCATGACCATAGATCGTGGTCATTGAAATTTGGATTGCCACGCGTCGCTCCCCAAAACGTCCATGACCCATTGGGGAGACAATCATCAATTGAGAGGAGTCGAACCCGATTGCACACCATGATTTGGCCGTAGACAATTGCAACAAATCAATCGGGTAGTTCAATACCTACTGAGCTATGGGTGGCAGCCGGTTCGGGTCGGACCTTAACCCGACTCCTACTTACACCCTGTAGACACACGAATTTTGTCTAACCCGTACCCGACATGCGTGCACCTACACGGATGCAAACCCGACGCGCACCACGACTCGGACCCGACTCGCGCCCGACAAGAAGCCGGGTGGGCCCATCCTCAAGTGGGGCCCACCCGGCCCCATACTAGGATCCGAATCCTATGGGGAGGCCGGCCCCCACTAAGGATCCGGACCCCCCATGGGGAGGCCGGCCTTGCAAGGAAAAGGAAAAGAAAGGAAAGAAAATAAAAGGAAAAAGAAAAGAAAAGAAAGGAAAGAAAAGAAAAGGAAAGAAAAGAAAGAAAAGGAAGGAAATACCGCCATGCGCGGGGGGAGGTTGCGCATGACGTCTACCCACACGTGGATCTGCGCCGATCCCTCGATCCGACGGACAAGAAGAAGAGTCGGGTCGCCATCGATTTTATGTGCAAGATTCGAGATAAATCCAAAAATGATTGAGCCTTAATTACCCCGCCAGGAAAGGAAAGCGGATAAAGATTTATTCCCCTCATCAATGGATGAATAAATCCTGTGTAATTATGAGGGAGATATTAAAGGGATTTAAAATTAAAACTTCCCATATCTCTTCCCTCCCCCCTTCGCCTATAAATAGAGGGGGAGGGGGGAAGGCTCAAAGGTCGGATGGCAAGGCGAAGAAGCTCTGCAGAAGAGGAGACACGCTCTTCATCGACCCAAGGCTTCATAAGGCACGGGTAAGCCTGTCCCTTTGGGATCGGCTTAGTCCATTGAAAGTCCTCATCAACGTGAAGACCCTTGCACAAGAAGATCATCCCTTCGACTCCGTGCACGAAGAAGAAAGCTCGGAGAAGAAGAACCCTTCGACTCCGAAGACGCCAGAAGCAAATACCGGAGAAGAAGATCGGAGCGGCACTACCCCGTCGTCTCCAACAAGCCTTCGACTCCGATCAAGCCCAAAAGCCCGGAGAAGAAAAACGAAGTGGTGCTACACCCGTCATCTTCAACAAGCCTTCGACTCCGTGCACGAAGAAGAAAGCTCGGAGAAGGAGAACTCTTCGACTCCGAAGACGCCAGAAGCAAAGGCCGGAGAAGAAGATCGGAGCGGCACTACCCCGTCGTCTCCAACAAGCCTTCGACTCCGATCAAGCCCAAAAGCCCGGAGAAGAAGAACGAAGTGGCGCTACACCCGTCATCTTCAACAAAGCCTTCGACTCCGATCAAGCTCAAAAGCCCAAAGAAGAAGCCGACGCCATAAAGGTCAAAGAAATCACAAGTCGGATGGCAAGGCGAAGAAGCTCTGCAGAAGAGGAGACGCGCTCTTCATCGACCCAAGGCTTCACAAGGCACGGGCAAGCCTATCCCTTCGGGACCGGCTTAGTCCATTGAAAGCCCTCATCAACGTGAAGACCCTTGCACAAGAAGATCAAGCCTTTGACTCCATGCACGAAGAAGAAAGCTCGGAGAAGAAGAACTCTTCGACTCCGAAGACGCCAGAAGCAAAGGCCGGAGAAGAAGATTGGAGCGGCACTACCCCGTCGTTGTTGTAGCTCGTGTGTCCTTAGCGTGGATTTTCTGTATTAACATTAATAAAGATGACTTTGGTTATTACTTTAATTAGAATACTACTCTGGTATATGATAATACTCATATAATAAAAGGACCCTAGGGAACACAGTAGGCCACTGAGGCGCATGGAGGATCCATGCTTGGGAGACCCAGTGGACCAGTTCTGTGTAGACCTAGAACTAGTTCACAGCTTTGGTGATGCTGGTCGCTTCACCGAGAATAAGCTGTTGGCAGGTAGAGGATGTGGTGAAGTCTCCACCACGGGAACGTGGGATTCCCATTCACCTGACCAAGCACGATGATCGTGTTGAACAAGAACCAAGACGGTGCACAGTTCAGTGATTCAGACACTGGTGCAGAAACCGTCTTACTACTATAGATAATCTGTCCTTAACCCTAAAGGACATGCTCACTGGGCCAACCAGTTGAGTGGTGCTTTGATGTGCCAACGTGTACGGACCTTCCATAGTCCAATACCACGGTACGTTGGGTTACCCGACTGGCGCTTGAGTGACATGTAATCCCTACAGGTTATCCGACGTCCAGTATTGGATGGGTGCGTTTTGATGAGTCAATCTGTCCACACAGTTAACCCAAGCCTGGTGGTTGTCAGTATGACTGACGATGTTCCGGATGCTAGGCATAGCACCGGAAGGTGTGTGGTGTTATAGATGGCAAGTTATCAAACCCTAGTCAGATGATCGATCGGGATCTGACGGTGCTCCCCACCGCCCGAGTCGTATCATGGCACCAATAATAGGAGGGACTAAGGATTATCGGAGTATAGTAGAGAACAGGGTTACGAGGGAGTAACATAAGTTTAGGATCACTAGAGTTCAACTCGCGTCGCACTCTGGGTGGCTACGTGGGTTAATCGGATTAGGGCTGATTAACGGAACTTTCGGTGTGTCACCGGAACAGTTAATCAGGGATCCGGTTGGAGCTAGAGATCCCAAAACCCTGAAGGTTCCACCCTGTCATTGCGTATAGGAATTATTCCCCGACCTAGTTGGATACGTTGGATGTGAAGTAGCGCGATGGAGCGCAAGCCCGGAGCCAAAGAATCTAATTCACATGTGTTACGGGCCGTATAGGTATTTTGGTAAATATTGAAATATGGCTCAGAACATATTGAATATGGATCTTTGATTGAGCGGAATAATTCCAGAAGCTCACAGGCTCTGACGGAAGTCGATTCCGAGTAGCGCACCTCACTCAGTTTCACTTTCAGTTTTCCGCTTTTCGTGAATGGCGTTTTCGTCCGGACTTCACGATAGACACCTGGAAGACCTAAATCCGACCCCCCCTCATCCCTATCCACCTAGGGGCCGGACCTAGGCTCCTTGGAGCCATGGGAGACCGGCCCTATAAAGGGAATAGAGAGGGGAGGGGCCGGCCCTATGGTTCTACTCCCTCCCCTCCAAAAATCCGACCCCTAGTCCCCCTCCTTTGTGGTTTCGGCCAAGGAAAAGAGAGGAAGAAGAAGGGAGAATGAAGAGGAAGGAAGGAGAAGGAAGAAAGGAGAAAGAGGAGGAGAAAATCTCGAGGCTCGCCATCATCTTCGCAACGGATTCTTCCATCGGCTCGAAATCCTTGCACTCAGAGACGGGATTTCGAGGATTCTTCAATTCGCAAAGGACAAGGTGCTATCCGATAGTTTCCCTTGCGATTCAAGTGTGGTTCTTCATCGTTCTGTAATCTCCGGATCATAGATCCATAAGGTATGATGAATCTAAACACCTAAGTAGATGCATGCATGTCTTCCGTAGATCGTAGTATGCCTCTAGGGTGTCCGCACATATGCTAAGATCGTAGATTTGCATCTAGATTGTTTTGTATCACGAATTGTAATGAAACATACACCGTATGATCTTCAGATCTTTCTTTTGCTTCCGCTGCGACTCTGATTAGCGGAACCCAATTCCAACAGTCGTCTCCAACAAGCCTTCGACTTCGATCAAGCCCAAAAGCCCGAAGAAGAAGAACGAAGTGGCGCTACACCCATCATCTTCAACAAAGCCTTCGACTCCGATCAAGCTCAAAAGCCCGAAGAAGAAGCCGACGCCATAAAGGTCGAAGAAATCACAACCTGAAGATGAAGCGAGGAAGCTCTGCAGAAGAGGAGACGCTTCTTCATCGACCCAAGGCTTCACGAGGCACGGGCAAGCCTATCCCTTCGGGACCGGCTTAGTCCAGTAAAAGCCCTCATCAACGTGAATAACCTTGCACAAGAAGATCAAGCCTTCGACTCCGTGCACGAAGAAGAAAGCTCGGAGAAGAAGAACCCTTCGACTCCAAAGACGCCAGAAGCAAAGGCCGGAGAAGAAGATCGGAGCGGCACCACCTCGTCGTCTCCAACAAACTTTCAACTCCGATCAAGCCCAAAAGACCGGAGAAGAAGATCAAAGCGTCATCACCCCGTTGCTTTCGACAAACGCCCGCTCCATCCACGAAGAAGAAAGCTTGGAGAGGGACACCCGAAGCGTCGCTACACCCGTCGCCTTCGAAGCAAAGCCGGCGCTACAACCATCGCACGGAGATCAGTGCTACCCCCGCCATCTTCAAGAGTACCCTTCGACTCCGATCAAGTCAAAGAAGCCCAGAGAAGAAGTAAAGTCTAGCCGACACCTAAACCATCGAGGAAGCCAGAAGCATTGAAGAAGTAGCCCACGTCATTCGAGAAGAAGACCGAGTTGACGCTGAAGCCAAAGCCCACGCAAGAAGCCAAAGCAAAAGCCCCCGATAAAGCCCGCGCCAAAGCAACGCAAGTGCCAAAGCCAAGCGACTACGCCGGTCTCGAGCAAAAGCACCGCACGTTCTAGCCGATACGACGCAAAGTCCGGAAGAACAAAAGCATCGCAAGTCTCCCCCGTCTACGTCCAAGCGCAAGCGCCAAAGCAAAGCAAAAGCCAGAGCCACGCCCAAGCCAAGCTAAAGCCGGAAGCCAAAGCCAAAGCCGACGCCAAAACACGATCGACGCTGCGAACCGACGATCAAGGACGCTGAGGTCAAGCAAGGAGCGAGGAAGACATGAAGACCGAGGAACGAAGCCGAAGACCCCCTAGCCGAGGAAGCGCGAAGCATGGAAGGGACCAAAGAAACGACGGATATTCCTTAGCCTCTCCAAAACCCTCACCCTGTAAAGACCTCTGTCCTGGGCAACCCCTTCAGAGCTCTCACACGAATACCACGTGGAGACGCGGATCAAAGGGACCCTTCAGAGGATCTCTCCCACAATCTCCTGATCAACACTCGTCGCACCCGGACTCGTCACCCCCGAGCCTCCGGTCCCGGCCACCCTTGTAATCTCGTGTGTTCGCAATAAAGACGACCCACATCTCTTTCCCGCGCATACACACCAATTTGGATATGGAAAGGTCCGTGTTTGATCCATATCTATTTGGGCATTGAAAGGTCCATTCCCACCCCATATATATATGTTTTAAAATTATTTTGATAAGGTTAGGTCGCATGGCTTTCATGGTCAAGATTTGTATACAATTCGCACTATACAATGTTAAAGAACTAGTACATACCCATGCCTGTCGGCACTGTAGTGGGCCGTCTTCGGCGGCAACACATCTGTCGGCACTGCAACGGACCGTCTTCAGCGACAACACATTTGTCGGCACTGCAGTGGATCGCCTTCGGCGGCAACACACCTGAACGCATTTGGCAATAAAATACTTTCGACAACAACACCGACATTCATAGGGACACCCATTTTCTCGCCCGTGCCAATTGGTACGAAACGGGCGCCTTTGGCACACAACTCTCCCTCCCCTATAATCGATTAATCACAGCTGTCTCTATTCGAACGGATTCCTCGAGATCGACTCGGTGGTTTGGGGCGGCCGAAATTTCAGCAGGCGGCTTTATAGCCGTTGATGCGAACAACAATCACGCGATGAACGGTCAGGTTTAGTGCAGTTTTAATGGGCCGAGATTTTAGGGGTTTAGTGCAGTTTACATAGGTCCGAATTTGAAACCAAGGGGAGGGAGTTGATTGATAGAGAAATAGAGGTCGTGCATTGATTTTTGAACAAATGGTTAGATCTACTCGGATTATTTTTGTCCAGTCAGCTTGTCCTAGTCAGCTTCCGTTTTGTCTAGTCAGCACAAAACCGACGTGCCATGTTATATAGATACAAATATCCTTTAAATCAACATATTCTTTTTAATATTATAATGTATTACGTACAATCGGATGTTGGATATGGATATTGAGGTACCTATATCCACACCTGAAAATTATTGAACTATAATTTTTATGCCCATACCTTACCCGAATCCTATTTATATACAAAAATATATCCACATAGCCAAACTTTCAGTTTAGGTTCGGATCGGGTTATTGGGCTCCTTGGCCACTTGTAAATGGAATGTACTTTTTAAGAATAATTATTTTCAACCATCACAGGAATACACAGCCATCGCCCACATTTCACTCACCCACCGTAAAATTAAAAAGAGAAATGTCGTTCAGCTCGAAGGTTTTACCGATTCCGCTTAACCCCATTGATGTGGCAGCGTACGAGTGGTGGTTGAATCACAATTAAAAAAAAGAGCAAATTACATAAACTTTCCCTAAACAATGGAGGTAGTTTCATATTGGTCCATGAACTTTTTTTTTTGAACAAATAAGTCCCCAAACTATGGCCCAATTTGAAATTGTTGTCATCCATAGACGGAGTGTATCAAATGACTAAAATACCTCTATCCTTTCTTTAAAATAGATCAGAAAAGAGGAAGGGAGGTTGCTTTGTAACTCCGGCTGACACCACCGCCCACCCTTCTTCCTCTTGACTTGGCATAGCCGCTGCCTTGTCTCACCGGAGCCTCCGGTGTGTGAAGTTGGGCGGGGGGGGGGGGGGGGGGGGGGGGGGGGCTGAGGTGGTGCGAGGGAATGGGAGGGAGGTTTTGCAACTCCAGCTGCCTCGAGTCCCCACCCTCCTCCTTCCTTTCGATCTGGCATAATTGGTAGCCTACCTCGCTGGTGCCTCTGTCATGCGCGCAGGCCGCAGCCGGCCCAGGGTCATTGCCGAGGTCTTCATGGGAACGTCATCAGTAATCGGCGGGCCGGAGGTGACTTCAGGAGGTCGGGGAGATGGTGGTGGTGGTCGGGCCACCTGAGGTAGGGGAGGAGAGAGAGAAAGAGAGACAAGGATAAAATCGAAAGAAAATAAATAAGTAATGGCTATATCAACTATTTTCCTCAAATCTGACGATGAACCATTAACGGAGGGGTCAACTTGTTAAAGTTGCATAGTTTGAAAGTTTATTGTTCAAAAATAAAATTAAGGGACCAATGTGAATCTATCCCCATAGTTCTGGTAAAATTTATGTAATTTTCTCTTAACAAAAAGGAGCATGCCTCCGTCTTTATACGGTTCGGCGGTCCGCATTAGTTTAACCAAATGTAGGCCTACCAGATCTTGTATAGCTTTTTCTGACCATAGACCTTGTATGGCAATAGAAACGAGCCCTTTTTAGCCATTTGGTTTGTTGGAGAGTTGGAGCGGAATACTATTTCAGAATGAAATCCACTTCACTTTTAAACTAAAAAAAACGGACATTTGTTTTGAAGCCTCATTAATTAAAGAAAGAGTAGTGTTTCGAATAACTTAAAACCGGCGACCCGGTCCGTGGTTCGGGGTCCAGTCATTGACACCTGTTTTCACCTATTTGATTATCTGTCTCTTATGATGGGAGCCTCCTGGTGTTCACTCGGTGTCCTATAGATCTCAATAATCCGGAGCCGCTCATAGGGACAAAAATAACAAGTGTCGATGGCTGAACCCATTCGGGCCGACTAAGTTAAGGGGTTTAGATTCCATAAGTCGTCATGTATCGTAAGATGACGGGACTGATAAATTACAGCCATTAGTTCGGACTGAGTGTCGTTCAACTATCGGTCGTCATGCACCGGACAAGTCGGGTTAATCAAGGTCCGCCACCTTATGTTCAAGACGCCTTATTGGACCATTTCTCTTAATCAAATGCTACCGGGTCGGGGAAAACATTTAGGGTTCGAAAAAACTTAGTCATATGCCGCATAAAGACATGGGATCAACATAAAATTACTGATCTACCCTTTTTTTTTTGTGTGGTGTCAAATTAAGATGCAAAGGCGATGACTAACATTGTTAGTGGACGATGGTGGCAGTGATGGCTGAAGCAAGGAGTATTGCTATATAACTAACTTATGTTGCCAACTTCGTGTGATGTGGAGTGCTGGCAGATCCTTATTGTTGAGAGCATTTTTGTGAGGGCAATGGCATGAGAGTCCTAGGCGGATGCCACATAAAGTTGGTAACTCAAAAGTTGGCAAACTAATTAGCTACCTAGCATTTTTCATGCAGCAGGTGCTAATGACTGTGGTGGTGGTGGTGGCAGCGACAGCGATATACAATAGCAATTGGCAGAAGTGGTTTGAGGCATAACTTGATGATAGATGTTTGAATCTCAAATGGTGAGAACTAGCAATAACATGATCGAATATAATGCTACGTGTGGGTGGATATTAGTGTACCCGATCCTGAACGACCACTGGCCCGCCTAGATCTCGCCACATGGTCCCGCAAGAGACGATCATGTGGGTCACCACCGACACCCCCTACGCGGGGAAAAGTGACTGGCACAAGGAACCACTGCTAGTCCGTCGAGCTGGTGGACCTGCGACCGAAACAATTCTTGGGAGGGGAGAGCGAATACATGTAGGCGATGATCACGAGTCCACACAGATCCGGACAGGAAAAAACACAAGAGGAACCGTGGGTGCAAAATTTGGCTAATGCCTTAGCGCTGGATTCGCCAACCCTGTCTGGGAGTTCACTAAAGCGATAGTGGAACCCACCAGTCGTGTCTGGGGATTCACTAAGGTGATAACGAGACCCACCATCCCTGCTAGGGGGTTCACAAAGATGATGGTGGGGCCCACCAGGTCCTGTCTGGAGCCTGCTTAGGCGGCTGCTGAAACCATCCTGGAACCCGGATATTTTTCAAACCCCTATAAATAGTAGACCCAACGAATATTCCGGGGGGAATCTTTTGAATTCAAGATTAGACTTTCGAATTCCAGAGCCCAGCCTTCTCTATCTACCGTTCCCTCCAAAGACACAGACAAGCGGCACTCGGTCTCTCGAGGTCACTACATTTCAGAGATAGTGAATTAAGGTTGCGTCTTACCACACGGAGACATAGGCTTTGACTGAACTCTGATACCAGACCCTTGTCTACCTTCCTTCATTTACTCTCATCTCTACCTCAAAGATCAAGACAACAATGGTGATGACAATGGTGGCAACCTAGGCTTCGCTAGGGTTTTACACTAGCTCTTTTATAAGAGTAATGCTATTCAACCAGACAAAAAGTTTTACATAATTGATCACAACCTTTTGCTGCCTATCGTTCGGTTCTAAGTGGGATTCACATAATTGACCTAGGCGCAATGGACGGCCTTGATAGGATCTATAAAGAGGATGTAATGCTTTATGTCTTATTGAATAATGTTTTTCTTTTAATAGATATACATGAAATAGTTGATCCATTATCTCACACCTATGATCCTTGCTCCCATCCATGGGATCAGAATTCAACGGTGCAAATTGAAAATTTTGAATATCACTACTGACATTTGCCAACTACACATGGCACGATCACAGCCGTTCATTTCAAAATATCAATAGTGAGATTCAAAAATTAGAATATTGACATTTTCCAATGAACGATTGTGATCGTGCCATGTGGAGTTGGCAAATGTCAGTAGTGAGATTAAAAAAGTTCAAACTGCACCGTTGAATTCCGATCCTGCGGATGTGAGCAAGGAATAGAGACAATCCGAATTCAAACTGAACAGACATAAAATCATAAATTTATTCAATGGCATGGTTAGCAAATATGAAAGAGAATGCAAAAATGGCAGGGGTAGCAAATATGAAAGAGAATGCAAAATTGGAGTGAGGGCTATTGGCACACCAATATTTGCTCTCCAAACACCACTCAAAAGTTTTTTTTATTATAAAATTATTCCTAAGTAAAATGACCAAAACGATCAGTTTTTTATTATTATTGTTTTCGAGACACGTTCGGCTGATCAGGGTCGAACAAGATATAGTATGTTCGACCGACCAAAGCTGAACATTGTATTGTACGTTCGGCCGACCACGACCGAACATACTGTACCATGTTGGGTGGCCGAATGCAATGTATAATGTTCGGTTTTGGTCGACCGAATTTATTATATAATGTTCGGTTCTGATCTGCCGAACGTAAGGTTTGAATGTCGGTAGATGACGCTGAAGAAATGAGCTTGTCATCTGGGCAGGAAAGCTCGGGGAGGAGTTGAGCTCGGGAGGAGGGGGGGGGGGGGGGGGGTGAGTTCGGGGAGATGTAAGGAAGCTCGGGTAAGTTCGAGAAGGAGATGAGCTCGGGGAGGGACGGAGAGCGGAGACGAGTGTCAGAGCAATTGATGGTGAAGGTAGGGTGTTAGAATTTGAGTGTGTGTGGAGTAATTTGAAAAAAAATGATAGTATAAATTTTTTTAAAAATTGAAGGGATGTGGCGATGATCAAATATATAAAATTTTTAAAACTTGGTCTTCTTTGGTGTGTGAAAAGGAATACTTGGCGTGTCAATAGGCCCACTCGCAAAGATGACATCGTGAACAACGCCACGTCATCATCCATGTCTTTTCATGTCATTAGCTAGATTCAGAAAGGGCTATTATCTATAAATGAGCGGCGGGCCACCGGAACCACACCATTCCGTCGGAGACGAGACGAGTTCCACTCCACCTCGCGAGAAAACCATCCCCCGCCGGTGAGTTCTCTCCGTCCGTCTGTAGTCCGGCCGATTCGCACCGCGATTCCGGCGATCCTCACCCGATTTATGAGCGACGATGGCATCCGCCTGCGTGACCAGCGCCGGGATGGCACCGGAGACCTTCCTCGACTGCCCTCCGGCGTTCCCGTCCTACATCGCAATGCTCCCGTCCGATTTCGAGTTCCGCATCGACGATCCCGTCGCAATGCTCCCGGCCGACGAGCTCTTTTCCGGTGGGAAGCTGGTGCCGCGCCATCTGGCGGCGGCGCATCCCGCGGTCGCGATCCGATTACCGGAGCCGCGGAGTGCGGAGATCCTCCCGCTGGACGCCTCCGCCACCCTGTCTCCCAAGGCGCCGAGCTGCTCGAGCAGGTGGAGGGATCTCTTCAGCCTGAAGAGGCAGCAGAAGCAGGGCTCCAAGCCGGAGCACCAGAAGGCCGCCGCCTCCGCGCCCTCCAAGAGCCCTAACCCCAAGCCTCTTAAGCGCTTCCTCCCTCGCAGCTCCAAATCCTACTCGGCCGAATCGTCTCTCAGCCTCCAGCTGATCCGGGACTCCGATTCCGAGTCCGTCTCTCTCTCGTCCCGCCCCTCTCTCTCCTCGTCCTCCTCCTCCGGCCCCGACCACGAGGACCTCCCCCGCATCTCCCTTGACTCGGATAAGCATAGCCAGACGCCGATTTATCCGCCGAGGGTGAGGGTCTCTAGGCGGAGGTCCGCGGCGGCGAGGAGCGACCGCAGCCCGGTGCGGCGTCCGCCGGAGGTGTCGGCGGAGAGCCCGCGGATGAACTCGTCTGGGAGGGTGGTGTTCCAGGGCCTGGAGAGGAGCGCGAGCAGCCCGGGAAGCTTCAACGGGGGACCGAGGGCCAGTCACCAGGGCGTGCAACGGTCGCACTCGACCGGCATCAGGGTCGTTCCGGTGCTCAACGTCCCGGTGTTCGGCCTTGGCAAACTGTTCTCCTCGCATAAGAAGGAGAGGGAGATAACTGCGCCCAGAGTCGGCGGCGCCGGCGGCGGTCGAGAGGGAGAGGGCTTGTCAAGGACTAGGTAAACAAAAATTCAATTACCTGTAAATATTTGTGTTTTTCATTTGGTTTTGGCGTTGAATCTGCTGATCTAGGGTTTCTACTTTGATTGATTTGGTAATTGGGAGGGAAAGGATTTTATTTTATTTCCCTTTTTCTCGATTTCTTTTTTTCGCACCACGCGCATTTTAGCCTGTTTTTAGGATGTTTTTCTGTAGTGCGCCATCTTCCTGTCTCTGGGCGGGCGGCTCTTTTCTTTGACAACGCCAGCCGTTGAATAGTCGGCTCGGCAGGGTACTGTACCGGTTAGGGGAGCTTATCCGCACCCTCCACTGCCGTTTCTTTTTTGTTTGGTGTTTTGTAGTGTAGTGTTTGGGGGATCTCCCGAGATAAAAGATGAGGCCACACCATCAGAGGCTGCTCATCGACTTTTCTTCATTCCTTATTTTTTCGTCTGACTAGGCCTTGGTGGCATCACAGCCGGCTGAGGGCAATGTTCACGTACGTGGACCGTGGCATACCACTACCTGACTAAGTTGTTTCTGACTTTTACCACTTCCTTCTCATCACCTTCTAATACCACTACCTGACTAAGTTGTTTCTGACTTTTACCACTTCCTTCTCATCACCTTCTTGTTTTGTGCAAGACCCTCTCACAGGTAAGATGATTGGGCTTGATCGCAGAGTTCGTGGACCGTAATATTTTGAGCTTCTTCGTATTCCCACTGCATGGGTATTTTGATATTTGATCCCTATCATCGACGACTTGGATACATTTATGGTCATAGACGTAGGAGTACCGTGCTTTCATCTTTTCTTGATTTAGATCGTTCCGACTTTTGGGGCTTATCTCCTCTGCGCTTTATGAGTTATGGCTGGCTTCCAATATCATGTTCGCTTTATTGATGATTACTGTTGTAGTTCTAAATTACTCACTCACAAGTGCACGACTCGTGAAACTCAGAGTACAAGCGAGATCGATCCCACAAGGACTTGTGAATTTCAAGAAAACTGTGATTGAATTTAGTCCAGATCAAATCCTAATCTAGCTGTCGAAAGGGTATTAAGTTGTTGATTGAGAGGTACTAATGCAAATAGAAGAAAATATAAAGTAAATTGACTAATTAGCTATGCAGTCAAAGTCGGTAGTCGGCCCTAGTCGGCCAAGGGCCGACTAGGACTAGTCGGGACTAATTCGGGACTAGTCGGCCAAAACTTATTCTAACCCCTCCCCCCCTCCCTAAACATATATGATATATGAACTAGCATAAATGTCAATAAGTATATGATATTAGTCGGTTAATAACAATACATACCTTCACACTTCACAGCATGGGTATAAATACATAAGTAACAGTCTAACATAACACAATTGTATTGGCTTCATGCCCATGTCAAAAGACTCAGAACTAAGAATTCAACACAATATTTGTTTGATGATGTTTAATCAGTGAACAACCCCAATTTTGATTATAGGGTTATATGGATATTAACAAATAAACTAATTATTTGTCTATGTTTTATCTGAGATTCTCAGGTGCTCAACATATGATTACAGGGAAGAGCCATAGTTGTGAGTCTTGCGACTCAAGACTTTGAGCCAATGTAAAAAAATCCAAACAAAATTGCTAGCGCAGACTCCTTTCAAAAAAAAAATTTGCTTGCAGAATGCTGCCTGGGGACTAGTCGGCAGTCGTTAGTCGGGGACTAGTCGGTCTAGTCGGGTCTAGTCGGGGACTAGTCGGGATTTCGCCCAGCAATGACGGAATCGAAATTAATCGGTCGGCAAAATGCCGCCCAGGGACTAGTCGGGGACTAGTCGCCGACTAGTCCCAACTTTGATAGCATAGCTAATTAGGAAGGGGAAGACTATTGGATTAAGGGCTTAGGCATCTTGAGGTTCAACTTGGTAATTTAATGGGATTACTCTCTTGGCTATCATCTATTTTTATCTCAGTTAAATCACATAGCTAACTAGATTCAACCGGTGGATTTGGAATTTAAGGACGTTTGTTATTCGGAAGGATGGATTAAAATATCGCGCCTTACATCACATGAGATCTAAAGCATCATGCATACCCACAGTTAATAATGAATTAAGAGAACTACTTAAGCTTTCAATATACCCATAGTTCATGCAAGATCAATAGAGTATGGTAATATATGATGCGATCTAACGTTCAATCCTAAACATCGAGGTTCAAATCCAAATATATATTTAATATCATGAGAAGTAAACATCAATTTAGGTATCATGCTACACAAGTTATCAGTTATAAAGTATGCCCGAAATCGATATAATATAGAGAGAATTCATAAACATAAAATCATTTTTGTTGTTGATTTCAACATGAGATTTAATCATACACTTTGAAGTACTTAGATAATTAACCAAGAAAAAAACAATACATAAAGGATACCAAGTCTTGGTTTAGCTACACATGTTAATTGTGCTAATTGAAAGAGATATCATAGACGTGAAGAAAATTGGAATCCAGAAGATGATCCTTTGCTTCGACGGCTCCGACCTTTGCTTTTGCCCCGCTCCCTACGATCCAAAAGATGAGCCCCCTGATCAAAATCCCTTGATGGGTCGTAGCTCTCTCTTGTAAAGCCTCATCTTTAGGGTTATGTTGATAAGTGGATAGAGACAACGACTGATACGCGCCCCAATTATCGGGCTCGATCAATCGACCCCTTTAAATTTTCTATTGTTGGCGTAGTGGTCGACCGATCCAGATCTGCAACTTTTCTGTTTATTGCTTCCTATAGGACCCTCGTTCGATCGGGCCAATTGGTCGAGATTTAGATTTCTCTGTCTGTCTGGCGGGGGGACCTTGACCGATCACGCCGATTGATCAAGCATTATCCTGGGGTTCCCTCTGGTGGGTTGCTCGTGGAATTCTGTAGTTTCTTTGCCTTTGCTTGTAACTGGTATGTTTCATCTTATCTTCTTTTCCTTTCTTTGCTCATCTTTCTCCTAACTTGCTTCTTTTGGACTGTTTTCCGTGCAATGACCCGATTTCCTAAAAGTGATGGAAAATGCTTATAAGAGCATCAATGATGATATAAAAGGGGGCAAGAAAGCAAGGTTTAGGGGCATCAATGTGGTGCATTTGTGCATCAATCAATTACTCTTATTTAGTTTGGACGTTTGGTGTATCTATCACGATTTTACTACAACGACCCATACCTAATTTGGAAAATGTAGCCAAATCTTTCCTTTGTTGCCCATAAGTTTCTCTCTTCAGAGGTTCGTGACATTATATTCTCTCAGGGTACGCTTCATTAGCATATCATGTCCTATATGAAAATAGCTATGCATGATTTGCTAGGAGCCGTGCGGTTTTCGGTGTGCGCCTGTTACGTAACAGGGCACCGACTAAACTTAAAAAATAGGATCGCCTTGGTCAGAAGGCACTATGCACTCACGATATATTACTATCAGGTGGTTCTCTCTCTCTCCCCACTCATGTAAAACAGTTCAACATATGGTATCTGTGTACTGCAGGGCATAAGCATACAAAGATCGCTTGAAGAATTTAAACTACAATACATACGAATGTTTTTACGAGAAAACCCTTTACGGGAAAAACCTAGCCGACTTCGTGTTGGATGGTGAGAGCAATCCACTAAGCAAAAAGTTTGGTTACAAACATGGATATAACTATATAAGAACACACGAGCCTTATTAGGAGTAAACCCTCCACACCATGCCGTCTTTCGTCTTACTCCTTTCATCTCTTCGCAAGCTCTTTGCTTGGTCGCCTTCACCGTGCTCCAATACGCGTTGCCCTAGTTGTTGACCAGAGAAGCCGCTGGGATTCCCTTTATTCGCTCAAGCGGAGACACCAATGCTCAACCTCACAAGGTCGAATGCTCCCAAAGGTGAACCTCACCCCACTGTGGATAGTAGCACCCTTTAAGGGACTATTTTGCTGTTTTACTCACTCGACAGGCCCCAAAGGATTTGACACCGGTAACCCCGACTACCTACTAAGGGGAATTAGGGTATTTCTTGCTTGATTCACTCTAGCAAGACCCGACCCTCTTCCGCCTCACACTGAAGAATCTAACACATGGGATTTACAAGGGTAAGGAAAGAGAAGACCTATCAAATCACCAAAACTAATAAAGAAAAAAAATCGATTAGTTTCCAATTGAGAAAAACCCGTCTAGCGATCTAAAGATCCTATCCACATAGTTGGGAACACCTTAAAAAAAAAAGGATCATATCTTGCAATATAGGCTTAAAGGGAGGAGGAAGAGAGGGATTTGCAAGAGCTTCTCCAAGCAAAATCTCTGATTTTCCACACCCAACAAAGAAAGGAATGAGGTATATATAGGTAGGGGTGGCAATGGGTCGTGTCGGGTTCGTGTCTAGTGTCGTGTTGTGTCCAAAACCCCTAGACCCGGACTAATCGTGTCTAGATCCTAAACCCGTACCCGACCCGCAAATAAACGGGTAGACCCGATAAGACCTGTTTACCATCCGGGTCTATATAGCTGACCCGATCCGACCCAATTCGACTCGACCCGACCTGACCCGAAAGGCCCGCTGGTATTATATATTATAGTATCAGATTGCGGGTAGACCCGACCCGACACGACCCGTTGAACACTAAACGGGTCTTCCCGGGTCTACCGTGTCCAGACCCTAAACCCGGACCCGACCCGTTTATTAAACGGGTCTATCGTGTCGACCCGTTTACGACCCGAACCCGTTTAGCCGTGACCCAGACCGGCTAACTTCGTGTCGGGTCGTGTCGGGTCTGCCGTGTCGGGTCCGAAATTGCTAGACCTATATATAGGGTTGATCAATCACCAGCTTATAACAGCCCTTGGTTTATTATCTAAAGGTTGAAAGCCCATAGCTGCCCTTTCTGGGTACTAACTGTTCGGACAATGGTCCGAACTGGTTGATCACAGTTCGGACAATGGAATGGACTTGAGACCTAGAAAAACCCCCTGTTAGGGAAAGTTGTCCCAAAATGGTTTGTACCACTATTCAGTCCGACCATTTGTCTAGCAGTTCGAACCATTGTCCGGATGCAGAACACTACCAGTCCGGACGGCTAGTGTGGATCTAAGTGTTGGATCCTCTCGACCTAAACTTCAACGAAAACGAAGAGATCAATTTTCGAGAATTAAAAAGATATTTTATTTTAAAGATGATTACTCTAAAACGAAAAACATTTTGAAAACATGTTGAATTCTTGTAAAGCGTGAGAGATAAATGATGAAAAACACACGCAAAACGATACGATTGAGAATTCTTATTCTAAACTTGTAAATCCACACATCACACGTCTCTCAAGTGAGCATCCAAAAGGCGTTTAATGGATTGTTGAGTCTTTAGATGATCTTGAACCGCTGTGATGCACTTGACTGATCTTCAGGAACATAAGTACTACCACGACTCAACAGTAAGGGCTTATATGTAATTTTTCACAGATTGGTTTGGACGCACAAATTAACCAACATAGATGAGACCCAGTAAGCGGTAACACTTTATACTCATGAACAAAATGGGGTTAAGAGAAATTATCACATTCTTTGATTTCACTCCATTTTGCTTTATCTGAATATTCTTTTTATGAGCAGCTCTATTTCCTCGCACCAAACTATATGGTGATTCATACCTTTGTACATGTTTTGTTTTGCTTCCACCCATTAACTGCATCAATCTTTCTCCTTTTGCTTCGTTAAAATATTTTCATTGGTTATAGTCCTTAGTATAAATGATGGCTTCTATTATCCTTCTGCTCGTCGACTATCTATGCAGTCAAAGTCGGTAGTCGGCCCCTAGTCGGGACTAGTCGGCCAAAACTTATTCTAACCCCTCCCCCCTCCCTAAACATATATGATATATGAACTAGAATAAATGTCAATAAGTATATGATATTAGTCGGTCAATAACAATGCATGCCTTCACACTTCACAGCATGGGTATAAATACATAAGTAACAGAACATAGTTGTGTTGGCTTCAAGCTCATGTCAAAAGACTCAGAACTAAGAATTCATCACAATGTTTGTTTGTTGATGTTTAATCTGTGAACAATCCTAATTTTGATTATAGAGTTATATGGATATTAGCAAATAAACAATAATTATTTATCTATGTTTTTATCTCAGGTTCTCAGGTAATAATAATTGTAACTCAAGACTTTGAGGTAATGCAAAAAAATCCAAACAAAATTGCTTGCAAAGACTCATTGCAAAAAAAATTTTGCTTGTAGAATGCCGTCTGGGGACTAGTCCCAGTCGCTAGTCGGGGATTAGTCGGGACTTCGCCCAGCTATGAAAGAATCGGAATTAGTCAGTTGACAAAATGCCGTCTGACTAGTCCCGATTTTGATAGCATAGCCGACTATCTCTCGTCATGTCACCTATTTTGAAGGTGTTGTATTTTGGTAGTTCCTCTCCTTCTCACTATATTTCTTTTCTTTATGATCTTGATCCACTCCCACCCGTTGAGTTTTATTGATCTTTAATTTTATTCTCGGCACCACTCGTTGCTCCTTCGTTATCTACTTCTGAGTCTGCTCTGCCAGTTGGTTAGTCGATAACTTGTCAGGTATTCCTCCTATGTTACTCGGTTCTACACTCGTCGAGTTACTATTCCGTCGTAGGATCGTCTTCCTTTGTGGCTCTTGCCTCTCCTGATACTCTACCTTCTTCGGTCGTCTCCCCAGCATGGATGATGGTCATGCCATGCCCCTAACTCGTCGATAATCTTAAGCAGGAGCATTGAGCTCCTGATCTCTATGATGACAATAGATATGTTCTCTTGGCGGAAACTTATTTTCAACAATGTCATTTGTTTCGGCTATTCTCTCTCACCAAGAGTCCAAGGTATATCATGAGTCAGTTTAATCCCAATGTTGGCAACAAGTTAGGGTTAAGGAGTTGTAGGCTTTTCCAATAGACTCATACTTGGGACCAGTGTAGTCAAGGCGTTAAGGCAAACTCAAGACGCTCAACGTTATTGGCGCCTGAGGTGAGAGGCGAGAGGCGAGGCGAGCGCCTGATTGAAATAAGGCATGCAAAAAATATTATGTATATATATATAAATTATAAAATAACTAGTTGAAACAAGTGCTGACAGCTCCTTATGCTAGGATTATTTTTCTAGGGGTCATGGGATGAGTTCGGATCTCCACTCGGTATCCTCAGTCGGTGGGCTCGATGCACATCATAGTCGCATGCAGTTGGCTGGAGTACGCTTCACTTTCGGGTCGCCTGCCATCGTGCGTTTTTGATGTGCATGGGCCCACCGACAAACTGAAGAAGATCTGAACTCCCATGGGATGAACCCTGATCCCTGGGGATGCCACGTAAAGTTGGCAACCTAAAAGTTGGCAAACTACTTGGCTACCTAGCATTTTATTTTTTTCTTATAACCTTATATGGTCAATAGGTTAGAGCCAAAACTGAATCACAACTGTCCGACCGGTGAATCACACTTAGCATGCAAAAGAACGGGTGTGATTCAAGTTTGGCTTCAATTTAATCCATTAATTAAATGAGGCGGGCGCCTCCATCGCCTCACGCCTGGAGCGCCTCTTGCCTCAGGCGGGCGCCTTACTCCGCCTTATATTCATGTTGCCGCCTCGATTCAGGCAAGGCGCCCTAGTCTCGCCTCGCCTCGCCTCTCGCCTTAGGCGGGCGCCTCGGGTCGCCTTAACTACACTGCTTGGGACCTATTTAGCTTCCCGCTAGCAAGATCCTTCTCAATTGCAAGTGTATATGTAACATTATAACTAGTTTATTTGGTTTTATTGAACGATAAAAGGCTTGGTTGGTTACTTGTGGTTTTACTTAGGAGCATGGTATTGACTACGACGAGACTTTCGCCCAAATAGTGAAAATGACACCTGTCATAACCTTCTTGCTGTTTCTTCTGTCTGTAGTTGGCTCTTGTATCAGATGGACGTGAAGAATGTTTATTTTCGTGGTAACCTTTCTAAGAAGGTTTACACAAAACCTGCTCCTGACGCCCAGTGTTCACAACAGGTTTGTTGCCTATCTTTACGTCATGCCATCTATAGGTTCAAGCAAGATCCATGTGCGTGGTTTGAGCAGTTTTGTCATGTAGTTTTTTATGCTAGTTTTACAACGAGTCTACATATCTATGCTCTGTTCACCCACAATTTTTCTTGTGGCGTGCCGTTTACTTCTGTATGTTGGTGACATGATTATTGCCGGAGATGATACGTCACCATTACTTCTTTGAAAAGTAACACCTTTAGCGATTATGACCTTGGGCCTCTTCGTTACTTTCATGGTCTTGAGTTTACCTTTTCTTCTCGTGGGTACTTAGTGTCACCATAGATGTATACATTCGATTCGATGCACATTACCTGCCTAACTGATTCCTATAATGCCATATTGTTTGGAGGTCTTGTCTGCTTGACTATTACTCGCCCTGAGATTGCTTATGTTGTCTACATTTTAATCTAGTTCATTAGTCCTCCACTTTGTTCACCACTTCAAGTATCCCTTGTTACCTTCGTGGCACATTTACTTGCATGTGTCTTATGTCCTCATCTTTGTCTATGGAGCCTTGTGCCTTTGCTGATGCGCATTAGGATGGCGATCCGCCCGATCGTCATTTGACTACATGCTTTTCATCTTTCTCGGTGATTCTCTTATCTCTTAGAAGAGAAAAAATAATAATTTGTATAACGTTCCTGCATAAACATTGAGTATCGTGCGATGGCTCATATTGCTTTTGAGATTCTTTAGCTACTACGTGTTTTTTGTACCTTGGGTATTGGATTTTCTACAACTACTCCCCTTTATTGTGACCATCGAATTGCTCTTCAGATCGCTAGCAACATGGGTTTTTATGATCGCCCGAAACACATCGAGATTGATTATCACTTCGTGCGTCATCACTATCTCGATGGTTCCCTCGCCCCATCCTCGTGTCTCCTATAAAGAGCAGATTGTTGATTTTTTCATGAAGACCTATACTACATAGTGCTTCAGCTTTCTATTGTGCAAAATCTTGGTCTTTGATCCATATTGAATTCAAGTTGGGGGGGGGGGGTGTATTAGTTGTATAGGCCCTTTTCTTTTCTTACCTGATTTGCAGCATGCTCACCATGTGGTGACCACACTCATACTCTATATATTTGTGTATGCGACTAGGTAGGATACTTGTCTACTCCATTGTCCAGAAGGATGCCACCCCCCACCCCCCCCCCCCCCCCCCAATGCGCGCATGCAGTGGTAGGCAGGTGTGGTGTACTGTGACTCGGGGCTAAGTGCGATGCACTTATCGAAGGTGCCTGTAGCCGGAGGTGGTGATAGACAGGTTGAGTGTGGTTCACTTGTCGGGGTCATCTGCCTCAAGCAATGATTGCAGTGGGGACTAAGCGCGGTTCAATTGCGGGCCGTTGGTGATCATGGCAGTCGGGGCTGAGTGTGGTTCATTTGTCGAGGCTACCTGCTATTGGTGAGGGGCTATCAGAGGGGGAGGGGGAGGTTCACTGGGGTGCAATGTGTCATCCTCTGGACATACTGGAGTAGATAAATAGATACTCCATGGAGTAGGCTCTACCCCTTCTCCCTCTCTAACACACACCATTTATCCCAAATTCAGCCTATTCATATATCAAGAATAAGAGAGAGTAGTGTCTTTGCTTGACTTCACAAATTCCTTACATCTATGATTGGGAGACTTTATCCTCTTCAACATGCTTGCTAACTATGCTCTTATTGCTCTAGGCATGGGCTCTCCTATCCAAGTCAAACTCCTTTTCCATTTCAAAAGGATATGGACCCTTCTTTTAGTTTTCGACCCGAATATTTCTATATGGTGGAATGATGCTCTACATTCGATGAAAGTCAACTTTCTCAAGAAGAATGCTAAGTCTAGTGTCAAAATAATTTCTTTAGTAGTGTCCAATAATAGTCTAGTATCAAGAATTTCTCTAATTAGATTTGGAAGAAAATTAGGGACATCCTCGATATCATGGATAGACCGGGCAGCTTGCTGTCGCTTTGGACCAAATGGAGATGAGAGAGGATCAAGAAGCAATGGAGAAAGGCATGGGACCGGATAGTCATTGCAACATGCTGGAGCATATGGAATGACCAGAATTGCAGGCTCTTCTCCAACAAGTTGGAAGAGAGAGGTATCGTCCTTAGGTCACTAGGGAGCCAGCTGCGCATTTGGAAGATTGCTCTCCAAGGGGAGGATCCGAGTGTTTTGGAAGAACTAATAACTATGTAAAGTTTGTTCTTTTTGAACCCCCCCCCCCTCAACACACACACACATGGGGACTAGGCCTGATGACTGCATCGTCTCCATCTGCGAGTGACTCAAGAGGCTCATTTATCTTTTTTTAATCCAATTATTTAATTATTTTTGTCGCAATTAATTAGGGTTAATTTAGACTTATTGTGCAAGTTATCTCTTTTTTGTTTTTAAGGCCCACATTACCTATGGATGTTCATTGTGCAACCCTCCCTATTATATAAATATGTAGGGTTTTTTTGTTAAAAGCAATGATTAAGATGGTGAATAAAGTTATTTGCATGCGAGTATACGTTTCCTAAATTGGAATCCATCAGAGGTGGATTCCTCAAATCCGGTAGGCGGTGGATTCTAGATCTTCCCACCTTCTCTTCTCCCCCGAATCTTTTCTCTCAAACCCTAAATCTTGATTGTGAGCATTGAAAAAAAGAGCAAAGAAGAGAAACAAAATAACGGAGCTAGAGGAAGGAGATGCGCATGCTCTCTTTCTTTCTCCCTTGCTCTTTCCTCACGCGTAAAAAAGCACCGACCTTACCCTTGTCCGTGTGCAGAAGAGATCCCAGCTCCCTGGTTTCTTTCTGTGTGAAGAAAAGCCCTGCAACCCTCTTCCCGATCTGTTTCACGTATAGAGAACTAGATTTAAAATAAATCTCGTCTTCCCAATTGTTCCAAGGGCACCGCTGCAGCATCATTTTCCCTAAGCAACGCCAAGAAACTCAACTTTCTGTTTCACGTGAAGACGCCGCAGAGAAGTATCCAGTGGTTATCCAGATTTGCTAAGGGCACCCCCTACACAATAATAATTTATTGGGGGCACCCTAGCCTCCCGAAAAAAATAGATTTTTGTAATTTTACCGATTCAAAGCTCTTTTTTTGGGAGAAATTTTATTTGTAGTTCACTGATTTGCTTGAAGAATAATAAAGGTGACATCCTTCCACTATTTATCTTACTTGAAAGATGATCTGAGGGTTGTTTATTTGAATTTTGAGGGACCCTGTAGTCTCTTCCTCATCAGTTTGGTATCAGAGCTTCAGTCATCATGTCCTATCATGATGATCGATCTTGTGATAACCCTCAACCAAATCATATTGGAGCCTACGCTATATTTCTTTCATCTTACTTTAAAGATGATCCGATGGTTGTTTATTTGAATTTTGAGAGACTCTGTAGTCTGTCCCTCATCAGTTTGGTATCAGAGCTTAAGCCATCATGTCCTATCATGATGACCGATCTTGTGATAACCCTCAACCAAATCATACTGGAGCCTACGCTAGATTTCTTTCATCAACGAGACTATTATGGCACATCTTATCTCCGATATCTGATTACGAATAAAGAGTGCTTATGAAATTATGAAAAAGACATTTGCTTTTAATCTGCCGATGCAACCATTCACACTGTTGTTTCTCCAATATCCCTCTGGTTGGACTCGATGAGAAAGATACAATCATGTTATCAAAGTGATTGTTAAGATCAAAGTTAAATAGAATCAAATGCAAATCAAAGCAGAATCTCAACATCGACAAACAATAGTTAGATCAGCAGCAAGCAAAGGAGCAAGCAGACTGGCAACAATAGCTAGATAAGATATGCGCATTGATGAGACATTTTGGAGCCCTGGATGTTTCCCTACCTCCGTTGGTGAGACATTCTTGAGGCAAGTTCATAATGCGCTGAGCTTTCTCCGGCAGAGCCTTTGATCCTAGTGGAGCATCCGTCAACAGTGGACGTTTCACTACTGCCTCACATGGAGCTTCCCCCTCCGCCTTTACCTTCAATGGAGCACTCATTCGAGTCGACACTGGGTGCCGACTCCAGCGAATTGGCCTTGATGATTGACTTCATCGGACTAGATTGTCCACCCCTGGCTCGGATACTCTGTCTCACTTGGGCGACTTCCTCCATGCCAGAACATCAGCCCGCCCCGGTGATCACCATCAGCAGTTTGTGCTACTACTGTCCTAACTTTGGGTCTCAACTCGACGCCAACAAATTGTTCGCATAGGACGTATGAATTGACTACGGTGCGGCATGATCACATCTACTGGGCCTACACCATCAGCTTTAGACATTGTCAATTGCTTTGAGGACCAACCAAAATCTAAAGACCCTAGAGCTTAGTTCAACTTCACAAAACTCGTGGTCGAGTTCTTTCTAAGTTGGGGTGAATGATGGGGACTAGGCTTGACGATTGCGCCATCTCCACCTGCGATTGCCCCAAGAGGCTTACTTATCTTTTTTAATTGATTATTTAATTATTTTCATCGTAATTAATTTGGGTTAATTTAGACTTGTTGCACAAGTTATTTCTTTTGTCTTTTAGTCCAACATCGCCTGTGGATGTTTGTGGGTATAGCCCTTGCCTATTATATAAAGGCGAAGGGTCTTTTTGTTCGGAACAATGATTAAGATGATGAATAAAGTTGTTTGCTTGTGAGCATAGATTTCTTGGATTGGAATCGATCAAAGGTGGATTTCTCAAAACTGGTGGACTCTGGATATTCCCCCTCTTTTCTTTTATCCCACCTATCTTTTCTCGCAAGCCCTAAGTCATGATTGTGAGCATTGAAGAAAAAGAGCAAAGAAGAAACGAAGGAACAGACCCAGGGGAATAAGGAGAAGCACATGCTCTTTCTCTTTTTCTTTCTCCCTCTCTCTTCCGTCCTGTGCAAAAAAGCATCGGTCTTCCCCATCCTTATGCAGAAGAGATCATGACTCCTTGATTTGTTTTTGTGCGAAGAAAAGCCCCGCAACCCTCTTCCTGATCTGTTTCACGTGCAGATAACAAGTTTTAAAATAAATCCCCTGTCCCCATGTGTTACAAGGGCACCCCCGCGACCAACATTTTTCCTTGATCACCCCCATGAATCTTAATTTCCGTTTTACCTGTAGATGTCGTAGTGAAGTATCTCGTGGCTGCCCATATTTTCTAAGAGCACCCCCGGTGCATTAACAAATTTATTGAGGGCGTCCCAGCCTCCAAAAAAGTAGAATTTTCTATTTTGCTGATTCTAAGCTCTTTTTTAGGGAAATTATATTTGTGGCTCGATGATTGCTTGAAGAATAATCAAGGTGACATCCTTCCATTATTTATCTTTCTTTAAAGATGATTCGAGGGTTGTTTATTTGAATTTTGAGGGACCCTGTAGTCCTTCCCTCATCCCCTTATAAGCTTCTCATTTTCTAATAAACTAGTAGGGATCTTGATCGAACCCCCCCCCCCCCCCCCCCCATATTAGGGATTTTAAAAAAAAAGGTCAGATTTTCATAATGTTATCAATAGTCATGGCAGGAGCGGAATTTATATGGAAACATGGATCCAGAGATAAATTGATTAAGAAGGTGATACATCTTTAGTAGAGTTAATGACCGTTCGAAGAAGAACTAAACCTGAACCAGGTAACTTATCATCTTTATTTCTCACGCCATTTTCTTATCTTTGAGAAATCAAGCAGTTGTAAGGATTTTCTTCTCACCATCCCGACTTTCATCTCTCCCCCCCATTGGTGATTGTCCATCTTCCTCCAACTATTTTTTTCTTTCCTATTTTTTTTTGGTTCCAGAGCTTGTCGGGAGTCTTTGAAAGTCTTCGTTTCATATTTCCATTGTCGGGAAGTCGCCACAAGTTGCTGAGTACCCTATCTACCTACCCATGGAGCCGGGTAGTCACCAAGAAGTCAGGAACTCGATATTGTTTAGAACTATACCCGCCTCCTTACCTATGCAAAGGTATAAACCATAAACCCTAAATCCCAAGGTTCTAAAAAGCGCTAGGCGCTAGTCGGGCGGTGAGGGACCGCCTAGCGCCTAGGTGTTTTGCTTTTTTTTAAATTATTTAAATTATTATTTTGATAATATATATATATATATATATATATATATGTTTAAAAATTAAAATAAGTTCAAGATTATCCCTAACCATTATTTTAAAGAATAAGTATATAACCATAATTCAAGATTGAGTGATTAACAAGAACAAAAGCAAACATGGTCCGCTTGGCCCGCCTATCCTGCTTGGCCAGCCTGATCGCACCTTGTCCGCCTGATCCCGCCTGACCCGCCTGGCCAGCCTGAGCCCGCCTAGGTGGCCGCCTTGCTCCTCCTAGCTCCGCCTGGGAGCTTGGCCGCTTTTCTGGAGCACCTAGGGC
Source organism: Chamaelirium japonicum (assembly GCA_947650365.1). Classification (NCBI taxonomy): domain Eukaryota; kingdom Viridiplantae; phylum Streptophyta; class Magnoliopsida; order Liliales; family Melanthiaceae; genus Chamaelirium; species Chamaelirium japonicum. The sequence continues at coordinate 29,215,793 of OX393552.1, forward strand.
CTAGGCGAGGTAGTGGGGGGCCGCCTAGCGCCTATGCGGCCGCCTGGGCCGCTTTTTAGAACACTGCTAAATCCTTGCGGAGCTCGCCGAAATCCCACCTCCATAGAAGCCACCAATAAAGATGGAAAATGGAACATCGCAAGCTGATGCAAGTCGATAATGCGGCTACAATTATTAATAAATTTTAATTTATTTTTATTAATAGTTGTTGTACTTAGGCCTTTATTTGGTGTTTTAGGCATTATTTTTAGTTTTTATGTATTTTTATTATGAACATTAGTTTATGTCTGATGCCCCTGTCTTTTGGGGATGTCCACGATCGCATTCGGGAGCTTTTAATACGATTTCGGGGTCTTTCAGATATGTTCAATTTTATTATTAATAATAAAATCTAGGCCAACATGTTCTCAAGGGTGCCAACGGTCGAGATTAAAACTCAACTCAATTATGAGATGGTGGCAACTTATAAATAAGGTGACATGGAACCTATATGTGCTTCAAGTTATTTGCTTATGATTTCTTGGGGTCCACTCTTCTTAATCTTCCACCCCCTCTCTCCTTTCACGCACGGACCCACTCGTCTCTCTCATTTCCTTTTTCCATATGCACACCGCCTCCTCTCTCTCTCTTATAATTTTTTTTCCGTATTTGGTTCCCCTTTTTATCCACACCTTCCATCCTTCATTCCCTTCAATCTGAGGCCTCGTTTTGCTAACCCTAGTATTATAAAAGAGGGACACAAGAGAAATGTTGCATATCTGATTTGCTTTGAGAAGAAACTCTCCGGAAGAGGATCGTGTCCCCGATTGTCGCTGTTGTCCTCAACTTCGCCTCGAGAGGCCTTGTCTTCGCGTCTCCGAAGGATCCGACATCTCGACGTCCGCCTTGCTTCGTGTGCAGGATCGGTGACACATCCTTGCTCCACCAATGACGGATATCCTAGGCAATATTTTTTCTTTTATTTTTGTTCCCTCTGCCTCCACTTCATCTTCCATCGCTTTATATCATCCCCGCATCATCTTCATTGCCCGTAATCATTATTATTATCATCTATTGAAGCCTATTAAAGTGTCATAATCATCATACTATCCTATCCAATTATCGCGGCCTTTGCAGACATGTTTTAGCCTATTTTCATATTAAGATATGATGCTTATTCTCGTGTTAAAACTGAAATATGCTGCTGCGATTCTTCTTATTATATGCAAAAAGTCATGTTTTGTGTGATACCTTTATATCTCTAGATGTTACTTGTTAGAACGTGAGAGCTGTGCTTTAGCAATTGCTCTCTTTATTGTGGGTTTTCATGCTATATTGATAATAAAGTCTAGTTTGTTGACCATTGGGCGTGCCATAGGCGTAGATTTGTAGTGCACCAAATTGGTGTCTATATCACAGGCCCTCTCAATTTTGATCATGCCTTCCATCAAAAAGGTTCTAAAATAGGGAACCCATGTGATTTGTGTCTGTCAAACTGATTTACGACGATCACAAGTCAACTAGCTTGGCAAAAGTTTAGTTAGCTCTATAGTTGTGTCCGTCGTAAATTGTAACCGCCATAAGTCGCTTGCGACTGTAGCAAGTCACTCGCTGAAAGTTCTGCAATCTCTATGGTTGTGCCCGTAGCAAGTTGCGACTGCTGCAAGTCACTCGTGACGAACAATTTTGTTTTTTTTGTAACGGTTGCGGTGGTGGTCAGTAGTGATGGTCGCTGGCGATGGTGGGGTGGGGTTAGTCGCAAGGATAAAACACAAAGAATTACAATTTTACCACTAAAAGGTAAAAGCGTACATCCAAGTGAAAATTTACATGTGCGACCTATTTCGCATGTGAAGGTGGGCATAAAAGTAAAGCTAAAAATATCTTCTATAGTTTGGGTAATGCCTAGGCCTCTTGGTTTAGCCAACCTTCTCAACGGTTAGAAGAATCTCCCATTAAATACCTTAGTTTCCTGATTCTTGGTATGCAGTTGAAGAGGTAGATTGGCTCAAAATCATGAAAGAAATGACTAGAGGTTTATCGGCTAAATCAGACTTGTTATTTAGAATGAACTTCACTAAATATTGTTAAATATGCTAATTATTAACTGATTTTATTTTAATACATTACCCAAGGGTTTTGACTTAATTGCTCTCAACACTTTGGTTGTGCCAAATACTCTTGCTCATATGCGATACAATTGTAATTAACACTAGATAAGATAGCAGTTAACTTAATATTCAACTGTATGGTTGATATTGTCACCAATATACCATAGTAATGAATAGGGTAAATTACACTTTCCCCCCTGAAGTTTAGCTCAAAATCACTCCCATATAGTTATTTTTGTTCCAAGAAATTTAGTATTTGGCAAAGGGGGGTATTGTGCTAACATTTAAAACTATAGGGACCGATTTGGAGCAAAAAAAACTATAGGGGATGGAAGTGATTTTGGGCTAAACTTCAGAGGGGTTTAGCGTAATTTACATTAATGGATATTACTAAGGCTACGTTTGGTTCGAAGTATCCTGTGAGGTATCATGGTTACGAGGTATTTTGGATATGAGGTATTTGCCTTACCGCTCATTTTGCGGTATTGAGTTGCCTCAGTTATGAGGTATCTCAGAGACACCAAATCTACTTACTGCACCGGATACTGCAAAACAAATACAGTAAGTCATGCACGATATTCTAAATACTTACCTCAAAGCGACTTACTGCACCGAATACTTTGAGGCTCTGTTTGGTGAGTCATACATGGTATTCAATAACGCAAATTGAGCGGTAAGGCGAATACCTTGTAACCATGATACCTCACAAGATACTTCGAACCAAATGGAGCCCGAGCCAAACGGAGCCTTTAGTCCACTTCTTATAATCTTGTATTTTCATTGCAATTAACTTATTTGTTTGCATATCGCCTTCTCTTCCATGAAATAGTTTGTCGCTCGCTTGAATTTCTTCCATGAAAAAGGTGGTCGGTTGGATGTTGTTCACTTTTTTGGGTTGAGTGATTGAACGATCATTAACAATGCCCGAAACATGCATTGCGGTTGATTGGCAGGTGGAGAGAGAGTCTATTCAGTGTTTCTAAACAGAGGCCGCCACTTCACGCCCTTCTGGAAGTCCAGAGCTGTTAAACCGAATCCATCCCCTCCTGCTATTGATCCTTGAAGCTAGCGGGGCCGTCCATCAGAGTTCAGTTGCTGATCCTTCTACGGAATTCTCATCTCAAATCTCAGGTAATGATTTCCAGATGAAGTGTCGGTTATCGGTATCCCTCACATCCGTCTGTGCAAAAAAAATTTCCATGCTGAATGTAATTATCCTTGATCCAAGATGTCCGTAAGCCGTCGTGATTTACGAACTGGTACGCTTTGTTGAAGTTCCAGGTGACAGTTAAAAGCCCAGTATAGAGTAATGAAAGAAAAATTTCTCAGAAGTCTCAAAACAGTTTTAGCTGTGTTTTTTTTTTTCCCCAATAGGAAAGGATGAGACCAAGTAGTCTTGTGGGTAAAAAGTTCTTAGAAGTCTGTCGATTGTTTTAGCTGTCTTCGGTGCCACATGGCAGCTTCTTATAATAAGTAAATTTTTTAAAGAAAAATGTTAAAAAAAGTTTACATGCTCTCTCTCTCTCTCTCTCTCTCTCTCTCTCTCTCTCTCTCTCTCTAATTGGGATTTACATTAACGAGATGTGGGATCTGTTCGAGCTGCATCACAACCGTTCGTGCATTGCACGAGATTAGTACTAGTATAATATACACCGGGACAGTGGTCACCAAAATGGTGAGCAAACCACATGAGAAAAGAGAAACCTACGTAGATATGTACGGTTTCTAATACATCATGCCAGGTCATGGTGGAGAATAGGTGGTGAGTTTGCTAATAAGAAACTGGAAGCGGGGAGCTGTATGTGTCTTAGTGAATAGGCCATCCGATGGCACATAAATCAGGGAGGTGGTGTTAAGAGAGATGAATTAAGTGATAATCAATCTCGATGTGTTTTGTCCGTTCATGAAAGATCAGATTGCTAGCCCATCTAAGAAACATTGTGAGATTCAGAGCATTATCCCAATTTTTTTAATAAATTATGTGGTGCGGTAGACCATGCATCCAGCATTAAATAAAGGGGTTATTAGTTATAGGTCATTGAGAACCTATCGACTATAAAGTCAGACAAAGAGATGCTTTAACGTTAGGTCCCTCCCCTACGTGTAGCTGTACATGTATGCATCCATCCGATGTTGACATAAATCGCACTATCTGGGCAGATTGTTACTATTTGCTATAGTGAAATTACTGTAGCAGTTGTTTTTTTGTGAAATCTCTCTAAGAGTAACAATCTGTTACAATGAAATTACTCCCATCAAAAAAAATTATTGTAGTGAAATCACTGTTGCAAAAGATTAAAATCTTTGCAGATAAAGTAACAATCTGTATAGATTTGTACACTTTTGCTACAATGAATTCACTGTAGTAAATTTTTTTTTTGATAAAATCTCACTGGAAATTTTTTTTTACTACAGTGAAATCACTATAGCAAAAATCTGCTGTGACTGTAATGATAGGGATGAACGAACATTATGTGAAGGGGCATTTTTATCATTTAAAATGATAAAAGTCAACATTAGGACTTGCTCTAACTATATCTTCTCAGGAGGAATCAGGTGCAAAACTATCTTGTTGTAGGTCATTTTCACAAATCTGATTTGTTTTCATGGACATATCACTAAGTCCCCCATACAGAAAAGGGAAAATTAGTTATAAGTCCCTTTAACTCGTTCCAATGAAGGTTAAGGATGACTAATGTTTGTTGTCAGTGTTAAGTCCCTATGGACCGTTCACTACTGCACGTGGAAGAATACTTTTACACACAACCATGACCTTTCGTTGGTAGGTGATCGCCCCCAACCTTGACTGCACACTCCACCAGACGTTTGTGAGTTTGTGACGTCGTTCGAGCAACATGGCATGCAACGAGCTTCGCTTAGCCTCACGGGTATTTTTTGGGTAAAGAACTTAATAACAACTTAAAAAAGGAGTACAACGCAAAAAAACAGCCCAAAAACAAAACAACCTGAAACTTATTCAACCCGAGTCAAAGACTGTAATAATATACCAACGTCGCATCCTAGATGGTGATCACCCTAAGAGGAGGAGGGATAGCATGCTGGACAATCCGGATCCCTTCCATCTGATGATCATACGGCGACAACCAATCAGCGGCTCCATTTACTTTCCTGAATATATGAGACCACCTAGCACCCAGAAGATGACACATAAGTGCTTGACAATCTCAGATAATCGTATCGGATGGGGAGCGGCTTGAAAGGCGATGAATTACCAATAGCGAATCACCTTCGATCCAGACAAATGTGTTGAGGAAAATGATTTGTAAATGTTTGCAGTTCTTAGAGCAGAGCGATTTCCTTTGCAAGTGGGACTGAGAAAGAATAGGAGGGGAAACACCCAACCAGAAGGACTTGGATGATCACGAATCAGAAAATCCCTCACCAGCCACTTGGTCTCCTTGGGCAATTGAGCCATCGAAATTCTACTTGAATTCACCAGAACTTGGTGGTCACCATCGTACCCCAAGCACTGTTCACCATAACTTGGTGGCCAACATAACAGGGTTTCACAGTCGAAGAGTGATATAGCAAAATATTTAAAGGGGTGCCCGATTCTCTAAAGGTACCACCTCATTGTAAGAGAGGTTAAAGCCAAAGCTGAATCACAACCGTTCCTTTTATTTTTGACATCGATGAATCGATCATAGTAGATATGGCGGGGGACCAATGGCTTGTGACTCAATCTCGATTAAGGGGGCCTTTATAGGGTGTTTTTATAATTTACCTAAAATCATGTAATCCTATGTATATAAAGAATGTTTTCTGTGGATTGGAGGATAATGTGAGATCTTAACTAGCTTCTTTAGAGGAGGGGAAACCTTAATACGGATTTTCTCATTGAAGGAGAAATTACTTGAACCTTATGTTAATCCTTAGCTTTATAGTGGATTTTCATGGTTGTGATGTGTTTTCTTTCTACCTTATTTACTTTCTGTCATTCATGAATATGTGATTTATGTTCTGTGTTTGCAATTGTCCTATTTATATTGGTGGAACAATCAAAGTTGTGGTTGTCGAGAAAAAATTTCCAAGAATTGAAAGTACACATGAAACATATCATCTCTCTGTGTGTGACTCAAAACTCCATGATATCAAGTGTAACTAATGCTCCAAAAGTAAAACAAGAGATTTCCTAATTGTTGCTTTCAATTTTTAACCCAAACCCAAGCCATGTAGACTCACCTTCCAACCAAATATTAGCTTTCTTTTGGTTGTGGTTCCTGGGAAACAGTAATCGGGCACAGCTAAGGGATGACTAGTGTTTGATAAGGGAGCATGCTCTCTCTCTCTCTCTCTCTCTCTCTCTCTCTCTCTCTCTCTCTCTCTCTCTCTCTCTCTCTCTCTCTCTCTCTCTGTATATATATATATATATATATATATATATATATATATATATATATATATATATATATATATATATATATATATATATATATATATATATATATATATATATATATATATATATATATATATATATATATATATATATATATATATATATATATATATATATATATATATATATATATATATATATATATATATATATATATATATAGAGGTCAGGATCGGATGACCCAGCAAAATTTGATCCAGCAAATAACCCAGCACCCTTTGAGGCACCTAGAGGTTTTAGAATGGACTGATTTTTTGTAGACATGTTGTCTATGATATGTTGATCATCCTCACAAAAAATCAGCCCATTCTAAAACCTCTAGGTGCATCAAATGAGATCTTCAAATCAACGGTTAAAATTGACAGTAAAAAATCGTTGATTTGAAGAGCGCATTTGATGCACCTAGAGGTTTTAGAATGGGCTGATTTTTTGTGAGGATGATCAACATACCATAGACGACATGTCTACAAAAAATCAGCCCATTCTATAACCTCTAAGTGCATCAAAGAGTGCTGGGTTATTAATGGGTCAAAATTTGTTGGGTCATCCGATCCTGACCCATATATATATATATATATATATATATATATATATATATATATATATATATATATATATATATATATATATATATATAGAGAGAGAGAGAGAGAGAGAGAGAGAGAGAGAGAGAGAGAGAGAGAGGAATGTTACAATGAGCTATGAGCTACGGAAGGAGAAAATGAGCTACGACTATTTTAACCATCCTAGAAGTTTTGGAATTTTGTGAAAATTGGTGGGTATGTTGTCTAGGTAACATGATCATCCTCACCAATTTTCAAAGAATTCCAAAACTTCCTGGGTCATCAAACGGTAGAAGCTTTATCCATCGTCCGTAGTAATCGTCAATTTTGCTTCTATCATTTGATGACCCTATAAGGTTTGGAATTCCTTGAAAATTGGTGAGTATGATCATGTTACCCTAGAGAACACACCCACCAATTTTTACGAAATTCCAAAACTTCTAGGGTGGTCAAAATGGTCGTAGCTCATTTTCTCCTTCCGTAGCTCATAGCCCACTGTAACATTCCTTTCTCTCTCTCTCTCTCTCTCTCTCTCTCTCTCTATATATATATATATATATATATATATATATATATATATATATATATATATATATATATATATATATATATATATATATATATATATATATATATATATATATATATATATATATATATATATATATATATATATATATATATATATATATATCAACCCAAAATGGGAGGTAAATTTACAACCCACTTACAACTTGATTCCATCGGTGGATAGAGGTTTCCGAATTTGCTGCTTTTTTGCGAGGATGATCAACATGGCAAGTTGATCATCCTAACAAAAAATCAGCAAATTCTGAAACTTATAAGGGCGTCAAATGTGGTATTCAAATTAACGGTTCAAATAGACGGTTCAGAAAAGCTTTTAACATTTGGCGCCCTTAGAAGTTTCATATTTTGTTGATTTTTTGTGAGGATGATCAACTTGTCATAGTGATTATCCTCACAAAAAATCAATAAATTCTGAAACCTTTAAGGGTGTCAAATGTTAAAAGTTTTTCTTAACCGTTTATTTGAACCGTTAATTTGAATAACACATTTGATGCTCTTATAAGTTTCTGAATTTGGGCTAGGATCCGTTGATAATCCGTTTCCTTGACAATCTTTTGACAACCCATCATTTGATGGGGATATAGGTTTTATAATTTACTAATTTTTTGTGAGGATGATCTCCTTACTATAGATAGCACACCCATAAAAAATCAACTAATTATAAAACCTCTAGCCCCATCAAATATACTCGTCAAATTAAATGTTAAAATAAACAATCTATATTTAACGAGGACATTTGATGGGGCTAGAGGTTTTGGATTTTTTTATTTTTTTGTAAGGATGATCTCATTGCTATAGATATCTTCCTCACAAAAACTAAGCAAAATCTAAAACATCTAGCCCCATTAAATGATGGGTTGTCAAGGAAACGGGTTGTCAACGGATCCCAACATTTTAAATAAGCAAGTTGAGATGATCATCCTCACAAAAAATCAGAAAGTTTTGAAACCTCTAATCATTTCGAATAAGCTCATCAAATTAATGGTTGAAGTGAACGATTGTTAAAGTTTCTAATATTTTGATGGATCTTCATATTTTAGAATTTATTAATTTTTAATGGATATGCTATCTATAGCAAGATGAGGACCCTCACCAAAAATCAATAAATTTTGAAACATCTAGATGTATCAAAATGATAGAAGTTATATCTTGTGTCAATTTCAACCGTTAATTTGATGAGCTTATTTGAAATGCTTAGATGGTTTAGAACTTACTGATTTTTTGTGAGGATGATCATTTTAACATAGATATCATCTCTACAAAAAATTAATAAATTTAGAAACCTCTATATATGTTAATAGAGGAGCATACATTGAAGCCCCCCTATATACATATAGGGGAGCGTGACTTTGTATGCCCATGCATTGAAGGTTTTAATGTATGCTCCTCTAGTAACATGCATAGAGCTTTACAAATTTGATAATTTTTTGTGGAGATGATATTTATGTTGAGATGATCATTCTCACAAAAATTGAGTAAGTTCTGAAACCTCTAAACATTTCAAATAAGCTCATCAAATTAACTATTGAAATGGATAGTTGATAAAACCTCTAACATTTTGATAGATCGACCTAGATGTTTCAGAATTTGTTGCTTTTTTGTGGATATACTATCTATTGCAAGATGATCACCCTCATTTGATTTTTTATGGATATATATGGATGGTCAGGATCGGTTGACCTATATTTGACCCCTCATCCTAATCATTAGATTCAGATTTTAGAATGTACTGATTTTTTGTAGAGGTGCTATCTATGGTATGTTGATAATCCTTACAAAAAATTAGTTCATTCTAAAACCTCTAGGTGCATTAAATGCGCTCTTCAAATCAACAGTGTAAATTGACGATCGAAAAAGCTTATAGCGTTTAAAGGCCCTTCATGTTTTAGAATCTACTAAAATTTTGAGAGTATGCTATCTATGGTATGTTGATTATCTTCACAAAAAATCAGCACATTCTGAGACCTGAATCCAATGATTAGGGCTATATATATACCTCATGTTTATTCTGGCCTTCAAAAAAATCTTGAGTGCAATTGAACAAGGACTTAAACTTAACAATTATTGTACGTTTCTCCCAAAAACTTGACGTAGTTGTCTCTGTCTAGAAAACGTAAATGCACTCCTCTCTAAAATTTGATTGCGCTTTTATTTTTAAAACGTATTTGAGTTTCTCATCCTTCTAAAATCACATTGCACTTCTCTTTCTAAAACCTGAGTGCACTTATCTCTCTAGTGTGATTGTACGTCTGTCTAAAACCTAACTGCACTTATCTTTATAAACCTCAAAACTATTTGACTCTCTAAAGCATGATTGCACTTCTCTCTCTAAAATTTGATTGCACATGTACCAAAAGTAACTTTTTCTTCACACAAACTAATTTGATAATTACTTCTAAGACAAAAGAGCTACTTCAACTATATTTTAGTTCAATGCCCTTAATGTATGTTAAGTCTACTTGAAGTTTGATTGTCATAAACAATGCACAAACCAAACGTTGTTCATGTGATTTTGTTTCATTTGATCGTTCGAATAGTATCACATCAAACGCTATTTCTCCGAGTCTATTTCTAATTAACAATTTCTGTAGCCACATGTCAAATGTTTTTCTAAGTCAGAAATAATTATGATTATTGTTCCTTAAAAGCAAGTAATCGTACTTTTTTTAAAAAAATCAAGCTGGGCCCTACAGGCGCCACACACAAGCACACTACAAAGTCGTCACCACCACCACCACCACCACCACACAAGTGTCACCGGGCCCACCATGAAGTCGCAACCACCACCACCACAGAAGGGGCCCACCTGGCCCACAAAGGAGGCACCGCGCACGAGCACACCAGAAAGCCGCACCGCAGCAACGCTCGCAAAGAGTACCCAACACGGAAATCGAACCAGGGGGGAGTGCCCACAATGAGCGGCGCCACTACCAACTGCACTAAGCAGCGGTGGTCTTCCTTGGCACTGTTGAAGCACATGGAGTGATGCAGACTCCGAGTCCTTGTGTTTGACTTGACTCAGCATAGATCTGGAGGTTCATTATAATGTTTTTGGAGCCCTTCGGCCATGGTAGTAGGCCCCAAAGACTTTGGATCCTTTCCCTGTTAACTGCTTAGTCGAAATCCCTGATGGGTTTTAACAAAGGAGCTGGGAAATCATCTGGGGATTTAAATAATTCATACAACTGTTGTAGAGGTTCAGCTTGCTGCTCTGCTTTCTCATGGAATCTGACTGTTTAGTGCTTCAGCTGCTAGTGTATGCCAGTCATGATCAGCTCTGTGATGCCATGCATGGGGGGAGCACTGAGCTCTGAGCTCTGAGCTCCCATGGAGGGGGATCTGTTCTTTGTTCCTGCAAGAAAGAGGGGGAGACCCCATGACAACCCCAAGTGTCCAGAGATAATTGTCATCTCATCTCCATGGGCCCACTTACCATGACATATACCTAGGGCTGGCAATTTCGGACCCGACATGGCAGACCCGACACGAAGATAGCGGGTCTGGGTCAGGGCTAAACGGGTTTGGATTGTAAACGGGTCGACAGGATAGACCCGTTTGATAAACGGGTCGGGTCCGGGTTTAGTGTATGGACACGGTAGATCCGGGAAGACCCATTTAAAATTTAGTCAGGTCGGGTCTACCCGCCGTCCGATACTGTAATATATAATACCAACGGGTCTATTGGATCAGGTCGGGTCGAGTCGGATTTGGGATGGATCGTGTCAACTGAAGAGACCCATGTGGTAAACGGGTCTTATCGGGTCTACCCGTTTATTAGCGGGTCGGGTCCGGGTTTAGGATCTAGACAAGATTAGTTAAACGGGTCAGGCCCGGGTCTAGGGGTTTTGGACACGACCCGAAACTAGACCCGACACGACCCGACCCGTTGACACCCCTACATATACCACTCCTTTGCTATTTACCATCTTTACCAGGCAGATCTAGTCCTCTATAAAATAGGGGTTTGCTTGAAGACGTGGAAGGTGGCGCTGCAACGAGCGAACATAATTTCTTTGAGACTCATGTGTACGCTTTTCTTATTTTTTGGTTTTTGGTTCCCCATGCACCTTCTCTTCTCTAATCAATTTTTTTTTTAATTTTAATAAACTGGTAAAGGTCAAGGCCGAACCGCCCTCTCTAGAGGGATTTCTCAAAAAAATAAAAAAAAAACTCTATTAACACATTTTGTCTAAATATGTGAATTCCCTATAAAAGTATATTTGGTTATAGATCATGTGATAATTTTGAGGGCAATGATTGTTGAGCGAAAATAAAGAAAACCAAGATGCAATCATACATAAAAAGATGTAGAGTTTTTTAACGAGGTTCGGCAGTGTGACTATGTCCTCACTCCATGCCAATTCCATTTTGGCAAGAAGTGTCTTCTCAATCTCTCGTAGCCCTTGAAATTTGTTGGGTTAGGGTTGGCGACGGTGGCTTCATAATTCATATGCTCTCTGATGGACCCCCTCCCTTAGGACTTGAGTTTTGGGTCGAGAGGGTATCTAACAGTGGTATCAGTGCGAGGTTCCGCCCAGTCTCGATTCGGTCAGGCTAGGTTGTGTTTGTTTCGAGTTTTGCACGAGAGGGGGCTCTCGGAGTCTGTCCAGTCCTAGCCTCGTGTGAGAGACAGATTGTTGGGTTAATCCCACATCGATTAGGGGGATGAGCGATGGTTGCCCGCTTCATATACCCTCCGGTGGACAAACCCTTAAGCCTCAGGCTTTGGGGTGAGAGGGTATCCAACAGAATTAGGGTTTTACAAAGAGATGCCAAATCTCCACTCATAACAATGGTGAGGGGGATTAAAAGCAGAAGACTACATGGTCGATTGTCTAGAGATAAGATAGTCAGACAAGGATGTGGTCCTTGCATGAGATGCTGCTGCCTTTGTTAAATGCAGTCGAGATGCATGCACTTGGGGTGCATGAATCATACAACTTTTTATAAATGCCAACGCGGTTGTATTCAATTCCAATCTTCAGACATGTGGACCGAAAGGGACTGGGATCGCTTTTATGGGGCCTCAGAGAATCCCTGAGGTTAGACCTAAATTGAATCACAGTCGTTCTTTTACATGCCGGTTGGGGCTGAGTGTGATTCACCGGCTAGGACTTGGTGTAATGGACGGTTGTGTTCGATCGCTGTTGTTCTTGGTCGGGGCTGAATGCGATTCACTGATCGGAGCTTGGTGTAACGAACGGTTCTGATTTAGTTTTCTATCTAACTTCACCGATTCTATGAAGTTACAACTGTTAGGTTTGTGGCTCGTATGTTTAAATTGTTTTGGTTAGCATTTTCAATCGTGTCTAGTGATATCGAAGAGGATCCGGTGAGCTTTTCAACGTGCCTGGAATCGTCGAATTCCGTCGAGAATCAATAAAGATATCGAGTTTTGAAGCATGGTATACATGTACTGATGCCGAAGAGTGCCCGGGCGAAATTTGAGGCAATGGGTCAGTTAGGCTTCAAGCATTGGGCGCCCGGGTAAACCTGTTTGGTTCCCGGGCGAACCTAGAAACTTGTACACGTTTCGAGCCGTCATTTTGGAGAAACTTGTGAGGGTTTTTTTGTAGACAAATATCTTGTGTGCCACCTTACTTGGGCCTTGAGGGAGATTGGTTTGGGACTAAAGATTGCTTGATCGAAAAAGGATTGGATAAGATTGAAGAAGAACGACACATCCGGTGGAGGTGCTCAGCCTCGGTTCTAATTGTACGGGTTCTTGGTGAATCTTCTTGTCATCCTCGTTTCTTCGTAGAAGCTTTGTAATCCATGTAAACCTGTTTCTATTTGGTGTTAACATAACAGACCCCCCGCTCCCCCGTTTATGAATTAGCCCAGATTTGATGAACCACGTTATAACTGCTTGTTTATTTCTATCAATTGGATATTTGTTATGTGACGTGGTTGATTTTTTGTAACTAACCCTCCGGTTAGAGATCTACTTCCACTATGTGAGAGACCCTCAAATCCCCAACAAAAACCTTAGAGGATCTTGTGCCCATTTATGTGCTTGCCTACGCTATCCTATAAATAAACCTGAACAAAAAATGAATTAGATTAAAAAAAAAAAGCATATGTTAATTCTACCCTCTTTGTCTATGCTCTTATCCATTCCGGGAAAATCTTGGGGGGCTGCTCCCAGGTTTCATCAGCTTCAATTGCGTAATCAACAAGGTAGCTCTCCCTGGCCGTCAACTGACCTTTTAGGCTTCGCGGCATATGCCCCCCTTGCCTACTTGCCTGGCTCAGGATAAACCAATCTTAGAGAGTTGATGTTAGGTTATCAATTTTTTTTGTCCACGACTTGGATATATGATAACAGTATTAATAATAATATAAGGCCTACAATCAGGATAAACCAAATTAATGAGTAGAGATCATGATTAGACAACAAAGATACAGTGCCTGCCCGCCGCGACAGACTACTTAACAATTAATCATAAGAGATTCATCTAAGCCACTTGTTTATTTACAGCTGTAGTTGTCACTGATTGCTCATTGAAGAGGAGAATCTGATGCAAAAATCAGACAAAACACTGAAGTCAGCTGTGGATAGTTGAAGAGCAGAAAAAACATGAAAAAAAAATAAAATAAAAATCTGAGGGCCAATGGGCACCCTGGATCCAACTTGTGGATAGAGAGGGAAGCTTAGAAAGATATGAACCATGCATGTTTGGCATAGGACCCACCACTGCCATCAGTCTCTCTCATGTTCCCAACTTGAAATAAATAAGCAGACAACAGGGGAGGGGGAGCTGTCTACAGCCCCACAGTCTAGATGGTTCTTTGACACTGAGAGGATTTATCAGTAGTTTTATGCCTAAGAACTTTAGTTGTGGGGCCTCCACAACATTCTCAGCACCTCCTTCCCTCCCCTACTCACTTCATAGTATTGCTTACCTAGCTTGAGGGATCACAGCATGCATGGCCCCACCAATCTCAACTCAGAAACCCACATGCACCAATTGCATATCTGAAAAAGATCTGGGTGATCAGATTCACCACATGCACCCCTGTTTCATTCCATTATAGGCAAGTGGAGGAATCTCTAGTGGGTAAGATGGGTTCTTACAAAAATACCATATCCATCCATAGGTTGTCATATCCACCACTCCATGGGAGGGGAAGAAAAAAAAATTGGATGGGGAGGCCCTAACGCATAATGCCGTGGGGATACCAGCCACCGCGCGCCATACTGCAGGCCCCTGACAATTGCCTCATGGGGGCCACTGCAATGGTCGGTGTGGCGCGCCATGATAGGCATCCCCACGTTGGTGTGCGGTGAGGCCTCCCCATCGAAGTCGCTCTCCACTTCATGTGCTTGTTTTTCTGCTGCCTACTTGGTCAGTTGACAGGAGGCACTCAAACATCTTGATGATGAGCAAATAGTTGATAACATTTTTAAATAATCGATACCAATATTTGCTGATATAAAATCGGTGGAAACTTTCTAAGTAAAGCATTCTAGAATTCACAGCACTTTAGAACTCAGATTAACACTATATGCGAAGACCAACATACAATAGCTAAGACTCCTCGGGCTGAAAGCGGCTAAGATGGATGCGGTAATGTGTCACTAGTCTATGAATTAGTCCCATATCGCATGGGGATATCTTTACTGATGAGCAAATAGCTGAGAACATTTTTAAATAATCGATACCGATGATTGCTGATAAAATCGGTGGAAAATTTTCAGGTAGAGCA
The DNA here is from genome assembly GCA_947650365.1 of Chamaelirium japonicum. Classification (NCBI taxonomy): domain Eukaryota; kingdom Viridiplantae; phylum Streptophyta; class Magnoliopsida; order Liliales; family Melanthiaceae; genus Chamaelirium; species Chamaelirium japonicum. Next base: position 29,231,164 of record OX393552.1, read on the forward strand.
TTCTAGAATTCACAGCACTTTAGAACTGAGATTAACGCTATATATGAAGACCAAGATCCATTAGCCAATACTCCTGAGACAAAAGGCCAAGATGGATGGGGTGAGGTGAGATGTCATAAGTCCATGAATTAGTCCCACATTGCCCGATGAAAAAAAGTTTATGAACTAGTTGACAAGAGACATCTTGAATGATGAGCAAATACTGGTAACATTTTTAAATAATCGATACCAATGTTTGATGATATAAAATCAGTGGGAATTTCTAGGCAGAGCATTCTAGAATTCACAACACTTTCAAACTCAAATTAACACTATATGTGAAGACCAAGATTCAAGAGCCAAGACTCCTAAGGCAGAAGAAGGCCAAGATGGATGAGGTGAGATGAGATGAGGTGTCATGAGTCCATGAATTAGTCCCGCATCGCCCGGGGAGAAAAGGCTTATGGGTTAGTTGACAGGAGACACTCCAAAATCTTGAATGATGAGCAAATAGCTGATAACACTTTAAATAATCGATACCAATGCTTGTTGGTATAAAATCAGTGGGAATTTTCCAGGCAGAACATTCTAGAATTCACAGCACTTTCGAACTCAGATTAACACTATGTGTATAGACCAAGACTCCTGAGGTGGAAGGTCAAGATGGATGAGGTGAGGTGAGGTGTCACAAGTTCATGAATTAGTCCCACATCGTTTGGGGAGAAAAAGTTTATGAGTTATATATATAGCTTTCCATCCTTAACACATAAGACATTTTAAAACCGTGAGCCTTTGGACAAAGCATGCAATATCTTGCGTATGGGGGCAGAATGTTACACTATGTTTGCTTTCCATCAGCTGTGATTATAGACACTATCTTGTGCATGGGGGCGGAATGTTACACTATGTTTGCTTTCCATCAGCTGTGATTATCGGCACTGCTAACAAAGAATAAGAGTGATAACATATTTACAGTTGCTGAATTCAGCAATTCCAACTGAAAAATCACAACAATAGGTTGTTTCCATATAGGAAACAGGCAGAGTTATTCGATCAGTATAATAACATTGCCATTATCTTGAGTTCTGAGCTCATATAAGATAATCAAAGGTTACCATTCCATAGACACGTACTCGCATGCTCCATACTATCAGGCCGGTTGAGGGGAGGAGCCGACAAGGTGGCAGTCGTGATATTCTGGATCTGTGCAGTTGAGTTATCGAGTCGAAGGATTGCATAAGGATCCTCTAAACAAGGATTATCTTGCACTAACCTGTTCACATCAAGAAAAAGGTATGTAAGCAAGATTGTACATCGGTCGATAGTGACTTGAATTGCTTAGTTGATTCATAGATGTCACTGAAAAAAAAAAGAGGTTGGAGACAAATTCTGAAAGAATGTATGATGGAGAAACAAAGCGATGTGAGATAGACGTGTGTGGGACTAAATACAAAATCTGCCCAGTGGATACAATTGGTTGGTTCTAATCGATTCTGCTCCTCCGATCACTTTCTCATCTATCACTACAACATTGCAGACAAGATCGATGCGGCTAAATCACAAGTATTCTTCAAGCAGTTAGATGACACAAGCATACGGTAAAAATCAAGAAAATGTTTTTTTTTTCCTCTTCATTTTCCTTGAAACCAAAGCAGATGATTTTATAATGCATACGGTGAAAATCAAGAAAATGATATTATCTTCCTCTTCATTTTCCTTGAAACCAAAGCAGCTGATTAAATAATGAATACGGTGAAAATCAAGAAAATGTTTTCCTTTCCTCTTCATTTTCCTTGAAACCAAAGCAGATGGTTATATAGTGAATACGGTGAAAATCAAGAAAAAAAATTTCCTCTTTATTTTTCTTGAAACCAAAGCAGATGATTATATAATGCACACAGTGAAAATCAACAAAATGTTTTTTTTCCCTCTTATTTTAAACCAAAGCAGATGATTATATAATGAAGGAGAGATTAACGGGTTACCCTTTAGTATTTCAGGGTTTTTTTCTTTAAAAAAGGAGAAGACTAAACTACTTCAAAATGTCTCTCTTTACCAGTTTAGGTTTGTTCAGACGGAACTGCTCCAGCTACATGCAGGCCACTGGTACTAGCTGCTGCTGCTTGCTGGTTTTGCTGCTGTGTGTGAGATCCATATGTGTACAAATTGATTGCCTGCATAAAGAATACATCAAGAATCGATATATTAGGAATCTTTTGAGGAATCAAAGGAAAAAGTGACCATGAGAGCCGCATACCTGAGGAGGTAGTTGCATCCGATGGAAACCGAAACACTGCGAGTATGATTCGGGGAGATTGATATTCTGCATCTGGGTCGGAAAATTGGCTGGATTTAAGGCCGGAGATGGGCACATTAGTGCTTGGTTTGGTGTAGGAGCTGAAGGTATAGATCGATTGACTGATGGGACTCTTGGTAATTGAACCGGATGGTGGAGAGAGGGCATCAGAGCATGAGCCGTGCCCACACCCATGCACGGCATGTACCGTTGGACGCCAGGGAACATCATCGGTGCCATGCCGCCGCTTCCCATCCACATTATCTGTGTCATGAAAACGGATGAATGTATATAGATCTAATCGAATAAGAAAGTCGGGTGCTCATGTAAATTGGTTTAATGTGATTTTAAACCTGAACTTGTAACTGAAGCGACTTCAAGTACTCGATCGCCTCATCTAGCATCGAAGCTTTGTCTGACTGAAACAATTTTGAATTTACAATATTGTCGTTATGGGAGTGAATGGATAAAGAGTGCTTTGGCAATCTGATCGAATGAGATTAAACGTGGAGAAGTGGGCTTAGAGAGTATTCGCGTTCTCTATTGTAACGGGTTGGTTTGATCACGACTATATAAATTATCAGCACTTGATATCTGAATGGCTATGAAGGTTTCATCAAATTCTTTTTCTGATGTTTAGAAGATAAAGTAGACATTATACGGACCTTGTTACAATGAGGTATGAGCTCTTGCAATGCCTTCATCTTTTCATTAATTCTATCCCTTCTTCTCTACATCAGATGATCTCATAGTTAGAATGTTTTTTTACCTCTAAAAACAGGAATTTTTTTTTTTGAGAAAAACAAAAGAATTGATAGTTAGAATATAATATACAAAACCTGAATGCTTGAGTAGTTGAATCACTTGACTAGAACTTACCCTCTCTGAGAGATTATGGACTTCGGTAGCGCGGCTTCTGCGAGCAGACGCGGATCGCTGGGCCGGCTTGTTTGCCTCCTGCATGTTTTACAAGTTTCATCTCATGTTTTGGGGATCCCGGACGGAAATGAATTGCGAGGCTTCAATTGGAAATAATTTCTGATTTTTTTTGCTTCTAACTTGCAACACTTAAATCAAGGAAAATGAATTCAAAGAGTAAAAGGAGCACCTCGCTGTGGCATTCAGATTCCTCTCCATATCTTCCCTTCCTCTTGTGGTTCTGATTGCTAGCGCCCTGCGGTCCCGTTCTTCCAAAACTACTCCCTGAACCACCTGATGATGAAGGGACATTAGCTTCGCTAGCATTGATTCGCCCTCCCTCACGAGGTGACCTCATCTGAACATCCGCCTTCATGCTTCTTGCGAAAGCATCGGTCTCCCCATTGCTAAAGGTATGACTTTCACCGACCTGGTTTTCGAATTTGTTGCTCCCACAATCACTTGATCCTATTGTCGTCATCGAGGAAAACCCACCCAATCCCAAGTCGACGTGCATTGGCCTCGAGAAGTGAGAAAAGTTTATGACACCACCGTTTTCCAAGCTAGGGGCCTGTTGGTTAGAGCCGGTAGCATTTGATTTAGGTGGTGGCATCGTGTTATCTTGGAAACAAAGATCGGATCCTTTGGTCATGACGTCCTTGTCGAACTTATCAGCACTGGCGCCATCAGCCGCTGGCATTTCACAGAAGAACTCCGAGCAGAACTCCTTTTCCAATGAATCATCGAGAGGGTAATGGAACCACGGTGCAGCTTCCTCTTCATGAATCAGGTCGCTCACGCTCCTGAGAGAACCCCCACATTTCAAAGAGTGTCCGGGTTTCTGAGGTTGCTTGAGTTCGTTGGTGACGATGGGTGGCGACCTCCGATGATTCTGGCTGTGCATGACCACATGCCCATTTTGCCATAAGAGCTCTACGAGCTCGTTACCAGGTCTGTAGAACCAGGAACCATTAAAGGTTTGAAATTACATATTACGTACGAAAGTCGGAAGCAATTCGTCCTAGCTAGAAATTTTAAGAAGGAAACGGAGGGGAGCGTGTAGATACTGACACCATGGATTTCTTTGGATTTTCCATCGGAGGGAGATCAAGAAATGATCTGGGGCCATCCTCCATGTTCCAATTGGGGACGTTGTGGTTCATTGCTCGATCAATCGATAATTTCTTTTTGACAAAAAAAGTAAATAACCAATGAGGATTTAATCATTAAAACGACGATCATCGATAAAAGTATTTTACATAACTTCCAAAATAATCCAAAAGATGCAGGTGAAACATGAAACCGTTGATTATCGAAAGTGTAGTAGTTGACGAACACAGGAGTCAAGCACACAGCATAGAAGAAAAGACCATCTTAATAAGTTAACCAACTGTTATCAAGAGAAAAATGCATCAATATCCAGAAATCATGAGACTTTGGTTTCCCCAAGGAAAAGAACAAAATCATAGAAGGGGTCTAACATAAATGCATCAAAAGTGACGTAATTATCAGGTAAAGAATTCTGATTCCATGGAAACTCAAAGTCTGAAACACAGGAGATTACATAGAAAGAGAAGGGGGGGGGGGGAAAATCATCAGGTAAAGAATTCTAATTCCCAAACTATCAATTAAGAGGAAAGGCCTTTCGCAACCGAAAAACAAAATTTTTCGAAGAGCCCACTTGAAGCCAGCTGAACTCAGGCCAAAGCCAAGGGGGGGAAAGCCACAACACAGTTGAAAGAAGGATATCCAAATGAATCACCAAATCATGGAATTACACAGAAAAAGAAGAAATCCCAATAAAAATAACAGAATCAGGAGAAAAAATCAACAACAGAACCAAATATATATAGAATTTTTTGTGCAGGAGATTTAAATTTTCCCCAACACAAATAAGAACAGATACCCATTCAATAGAAAGGTTACAAAAGTTCAAAAACATGCAATTTGGGAGAAGAAACTCATACCCATAATCACAAACAAATAAAAAAGAGAATTAGAGAGAGAGAGAGAGAGAGAGAGAGAGAGAGAGAGAGAGAGAGAGAGAGAGAAGACCCAACATGCAGCTTGAGCAGCAAGATCAAAAGAGTGGGGAATGGATATGAAATTCAAACATATTGGCAAACATAACAGTAGTAAGCAAATAGGGAGAACCCAAAATAGAGAACATAAAAAGAAAAGACACAAAAGGGGCAAATACAGTGATTCTGTAGGATCACAAGTAGAAAGGGCACAGCAGAAAATAAATAGATCCTACCTTCTTTCACCTCACAGTGTTGTCAAAGAGATGAGATTCCCTCTCCTCCCCTCTTTTTTTTTTTTTTTGAAAGGTAGTCTCCTCCCCTCTCTCTCCTCTGTGAGGGCTGTAGTCAGCGCCTGGTTCCCATTGATTCAACACACTGTTTATGGCAACAGTTGGATTTGGAATTGGGGAGTAAACTGGGCACCAGTCTCATATGGTTTTATAATAGTAATAATATAATTATAATTATATACCTTTTTGAAACAACAATTTCTATATAAGCATGTATCCTTATCTAATCATCCAACTCTTATCCAATTTAGCTTGATTGAGTATGTCACAGTCTCCAACAGATATATGCTCAGTTGGTAAGACATGTAACCCGTGGACTTGGTCAAAGGTTCGAACAAGTGTGCGGCATTTTTTCTCCCGCTTTGTGGTGGAGGACCTTTCTCTTGTCTTAGTGGCGAGTTTTCCTATCTATAGGGTTATTAAAAATCAGGGTATTTCTCGAGACCCTATGACGAGTTTCGATCCTTAGTCGATTTTGTGCCGGCGCATTGATAGATGATGTACGTACTGAGTCTACTGACCATTAGGGTGGTCCCTTCAAAAAAAAAAAAAAGTATGTTAGCCCCAAAAAGTTGGTCCAAACCCAATAAAAAATTTCTAGCTTCGCTATAAATTTTATACCCGTAGCAAATGTATGACTGCCTTCACTAGTTGTATATTGTATATGATACATATCAGGCTCTAAACTAACGTTAACCTATCATAGCTCTACCTGAAACTAGACACCCGAATGGGCATAGGTCAGTTACGGACTGTTGTATGGTAATACTCGATATAAGAGAGAGAGAGAGAGACAATCAAGCCAAGCCAGAAAACACACAAGATATTTGTTAACGCAGTTTAGAAATTTTCTACCTTTGCGGGTGTCAGCCACTGCCCTGAATGCATTGAGAGATAATTGAAGGATACTCCCTACACCTTCTTCCTCACATCCAAGATCTCAAGGAGGCAATCCTCCTATCTTGAACCCCACCGATCTCCCTTCGTCTCTCCTACTCAATTGAGAAGCCCGAAGAAGAAATCATACTGCAAACATGCACCCCTTGGCCTAGGTAGTTGCCAGTCGCCTATAGCCCATGCGATCGATGTCGCCTACCAAGCACCCGACGGTGCCTCGGTCCTATGCCTGCTGGCACCACCGTTGTCTGTCGACGACCCGCTGCAAACACGCAGCTCATGCTCTGCGTCCGATGCCTCCTGTGTCCGATGATACCCTCCGCACGCTGCTGACTGCAAATGTGCCATGCCGCGACTGAGTATGCTGCGCTACCGAGCACCCGTCGGTGCCTCCTCCGATAGCCTTGCACTCTGCTGCGTCCATAGGCGTGCCTGCAGCTATTCTCGCCGCCTCCACGATTGTCGTCACCTTCTTCATCCGTCGACGACTCACACCGGTGCCCATCGGCACCTCCGTGTCGGCACTTGTCGTCGCCTCCGTCGTTCGTCGATTACTCGCACCAGTGCCCGTCGACACCTCCGTGTCAGCAGTCATCGTTGCCTCCTCCGATGTCTGTCGACAGCCTCATGCACACCTTGATGCGCCTGCAAGTGTGCCTGCGGTTATGCTCGCCGACTCAGTGATTGTCGTCGTCTCCGTTGTCCGCCAACAATTCGCATAGGTTCCTGTTTACACCTCCACCAGCCACTCATCGGCAACCCCATCAGCCTGCTAGCCGACTGCGCTGGAATAGTTACCCGTCGGTGACTCCCATGCCATCGAGGTGCTCCCTCTCGATTAAGGTATCCACATGTGTTTGTGCCATTGCGGTACTTCCACGTGATCCATCTAGGTCGTCGCTCTCTGTCCGAGCCGATTGGATCCTTTAGCAGACGAATCGTGTGCAAAAACAATCCGTTGTGCGCACGATCACTCGTGATCGTTGATCCTGCTCGATGTGCACAATCTCCGGGTCTTGGCTCTTCGATCCTCTGCTCCAGGGCGGGGTGGGTGGGGGGAGCACCCCCGGTCTTCGCCTCATCTTGCGACCTCTCGCAATCGTCACTGCGATTCACCACGGCTGTCTCTAGATCTTGGTTGCCCTTCTCTATAAATAGAGGCTCCACTGAGTTGCTTGGCTTGCACTCCAACCAATCAGTGGCTTGCCTTGTAAGCCAAGCGACCCTAATAGGTTGCACCGAGTAATTGACCGAGTTCATGGGCTTAATCCATATCCAACAATCTTCCCCTCAGACTGAGGGAGGCTAGGACTCCACACCTGGACCACGCATACTTGAATGGGTATGAATATGGGCATAGTAACAAATTCGACATTTTGGAATAATTCGGCGAGGGAGTAAAATTCGGTGTTCGAAAAATATCCGACAAATTTGAAATAAGTTCGGGAGAAATTCGGAAACATAAAACATAAAATATGTTATATTACATTAGTAATTCTATATTAATAGATATAAATTATATATTTATAACTAAAACAAAATAGGTATATAGCACCCAAAAAATAGTGAAATTCATAAATTATTCGTAAAGTTAATTTATGAATAATTCATTAGCCCTTGGGTTCGTGAATTATGCTCAAATTTTTTAATAATATGGAGAATATTGTTACTTTAGATATGGGTATGATAGGGTCAGACCCGAACTTGACCTATTGTCACCTCTACCTCTAATTAAAGGAGGTTGACAAAAGGATTGATACATTATTCTCACCGATTACAAACCTAATGTCAACTGTAGACAATTGGTGTCAAGGACTCTACAAAGAAAACTTGGTAGGAGGACATGTCAATAAATCTAAAATGTTCGACGACAAATAGGGAGACCAATATTATGTACTAGAGGCTTTCCCAAAAAAACCACCAACATTGTCGTATTGCTTAAATTTAGTACAACGCTCGAAAATGTTACTTTTATAATCACACCAATAAGTTTTGGAACAAAAGTACCATTTTTCCGTATAATGAATTTATATAAAAGTCCATCATCTTTCATCTCATTTTGTGTATTGTTTCTTTTCCCATTATTTGTCTGAAACTCTGTCAATTCCGAACTATTTTTCTCGTTCCCTCACCGGAGGTTGTGAAATCTCGACCAGCATTATCATCGAATAATTGTCGGATGGCTTGTCTTGTTCAAAACAAGTACTCATCGGTGGTTTCGAACTCGTTGCATGTTTGTCGGTAAGCGAACCCTCATTTGAGCCTCGTCGTAAATCATGTGAACTCCAAAACATGTATAATCCCTACAAAGTAAACCTTATTAGAGGTCTTTGTTATAATGCAATCAAAACCCAACCAAACATAACCAGTTATGTTTTGAATATCTGAAAAGCCAACCAGGTATAGGCGTAAGTAGACACAACCAAACTTAACTAGTTAAGTTTTGGACATCTGAAAATTCAACCAGGTATTTACGCAACCAAAGTTAACCAGGTAAGTTTTGGATATATGAAAAGCCAACCATGTATAGACGCAACAAAAATGCAACCAAACTTAACTAGTTAAATTTTGGACATCTAAAAAGCCAACCAGGTATAGATGCAACCAAAACACAACCTAACTTACCAATTCAAGTTTTGGATATCTAAAAATCCAACCAAGTATGGACGGAACCAAACATAACCGTATAGGTTTTAGACATTTGAAACCAAGTATAGATGCAACCAAAATGCAAGGCTACACCTAATTATGTCCAGTCAGTGAGTTGGAGTCCAGTCAGTGATGATTAGGATAAAGCAAGTGAAGTTGTGTCAAGATTACGTCAAGATGTGTTTTGGTTTATATCTTCATTGAATGTGTTTGGCTGGCACGGAACCCTCATCAGATGTCGTCAGGAGATTGTCGTGAGTTTAATTTCTCTATTCCTTTCTTTGGAGGGTGTTGGGAACACCGGCCCACTACTTGTGTTCCTTCCTACCATGAACCCTTGTCGGGGGTTAATGAGAATTTGTTGAGGGTTTGTTTTTTTCATTTTTTTCTTTGGACAGATTCGGTGGTATGATGCACCGATAGATTCATCCTATCGTTAAAGTACAGAAGATTACCGACTATAGATGAATCGGGACATACATGTAGTCTTATCAATTAGGGTATAATTAAATTTTGATAGAAGTATAATATTTCCATGATGTCAAAATATTTTTGCGTAATATTTTCATACCCCCTAATGTTGAAATATTAGTCCAAATAAAAATTTTCAAACCTTTCATTCAGCTAGAGGAAGGGGATACCAACAAATACACATTAAGAGAATATATATATATATATATATATATATATATATATATATAACGATCTAGTGAGATAACTCTTCTATGAGATAACTTTGAGAAACCTATCTAGAGGTTTTAGAATTTGATGAAAATTGGTGAGCATGCAAGTTGATCATCCTCACAAAAAATCATCAAATTCTAAAACCTCTAGAGGCATCAAATACACAATTAAAATTATTGATTTTAATGGATGATCGATAAATCTTCTAACATTTGATGCCCTTAGAGGTTTTAGAATTTGATGATTTTTTGTGAGGATGATCAACTTGCCATAGAGAACATGCTCACCAACTTTCATCAAATTCTAAAATGTCTAGATAGGTTTCTCAAAGTTATCTCATATATCTTATATCTTACTGGATCGCTATATATATAGGGCAGGGATACTCTTACTAATGGAATGGTTACTAATGAAGTTACAAACCGTCTTTTACCTACCCTAGAGATTTTAGAATTTGATGAAACTTGGTGGGGATGCTATCTATGGCAAGTTGATCATCCTCACCAAAAACCAACAAATTCTATAACCTCTAGGGGCATCAAATGTTAGATGCTTTATCGACCATTCATTTTAACCGTTAATTTGAATAACATATTAGATGCACATAGAGGTTATAGAATTTGATGATTTTTGGTGAGGATGATCAACTTGCCATTGATAACATCCCCACCAAGTTTCATCAAATTCTAAAACCTCTAAGATAGGCAAAAGACGGTTTGTAACTTCATTAGTAAGATTCCATTAGTAAGAGTATCACTCCCCATATATATATATATAGAGAGAGAGAGAGAGAGAGAGAGAGAGAGAGAGAGAGAGAGAGAGAGAGAGAGAGAGAGAGAGAGAGAGAGAGAGAGAGAGAGAGAGAGAGAGAGAGAGAGAGAGAGAGAGAGAGAGAGAGAGAGAGAGAGAGAGAGAGAGAGAGAGAGAGAGAGAGAGCATCCAATCTATTCTTTGCTTTCTCTTTCAAATACCAACACATGAGAACTAGAACTTCATTATTGTATACATAAGACATTCCTACATGCTCAAATGCTCAAATAAAATACAAATCACTCTTTAACACATCAACACAATCTCACACAACACATAAAACCAAGGTAAACCAAGACCCTGTCGAGGACCACCAAATATATCTTAGCATGCACTACGACACACGGCCATCATGGGCTCGCCGCCGCCGCCGAAGGTGGTGGCGAGAGGGCGGGGATGGTGGGAATAGTAGGGATCTTTGGGATGGAGGGTATGGTTGGAATAGTAGGGATCTTGGGGATGGTAGTTGGGATGGAAGGCATTGGAGGCATGGTGAGTTTTGGGATGGTCGGCGTGGCGGGCAATGGCGGCAGCGCTACCTTCGGCACAGCCGGCACCACCGGGAACGGCGGCAGCACCACCTTCGGTACCGCTGGAAACGGCGGGAGGGTCGGCTTAGGTAGTGTGGGGATGGTCGGGAGCGCGGGAGGCGCAGCCGCCGCCGGAGTGTCCAGCAGGTGGCGAGACGCGTGGCACGTGGTGGTGGTGCTCGAGAGCACGAGTGCGAGGAGGACGCAGATGGTGGAGACGTAGCAAGTCTTGGAAGCCATGGTGGTATGAGAGAGAGAGAGAGAGAGAGAGAGAGAGATGAGTGAAGGGCTAAGGGAAGTGTGTGATGGGGGGGTGGAACTGATTCGGTATTTATAGGGGAGTTGGAGTGGATTGATCGAGGGTGGGGGCTAATGAAGAGGGTCTGGTGGTTGGGTTTGGGGAGTGAAGGGAGACTTTGGGGCTAAAGGGGAGGTTTGGTGGTTGGGTCTAATGTGGTCGGGTTCGGTTGGGAAGAGCGTGGAGAGAAGTGGGTGCTTTGTGCTGAGGTTAGTTCACCTTCTTAGCCGAATTATTCATGAGTAGATTAAGGGATGCCCAAAGAGGTGAGCTAACACATGCAACATTCCCCTTCCAAAAAAAAAAATATTACATGCAACATGCACTGCAATCTAATCTAATTTATATATCTATACTAGAAAAGGAAGCCTATCAGCCTGGCGACGCCAAGTAGTGTGGCGATGGTGCTTTCTGGATCGAGTGTGATTCATGCCACGGGACGGATGTGGAGTCCCCTCCCGAGAACCACATTCCGTGAGCGACATTGTATCCATCGGAGGCTTCAGTCAGATCTCTGGTGAGGATCGGGTTGAATACCTACCATTGGAAGTTCAAAATTTATTGCACCTCTCTCACCAGCCCTAAGTTAGTAAGTTCTCAACTGTCGGATTTGAAACAAATCCTGCCGGCGGATTCGTTCACACACATTGTGGATGGGGTAAAATGGAAGTGGCATTCGTCAGGAGCCTTCACGGTAAAATCATTTTACAAGAACCTTTCTATCGCCGATGGAGAAGTTTTTGCCTTCAGAATCTATTTGGAGAACAAAAGTTCCGGCTAAGGTGAAGATCTTCTCTTTGTTAGCTTCGAGGAATAAGATCTTGACAAAGGTCAACCTGATGAAGAGGCACAACCCACACGTCACGGATTCCTTATGCACTTTTTGCAGACTGTCGGATGAGTCCCCTTCCCACCTTCTGCTTGGCGGTCCTACGGCTAAGAGACTTTGGGTCTACTTCGAAGGAGTATGTGATATCGCCTCGTACCCGCGGAACCTACGTGCACTTTGGCATTCATGGAGGCGAGAAGGAGTATCACAAGCCTTGGAACATCCTCGTCATGAGTATTCTCTGGGTCCTTTGGTTAGAACGGAACATGCAAATCTTCAATGGTATCTTGGCCAGCGACTAGGAGCTTAGGCGGTCAATGGTATCGACTTTCAGGATTTGGATTTTCCTTGGTCGAAATCCTTCTATGTGGAGACAAAAGATTTTTGTAATCGTATTGTTTTCTGATTAGTTTTTAAATATAACTGGTCGAGGGCTGCCAACCCTCCCTCCTCTAGGAGGGGTTATAAAAAAAAAAAGAAAAAGCATTGTATCCAGTGTCACTGTTATGGTATCATTCTCTTTTAGATCCCTCTCTATCTTTCCATACAACTTCCTAAATGTTGGAAGGGCTGCAGTTCGCATCCAAACAATGAGATCCTCCTGCTGATTCAACTGTTCAAATAAAAACAAACTTGCATGATCAAGATGGAGATTGTTGAATGTAAAGTAGTAAGACATAGTTAAATTTGCACATAAATGCATTAGCCAACTCAGTTCCATCCGATTTAGAAGACATTCAGAAATCTTCTGCAGAAATATTTCGTTTATGATACTCAAGGACAGATAAGGAAAAAGAAAACTATCAATTCAAAACTCCATTACGTTGCAGTAACAAAATTCCTCAAGTTAGTCTTTGAATTTACTCTTTAACTGTGTACTTTCATTTAATGCCAACAAGGAAAGAAGGGAGATGGCACTTGGTTACTTGCAACCATGTTATAGAGCTACCAGAATAGCAGGAAAACTACAACATTTAGTGAAAATCTTCTCAAGTTACAGTAACTGACTTAAGTTAGCCTCCATAATATACTCTTTACTATCCATTTTCAACAATGCCATCGACTAGGGAATCAAAGGAGAATGTGATTGAAGGCTTACCAACATTTACTTTGTTCAGGATTTAACTTCTCAGATAAAATAAAATGATAGCCAATGGTCTAGATACAAAGGATGAGGAACAGGACGAACTAAGTTCAAGCTAAATAGAACTCCATATTTGTCTCCTATGATAAGAATAAAACTATATGCTAAAAATATAGTATGCCAAAAAAGACCAGAGAAAATTTCTGGTGGCCTTTCAGTTTAGTATTTAGTGTTCTATAATGATAAAATTTTTGGTAAGATGGGTAATCTGTTTCATTACTGAGATTGTGCAATGGACTCTACATTATCCCCTTTGTGACAATGACTCTATTTTTTATTTTTTTTGAAAAGTACACTTTCTTCTATTTTGTAAGTACATGTGGGGCTTTGCTTTGTTTTTTTAATTTATTTGTATGTATATCTTTATTTCAGAATCCACGCACAATGTACATCTCCAAGCCTCCTTCTGGGTAAGATTGGGATCATGGTGGAGTCGTGGCATCACAAATATGGATGGAGAGCTGCTGCTGCACATGGACGAACGTCCTCCGGCCACCAACTCTGCTACCATCTTTGGCTATTGTTTTAATGTGATGCTTTCCTTTTTGGTTGTAAGACTTTTTTTTTTTGGAAATGATTGTAAGAATTTTATGCAGAACTTTCCTTCTCAAGAGATCTCCTCTTTGGTTGTAAGATAGTTTTGCAGAGTTTTAATGCTTTTATTTTGTTAGATGTCTGTGTAGATGACACAATTTTTCTTCTGAAGCGATTACTTGTAGTTTGTTGTTTTTTTAATGGTTGTGAACATTGTGGGTCAGTGGACACTAAGATATTGGGGACAAAAATTCATATATAAAACTTTTTTGTTTTCTTGAATCAATTATGGATCGAGAGCAATGATAAATAGTTGGAAATTGAACGGTTTACAATGATAGCAGGTTTGCAACTTTGCAGGATTCTTTTCTAAATAAAAATAAATAAATGAATATAAGTTTTACCGACGCAGTATGTGCCGGCAAATGGTATGTTTTTAAAATATTTTTTACTATTGCCGACATATATACTACGTCGATAAAAGTGCATATTTACCAACGCAATGCACATGCGTCGGCAAATGTGAACTTTTAGCGACGCATCATGGGTTGGCAAATATTAATCTTTTACCGACAATCATTTCCTTTCGTCGGTAAATATTTTATAAATATTTTAATTACAAAATTATAGCACAAAATATTTCGTCGGCGAAGATAACTGTTTCCCGACTCTTTGCTCTTGTGCCGGTAAAAAATATACTTTTGCCGACGCATTATGCATCGGCAAAAGTCATTCTTTTACCGACGTTTCATAACCGCACCGGCAAATACTTTCCCAGACGCACTATTACTGACGCAGTGCCGACGTTGGTGATTGTGTCGGGAAATATTTTTTTCGACGTTTTATTGACTATTACCGACGTATTATTTCGTCGTGAAATGTGTAATTTGTTGTAGTGTTCGTACGGGGTTGATAGCTAGTCCATCTATGCATGTATATTACCAAGTCCAAAGCAGAGAGAAAGGTTAAAGTGAAAAATAAAAAAAAATCTTCGTATTAGCCGTTATTGAACTTTGCAAGGATGGATTATAGTAATAATCGAAGAACTTGGATCTCGAGCTTCTCATATCTAGTGCTTGGTGGAACGTATAACAAAGTAAAATGCTAGGTAGCTAACTAGTTTGCCAACTTTTGGGTTGCCAACTTTACGTGGCATCCCTTGGGGTTTGGGAAATTTTTAGCACATCGATCTTGCATACCATACAACTGTGAGACCCACTACAATTAAAGAGACATGGGATAGCGGGCACCAACATATGGGGGTAATGGTCCAACACTTAGAACGTGCTGATAGGCTGTAGGGGTAGTGGGACCCATGATTGTATTAAGCGTAGGATGTGCTGACATTTACCCCCTAGGGTTCATCCCGTGGCCCCTAGAAAAATGTTCCATCAATGAGGAGCTGCCAGGACTACCACATCACGTAGAGTTGGCAAACGAGTCGGCTCTATAGCATTACTCTAGAACAAAGGGAGGGGAGGACGAAAGCAAACTAAAGGAAAACGATGTTTGGTGACATGGCGTGCATCGAATGGAATGGCGGCGGGGCTGTTCCATGGATGGTATGACACCTTGAATTGCTCCCAAATGCCACATCACTTGTACCTAGTACGAGGGTGGCCGAATAGCATTTCTCCAAACTAAAAAGATTGCATTCTATTGTTGTTGGCTCTCCCTCGTGCCACAATAATCATCCATCTAAAGACTAAAGTCACGGTTATTTTGACTAGTTCTACAATTCAGGCATAGGTGATAGCCTTTAGAGTTGGCTAGGAGTGAGACAAATGGATTAAGGGACTTCTGTTCGAGCTACCGGTGGTAGATAAGTCAATACTTGCTATACTCCATCTCCTAGATTATAGTGCTTACCTGCCTGTGTTAAGGAATACGTATGTCTGAATGTATATGAGTGTGATTGTGAGGTCGTAGTCTATGAGAACTAGAGATGCTAGCTTGTTCTCTAGATCACTCATGAAAAACACGACATTGTCTCATGACCGAAATGTGATCCTAAATAGACCTCAACCTTGATATATACAATGTTGTTTGATATGATAAAATTGGTGTGCATGGGTCCAAGTTTAAAACTTTGGTTACTTGAGACTTACATGGATGGAAACATATTAACTAGATGTATGATAAAGTCCTAAAGACACCTATTATCGAATAGTATAGTATGTTGTCGTCTAGTGTTCTTTTAGTTTGCATAAAAGTTTGGATCATGCGGGGAATGTTGGTTATTTGGGATTTATTGGGCTGTCTTAGTGAATCAACTAGGGGCCAAAGGCTTGCCAATATGGCTGGCCTTTTTGTGCTACTGTTGTTTTGGCTTTTTAACTCTAGTACCCCAATATTTGAATGGGTCCCTCCATTTTTCAATAACCATGTGTAATCCAAATTTTTATTCTTTTTGAGGGAAGATACATTGCGCATGGGATGACACCATTCCTTTAGTCCCACATTGCTAAAGGAAAGTGAAAAATGTGGGTTTTTATGTAAAGGATTAGAGAAAGAGTAATGTTTTATGGACAAGAGGGATCTATAGCAAAGGTGCAAGCAATCGGAGTGGTGAGCGTGCGATGGGCAATGGGTACGTTCGAGGTGCACTTAGCATGTACATACCGTTGCCAAGAGTTGAGGACTTTTCTTTTTCCCAAGCAAACTGTGCATGGGTCTAAACCCAACAGACTCGATCAGATCTGCTCAATTGAACTAGACTCAGGTCTGACTTGATCGATGGGACTGGGTGTCCATTTGCTCCAAAGGTTTTCAAAATTTACGTAGTTGTTTTCAGTTATATGGTTTCCTGGAAAATTATGTTCTTTTTCTAACAGTTGTGTCTGAATTAGGTTTCGGTGTCTCTTCCGTTATCACAAGTAGAGAGAGAGAGAGAGAGAGAGAGAGAGAGAGAGAGAGAGAGAGAGAGAGAGAGAGAGAGAGAGAGAGAGAGAGAGAGAGAGAGAGAGAGAGCTTATGAGTGTTTATTTTCTCTAACAACAATGGTGATATTTAAAAGTTGAGTTCGATGGTTGAATATTTCATGTGACAAAGATTACCTAGCATGGAGAGAGGGGGAGAGAGAGAAGGGGAGAGAGAGAGAGAGGGATTAGGTTTTGGGGAGAATGGATAACCATCTCATTAGGCCATAGGCCAAATATATAGGTGCCTACATGTACATGTAATCTATAGATATGAGTCTTCTATATAGGGAATATATGGATATGTGTATCCGATGTACACTATTACTAACAGCCCCCCTCAAACTCAAGGTGGGTCAGGCACCATGAGTTTGCTAAGTAGAAACTGGAAACGTGGAACAGAGTGTGACTTCGTGAAGAAGTCAACAATCTGCTCTCCGGAGGAAACGAAGGAGAGAGAGATGGTCACAACCTCATACTCCTTGTGAGAGTAGTAGCAACCGAGCTCGATGTGCTTCATCCTCTCGTGGAAGACTGAAATGGTGGCAATCTGTATGGAACTCAGGTTGTCACAGTGAAGGGCTATAGGTCCAGAGATCTCAGCCCCTGATCTCCAAGGAGACGTTGTAAGTAAACAATCTCTTTGGTGGTAAAGGCCATGACTCAAAACTCTGCCTCGATACTGGAGAGAGATATAACACACTGCTTCTTGCTGTGTCGTGAGATGAGAGAGTCTTTAAGAAATAGGCAATAGCCGGTAGTCATCGACGTGTAGTGGGATTACCAGCCTAGTCAGCATCTGAGTAGGCACGTAATACCATAGGTGAGGTCAATGATAGGAAGAGCAACCGGGTAATGGTTACTCATAGATAACGAAGAATCCGAAGTAGGGCAGCATAGTGAGTAGAGCGAGGAACTTCGACAAACTGGCTGACGATGCTGATAGCGTGAGCAATGTCGGGCCTGATGATGCAAAAGTAGACCAACTGACCAACGATCTGTCGGTACCGAGTAGGATCTGATAGAGGCTCACAGTCTGTGGGACGAAGCTTCATGTAAATCTCGAGAGGGGTGGCAACAGAGCGATCATCGGAAAGAGTAGCTCGGCTAAGGATGTCAGCGGGGTACTACTAGGAAAGCAGAATCCCTTGCTCGCTATGGGTGATCTCTAGCCCGAGGAAGTAGCAAAGAGGACCTAAGTCCTTCATCTAGAACCGATACCGAAGATGCTATTGAAGGGAGGTGATGACAGCAGAATCATCATCTGCGATGATATATCATCGACATAGAGCAGAAGAATCGCTCGATCATGAGAAGATGACCACACAAATAGCGAATGATCTTGTGAGCTCTCAACGTAGCTGATCTCGGTAAAGGCTCACTAGAAATACTCAAACCAAGCATGAGAGGCTTGCTTGAGCTCATAGATTGCTCAGCAGAGATGATAGCCATGCTTGGAAGGAGTATGCAAGGCAGGAGGTGGCTGCATGTAGACGACCTCTGAAAGGTCACCGTGAAGAAATGCATTCTTCATGTCCATCTGGAGAAGAGGATATCAACGAACTGCTGCAACCGCTAGGAGTGCACAAATGGAGGTTATCTAAGCTACAGGCATAAAGTTCTCCTCGTAGTTTATCTCGTATACCTAAGTGAAGCCACGGGCCACCAACTGAGCCTTGGGCCGCTTGATGGAACCATCAGGTCACCGCTTGACCTTGTAGACCCATCGGCAACTGACAAGCTCAACATCAACAGGAAGGGGGATGATATCCTAAGTCTGAGTCTGCTCAAATGCCTGGAACTCCTCGTTCATAGCCTGTCACCACTGAGGGGACTGGATAGCCTCCCAATACGACCGATGCTCCTGGTCAGTATGAAGGGTGACAAAAATGGTTGTAAACTGTGGTGAGTAGGAGGTGATCGTGGCAAAACCAAAACGGTCAGGTGGTCTAGAGGCAATGCTGAAGCGGTCAGGCTTGGGTGGTGCTCGCGCTGAGAGTACCGAGGTGGCGGACGAGGATCCACGACTGGCAACGACGAACTAGGCATATCAGGCGGAGTACCAGAGGCGTCGAGAGCACTAGGAGGACTGGAGGAAGGATAGGTGTCAGTGGAAGACTCCGTGAAAGAATCGCCGGAAGCATGGGAAGAAGTATAGCTGGGTGAAAGAGGTGGTGGAAGAGGCTCGAGAGTCGAAGACAGGGTGGAAGAAGTCTCTAGAAAGGTGAGGTCCTGAGCCGCCGAGGAGTAGTAAGGGGCATCCTAGACAAAGGAGTATCGAGAGATATGAAGCCGGCGAGTCATAACAATGATACCTCTTGTGCTTGGCACTAATCCCTAAGAGGACGCATTTAACTGTCCATTCAGACAACTTTGTACGCTCATGTGGTGGAAGGAGAATAAAACAGGTGCACCCGAAGGTACGAAACAAACTGTAATCAAGAGGGGAAGGGAAAATGCACTCGTGGAAAGACACACCACCCGAGATAACAAACAAAGGGGTTTGATGAGGTTGACTGAGGTCAAAACAGTCTTGGGCCAGAAAGTATGAGGAACGGAATTAAGCAGAAAGAAAAAGATCACGCGTAGTAGAATATGATGGTGCTTCCTCTTGGCTACTTCGTTCTACTCATATGTATGAGGATATGAGTGTTGGAATAGGGTCCTATGGGATTGTAGAAGGGTTTGTATAGCAGCGGAGAGGTACTTGAGGGCGAAATCAAACAGAAAGGTCTAGATGTGACAACCGAACTATGTGTGGACTATCAAGGTGAAAGTCTGGTAGACTTGAGGAACCTCAGAGCGATGCTGGAAAAGGTAAAGCCAAGTATATCTACTGAAATCATCGATAAAAGAGACATAGTAGGGTTAGCTACACATCGAAGAAAGATGTGCAGGACCCCAGATATCGGAGTACACTAGGTCAAAAGGAGAATAACTTTGAGAAACACTAGAGGAAAAATATAAGGCTATAGCTTTGGCAAGCTGTTGGCTCTCCCTCGTGCCACAATAATCATTCATCTATTATTGTTGGCTCTTCCCCGTGCCACAATAATCATCCAAGGAGCCAATATATCACCAGAAGAGTATGTTAGAGGGTATGGTTAGAATAGTAAAGATCTTGGGGATGGTAGTTGGGATGGAAGGCATTGGAGGTATGGTATAGACCTAGAATTAGTTCACAGCTTTGGTGATGTTGGTCGCTTCATCGAGAATACGCTGTTGGTAGGTAGAGGATGTAGTGAAGTCTCCACCACGGGAACATGAGATTCTCATTCACCTGACCAAGCACAATGATCGTATTGAGTAGGAACCAAGACGGTGCACAGATCGGTGTATCAGAGACTAGTGCATAAACTGTCTTACTACTATAGATAATCTATCCTTAACTCCGAGGGACCATGCACACTGAGTTAACCAGTTGTGTGGTGCTTTGATGTGCTAACGTGTGTGGACCTTCCATAGTTCAATACCACAATACATTGGGTTACCTGGCTGGTACAATAGTGGTATACAACCCCTACATGTTATCCAACATCCAGAGATGGATGTGTGCGTTTTGATGAGTCAATTTACCCATATAAATAATCCAGACCTGGTGGTTGTCAGTATGACTGATGACATTCTGGATTCTAGGCATAACACCGAAAGGGTGTGGTGTTATAGATGACAAGTTATCAAATCCTAGTCATATAAGATGGTGCTCCCCACTGCTCGAGTTGAATCATAGCACCGGTAATAAGAGGGACTAAAGATTATCAGAGTATAGTAGAGAACAAGGTTACGATAGAGTAACATAAGTTTAGGATCACTAGAGTTCAACTCGTGTCGCACTCTAGGTAGCTACGCGGGTTAATCGGATTATGACTGATTAGCAGAACTTTTGGTATGTCACCGAAACAGTTAATTAAGGATCCGGTTAATGCTAGAGATCCTGAACCCTGAAGGTTCCACCTTATCATTGCGTATAGAAATTATTTTCCGACCTGGTTGGACACGTTAGATGCGACGTAGCGTGATGGAGCGCAAGCCCAAAGTCTAAGAACCTAATTCCCATGTGTTAATGAACAATAGGGGTATTTTGGTAAATACTAAAATATGATTCAGAATATATTGAATATAGATCTTAAAATGGGTGAAATAATTCCAGGAGCTCATAGGCGCTGATAGAACTCGATTTCGACTAGCATACCTCATTCTATTTCTCTATCAGCGGTATCCCGATATAAGGGCGTTTTCATCCAAAGTGTCGAGGAAAAAAAGGGAAGCTCTAACCCTAACTTTTATCTCATGGGAAATCCAACCCCCCCTCCCTTTTGTGGCCATCATAGAGCTGGCCACAGGTAGTTTACGTTTACGTAAGCCACTTTGTGGCCACCCTATAAAGGCACAATGGGGGAGGGGGCCAGCCCTAGGGTTTTGCTAGCTCTCTTCCTCTTAAAATCCGACCCCCTCTCCCTTTCCTTCAGAAATACGACCCCCCTTCTCTCCTCTTTGTGGTTCGGCCAAGAAAAAGGAAGAAGAAGAAAGAGAAAGAAAGGAGGAAGGAAAGAAGAAGGAAGAAGAAGAGAGAAAGAGAAATAGGAGGTCTTCGAGGCACGCCATCGACTTCGCTACGTGCCATCCTTCGTTGGCGTGTCATCCTTGCACTCAGAGATAGGACGCCATGGGTTCCTTCCTTTGCAAAGGATAAGGTGTTATCTGACAGCATCCCTCTCGGCTTATGTGTGGATCGTTATCAACTATTGCTCGGTTTTCCTCGGATAAAGATCCGAAAGGTATAATGATTTTACACACTTAACTAGATGCAAGCTTGTAGATCGTTCATAGATCATAGTATGCTTCTAGGGTGTCCGCACATGTGCTAGGTTCATAGATTCACATGTAGATTGTTTGAAGAATAAATTATGATAAAACATACACCACCGAATATTTGGATCTATGTTTTGCTTCTACTGCGACTCTGATAAAATGATTTAATTCCAACAGATCTTGCACAACACAAAAAGACGGGAAAAAAGTCACAACATATCTAGAATCATAGAGGTTGCTAATAGAAATAAGCTGCATGCGAAGCTGGGGGACATGAAGCACAAAGGGTAAAGAGAGACGGTCGTTGGGCTCTGTAGTGGCGGTAATCGATCCACACTGTGAAATGGCTAAAGAAGATCCATCAGCAGTGTGTATCGACGGGATGTACGGTGCTGGTTGGCAAGTGGTGAGCAGGGAAGCATCGAGAGTCATATGATGGGAGGCCCCAAAGTCCAGGATCCAAGTAGCAAAGGTACCGAGAGTGACTAAGTGAGCAGAGGTGCTGGAGGCACTGGAAGCCTCGACAGAGTTGAAAATTATCTGCTGGTCGAGATATAGCTGGAGTTTGGCAAGCTGCTGTTGAAAGAGTTGGATAGTATCTAGAGCATCCAAGCCTCTATGAGGAGAAGACAGAATCGTGCGAGGGGAAGACAGAACAGAAGCAGTGGTAGCGGTGGAGCCAACTGGTCGGCCACGGCCCCGGGGTCCCTATCGCTTCTCGGGATGTAACTTCCAACTGGTGGCAACGACGTGATCCGGTTTGTGGTAGTGAATACATACAAAACGATCATGTCAAGTAGCGAGAGTAGTAGAGATAACCGGGGCCGCAACGAGAACACCTGTGTAGCTAGAGGGGGAAGGAGGGGCCCTGATGGTGATGGTGTGTAGTCTAGTCTCCTCGCCAATGAACTTGGCAATCGCAACATTCAAGCATGGAAGGAGGTCCTAGTGGATCAAGGCACCGACATGTGGGTCATACTCTGGGCAAAGGGCCATCAGGAACTGGTAATGCTGACGATGCTCCTAGAAGGCCTGGTGGGTGGCACGATATTCAGTCGGGATGGGAGAGACTAGCGATTGAAGCTCCCGCTAGTAATCGCGCATCTGAGCGTGGAATTATTGAATCGTGCGATCGCCCTACTACTCAGATTGGACCTGAGAGAGGAGGGCATACTCACAGGCACCGCTAGACTCCATGAAGCACTCCACTAAGTAATGCCATATGGCTGCGGACGCGCCGAGAGCGACAAGGTCGGCTCGTATATTTCAATTGACGAATTAAAAACGAGGTAGGCGACGACTCAGGCATCATGAAGTTGCCATGCTTAAAGAGCGGCGGGGAAGGCTGGACTTGAGATTAGAAGAGTCCCATCGAGTTGCCCAAGGAGGCCACGACTGGGCAGCGTGGTCTGAACAGTAGCCACCCATGCTTCCCAGTCGATAGAGGAGACAAGAGAAAAGTTCATCGAGCTCGTAAGAAAATCCCAAGTGTATTTGTACGAGAGGGTGTTGGAGGGAGGAGGCACGGTCAAGGGGGCATCCATGGAGGATGAGTCGGCCATAGTTAAGCGACGGGGACTGGCACAAGAAATACGAGATGAAAAGGGATCTGATTTGATATTTGGTGCTGATCTGATCGGACGTTTGGTAATGAAGGGCACGCCGTCGGGCCGGGACTACTGTGTAGGGGAGGAGGTCGACGGTCGGCTACTGCGTAGGGGTGCACCTGATATGTCAAAGTTGCTCGGACTATTATGCAGAGGAGTCGGGACTGCTGCACAGAGGTCACTCGGGACTACTGTGCAGAAGCATCGAGTTGGGCCGGATCTATCGTATCGGGGGTAGAATCTGTCGGATCTGGGTCCGAGAGAGGAACCGCTGGACCGGGACTACTGGATCTATCGGATTTGGGGACTGGAGAGGAGCGCCGATTATATTTGCCATGGGACTGCGCAGGGGAGGAGGATGGTATTTACCGCGGGACTGCATAGGGGAGGAGGAGGCATCGAGTTGGGCCGGATCTAGGTCTGGGAGAGGAGCCATCGGGCTGGGATTGCCGGATCTAGGGCCAGGAGAGGAGCACCGATCAGATTTGTCGCGGGACTACGCAGGGGAGGAGGAGGAGGTCACCAGCTGGATCTGTTGGAATTGGTGAGGTCTTCAGCTCGTAAAAACCTATAGTTTAGCTGTGTATGGTTGATAGCTTAGGATTGCATCTTGGTATGTACCTTAGTACGTGTTCTGATTACAGAACAGAGAGCCATGGCTACATGGTAATCCACTTGAGTGGGAGACTCAATAGATTGGTCCTATATAACCTAAATATGTTCACAGCTCTGATTAGGGTTGGTCGTCCTATCAATATAAGTTGTTGGGATGACAGAGCATGTGTAACACCTCGGTATTTTACGGATTAATTCAACCCGTATAACACTGGGGTGTTAGAAGTAAAACTTGATATAAATTAAATCCCATCAAATATAGAAATTAATTGAGCCTCTTTTATTCATAACCATGCAATATAATATAAAGGTTTGATACATGGCTTGAACTTTAAAAGCTAAAACTTAAATGCGACATCAACTCTTCACATTTCCGTTCCCGCATCCTTATAATACGGAGTGTAGAGCGGATCTTCGATCCCCTCCGGTTCGTCTTCTATTCGTGCTTCCTCCTTTCTTTGACATGTAGGGTCAGTCTCTGTAGGGACCACAACACCTGTAGGAGGGGTGAATCTAATCCACTGACTCGCCAATTAAATTCTAGTTCATTCAAGGTAAGATATATGTACTAAAATAATAGTGAACATGACTATGAACAGTAATTAAAAAGACATTGATCACCCGATTCCCTTTTTGGTCTCAGCCAGGGTAGGAATCTCAAGCCTTACCCGGGTACTTTTTATCCGCAACAAGGCTAGCCCCACACCTAGGTTCTTTTAGTCACCAGACTAGGCTAGCCCCACACCTAGGTAACTTTTTGGCCTCAGCCAGGGCTAGACCCACACCCAGGTTACTTTTTGGCCTCATCCAGGGCTAGACCCACACCCAGGATACTTTTTGAATTTAGCCAGGGCTAGCCCCACACCCAAATAAGTGATCAACACATCTCAAAATTTAGCTAATCCATAGCATCCTACCATTAATTCAATAACATACACTTAGTAAGATTTAACCAGGTTTAGTCCCCTACCTAAAGTGTTGTAGAATCCTTCACTCGATGTAGATGACCTAGTAAGCTCACGACCTGAAATATAGTGTTCTCTTTTGTTAGTTTTATATTCTATTTTCCAAGAATCAGATGGAATCAAATTCCAATATGGATTCCTTAGGTTTTTAAACTAATTTATTTAATGCATTTTATCTTATAGGGGTATTTAGGTTATTTTTAAAATACTTTGAATTTTATGCCTATATTGTAGGGTTTTTTATTCTGAAATCATAGTCGCAGACGGATCTCAATTCGGAGTTCGTTTGCTCCCGATATGGCCAAAATATATAGCTGGTATTGACAGAAAATAAATGGGTGGTCTGCCTTTAGTAAAAGGGTCAGGTTGCTCTAAATAATAGCATTTCAGTTTGACTAATGGCAGAGTCGTTTTATCAGTTGGTTACTAGCTTAATGGGCTTCGGCCCAAGGTGTATAACTGTGCTTAATGGGTTTCGGCCCAAAGGATGTTTAATGGCTTAATGGGCTTTGGCCCAGAGAATACTTCAGTCCTAAATATTACTTAATGGGCTTCGGCCCAAATTTTTTAGTGGACTTTAGTCCAGGAATTTAAAACAAAAACTATATTTGTGGCCTACCAGGTTTAGGGGTTTCATAATATTGGTGGTTCCGAATCATAACTACAATCATGTGCTCGCAAACATAATTCAATTCCGAGTTTCAATAAAAAGGTTATGACCATTTTACCTTAGGGGTAAAATGATAAATTTAATTTTTTAATTGTCAGTTTTGATATTTTATGATCTCAGTAGGTGTATTTTGTTATTACGAGTCCAAGGCCACTAACGGGGCTCAATTCAGAGTCCGTATAGGTAAGATATGGTCAATACAGTTTACCTTGATAATCTATATATTTAATGATAAGTGATTCTTAACAAAAATCATAAAGCGTTCTGTCACGCCCCAGAAATCTTAAGACCGATCCCTGGGGTGTGAAATGGGAAAAAGAAGAGGGTTTTTGGTCTGGTCAATTGATTACACCAATTTGGGTTCTCACTGGGCTTCTTCTACGCTCTCTAATATGAAAAACAAGGAGGAGGGAGAAACAAGAGGGGAATCTTTTAAATTTTAATTTTTCAAAAAAAACATTTTTATTAAAAAGCAAAGAAAGATAAATTATCAACATAGAGAAGATATTATCTAGTCAAGCTCAACCTTCAAAAATCCTATCCTTTCAGTATGTGTGACCTGTCGGTGCCACTACATACTGACAGGAGTCTATCTGAGGGAGCACGAGGCTCAAGCCTCCTACGGCTAGCCACGTAGTCTCATCCACTCCCTAACACTCAGGTGCACCAGTATAGGGTTCCTATCTATAGGCTTAATAAATTTAGTCATTTATATGCACTTATATTTTCATCATGATCTATCCTAAGCTTAGGGCCTTGAGGAGAGGCCTACCCAAAAGAATTCAGCTGGAACCATTGCAACTACAACCATAGAATACTAACTAACTAATAAGAACTCTTATTCCAATAAAATTACAATGTCTGAAGAGAAAAGACTACAAGATTGACGTACTAAGCCAAAAGGTAACACTGCAACTCTAACTCCGCCTCTGGGCTCCTACTGCTACTCCTGAGCCTCCGGACCTGCAACTGAGCCTACTCGTGGGAAAGAGTAGCCCCCAATAGGAAATTGGGAGATTAGCCAAATTAATGGCTAGTGACATCCTAATAGTCTATAATAATATGAGACGACTAATCTTAATAAATTAAGATAAGATCTATCAGTTCTAGTAGAATCAAAGTTTGCAGAATGATACCTAAACCTATCAGTAGTCTATATTCACATGCAATTCCTACTGTCACTAGGTTATCTAACCTAAAGTCCATTCAATGTTCTACAGCATTAAAGAACAAACTAAATAAGACGCTCAGATAAAGTCACGAAGTCATCATGTAAACAGTCACTCAATTCTAAATTCATATATAGATAAAGCACACACTATCAAAATGTGAACCCCGGATATTTTGTTCATCCTGCCCCCGGTCGGGCATTACTATAGGGCCTTTTATTTCGATGTAGAGGGCCAACTCTCTCGCCGTGCATCCACCAACACCATGCACTAGTCACCCAGATGATCATAAGGGGTTTCCCGTCTTTCACGGTGGAGCTCTACCGCCCAACTTGCTTTACTATGGGGACTTCAACTCCCCGGGACAGGACTGCTAGGCCAATCCCTACTCGAGGGCACCTCCTATTGGCTTTACCACAACCCTTGCCCGTGACCCCTAACCTACTTAACTTCGGTTGTACGCGCAGGGTGGTTCACGGCCCATGCGCGCACGGGGTCCCTACCTTCTAACCAGGTAGATTCTCATATAACATATTTCAACATATACAATGAAGCTAACAAAGGTATATTTAATGCTTAACAATTTTTAACAATTTACCCCTGATCCCGTACTGCTCTCGCAACCCATACGACATAATAAATCAATAAAGTAACACACTCATCCCAGTGACCCGTATGCTAGGGTTGCCATACTCCTCTCAGGAGGGTGGGCTCCGATAATTATTAGTTATTCAATTTACTGATTAATTTAAGGGAATCCTAATTACGGTGTCCATACAATCAAGAGCAATCATTATTATTATTATTATATTAATATTTTAAGCATGCGTCACCGGACTCGCGACTCCGCATGTAAGGCGGGGTCCACTTGACCACATGCGACGATGCCCGGCGGGGCCCGCATGCAGTGTCCTGGACACCTACCCTTAGTCATTCTCATTTCCCACTATTAAAGACCACGCAAGGGTAGTAGATGTCACCTGGTTGTCGATCGCACACGACTCCAGCTAGTTGTCTCTGATCCGCCTCCGTTGGATCACCACAATCACAGTCTGATAACAAACACAGATCCAAATCACAACTCTATCGATTAAAACAGAAGAATCACCGACGAGGGTTCTATGCCAAGGATAGTCGGGCACCCTCGATAGGGGACCAACATTGAGTCGACAACACGCAAATCCGTGCGACTGAAGAACTTGAACCTAAACACTACTAGGCTAAACAAGTAAACAGAAGCTAAACCTACTCATCGAATCGGGCTCGAAGAACCCTTTCCGATGGTTCCAGTTTCGCTGGAATTCGACTTCGGTCGAATGGTTTCGGGTCAAACCACGTAGAACCGGTGAAACCGATCGCATGGTTGGTTCACTAGGGTAGAAGAGGTTCAAGGGTTATATTCTAGGTTTAAAAGGTAGAGCTCAATGTTTTGAGCACAATGCCGCTAGTTTCGTCCGAATCCGAGTTCGGACGATGAAACGGCGGTCAAACCACGGTACCGCGATAATATCGGGTCAAAGGATAAAACAGGGTATTAAACAGTACAATTACTATTCTAAACTATGCCCAACAGGTAGTATTTTCCGAGCCGGTCGAAATGGCGCTGGTTTCGTCCAATTCCGAGTTCGGACGGAGAAATGGCAGTCAAACCAAAATTCACTGGTTCACGGGTCTGGTTCAGGTGAACCAGACCGGTTCACTGCATGGGTTGGGTCTGCTGGGTCGGGTCGGGTCCAGGGTTTAATTAAAAACCTGGAAATTACTATCCTACCCCCCCCCATATCCTTCTTCTCCACGAGACCGAAACCAGCACGGGCTGGTTCCGGCGCGTCGGCGGCCGGCGGGAGGGGCGGCCTGGAGCGCCGGCGAGCGCTCGGCCGGCCTCTCCCGTACCACCCCCACGGAGGAGGCGCGGTGGGAGGCGGCCGGAGCGGCCGTCGGAGCCCGAGAAGTCGGCCGGAGATGGCTCGTGCGGGGCTTGGACGGAGGTCGGAGGTCGCCGGGCAGGGGCTCGGAGCGGCGGCGGTGTCCGCCCGTGCGGGCCGCAGCAAGGGAGAAGGAAGGGCCGGGGGTCGCGGGGTTGGGTCGCGGAGGGGATGAGAGGAGAAGGGTGGCTGACCTGGGGGTCTCGGCGTGCTCGCCGGGGCTCCGGCGAGGGGCGGGTCGGGGTGCTCCGGTCTTCTCCCTCCATCTCTTCTCCTTCTCTGACTCTCTGCCTCTCGCTCTCTCTCTCTCTCTCTCCCGTTCTCTCTCTCTATCTATTTCTGTTCTCTCACGTTCTCTCTCTCTCTCTCTCTCTATTACGTCCTTCTTTCTCTCTCTCCCGTCCTCTCTCTATTTCTCTCCCTCTCTCTCGGTTCATATATAAAGGGGGGGGGGCTGTTGTGATAGGGGTTGGGGATAGGGTTGGTTAAGGTTTCCTAATAAGGGGGAAGGGATAAGGACTAAAAGGTAGGGGTTTATCATCCCAAAATCTTACCCGATTATTCTCATCCGAATTTCGGATTTTAATAACTGGGGAGGGAGGTCAAGAGAGCCTAAATTATGCTAGGAGTCCGGGAGGCAGGCTCTAGGGCTGGTCGGGCTCGGTCCCGAGCCCTGAACCGGGCTCGGTTGGAATCCGGGTGCGATTCGTCCATCAACCGGACTGAAAAGAATAATCACCTGTAACTATCAAACCGGAAGTCGGAATAGGGCCCGAGAAGATTCGTTGGAAAGGTCTCGTCAACGAGAACGCGTCAGCGCTTGGTATATAATTTTTTGACTTCTGGATCTCCCGAAAAGAAGGAAAGACTCCAAAACTCAAAATAGTAATAACTATTCACCCGGGTGTCGGATCGACCCTAACTCAGGCTCATTGGAAGGCTCTCTCAGAGCCTCATCTAACGTATCTTGTTTCGTTACGATCCGATCATCCGATCTTTTGCAAGAAATAAAACAGCTACAACTATCGATAAATTATCGTTTTTCTAGGGTTTACCTGCCGGGCTGCCGAAACTGGCTGCGCATACACATGATCGTTGCACGGAACGCACCATCATGACATGCTCGAAGTTACGGAGAATGTGAACGTAAAATATCTCATAGGTTTACGATCCATTTATTGGGAAAAAGCCCAAAGAAAAAGTCTGGCTGCAAAAAGGCGAAACTAGCCATGGAGGATTTCTATTATTCTCAAATCTAACACCACAGGTGTTACAGTTCTGTTGGTTAGAGTGAGCCTTCTAAGGTTATTGTTTAGAGATGTCATGGGTTCTATTCAAACTAGTCTTCTTTTTATTCATGTTGCACCTAATATATAACGGATTAAAACCCAAATTAAATGTGTTTAAATTTCATACCCGACCCGACAACCCGGGGTGGTAGGAGGCGGTGGTCGGTGGCTGACGGTGATGGTCGGCGGCGGCCGGAGGTGGCGGTGGCCGTCGGCGGCCGGAGGTGGTGGCGGTGTCGGAGGTGGTGACGGCGGCGGCGGCGGCGGCCGGAGGTGGTGGCGATGCCGGAGGTGGTAGAGGCGGCCGGCAGCGGTCAGAGGTGGTGGCGGAGGGGCTGGGCACGGTTTTCGAGACGGGGGCTTGAATGAAGAACTCTATTACCTAAGGGGTTTTTATAGGCCTTTTTCAGGAATACCAAAGGTCTTAGGGACTTAAATGCAATACGGCCCATTATTATATTAATTGCTTCATCAGTCGATCCATCTCTGACTATTTACATCCGATCAGAAATCAACGGTCTATGGTTTCGCTGTCTTTTGATCTTCCCCCCCTTACTATAAATATTTATTTTTCTTAAGATTAGATAGGAAAGTTATAAGAGTTTTCTTGTTAGAGGGGAAAGTGTTAGGATTCAGTTGATAGGTCCCTAGTTCAAAACCTTACATTGACTCTCTTTTTCTTTAAATTTTTAAATGTTCTAAACATGCTCAAAACGTAAAAGTTTGTATAGGTTTTTTGATCGTTTCGACGAGACGGATGCAATGGAGTAGTCCGATTTTTATTTTAAATTTTGTATCAAAAATTCTTATTATATAGTTTTAAATTATATTAAATCATTAATATTTTTGGGATGTTACAGCATAGGTGTCTTGTAACGCCCCGATATTTTACGGATTAATTCAACCCGTATAATACTGGGGTGTTAGGAATAAAAACTTGATATAGATTAATTCCATCAATTATGGAATTCAACTGAGCCACTTTATTCAAAAACATAAGTGTTTGATACATTTCTTGAAAAATAAAAGCCTAAGGCTTTATTTCAACATTAACACTTCATATTTCTGCTCCTGCATCCTCGTAGTAAGGTGTATAGAGCGGATCTTCGATCCCCTCCGGTTCGTCCTCTATTCGTGCTTCCTCTACTCTTTGTCCTATAGGATCAGTCCCTGTAGGTTCATAACACCTGTAGGGGGAGGGTTTTTAAGGTAGGTGGCACGGATCCCGAAATGGGCTTAAGTGAAGAACTCTTGTTGAGGGGGGGGGGGTTTATATAGGACTTTTGGAAATACCAAAAGTTCCAAGGTTTTAATTGCAAAACAACCATTTACTGCACGTTGCGACTGCACCCGTCCGATCAGAAACGAAGGGTCGTCGGTTACGGTTACAGCTGCGCGACTGCACCTATCCGATAGGAAACGAAGGGTCGTCGGTTGAGATGGCTTTTGGTCTCCCCATTTGTGATATAACAATTATTTCCCTTGTATTTGAATTGAAAAGCTTTAACAGACTTTTGGTTAGAGGAAACAGGTTTAAGATTTTAATAAATGGATCCCTGGTTCGAATCCTTCTATTGGCTATATATATTTATACATATATACAATTTTTTTCTTTAATTTTTTTAATGCTTTAAATGAGTTCAAAACGTAAAAGTTTATATAGGTTTTTTGATCGTTTCGACGAGACGAGCGCGATGGTGCCGTTCGATTTTTAATTTGAATTTCTTATAAAAATTTCTTATAATGATCTTTAAATTATTAATTTATTTTGGGGTGTTACATGTCTCTACCATGGTCATTACCAGGGACAATATCTGTGGCCGACCGGAATCAACACGGTGCATAGATCGGTGAGCAGATCTGTTCAAAACCTTACATTGGCTCTTTTTTTCTTTAAATTTTTAAATGTTTTAAATGTGCTCAAAACGTAAAAGTTTGTATAGATTTTTTGATTGTTTCGACGAGACGGATGCAATGGCGCAGTCTGATTTTTATTTTAAATTTTGTATCAAAAATTCTTATTATATAGTTTTTAATTATATTAAATCATTAATATTTTTGGGATATTACATTGACTCTCTTTTTCTTTAAATTTTTAAATGTTCTAAACGTGCTCAATACGTAAAAGTTTGTATAGGTTTTTTGATCGTTTCGACGAGACGGATGCAATGGCGTAGTCCGATTTTTATTTTAAATTTTGTATCAAAAATTCTTATTATATAGTTTTAAATTATATTAAATCATTAATATTTTTGGGATATTACAGCATAGGTGTCTCTACCACGGTCATTACCAGGGAAAATATCTGTGGCTGACCGGAATCAACACGGTGCATAGATCGGTGAGCAGATCTGTTCAAAACCTTACATTGGCTCTTTTTTTCTTTAAATTTTTAAATATTCTAAACGTGCTCAAAACGTAAAAGTTTATATAGGTTTTTTGATCGTTTCGACGAGACGGACGCAATAGCGTAGTCCGATTTTTAGTTTAAATTTTGTATCAAAAATTCTTATTATATAGTTTTAAATTATATTAAATCATTAATATTTTTGGGATGTTACAGCATAGGTGTCTCCACCACGGTCATTACTAGGGACAATATCTGTGGCCGACTGGAATTAACACGGTGCACAGATTGGTGAGCAGACACCGGTGCACTAAGCCATGTTTCTGCTTAGGGTAAAACGATCCTGAACCCTGAGGTGCCACGTCTGGTGGGCTAACCAGTTGTGTGGTGCTTTTGCACACCAATATACAGAGGTCAAGTTATGTTACCCAAAACCATGGTGTACTGGGTTACTCAGCTGACGTCGCATCAGTGTGCCACTCCTGTAGGCTATCCACACCCCTAACGGGAGGTGCATTCCTTGGTCTGACCTACATCGTATTAAACCCTGGCCAGGTGGTCATCAGTTGGACGGTTGATCGAATCCGGTTACTCGGTAGAGTAATCGGAGGTACGATATATGTGGTCAACCTGGAAGGAATCGAGTCATATGAACACTTGAGTCTGACGGTATTCTCCACCGCTCGAGTTGTATCATGGCACCAAGTGGAGGGACAGCAAGTTTACCATACTAAGCGGAGAGCAGGGGTATGCAAGAGAACATAGTAAGTCCAGGGGAATTAGAGTTCGGCTTGTGTTGCATTCTGGGTGGGTATGCAGGCTAACTTAGACTCAGATGATCGATGGTACACTCGGGTAGTGTGTCGATCGAGTTCAAGTTGGAAACCATGAACCCTGGTCCCTGAAGGTTCCACCTTATTTATATGATGTATGGTTCTTGAACCATCTTCTCGATTCATGGAACGTAGTTAGAATAAGTAATTAATCCAACCCTAATAACCCTACGCTCCGTGTGTGAATAGCACTAGTGCATGGTAGATGCGTATGTACATGCGTGTATGTACTAGGGGAAATTCTGGAGTAGTACAGAGACACACGTAGTCATCCCCTTACCTTAGTGGGCTTCGCTACACGGGTGCGATGCACCGGTCTGTGTTGCAAGTTAACTAGTTGACTTTACTAGGGGCACTCTAGGAGTTTACTGAGGGCACCCCGGTGATAGTGAAATCACTAGTCATAACCCACGTAACTGCACCATGCTAGTTCTCGAGCGAGAGGGGCAACCAACTAGTGGCATGGGGGTATTTTGGGAAACCAAAATATCATCATGCATATGGTTGGCCGCCCCTAGCATATAGGGACATGCATGGGCCGGTCCCTCCCCTAGCTTGTAGGAGTTGCAAGCAAGATTATAGGGGGCGGGGGCTAAGTTCAAGGAGCTTTAACTTTTAGGGGCCAACCTTAATAGGGGGCCGCCTTATGCTACACGCCAAGTGAGAGGGAAACAAAGGGGGGGCCGACCACAACTCCCATACGCAAGGAATGGGAGGGCCGGCCCTATATATAGATAAGGGGAGGGAGGGCCGACCTCTCTTGATGATGCCCTAGCTGCCCCCCTCTTCTCTTCTTCTCCTCTCTCGTCTCCAACGCGTGTGTGCGAGGGTTCGGATGCGGTTCTTCTTCCTCGCATAATGAATTAAAGACGGAGAAGGTTCATTGCATGGAGGCACTCAGAGATCCATCGACGAGGTGCATGCCGTGCATCGTGCGAAATCGGGTGAACTTGAAGGCACTTCTCGCAATCTTTTGCTGTCCAGATTTTGCGCAGAAGATCAACGATGTTTCTACGATTCCAGAAGCTACAAAACTCCAAACGATCTCAAACCACTTGCAAAAGTTATGTCTCGAAGTTCTACAAGTGTAGTCCATATTTCAGCCAAATCGAAGTTCGGAGCAAAAGGTTATGGCTGTTGCACCGAAGGTATATTGAGCATATCCGATGCCATCTCCATTGATAAGAAGAAATTTGTCACGGTGAAAGAACCCGCACAGAGGTATGATCTCTATCATGTAGATCTAGTGTAGAGATAGAATATGCATGCATGCTAGATTATTCTTCTCGATAGATCAACGTTAGGGGGTCGTGTAGTTGCCATGCTAGATTCATACATGCACATGTGTAGATAGTTTCAATGAAAGTTTGATATGCAACGCACACCGCTCACATTTTTCGAACTTTCCATTTGCTTCCGCTGCGGGCCTCTACCAAGAAATTATTTCCAATAGGATCTACCAGATCTGGGGCCGGGAGAGGAGCGCCAGTCGGATCTACCGGATCTGGGTCGAGTGGAGCCGCCAGGATTAGATCTGAGGTGGTTCGCCGGAGAGATCAGAACATCGCTCTGATACCATATGACAAAGATTACCTAGCATGGAGAGAGAGGGAGAGAAGGGGAGAGAGAGAGGCTAGGTTTTGGGAGAATGGATAACCATCTCATTAGGCCATAGGCCAAATATATATGTGTCTACCTGTACATGTAATCTACTGGTATGAGTATCCGATACAGGAAATCTATGGGTATGTGTATCCACTGTAAACTATTACTAACACTTCGTAGTGTGTGCAATATCCAATACTCTGATTCGTTGTATCTTGGAAATAGATTGCCATAAGCCTTGTGAGTTGAAGACGGAAAATTCCGTTCTAAACATAGTATTCAACGTGCTTCATACTCCTAATTTATGTGGTTTGACTTGTGATTATCTTCTCTCAATTCCAAATGCCTAGTTCTTTGATTTATTCTATGTATATATTCCAACAGGTGATACTAACAATCTAGAAACACTAGTACTTCTGTACAACACATATCATGATCAAGTGTCTTTATGTTGTAAGGCAATATCCATTTTACGGATTGCAGATGAATATGAGTAGGAGACTCTAAATCTACTTATCGATGCAACATCATTTATAATATCGGTCCTTAGTTGTGAAGTATGTAGGTTGTTTTCGCAGAAGAACTAACTAGGACTGTCAATCGGGTCGGGCTAGCTTAATACACTTCCGAAAATAAACAGGTTGGGTCTTATTTGAGCATGAATTGGGCTGGGTTCAAACAGAGTTTGAGGTCCGAACTTGAGTTCGGACCGATCTCGGGATAGAATAGGTCCAACCCGTTTTAGGTTTGAACTCGAACTGCTTTTGTCATAAACCCGAAATTACCCTCTCAATCTCTCTTCTTCCATCTCTCTCGAGCACGACCACTCGCCACCGCCCTGGTCCAATAGAGATCGAGCAGCGGAGACTAGTGTGTACGGGTTCGGTTTAGGGTTCCGTTAGGGTTCGGTTTAGATCCCAGATATAGGTTTCATCCCATGGCCCATAGATCTTGGGTTTAGGATTAGGTTTAGGTTCAGTTGCAGCGAGTAGTTTGATGGTTTGCTGGTTCATTGGCTCAGTGGCATTGCAAAAGAAAATTTAAAATACTGTGAAGGACAACTTTCATCCACAGCATTTCAAAGGCCTTTAGCTTAATCGATCTCTATGTCAGGAAAGGCTCACTAATTCGATTTTCTACCTTTTATTTTGATCTAAAGTCAAAGTCAACAATCAGATTTTCACGAGACAAAGGGTTCGTTATTTTGGTCGGACCTTGATATCCAAGAGTAAAGACAACACAATATCTTAGACATCAAATGTTTGAAATTATAATATCACATGATATTAACTTATTTGTGTTTCTTTGTGACTTTAGTGCCCCCATGCTCTTTTTGACTTTAAACAATATTGTTTGAATTTTTTTTTTTAAATTGATTCTTTTTTCATAACCAATGACTGCAAGGGCAGTTGTTGCGGCCAGTGGTTGCGGCAGTGGAGGTGGTGACAGCGGTGGTTGTTGCAGCAGGTAACAGCCTTGGTGGCGGCGACGGCGTGGTGGTGGCGACAATGATGATGAGTTGATGGGAGGAATGAGTTTGGGGATTCAATTCAATTAAATATCTCACCGAATTATGATAGGGCAAATTGGTAAAAGAACAACACATCTACTTTTTTATAATATCTAATTTTCAGAAAAAAAAAATTGCAGGTCTTATTGGAAGGAGATCGAAGTAGAAAATGGGGAGTCTAGAGTTAACTAGAGTGAGTTCGAATCTTCTATATATGGTCCCGGCAACACAGTTGGACGGTAGCCGATTGATGTGCGCCATGTGGTATTAACGTCATCACACTTGTCATCACACTTGTCGGGCTGAGGATCATTCACTTGTCGTGTATGCTTGCCATCGGATCCCACCATAAATTGCACATCTGCGACCCTTTAGTGATATGTGGCACGCATCTGTCGGCTATCGTTTCCAACTGTAGATTGTTGTAACTGTAGGATATTCGAACTCATGAGCCCATTTTGCTAAGGAAAAGTGTTTCTCTACGGTACCGAATTAAAAAATTCGGTACCATGCCCAATCCATCTCTAACATCCACCTCATTTATCATGTATCATAGTGGTGGGAGCATTATTGTGGGGGTCATGAGATGAACCCTAGGTGGATACCTAAGGTCCACCATAGGGTCATCGGATGGTCCCTATGAATTTTAGTCTGGTACCCAAGTGAGTACCATAGAATTTCCCTAAGAAAATGCTATTAGAAGATAAAGGGGACATACCCGCAGACATAATGCTTAGGTGGGGGGCATCGGACAACGCTCAGTGCGCTCAGTGCGATGACTAATGTATGTCCCATTGTATGTTCAAATAGCAATGCCCTTTTGTTAAACCACGCACGTCATTTCGGTAATCACAAACTTATATAGTGTAAGTGCCAGCTAGGTGAGTTTGTAAAGTCTCAGAGGATTGGTACCCGATTAATAATTGGTAGGGGGCTGCCTTAACCCTCCCATAATTGAGATGCTGTGGGGTGCTCAAAAAAAAAAAAAATTTCATGAATCATAATAAAGCAAGTGAATCAAAAGGCATGCTTATTCATCTCAGTTTCCATGTGAGAGAAACAGAACATCTTTGAAGAGGAAGAACACATTCGAGTCTCAATTTACCATAGGATCCAACTGCTCACACGTTAGAGAGAGAGAGAGAGAGAGAGAGAGAGAGAGAGAGAGAGAGAGAGAGAGAGAGAGAGAGAGAGAGAGAGAGAGAGAGAGAGAGAGAGAGAGAGAGAGAGAGAGAGAGAGGTTAAACAGTAGAACAACGCCTTAAGCACCATAGTAGTCCAGTGCACATTCACGGATTATCCAGCAAGAGCCCGCCGGGGACGGGCAAAGCATTCGTTAGAGGAGGAACAAAAGGCATGCCAGGCACCACCGGGAAGTTCGGGATGGTCGGGAATGGCATCGCCGGGACCGCCGGATTCATTGGCATGCCCGGAATCCTACCAAAGGTGGGGATCCACGGGAAGTTGGGCACCGGGAGCCATTTTCCGGTGGCGACCATCTCGGGTCGCAGAGGCACAGAGGCAGAGGGCTCGGGCCCGGAGGATACCTGCAAGGGCTTGGATTCGGTTGCGTCGAGAAGCCGTCGAGCGGCGATGCAGCCATTGCCGCAGAGCAGGAACAGCACAAGGATGGGGAGTTTAAGATCCATGGCAGAGGGCTCGATTGGTGGTAAGTCGATCAAATGAATGGGATTTATAACAGGGGGAACCACAGTAGTAGGTTAGGGTTTGGTGCTCTGCAGTTAGAGAGAGAAGGGTTCATGACATGTGTAGCTATCCAGCAGCTTTTCTTCTGTCCACACACCCACCAAGCTACCATAAGCCCAACTACAAGAGGAGAGAGAGTTTAGCATGGGTGCAGGTTGTGTGGGGGGGGTTCAGAAGGGCACGACTCGTATGCTTTTGTGATTTTTGCATATAACCCCCTAATCATATTGATATTATAAATAACCACCACATTTTTTTTGCTTTAAGAACAACCCCTCACCTATTCCGATATTTAATAAAATCCCCCAGCCCCCACATCAACCTTTTTGCATGACTTTCTAAGTTTTTATTCATTTAACTCTGGGTAAAAGTAGGGGTGGCAATGGGTCGGGTCGGGTATAAGAGCAAAACACCCAATCCGAACCCGACCAGTTTAATAAACGGGTCAAAAACTTAAACCCAAACCCAACCCGCCTAATAAACGGGTTGACCCGACTTGACCCGTTTACTAAATAGGTCGGGTCGTGTCGGATCGGGTTGGCTCAACAAAACCCATATAAATCTGTCGGCTTGGGTCAAGACGGGTCGGATTGGGCCGGGTTGGCTCGGGTCGGGTCGGATTGGGTCAGGTTGACACACCCATTTGGTAAACGGGTCAAGTCAGGTCAATCAGATTATAAGTACAAACCCGACCCATTAAATAAACGGGTCAATCGGGTTGACCTGTTTATGACCCGAACCTGTTTAGGCCAAACCCAAACCTGCTAACTTCGAGTCGGGTTCGGGTCGGGTCAAGGATTGCCACCCCCAGCTAAAAGGCAATTTTATTAGATATCAGAATGTGAGGTGGCCATTGATAATATCAATTTTGTCTAGGGGTTATATACAAAATCCCCTGGATTTCACCTCTCCCACTAGTAACATTTATAGCTGTAATGCAGGCAGTGCTCTACACTTCATATCCAATGAGCAACTGAACATTCCTGAAGTTGAAATGCACACCAACATCAAAAAAAAAAATTGGGTTATTTAGACCTTGACCCCAACTTATATCCTTAATTAGACTTTAACCCCAAACTTTTCATACTTAGACTTTGCACCCAACTTACACCCAGAAGTTGAAAACCCATGGTTGACCAACATTTTGCTCATGCAGACCCCACAACACTGTACATTCCCTGTTGACAATACTACCCCTTATGACTTTGCCACCCATTTATAGCCGTTGAATGGCACAAGTTGTTATCAACTGAAGAGGCAAAGTCTAAATGTGGAGGGGTAGTATTGTCAATGTGGTAATGCACTCAACGTGAGCAAATGTTGGTCAACCACGGTGCACAAATGGGGGGTACAGTCTAATTATGAAAAGTTTGGGGGTCAAAGTCTAATTGAAGGTATAAGTTGGGGGCAAGGTCTAAATAACCCTAAAATTTTTCACCAAGTACTGGACATCAATATGACCAACAAGCTTAGAATGCTTGAAGGGGAGTTAGGCTCACACATCAACATGAGAGTACAATGAAGGACTTGTACATTTCATAGTGCAGAAAGAAGAGGAGACCACGTAACGCGATAACAGCATTCTCACGAGCAAATTAGGTCAGTCATGCATATACTTGAACTAGCTGACTCTATTCAACCTTCTTCGACCTGAGGTTGCCCTTGGGAATTTTACTCAACACGCTCTCATCCAGCTTCCGGAACTGATTCTGGAGCTGCCCAGAGAGTTTATAAATGAAGTCGTCAACCTGATCATCGTATCTCTCGTAGATCACTGGCAGAGTGTGAGCAGCAACAAATCCTGTACTTAAACAAAACAAAAGCTTGCATTTTCATCATAATTTTTTTTTTCAAGAGTAAGATTGACGAACTCTCCGACCCCTTGGGCCGAATGTTAATGCTCTAGTCAACTGGACTAAGAGCTCGAAGCTGTTTAGAGCAGGCCTTGAGACCCTTCACATGCCCAATTGCACATGTCGACATGCTAAATTGTTAAGGATTTAGCTTATCATTATAAAAATAAATTATCTAATTCACATCTGCAGACAAATAATGAATCCAACTTACCTGATTGCACTTGTTAATGTCATGGTCTAGCACAAAACTAAGCACGAATTGAGCGAAATTAGTATATATATATATATATATATATATATATATATATATATATATATATATATATATATATATATATATATATATATATATATATATATATATATATATATATATATATAACTTTTCTTTCAAAATATAAAAATAATTTGGAGACCACTCTTGAAAGACAACTGATTTTAGTAAAGAATAAATATTTTGATTACTAAAGCACTTGAGTGAACAAAATTTACAGTGTAATTCACTATGCAACTTTGTAAATTATTAATATGATTTCGATGAATATACAATTTACACGCAATAGTTGAGAAGACATTAAATTTATAAATTGGTTAGCACCCAAGTCGAGGCGTGTAATCACACTGCCCTAAGAACCCTTTTCGTGTCCAGGATTTTATGGGCGAAGAGCATTCCCTAGGTACAACCACCCCCGCCAGCACGGTCTCGCTCCTTCGTGAGACAATTCCTCTTCCCATATGAATAAGAGAATAAAGGTAGATGTAAAGAAAAGAAAACAAAGACAAATGAGAAGAATGGAGAATGAAGGCATAGAATTTATTTCGCCCTCAGAATAAGTATTTTTAGGAATTTGTGACGTCTCACGAGAATCTGCTTGGGCTTCTAATTCTATATGTCTCACTCTGCAGGGGCTTTGCTCCCTTACATAGAAAGTACCCGAGCAGACCACAGGCAACTTAAGCACCCCTTGGCCCATGGGTATGTACACACCACTTTCTGCGAATGGATCGTGCCTGAATCAACACACCACTTCGGCTCGAGCCCAGTGCACAAAAAAAATGCACGCACAGTGTTAACCTGCCTTTGCTCGCTCGACACTGTACCCAATAGCCCACAACCAATGTAGCTAAGGGGCGGGGAGAAATATAACCCACTCAGGATTTATTTAGTGATTAAAGCACCTAGTGTGTTAGGAAACCTTTCTTTTACTTTAATACTTCAAAATAACCAACACAAACACTTAATAATAGTATTTTCTTTATTTATGAAAGGTATCATCCTTTTCAATGTGAAGTAAATGCCAAGAAGAACTAAGTAAAAGAATTATAAGTACTAGCTAGACTCCTCACCGAGATAAAGAACAGTTAGAAAGTTGCACCAGCTCCCAATCACAGCAGCACCACACAGGCTTGCTAAAACCTGGAAAAAATTCCAATAGTTTGCATTCAAACTTTTGAGGCTTTATAAAAAGATGTAGAAAATTACTAAACATAAAGATCAAAGCACGAAGATTTGCAAGGGGATATCGCCCTTTTCAAAATGGAATCAATATAATGCCAAAAACATTCAATGAGCCATGCAATACTGATAATTTGATTAATTTCCATAGGAAGGATAAAGGATGAAAAAGCATTTCATTTTAATCAACTAAAAATATATTTTTCTAAGGGTGTTGGCTGATTGGTTGTCAAAATCTTATAGTAAATCGGAAGTTTCAAATATAAGAAAATTCCAGAATATAAGTGAGATTGTGAGAATAACAAATTCTATAAAGGGTCTCATATGCTCCACTCTACATAAGGTCATCAATCATCATAATCATTACCATCCAAGTCTTATACCATCAAGATGGGAACGATAAGAGGGGTGTTACCAAGAAACCTAAAAGGCTAGTTAGATGGTAGGGGACCTACCTTGCTGGTTCCGTAGTTTAAGTTCATTCAACCAAGGAGCAACCCTTAAATGTTCACCTAGAGTAGAGACATAACTGCATAAGGCAAGATTTGATATAAGAAATTTCATTCATCACTGTAACACAAATCATAAGCCAAACAGTTGAAATCAAACAACATTCCCAAACTCTACAAAAGGTATGGAAGTCAATTCCTATAAAGTACGTGTTTCAAGCACAATTCATGCTTTACAAAAGACTTGTAGTGTGGATGCCAAGTTCAGTGACCTGGTGTTCGGGTGTGCCAGCAACGACGATGACAGACAATGTCAGACATCAATCACGATTTCATTATGGTTTGACAATTAGCCATCAATAT
This sequence comes from Chamaelirium japonicum, assembly GCA_947650365.1. Lineage (NCBI taxonomy): Eukaryota > Viridiplantae > Streptophyta > Magnoliopsida > Liliales > Melanthiaceae > Chamaelirium > Chamaelirium japonicum. The sequence continues at coordinate 29,273,142 of OX393552.1, forward strand.
CTGTTTTCTGTCTTTTTTATTATAATGCATCGACATGATTTATTTTGTTTACCATATTGGATGGGGACTTCTGTTTGGTGTTCAAGTGGCCTATATACAGATCCCTAAACTTCTGAGGTTTCCATATTTTGAGCTCTTAATGTGTGAGTTAATTAGTGAAAAGGCGAGGGGGGGTTTTTTCTCGAAAAGGAGAGAGCCTCAATATAATTCAATTGACACTAGCGTCAATACATCGAAAAGATGAGCTTGAAGTCAGCTCGTTATTGATCAAATATGAATGAACGGAATTTTTTATCAGCCTTAGACAGGATAACTGGGTCATTGCCCGGTGCTTCCTAATTCGTCCTTGATTCTCAACTGCAAACAAGGTGCAATCTTTCCAAGCCCTAAATCTTTCGACTTGTCCTATTAACACCATTTGCTAGTTGTTATTATTTTCCCACATAAACTACTGGTTTGGATAGGAATCATCGTTACACGAACCTAATTTTTTGTTCATCAAACCTTGGAGATATATGGGAATCAAATGCAAATCCTTTAAACAATTAAGGTTTCTTTATCAAGCACAGAAATCCCTGACCTATTCGGAAGTCCTATCATCCAGACAATCACCTGATTCAGAATCAGACAGGTCTTGCATGCAGAATTATAGGGTTTGGTCTATTCGATATATAGTAATCACCTGCCAGCCCCAAATAATTGAAATTATTTGGCATTTAATTTTATCTAAATGATTGATTTCCTTATTACCACAGATCTGCTGCATATTTTCCATTCACCTTAAGAATTCTAGCATCATTTTGACTACAAATGATACCTTATAACAAAAAGAGACCATCATGACTCCTATCTCCAACAAAAAAAAAATTATCGGGATCATGCTTCTTTTAGCGATCTTGGCAAAAGATTGTAATCATGGTTTTAAATTTCAGTTTCGTGCCTGGTTTTGGTTCAGGCTGAAACCGAAATTTCAACATGAATGGTGTGAAAATTTGAAAATGGTCAAAAATGATATTTTTTGATGGATTTTTTTAATGAATTTTTAAATTTAAATCAAATTTAAGTCTTTTATAGTTGTGCATACATATTTACATGAATTAGTTTTAGAAAAAAGCACCAAACACATAGTAAGTTCGCATGAACCATGATAACCAAGGAGGAATACCAGTAAACTGAATAAAAATGATAATTATCATATATTATATATATTCATATATTTACATTGTTTTCATCACGAATCAATCATCTCTGCTCGTCCAAGTAATCTTTTTTTCGCTTGTCCAAGTAATCACATCATCATCAGCCCCTGAAAAGCACTGTAACTTCATGTTGACATTTGCACCAGCATCTCGCCTCTCTTAGCTCGCTCCCACTGAGTCTACCTCAAATCTAAGGCCACATGTTGATATTGAGCCATCTACTCTTTTGTCTCAATATCTGGCAGGTACTCGATGTCATCATCTGAACGACCCCTGGTGGATAGAGTATCAGTGCCTGTATGTCACTAGATCCATCTCTTCTTTTGCACCTTGAGGATTGTCCACTAATCTCTTATATAAATTGTCATCTTATTGACTCTATAGCAGTTGAAAAAAAAAAAAAGAACTACATGAGAGATGAAAAACATACTCAGTCGAAATGGAGTAAAATTTGAAGCAAAATCTATTAAAATCCACCGGAATGGAACGAAACTGACGATATCCACAGAAAAGGAGCAAAATTTGAAACCATGCTTGTAATCTTTTTGGCATAACGACTATTGTAAGGTTGTTTGCCTAAGGCTTATCATTAGTAACTTTCAAATCAATATTAATCATATTGGATTTCATTGGTGAAATTTTCAATCTATTGAGGACTTGTTCAAGTATGATTTTCCACTTGTGATGTGTGACAATTTATTTTGAGCTGTCCCAATGACTGTCAAAAGGAGTCAGAAAGACCAGGATGTAATATGCACATTAATATATGAAAATAGACCATTTGTTGGGGCCAGCTATATGAATTCCTATCACCAACATATTTCGAATCAAGCTTCATATGCGAGTTTTACTCACAACCTTTCTCATAAAACATCCACTCTCTCCACCTTACTGGCTCCCCAAAACACATCAAGTATAAGGGCAATCTCCAGCTTCTAGGTACATCAACACAACATTTTCATCAGATTTCTTCCTGATTCGTAGTTCTAAAGCACTCGTATGGTCCAAAGCCTTACTGTTTCACTTGTATGAAATGCTCAAAAATAACAGAATGATCACCTCATTCTTCTGCAAATTATCTATAATATTCATTGGCCATCTAATAAAACATATGCTTCATAACCACATATATGTCATCTAGAACTGCATAGCACAAATTTGGTTTTGGTTATAGCTATAAAGCACTTCAAAACATTACTCCAACATCATGGACAGAATTCACCCCAAACTTTAGTCAATGTACATTCATACACATCATTCACAAATAGCATGCACAAAGGTGCCTTGGCAACAAATATACATCAGTTATTAGTAGATAGCCAATGTGTGAGCCAACTGCACCTTTGAATTATTTTTGTCAGTCTCATATCTCAGGGACCTGGATCAAGACTTGGATTCAGTCGTATAAAATGGACATGGTGACTGGGTTAGTTGAAAGGTTGACAAGGTAGTCAAATATGTAACTGTTTTGATGTATTTAACTAAACAAGTAACATTTCAACTCGAATAAATATAGAATACGTAGACAAATAAGAGAGATCACAGAAAAGATAACAGGTGAAAATAATTTTATGTTTTTTCTTTTTTGGTGCACTTCTCCTATATTGAAAGCTATCTGGTTTGCATGTTACTGTGACCAAAAGCCGCATCTTTTTTGCAGGGGTGGATGACCACACCAAATTTGCCATCCTCGAGAGCTTGAATTTTGAGGAGGGGGCTCTTCCCATGAGGTATCTTGGCCTACCACTCATCTTGACAGAGCTAACTCATCTTGATTGTGCTCCCCTCATCGACAAAATCAAAAGATAAATTGGCTCGTGGAAAGTAAAATACCTCTTTCTTACGCCGGTAGAGTGAAGCTCGTAAAGTCAGCTCTCCATAGCTTTCACGTATTTTGGACCAATGTTTTGATTTTCCCGATCAAAGTGCTTACATTGATGAATATATTATGCTACGTCTTTCTGGAAAAGATTTGCATAAAAAAAACTGACCCCATTTGTTGGGACGCTGTCTTTAAACCAAAAAAAGCGGGGGTGTCTTGGTTTGAGAAACATATCTCTATGGAACAAGATTGTTTTTTTTTTTTTTTGCAGGAATGGAACAAGGTTGTTGTGTTGAGGCATACAAGGGTGGGGTAACTGTCAATTTTAGGAAACCAGGAGGATAGAAAAAGCGACCCTATTCTGCATACATTTCTTCTTCCATTTGATATTCATTTTTTCTTGATTTAGAGCATCAAAGGAGTATATGCTCCGCACCCTCCTTTTCTTCCTTTGGAGCAGTTGCATTGAAAAAATCAGTAGGCGATAGTTTTACTTTACTAGAAGAACAAATCAGCATAATACAATTTTTAGAAATTAATGGTTAATGTTGTGTGTGAAATTTGACTTATTACAGCTTGAGCCATAGGTAGCCAAAAACCGTTAGCATTGTGAACATAGTTAAAAAAAATCTTATCATAACAAATCCATAAAAAAATTTAGAACTAAACCATCTTTTGATTATAAAGCATCCAATTCATTGTCCAATGATCTTGTCTTTCATCACGTGGAGTTTGGATGAGAGAATGAGTCAGCAGTGATAGAAAATTATGAAACCAACATTCCAATGGTAAGAGTTTTCCGATGATTTTTTTATTATTTTATCTCTCCGGTGGGATTCTTTCATAACTTGCTAAGGGACATAATTTGGGTTTCTAGGCCTATAAATAACTATCTATTTGGATCATTTTATTTTAATATTAAAACTATTATAACCTAGTTGGAAAGCTTGCAACTCATTGATGAATACTCTCTTTCATGCTTTGAGAATTGGTGATTATATAAAAACTTTTATATGTGAATTGTATACCTAATAATATCAGTTGTTCTCTATGTAAGGAGGAGTTTTTTTTCTATACCACAAATATGCACAAGGTTAGTGATTGTATAGATTATAGCATGATTCTATGAGTTATATAGGAATGATTGCATTGAAACATATGTTCATGTTTGTGAGCGCAGAAAAAGATATGGGTCGTCTTTATTGCGAATCACACGAGATTACAGAGTGGCCGGGACCTGGGGGCTCGGGTGTGGCGAGTCTGGGCACGGCGAATTTTTGATCAGAAGATTGTGGGAGAGATCCTCTGGAGGGTCCCTTTGATCCGCGTCTCCACGTGGTATTCGTGCGAGAGCTCTGAAGGGGTTGCCCAGGACAGAGGTCTTTACAGGGTGAGGGTTTCTTGAGAGGCTAAGGAGTATCGGTCGTTGATTTTGTCCCGTCTGTGCTTCGCGCTTTCTCGGCTAGGAAGGTTTTGGGCTTCGTTCCTCGGTCTTCGTGTCTTCCTCGATTCTTGCTAGACCTTGGCGTCCTTGATCGTCGGTTCGTGGCGTCGATCGTGCTTTTGGCGTCGGCTTTGGCTTTGGCTTTCGGCTTTGGCGTGGCTCTGGCTTTTGCTTTGCTTTGGCGCTTGCGCTTGAACGTAGGCGGGTAGAGGCTTGCGATGCTTTAGTTCTTCCGGACTTCGCGTCGTATCGGCTAGAACATGCGGTGCTTTGCTCGTGACCGTCGTAGTTGATTGGCTTTGGCACGTGCGTTGCTTCGGCTCGGGCTTTACCGGTGCGTTTGCTTTGGCTTATTGCGTTGGCTTTGGCTTTAGCTTTGACTCGATCTTCTTCTCGAACGGCGATGGCTACTTCTTCAGGACTTCTTTATTCTTCCGGCTTCCTCAACGATTGTGGCGTCGGCTTGGCTTTTCGGCGGGGGTAGCACCGATCTTTGTGCGACGGCTGTAGCGTCGGCTTTTGTTGATGAAGACGGCGGGGGTAGCACCGATCTCCGCACGACGGTTGTAGCGTCGGCTTTTGTTGATGAAGATGGCGGGGGTAGCACCGATCTCCGCACGACGGTTGTAGCGTCGGCTTTTTGTTGACGAAGACGGCAGGGGTAGCACCGACTTCAGGCCTTCTTCTCCCAGCTTTCTTCTTCGTGCGAGGAGTCGATGCCTTTGTTGAAGACGACGGGTGTTGTCGGCTTCGATCTTCTTCTTCGGCCTTTGCTTATGGCGTCTTCGGAGCTGATGAAGATCGTTGGAGCAGTCGGGGTGACGGCGACTCCGGGTCTTCTTCTCCAAGCTTTCTTCTTCGTGCGAGGAGTCGAAGCTTTGATCTTCGAGTGCAAGGTCTTCACGTTGATAAGGACTTGAAGGGCCAAGGATTCCCGTAGGACGTGCTTGCCGTGCCTCGTGAAGCATTCGGTCTTCAAACGTTGGAGCTTCTCTTGCAGAGCCCTTTCGTCTTCAGCTTTTCGGACCCCTTGTGCCTTCCCCCACCCCTTCTATTAATAGGCAAAGGGGGGCGATTGGGAGAGATATGGCTGAAATCTTTTTGTTTCATCCAATATCTCTCCCCATAACCATCAAGATATTGTCCCCTTATTTGGGGAAACAAACTCGATCCCCTCCTTTTTAGTTGGGGTGGTTACGGGCTAGATGTGACTTGATCTTTGAAGATACGTCGTCATCTTTGCAACTTCCGGATCGCATGGCGACACAACGTCATCTTGTCCGTCGGATCGAGGGATCGTCGCGGATCTACGGCTGCGTAGACGTCCACGCCACCTCCCCTCGCATCGAGGCCGTTAGGATTTTTTTTCTTTTTCTTTTTTCTTTTCCTTTCTTTTTTTTTTTTTTCTTTTCTTTTTTTCTTTATGGCCGGCCCCACCTCCCCATGGGGAGGGGGGCACGGTTTTCCATGAAGGGGGGGCCGGTGGCCCCCCCCCTTTTTGTGTTGGGTTGCGGGTCCGGTGGGACCCGTTTGCTTTCGAGTCGGGCCATGGCATGCGAATTGAGTTCGCACGCGGGCCGAGTTCGCATGCGGGCCGTTGTGTGTGGGCCAAGTTTCGCGTGCGGGCCCATTTTGTGTGGGCCGGGTTTCGCATGCGGGCCGTTGTGTGTGAGCCAAGTTTCGCGTGCGGGCCGTTGCGTGTGGGCCAAGTTTCGCGTGCGGGCCATTGTGTGTGGGTCAAGTTTCGCGTGCGGGCCCATTTTATGGGTGCGAGTCGGGTTCGACCTGAAGGCCGTTGAGTGCGAGCCCGTTTTACGTTTGCAAGTCGGATTCGACCCGTGGGCTAATTTCGATGCCCACAATGTTATTATTCCTGATATATTATGAATTGTTGATTTCAACATGGATCTATTATATAACATGCAAAATGAATTATCATCAAGGTATACATCATTAACATCAAAGACAAAAAAAAAAAATTGTTAAGCGATGCCTTGGAGCAACTGTAGTTGTTATCTCAGATCAGTTATAGAAAGAATAAACATATTGATGAAGGGATATACAATAAGTTTACAGTTAGAGAAGTGTACAGTACTTCTATATTTTTCTGTGAATAGACTTAACAAGCAGGAGTAAGGCTGCCAATATTTTATGAATCAAACAAACGGACTACAAGGACAACACAGGTATAAGATGGTAGTTGCAAAGAAAAGTATATTTCGAGAGGATATGTGGCAAAACGAGGAAGGATATAATCAACAATGAGAAACATAAAAGGTTAAAATCGTACCAACAGCGGATAACAACTACAATAAAGTAGGCACAGCAAAAAGAGGGATATGGATTTGTTTAGAAGGGTTGGAAGGGGCATGATTGAAGAATTACCTACCTAAATGGAAGTTGTGAGTCTTGTGACGAATGATTATAAAAAGGCTTATATTCAAGGAACAAGTAGTTCTCAATAGGAAGAAATGGTAGACAAATAATAATAAAAAAACCAAATAGAAAGTTAAGGCTTATAATCGTTTTTTTTTTTTTTAAACCTTTTTTTGGTAAAGAGGTGAGGCTTATAAGTTATGGATATGATATCAACGACGACCCCCGAGTTCGGGACTGTTAAGCAGCTCATATCCCTTTTTGGGTTAACAATATAAACCATCTTCTTGGAGCTGAAGCATCATCAGCAGTGTTCTAAAAAGCGGTCTAGGCGGCCGCCTAGGCGGCGCCTAGGCGCTAGGCGGCCCCCCACCGCCTCGCCTAGGCCCTAGGCGCTCCAGAAAAGCGGCCAAGCTCCTAGGCGGAGCTAGGCGGCCGCCTAGGCGGTCTAGGCGGGCTGAGGCTGGCCAGGCGGACCAGGCGAGCCAGGCGGGCTGAGGCTGACCAGGCGGGTTGAGGCTGGCCAGGCGGACCAGGCGGGCTGAGGCTGGCCAGGCGGACCAGGCGGGCTGAGGCTGGCCAGGCGGACCATGTTTGCTTTTGTTCTTGTTAATCACTCAATCTTGAATTATGGTTATATACTTGTTCTTTGAAATAATGGTTTAGGATAATCTTGAACTTATATTAATTTTTAAACATATATATATATATTATATAATATCAAAATAATTAAAAAAAAGGCAAAACGCCTAGGCGCCGCCTAGGCCCCGCCTAGGCCGCCTAGGCGCTAGGCGGCCCCCCACCGCCCGACTAGCGCCTAGCGCTTTTTAGAACCTTGATCATCAGCTTTCTTTTTCCTATGAGAATGTTAAATCAACAGTTAGAATCACTATTGGCCACATTGATCCAAGCAAGCCCAAGTCCACATGCCAAATGGAATGAGCCTTAGTCCAGATTCATGAAAGCCCATTCTATCTTGACCCACTAGTACCCATTTTGTTACTGGGTTGACTCTGTCTACCTTGAGGTAACCAGCTAGGGTTTTTAAAACCATGATTGTTTGCAACTGCTTCTCACACTATTTATACTCTATGCTTCCGTGAACGACAATGGCAAGAGATAGGAGAAGAAAATTCACTGCTTCCAAACATTTGTTCCCTTGTTCACATATAATTTGGTTGAGTCCGTGCTCAAAAGAGAAATCAAAAGCCTCTATTATTTGAACTCTTCTATTAATTGGGGGTTAGTTTACTGATTCAATGTCAGTTAGTTCTTGCAGATCCGTCTCTCTTGCCTTTGACGTTTTTACACTGTCCATTCACCTCAAGGCCATTTGCATGCCGTGGAGTGCTTGGCAGAATATCAATGCCTGAAGCTCAATATACAGGTCCATATTTTCCCATGGCTTTTGTAAGGGGAGAGAAAAAGGCATGTGTGTGTGTGTGTGCACGCACACTATGCATTCAAAGGCGCTAGGCCGGCGCACTTAGGCGCTCCAGGTGAGCCTAGCGCGCCTAGGGGATTTTTCCGCTTTTTTAGGGATTTTATATGGTTATTTTTGGGGTTTTAACAACTCAACTCATCAAATGACTCATATTTTAAAGACACGCCTCTAAATAAATGATAACCGATAAAGTGGTAATGTTTAATAAGCCATAAAGCAGTAAAGCCAATCACAACACTCCCCATCATCTCCGGCCAAATCATTTCTATCATTAGGTTCTCCTCCTTCCTCCTCCCTAAGAAGCTTCTCAGTATTAGTAATAAATTTCTCTTCCTCTTCAACGTCTTTGTCAACATTAAAAGGGTTAACATGCGGGCCACGGAAAACAAAGGAAATGCGCCTAGGAGTGCCTCACGACTGACCAAATGCACACAAGGAGTCCATAAAAGCGCACCTAGGCGGACATGTGCTTAGCCCAGGCGCCTTCCATGCCCAGGCAAGGCGACCCAAGTGCGCCTAGCGCCTAAGCGCAATTTTAAATACATAGTGTTTGTGTGCGAGGTGATCAAATGAAAATCAAGAGTCATGCACTATATGAAAGGAGGACAAACAACATATCTGAATGCATCGGATCTCTGTTGTTGTGGAAAATACACGATATAGGAGAGACTAACATAGCCAAAAAAAAAATTCTTTTAACGTGATTCAACTAAAGTTAGCCTACATTCACGGATTATAACTTTCTTCATGGTGATCGCACACCACACCAGCGGAATGGTCTGTCTGACCATCTACCACACTCTGACCCTCCAATCTATCAATCGTCGACGATCCAGTGCACCCTCGTAGTCGTGCTCTGCGTCTGACGCCTCCTACGTCCATCGCCCTGGAACCACTGTATGTCCACGGTGTTCAGCACTTGGCACCTATCAGCGCCCTCTGCACGCCTGTTGTCCCACAGGTGTGCCCTTGGCCTCGGTGGCTGCTAGTTGCACTCGCCCCGCGTCTGTTAACGCCCGTGTTTGTCGACACACTCCGCACGCCTGTCATTCCGCAGGCATGCCCTTGGCCTCGGCGATTGCTAGCAACACTTGCCCCGCGCCGTTGATGCTTCCTGTGGCCTCTCCTGAGCTCGTGCTCTCAATCACAGAGTCTTCATCAGGCCACTCATCTGCACTTGGAAGCCACCTGTTATATGACTTTGCAGTTTGTTGCACCATGCTAGTGGCCTCTCCTGGGCCACTGCTCTCGAAAACGAAGCAACTGACACCCGTCGATGCCCTTCGCACCCTGTCGTCCCACAAGTGAGCCCACAGGTGAGTCTGACGCATTATCGCGCACCAATCGGTGTCTCGGTCCCTGTGCCCTTCAGCACCACCTCCATTATCCGTCGACAACCCAGCACACAGTTGATTGTGCCCATTGCAACCCTTAAGCAGCAAGTGTTTCGTGTGACTATGTCATTATGCACTCCACGCTCAGGCACTTGGTGCCTGTCGGTACCTCTATCGTCCGTCGATGACCAATCGACACTCGTCGGTCTCGCCTCCGTTGTCCGTCGACAGCAAAGAGAGAGAAAGAGAGATTGATGGGATAAGAGAGAGAGGATATGCTTTAGGAAGTCTTCGGGGTTTCTAATGATGAATTTTCCTGTCTACGGTAATAAAAAAGTATAAAATGCTACATATTGTTCATTCACGGTTTACTCCCCTGATAGTTCTAGCGCGGGGTGGAGGTATTTGATTAGTTTTAAAGTTCTGTTGCAAAGTAAAACCTGGCCTGAATTCAGGGGAGTATAGTGTACTATATACCATTTTTTATTAGTCAATTATGAAAAGTACAAATCATTGAACAACTAAGGTAAACCTCTAATCATGATACATGGCTAAAGATATGTGTATGGGAACTCATGGTAATGGCATGTGACGATGCTTATGAGAAAAGTCGAAACTTTTGGTATACAAGTATGCACTTGAAGCTTTTATAAAAGCTAACACATCAGACTTCACAACTTCGCACATGAAAGATTTTCTAAAAAACACCGACCTTCGACATTGCATACAAGCTTGCACATATGAGCTAGAGTATTTTAGTTCAGTGAATTTATTTCTTAAGCTTGCACATACCAGCATCTCTTGAATGGAAATTCAAAAGAAAACAAAACAAATATTCAGGCATTATCAAGTGGGAGCAACTTTGATTATATACACGGTTCACTTGCCCTTCATGTGCAAGGAAACAAAATAATAGCCTACGTTCAAAAGACAAATTCAGTGAAAACATATAATATTCTGCTAACTTTTTTTAGTCTAGTTCGTCAAACATAACCTCGAATTTTCACATAGAATCTTGGAAACCAAGGAACCAACACAACATAAGAGTAATGCGCAAGGAAAGCATTAATCAGATATTCCATGAATTGAAAAGTACCACAAGAAAGTGTTTCAAGTTTCTTCCACATGCAACATCTTGAATGAATCCTAAAAGCTGATTAACTTGAGCACCAATTGAGCCAGCAATTTGTACAAACAGTTCATCAGGCAAAACAAGACGAGGTACTTCAGACGGGGACCTGTCGGAGAAGGCAATTCATCATACTGCTTTCGACACATCATGCGATCAAAATTTGAGCAACTCAAAATACCTGTTTAATATGCCTGATGCATTGGACCAAACAAACTGAATAACCATTCCAATAACGAGCGCAAAGCATACAAGACTCAGAAAGTGATAATTAAGCCATTCAAAGAGCACCCAGATAACTGTCGCGATAGTCAAGACACTTGAAGATATCTTCTTATTCCTCCATAAAAACATATCAGCCGCTACAAGATCAAAGAGAAATTAATCACCAAATGTAATATACGAGCAACTATGAGTAAAAAACCAGGATTATTAAAGGACTAACATTTTCCACCGCCCAAGATCTTATGAACAGACTTCTGACGTCCAAACAACCTATTCATCTGGGTGGACACTGAACTTCCTTCATCAAAGAATCTCACAGATTTCTGCTTAGGAATGCTATCAGCGATGGTTTCTATTATATTGTTCAATATATTCTCAGCTCCATGCTCAGGCATTTTCTCCTCTGTATTAAAATAATTATCAAATCAGAACTAAGATAATAAACATTTGTTGTCCGAATTTAAACCCACTTTACTGGACTTCGAAATTAAAGAAACTATATACTGCCAATTAATATCACTAGATATGAATAGTAAAAGTAGGCATCAAGCGGCCCAAAAGGGGGATTGTAGTGTACACAAGCATTAGTACAAAACACAAAGTTGTTTCAGATAATATTTATATATATATATATATATATATATATATATATATATATATGATGCATCACATGTCATGACATAAGAAGATAAGATAAAAAGCAGCAATGCCAGCAACCTGCAAGCCTAACTAGCAAAAAACAGAGGGCAGTTGCCAGTTGGCCATCCAAAGGAGCAAAGGGCGGTCCGGTCCATTAGTTTTGTATTAACCTACTCCCTTTTCTTCTGGATTCCAAATTCTTGTGAAATTGTCCAACTTCAGCTTGTTTTGTACTCATATCTTAGTGAAGCTTGAAAATTTTAGATTGAGTACGCCTTCTAATTTGATTGTGAGTCCGAGCTCAAATTTAATTGGACTTCGTGCCCTATGAGAAGTGAACTAGCCTCCTAAACTAGGTGGGCCAATCCTATTGAATGTGTTTTTCACTTGGATTGTATGTTGACCCAAGCGAAATAGCTAGAATAGCAAGACATACGATATAAAGGGGCAATTGGCCACCAAATTCAATCACTCAATTCTCGAGCTCTCTTTACCCTTGTTTGCTGCAAATTTTTGTTGAATTTCCTTTGTGAGATGCCTCGGAACTAATTTGTGTGATGTCTATTAGAAGTGTGACGATTCTAGTAGTTATCCCCTCCCTTTTAATGATATAGTGTTATTTTTTTCTTAATTATGCATCTTATTTTCAATTTTTGCATAAAGATTAATTGGTTATCCTAGCCTTTATCCTAAATTACCTAGATTCCATCCATTGTTCAAAAACTCGGACCCAACTCGAAAGCCAGTCGAGTCGAGTAAACTCGGCTCGACTCGGACGAGTTTTATCCCAGTTCGATCTGACTCGGCCCACTAACTCAACTCAAAATATGGCCAAGTCGAGTTGACCATGGATTGAGATTTCGACCAATATCATGAAATTTCGGTCCGAAAGTTCGGTTTTGGCCGCTACCGAAACGATACACTTGTGCGAAACCCCGAAAGTCTGTACTTCGGGCGACTTCGGTCAAATCCTTACGAAATTTAGATCAATCCCTTTGGGGACCGAGAAATCACGTGGGTCAAATTAGTGTCTTTCAGTGACTTTCGGACAGACTCCAACCGAAGCCACGTGGGGCTCGAAATCCGACATAATCTTTTGGTGGCTTTCGGCGAAAGATGACAATTTCTATCATTTTGAATGGGGTTTTCGGTAATTTCGGTCGAAATTTGCCAATTTTGAGACTGATGGGATAAGCCTATAAATTGAACCCATTGGTTTCGTTGGAAGCCACAGATTTCGACCAAAAGCCCATGATTTCGCCACTTAGCTTCCGAATTTCAGCCGAAATTCCTGGATTTCGACCAGATCTCGCCAATATCTCTATCCTACCAGTACTAGAGTTTTCCATGCGACACGTGTACGCGTTTTCTTTTTACTTTTAATCACAATGAAGAGACAAATAAAAAGGAACAACAAGGGCAACCCGAAATACTTCCAATATACCTCAAAGAGCCATAGATCATATAAACCTCAATATACATAGGCACACACCCACATGCTCATTCCCTCGCTCCAACACACACACACAATAAAAAATTTAAGGAAGATATCGCAGGGCAACACTTCAATGAAGCTTCATTTCCACATATAGAATGTACAAGAATCAAGAATTTCATGCTCCTTCATCTTGCACCCAAACAGCGGAAATCCAAATTGGAAATAAAATCTAGGATGCAGCATTCTAGGGCTGTTCATTTCACAGATTCCATCCATGATCCCAAACCCTGAAGGATCACCCAAAACCATAGCTGCTCACATACAGAGCAGATGAAGGGGTGAGAGAGGGAGGAGAAGAGCGGGCAGATGGCATACCAGTTGAGTCGACCGGTCAAGAGGCAGGAGATTAGGGCTCCCGAAGGAGAAAAACCTAGGGTTTCGATGGAGACGAGGGGAGATGGAAGGAGGTGAACTGGCACCTGCTACTTCAATTATTGCCGCCAGAACTGTCTGCAGACGAGTGGCCTGAGTGAGGGGGCCCGGTGACAAGTTGTATGGTCCGGAGTGAACCTCCAGTGTTGCGTAATGCCCCATTTTTAAGTGGGGGGAATGTATGGTCTGGGGATGCCTTCTGTGCGATCTAGCAACGCTATTCCTATGAGACCTCCAAACACATACTGACATCCAATCATCAGTTTGTTAAAATAGAGACATGGCATCCAATCGCAGCGTCGCTTTGCATTCCGATCGGGACCGATTGCGTTTCACCTCGTGCTGGGAGCAACTGGCGGCTATGATCGCGATAGTACGAATTTGCGGCGACAAGCGCTCAGGAGATGCTACTGTTCGAGCGATGCTTATCCCCCAAGCGTCTACGGTTGAAAACATGATCACTTGAAATGCAATCACGGTGTCCTGTTGCATTTCGGTCGGGGCTGGTTGCGATTAACCGGTTTGGCTGGATGCAAATGACGGCTGTGATCGTTGACAGTTTCGCGACAATGTCCCCTTGCATTCACAATCGCGTGGCATCCAATCACAGCGTCTCTTTGCATTCACCAGTTGGGCTGTGTGCAACGGAAGACTATGATCGTGACACAAATTTTATGACAAATAGTATCTCCGAAGATTCTATTCTATGATTTTTTTTTGTAAGATAATGGGTCTTGTTTTTAGTGAGATAGTCCCTGTGAAAAATAAATGTCCCACCATTAGTGAACAAACAATGTCCGACCAAAATTGGTGGAACACTAATAACCTGACAAAGTGGAAAAAAATAAAATCTTTGAGATTGGTTTATCCGGGACATTGGGCAAAAGAACATGAAACAAATTAAAAATTTTCGGATAAATCAATGCCCAACCTATTTTACTTGTCAAAAGAACGGATCCTAAAAGTAAAAGCAAAATGCTATATTACAAACTTATTTGCCAATTTGACGTGGTAGGATTATAACCATCCGTTGCACATAACCCCAACCGACAAATCTTACTCAACCATGCAAACGACTCAGTGAATGAGTGGCACATCAAGTTGGCAAATACCAGTGCTAAAAAAAAAATTTTAAGGTACCACCAAGTGGCCAGTACATCACCTGTTAGTGCACTCAGACATAGCTCATTCCTACCCCTCAAAAAAAAAAAGACATAGCTCATTCGTCACACAGCTGATGTTATTACGAGCTATGTGGCATGGATATGGAACACTTAGGATGAATGTGATTTTGTTCACATGCGCGAACGCTAGCTCACGTACGTGCTCATTGACCAAAATGACCGCATGAGGGGCCCTCTCCTAGTGATATGATGAGTCCTACTTCAGAGCATACAGCTGTTTCGACCAATGAGTGCACATTAGCGTCACGCACACGTGAACAAAATCACACTCTCTTAAGGGATACATGATGGGATCATTACTATTTATAAAGTTCAAACAATATTGTGGTGCCAAATAATTTTTTCATATTTTCTTACTATACTTATGTGAAATCCGATCACAGTCGTCCATTTTGCCTACCAGTCAAGATTGAGCGTGATTCATTGATAGGAGTTGTGCCGATTTGATAAAACAAATTTATCAAACTATTTCGATATTATATTATTTCTCAAACCTCTCAAACGTTTTATCCTAAGAATTTCTTTTTGAATACTGCCCTACTTGGGCAGGAGCCTCTTACTGAGATGGCATGGTCGAATCCTATTGGTAAAAAAAACGGGTAGTTAGTTGCAAGTCTACAGTAATATTTCCATTTGATTAAGATGACAACTATTTTATTTACAATATGTCCACCGAATAAAAGTTTGTTAGAAACTGATTATTTTTCATGTTCTCTGCACACAGGATATCTAATTGTAACCATTTTTTTATTCCTTTTTTTTTTCAAAATGGTAAAAATACTCCTGAGATACTGTTTTGAACGAAATCAGAGGGTTCTTTTTTATATCATTTCTTTTTTGGTTCGAGCTGCAATGGAAGGACCGATGTGATACCATTATCTTCCCTTCTTAATATTTGATATTAATAATGTTAGCATATAATTTGGATATCGATTGAGTACTATTACCATTTATATGAGTACTATTTTACTGGTTCATGAGATTGTAATAAGTTTTAATTTTTTATATATATATCTGCAACTAATTATTATTTTCAGTTCAATGAATGGAGATTACACAGGTGCATTTTGTATGTTTAATTCTAGCACAGTTGTTGTGCTCTAAGAAGGGATTCCATTTATTCTTTTCTTGTTCAGTGTTTATGTAATAGATAATTGTAGCTCACGTTCTATAGGTCTTTCTTATTCGATTCATGACTGTGACAACATCATATTGATATATAATCTAGATTTAAGTATAATGATCACCCACTATTTGAATTTGAAGATGGATTGTAGCTTTGTAATGGTGACCGATAAAAGTCTCTGTACTGGTGGTGCTGGTTTAAATATTGATGTGATGTTATTATGTTGTGGATGAGCAATGTAGGTTTGATAGAAGTGTAAAACTCAAGCAAGTTTGTTTTCATGACGAGAGGGAGCTATCTAAAAAATAAAAAAATAATTTAAATAATATTGGACAGATATTTTAATTGGGAGTTAATGATTTTAGAAAAACTTTATTGAAGTATTATACGAAAAAAACGATTTGATTTCAATTATGTGAATAATGACTTGAGGAGGGTTATGACAGAATATTCTACACTAGGTTGTTTTGGCCGTGTTCATGTCATTACTAAAAGTTATGGCTCTATTTTTTTAATTAAATTTTTTATAAATGAACACTCATGTGGTAGTGGTCTTCGTATTTTGAAGCATTTAAGGGTGAGCACAAGTGTTATTTATGATATTGTTTCAAAATTAGTACAATAGAAGGTTCTTATTATTCCTATGGATATTAAGGGTCTTTTCAAAGGCAGCTTTGGATTTGATATTTTATATTTTCATGAATGAAATGGTAAAAATAAAACTTTGAAAGGAATATATGGAGATGATATATTATCTTTTGATAAGTTAAGATGGTACAATAAAGTTATAATAAAAAACTATCATTTTAGCTGTAACTTATAATTAAAATGAAAAGTTATTTTAATTAGTTAAAATAAAAATTATATGGAAAGCTATAATTAATGGTCTTTAAAGACCATCTTTTGATAAGTTAAAATACTCTTTATTATCGGAACTCATGGAGAAAATATGATTTTTAAATTTTTTTGTTGCATATGGTGGATTTATCTATGAGTTTCGATATTAAAGACCATTAATATTTATTGATTGGACTTTCTTAAAAAGCAAATTTGAGTGTGTGTTATTATAGCTGCAACCAAAAAAAAATAAAAATCGAGGTATACACTTTGGTTATATTACTTAGTATTTATTTTTATTTTAGGTAACGGGTGATATGTGAGTATCATTTGTAATTAGTTGTGTATTGTATGTTATGTTATGAATGTGTTATATTATGCATGATTTTTATTTTATATAGTGATAATATGAACTTGACATTTGGTTATATAATAAGTTTCCTTTTCTTAGTCTTTTCACTGAAGTAGCAGTTGATATTTTTTGATTTACTATTATATTATTGCTATGTGAATTTATATTGGTCTAAATATTATGGATGTCAGTAATTAGTGAGTATAATTTATTTTCATCTGAGTATCATTTTATATTGTATCGTTTATATGTTAATTCTATATATATTTTGTATTCATATTTCAAATTATATCAATTTTTTTTTTCTATTAATATTAAATTATTACTTCTATATGATTCATGGTCAATTATTATTGATAATTTTTTTTATTTATAGTTATATGTGTATCATTGTATATTCAGTTTTGAAAACTTAATTGTAATTGTGTGAATTTTGAATATTGTATAAAATTAGCTATGTAGTGTATGATAAGTTATTTATATAGTGCTAATGTTAAAAAATAATTTTGTTATTGATTGAGTATTATTCCTATTTTTCTGAGTAGTTTTGTATAGGTAACTATTTTTATGTTTTTTTTATTACTACTATAGCACTAGAAATCTTTCCACTAACCATTGCAATTGTTGATGCTGAGAACGAGCCTAATTAGGTTTTGTTTCGTTTGTATTTGTCATGAATATTAGATGTTGATTATGTTGTAGCCTTTATATCTGATAGGAATAAAGGTATACTTGAGGCTATAGTTAAGATATTCCTATCAAGCTATCATGGATTTTGCTTACAGTATTTGATTAAGAACATGAAGGATAAAATTTCAGTTTACCATGGAAAGAGACACCATAAACGATTGGTCAGGTTATTTACGGAATATGCTTATGCTTCAACATCTTTCTTGTTGATTGAGAAGTTGATTGAGTTTAGAAATACTAAAAAGAAACATGTTTTTGAATTCATTACTTATCTTCCTGTTAGAGGATTAGTCCCACCTTGATAAAGTAGAGGGTGGAAACGATCCTTATATGTATGATAGGACCTCATCTCAACATCTGGGTTTTGGGATAGAGGTAATCTCATATTGTATTAGAGTTGGGACCTGCTCCGAAAGCTTCGCCTAATTATGCCCTTGCTATGCATGTTCTGCGTTAGGGGGGTGTTAAGATGGTCAAGCCTCACATGATTTAGTCCCACATCGATAATAGAAGTGGATTACTCCCCTCCTCAACAGGTAACTTTTGGAGAGGAACTCGAGTCGTCACAATACATCAGAGTCTAACCATATCACTCACCTACCAGGTGTGATCCCCATACATCTATCATCCACGTGACAAGAACCACAAAAAGATTGGCTTACACGTGAGGGGGGATGTTGGGGATTAGTCCCACCTAGGTTAAGTAGAGTACGAAAACCATCCTTATATGCATGATGAGACATCATCTCAACACCTGTGTTTTGGGATAGAGGTAATCTTATACTTTCAACTGAGAATTGGACGAGTGCTTATTTCAGTTGTTGTGGTACACGAGATAAGGTTGAACATAGCAAAATTTTATAAGCCATATATCCTTGAGTCATGTAATCTATCGATCACGCAGATGGTAAACAACATCAGGATTAAAACTATGGATATGATGGCAAAATGGTTAATTGCTGGGAGAAAATGGAAGACTATCTTATGTCTAGAAATACAGAAGAGGCTTGATAAGATTTTGAAACATGGAAGGCATTGGAATGTTAGTTATTCTAATGAGTCTGTGTTTGAGGTGTATTTATCTCCTTTCATTAAAGTTGATCTTAACGAGAGTCATATTATTGTCGGTAATGGACCATTACGGGTTTTCCATGCTCACATGTAGTGGTTGTCATTCAGAAGGCTGGTCAGAGCATATACAATTACTGTGAGAATTACTTCTACTCTTTTTTCTATATTGATTCGCATTATGTATCTATTGACCCCATTTGTTATATGGATGTTTAAAAGATAAATTATTGATAAGGCCACCGATTACTAAAAGATCTCTTGAAAGACCCAAGAAGAAAAGGATAAGACTATTTGGTGAGGAGGCAAAAGTCATTAGGTACAGTCGGTGTAAAAAGATTAGACACCACAATAAAAAATCATGTAGATCTATAATTGATGAGTGATTTATTGCGATCATTTTTTTTTCTTGGTTTGTAGTTTATCTTTTTTTTTTTTAATTATAGGTTATCTTATGTTTGTAGGTTGGTTGTATTTACTTAAGCTGCATATATATTTATAGTACATGGAAGTCAGTACCAATTTTGAAGATATGATTATCCTTTTATGGTTTAAATATATATAATATATATGAGATGTTTGTTTTTAACTTTTTTGACTTGTTAATTTGTTATATGTTTTATCAAGACACGTAAAATTCACTTGACATTTCTATAAAATTATGGTACAAATAATTAAGTATCATTGTTTATAAAATGAGTACCATTTTATAATTTTATGTCTATAGTATATATGGGATTTCATAGCCCTGTTACAGTGCTATGTATGTTTAATGTAGTTATTTAGAAAGTATCTTTAATTCATTATATTGTCCATTATGTAGTATAATGAGTATCACTTATTATAATGAGTGATACTCAATACAATAAGTATCAATAAGCATATCACGTAATATATTTTATTGTAAAAAAAAAAATCAAGTACTATATAAAGTTAAAACCCTAGAAAGCACAATTGCATCAGAATAAGTATTTTATTATAAAAAACTCTATTTATATATTTTAGATAAAACCTTTTTAATACAGGAAGCCCTATTTGATTATGCAAACCCTAATATTTGAGAATAATTTGATTTTTATTATCGTTTTGAAGAGGATTTGGTTTAAAAAAAATTTAGAAAGATATTTTCAGATATTTAAATGAGAAAATAGAAGAAAATGAGGTTAAATTTAACCTAGGGTTTTATCCCCCGTCCAATCCCACCACGAGGGCACTTATACTTACGAGAAATTCAAAATAATCTAAAATAGGTCAGAAATACATCGAGGATGGTTTTTCTTCAATTATTTCTAAATATTTATTTATAAAACCAGGTGGTTTTAGGGTTTTTGAATGGTCAGTTTTGAAACCAGTCGATTCTGAAGATAACAAATCTATTTTTGTAATGGATAACTATTATTTTATAAATTCAAGAACTTTTCATGGGCATATAAGATCTTTTGGTACCCATCGAACTCAATGCAACTTGATATTTAAATCTAGATCTTTAACGATATAAATTTTTTTATTGAGACCTAAAGTTAAAGGGATGTTAAGGTGATTGATTAACACTTAAATGTCTCACATTAGCGCCCCTAAACCTATACTCGTAATATTCATTTTATAACCCTATCTGTGCCCCTACACGTTTTATCTTGCACTATAGAAAAAATACTAATTATATGGAAAAAAAAAAAAGGCTAAGAGAATAACGTCATAAGGTAGATCTTGTCGATATCTTAAAAACAAGCCCAAGAACGCCTAATTCTGACACCCGAATCAAAAGATATGAGCGAAATAAGACGATAATGCGATGCAGAAATTACACTGGTACCCAGGGCGAATATCCGATGGGTTTACTTCTAAAATCTGATTTTCTAATCGGATAACTATGGTTGAAGGCGAGGATCATTAGAGAGAAAAACCTAATTATAAAAGGGAGTCTTCTACAGCTGAAAAAGAGATTCTCAATTAGTTTTTCATTAATGATGGCTCGGAGAGGAGAGAAGAAGAGAAAGCCGCCATGGAGTCTTCATCGATCATCTTCATCAACGCAACAACATCATCATCTCTATGCTAGGCTAAATCTCTTAGCTAGGGTTTCGATGAAACCCTAATTTTTGTACATGGATTATTTTTTAATTAGGTTTTTCTATTTCTATCTGGATCTTTGTATGGTATCTGAACTTAATGAGATTGGATCTTGTTTAATCTATCTTTGCATATTTAGAAAATGAGATTTTGCAATGTTTAGATTAAAATTCGTATATTGTGCATGACATGCATATGCTTATCTTCTCCCCTATCATCGGGCAAGAGATGAATCATGGTTAGAGAAGATAGTCCGTACTCTGCAAGGATGGATTGTGCCTACCAAAGATGCATGCCATATGCACGATGATAGAGTATATTCTATTATTTAAATTATACCTATAATTATTGGATGAGATGAATCATGCTAATGGAAGATGATTCGTGCCCAATCGGAAATGGATCATGTCAACCGAAGATGATTCATGCCGTTAACATTGTAGGACCTTTCTTGAGACACCATCAGGGCTTTAGTCATGAGGGGTCGATCTATCAAGTGAAAATAAGTAAATCCTAATTAGCTTAAAGTACCCAAGTATAGAACTAGTAGTGGATTCGATGCCTTAGATTCTCTCTCTTTAAATTTCATCTTAATTAATTAGGTGCTTGTTTTTGCATTAGATATTACTGAAAACCAAGACCCATCTAGTTGTGCTTGAACTCTATTGATAGTAATCGTGATCCCTGAGAAGATACAGGATTAACCCTATAACTATAACTATTTACCATAATAATTCGGTATGATTCCTGATCGATAGTGATCACGCAATCTCCCCCCCCCCCTCCCCCCCAAATGGCCCAATCCCCTTCTCTTTTTTTTTTGAAGGGACCACAAAGTACTGTGATTGGTACATCACATGTACGTTAGTGTGCTGGCACAAGATAGACCGTACTTGTAGCACTTAGTAAAACCCTTGACCAAGGTCACAGGCTACATAGGTCTTATCAATTGAGCGATCAGTTGGAGATAACCCAATCCCCTCCTTTGCTTCTCTTATTTGTCATCACCTACTCACTCCTTCCTCCTCCTTCCTCATCTAGTCTTCCCTATCTCCCTCCATCTTGTACCTCTTCCACCTCCTTCCTACTCCTCTATTACCCTCTTCTGCTACCATCACTATCCTTCTTCGGTGAGTGGAGCATCCTTGTGTGATTCACTGCTTGAGGCACCTGCATCTTCCAGTGTGCAATTCACCAAAGGGGCACATGCAACTTTCTGACTGAGTGTGATTTGATCTCCCCATGCTTCCTTCAATGGTCCCTTTCATCTCCCCTATAAATCTATAAAAATAAAGCCCTTCTTTTTTTTTTTCAGATTTTTATTGATAAAAGAAAATCCCAAGTACTGATTTTGCACTTTCTCTACCACATTTCCCCCAATTCTTTCATCTATCATCTTGCCAATTCCTTGGTGTCCACCCCTTCAATCCTATCTTTTCTTTTGCAAAATTTGCACATCATCCTCTGTTTTAGGACTACTTAAGCGCTAAGGCATTGAAAACAAAACTTCAAGGAATGACCATAAGAACATTGATGCTTTCAGCTAAGGTTTTAAATTTTGTTTTCGTGTCTGGTTTCGATTCAGGTTGAAATCAAAATTTTAAAATTTTGAATAAAATATTGGAAATTTTTTGAAATGATCAAAAAGGGGTTGATGGATTTTTAATTTTTTTTATTAATTTAAGTCTGTTTATAGTTGTGCATACATACCTACATGAATTGTTTGAAGAAAATACAAACCAAACACATAGTAAGCTTGCATGGACCATGATAACCAAGATAGAAAACCTATAACCTGAAGAAAAAAAAAACACTAATCACTATATATTTATATAAATTTATATTGTTTTCATCACAAAGAAGATAAAACCACTCATCTTCGCTCGTCCAAGTAATCTATTCTTCATTTGTCCAACTGAACTCATCATCATCAGCCCTTGACGCACCGGCACCACTTAAACCTTAAGCTGACATTTGTGCCAACATTTAGCTTGTCTCAGCTCGTACCTGTTGGATCTGTCTTGATTATTGCATGTCGATATTTGAGCCCTCTCCTTTTCTGTCTTGATATATGGCTAGTACTCAATATCATCTGAACGACCCCTGGAGGATGGAGTGTTATTATGTCTGGACTTAATGATGAAAACTAATTATTAAATCCTCCTATGTATCAAAGGGGTGACTTTAACACCCGTATCTGTATGGCAAAAATATAAAAAATCTCATAGCTAGGGGGGCTCCTACTATTGTGGGATCCTTATTCATATAGTAGATTACAAGAGAAGTCCAAGTAGGGACCACTCTATTTGACAAGGTCGACTACATTAAATAGGGGTACATATATGTATCAAAGGGATGACTTTAATATCCATATCTGTGTGGAAAAAATATAAAGAGACTCATAGCTAGGATGAGTCCCATAATTATGGGATCTTTATTTGTATAGTAGATTACGAGAGGAGTCCAAGTACGGCGAATCCAGTTGATAAAGATGACAATATAATAGGGGTACATCTATATATCAAAGGGGTCACTATTAATACCCATATTTGTGTGGCCAAAATATAAAAAATATTATAGCTAGGAGGGTCCCACTATTATGGGATCCTTATTCATGTAGCTTGTTATGAGACGAGTCTAAATGGGGCCCACTCTAGTTGACAAGGTCGACTATATTATAAGATGGTATATCTTGGTGTCAAAAGGGTGCCTTTAACACCTGTATCTGTGTTGCCAAAATATAAGGAGTTCCATAGTTAGAAGGGGTCCTACTATATGGGATCCTTACTCATATAGTAGATTACGAGAGGAGTCCAAGTGGGGCCCACTCTAGTTGACAAGGTCGACTATATTATAGAGGTGCATCTATGTGTCAAAGAGGGGACTTTAACACCTATATTTATGTGGTCAAAATATAAAGAGTCTCATAGCTAGGAAGGGTACTACTATTGTAGGATTCTTATTCATATATTAGATTACGAAAGGAGTTCAAGTAGGGCCCACTCCTGTTGTCAAACTCAACTACATTATAGGAGGTACCTCTTTGTGTCAAAGGGGCACCACACCAATACTGTTAAAAAAGGACGGGCAATGATCATCGTTTTTCAGTCAGTCATTTTTCAATGCCCGTCGTTTTTTACCACTAAAAATAAATAAATTGACCGTTTTTTATTAATCGAAAAACTTTGTCCGTAGTTTATTTATATAGTTTATTCCTCAAATTAGTGTAGTGGGGTAAATTTAATACCCATATTTGTATAACCAAAATATAATGAGCCCCAAAGCTAGATGAGGTCCAGCTATTATGGGATCTTTATTCATGTAGTAGATTATGAGAAGAGTCCAAGTAGAGCCCAATCCAGTTGACAAGGTCGACGATATTATAGAGGGTATATCTATTTGTCAAATTGGTGACTTTAACACCTATATCTATGTGGCCAAAATACAAAGAGTTTCATAATTAGGAGGTAGGGATGGTAACAGTGCAGTTTTGGGCAAAACCAAAACCACACCGCAATATCGAACCGTCACACTGAAATCGCACCGCACCGCGATGGTTTACCATTATGTTAAACTGAAACTACATCATGCGGTGAGGTGTGATGCACCGTGATTTATCATTATAATGGCCTAAACGGTGCATTTTTATGTGGTTTTGGTCAAAACCTAAACCGCATCACTATACCAAAGCCGAAAACCAAAACTGTATCGCACCGTGACGATTTTATATTTTAGAAAAGCAAAACCGCACCATATAGTGTGATTTATCATGGTTTTTTGTTTTAAACCGCACCGCAGCCATCCTTATTAGGAGAGGTCCTACTATTATGATATTCTTTTTTATATAGTAGATTACGAGAGGAGTCTATATAGGGACCACTTTAGTTAACAAGGTCGACTACTGTGGGCATTAAAATTAGCCCACAGTTCAAACCAGGCTCGTAGACGGTCCATGTACAAACTTGTCCCGCATACAATGATCTAACTTAAACGGACCCTAGTGGGCCCATCCTCAAGTGGGACCTACTGGTCCCACCATTCGAAGCCAAATAGAGACCAGTTGGCCCCACCCAAAATTAGGGCCCACCGGCCCCC
This sequence comes from Chamaelirium japonicum, assembly GCA_947650365.1. NCBI lineage: Eukaryota > Viridiplantae > Streptophyta > Magnoliopsida > Liliales > Melanthiaceae > Chamaelirium > Chamaelirium japonicum. Next base: position 29,298,046 of record OX393552.1, read on the forward strand.
TTTCTCGAAAACTGTGCCCTCCCCGTATGGGGGAGGTATGGCCAACTATAAGAGGGAGAAGAAGAAAAAAAAGGAAAAGAAAGAAAAGAAAGGGAAAGAAATACCACCATGCACGGGGGGAGGTAGCTTGGATATCTATGCCAACCGTGGATCTGCACCGATCCCTCAATCCGACGGACAATAAACGAAGTCGTGTCGCCATCGATTGGATATGCAAAGATGGATCATATCTTCAAAGATTGAGCCATATCTTGCCCATAACCGCCTTTATAAAAAGGAAAAGAAGATCATAGTTGTTTCCCTTAGAAAAGGGAAGTAATATCTCTTTGGTTATAGGGAGAGATATTCAAAGGATCGATGCAATAAATCACAGCCATATCTTTCCTAACCTCCCCCCTTTGCCTATAAATAGAAGAGGTGGGGGAAGGCATCAGGGGTCGAATAGAAGAAGGTGTGAAGGCTCTACAAAGAATGAGGCTTCAACGCTCGATGACCGAAGGCTTCGTAAGAAATAAGAAGGCGTATCCCAATAGAGAGGAGTCGCCCATCAAAGTCCTCATCAACGTGAAGGCCTTGCACATGAAGATCAAACCTTTAATTCCTTGCACGAAGAAGAAAGCTTGAAGAAGAAGGCCCGTAGCCGTCATTACCTCGTCGTCTCCAACGATCTTCATCAACTCCGAAGATGCTAAAAGTAAAGGCTGGAGAAGAAGATCGAAGCTAACAATATCCCATCGTCTTCAACAAGACTCCTACTCCTTGCACGAAGAAGAAAGCTTGGAGAAGAAGGCCCGAAGCAAAGCCGATGCTATATCCGTCGTCTTCATCAAAAAAGCCGACACTATAACTGTCGAACGGAGATCAATGCTACCCTCGTCGTCTTCATCAACAAAAGTCGATGCTACAACCATTGCACGGAGATCGGAACTTCGCCCGTCATCTTCAAAAGAAGCCTTCAACTCCGATCATGCTAAAGAAACCCGAAGAAGAAGAGAAGCCAAAGCCGACGCCATAACCGCCGTTGCCAAAAATCTGTTCACAAAAGAAGGAAGCCAGAAGAATAAAGAAACCTTAAAGACGTAGCTACTATCATTTAAAGAGGAGATCAAGTCAAACCTAAAGCAAAAGTCAACGCAAAAAATCAAAGCAAAAGCAATAGTAAAGCCCACAACAAAGCAACGTACGTGCCAAAGCCAAGCAACTACGACGGTCACGAGAAAAGCACTGCACGTTCTAGCCGATACGACACAACGTCCAGAAGGACTAAAGCATCGCAAGTCTCTACCCCGTCCATGTTCAAGTGTAAGCGCTAAAGCAAAGCAAAAACTAGAGCCACGCCAAAACAAAGCCAAAGTCAAAGCTGACGCCAAAAGCATGATTGATGCCGCAAACCAACAATCAAGGTCGTTGAGATCTAGCAAGAGTTGAGGGAGACACAAAAACCGAGGAACGAAGCCAAAAGCTCCCTAGCTAAGAAAGCATGAAGCACGAAAGCGACAAAAGCAACGACGAAGACTCTTTAGCCTCTTAAGAAACCCTCACCCTGTAAAGATTACGGTTATGGGTCTAAAGCTCTCGCATGAAGTAACATGGAGACACGGATCAAAGGGACCCTCCAAAGGATCTCTCCCATGATCTCCTAATCAAATATTCGCCACACCTGGCTCACCACGCCCGAGTCCCGACTCTGTAATCTTCGTGTGCTCGTAATAAAAATGACCCGAATCTTTTTTTTTTTTTGCACATACAACTGTATTATAGGGGGTACATCTTTGTGTCAAAAAGGTGATTTTAACACCCGTATATATGTGACCAAAATATAAAAAGTCACAAAACTAGAAGGGGTCACACTATTATGGGATCCTTATTCATGTAATAGATTACTAAAGCAGTCCAAGTGGGACCCACTCTATTTGATAAGGTCGGCTACATTATAGGGGTATATCTAGGATCAAAGGGGTGACTTTAATACCCATATCAATGGCCAAAATATAAAGAGTCTCATAGCTAGGAGGGATCCCAATATTGTGGGATTCTTATTCATATAGTAAATTATGAAAGGAGTCCAAGTGAAGTCACTCTAGTTGATAAGGTCGACTATATTCTGGAGGGTATATCAATGTGTCAAAGGGGTAACTTTAACACTCACATCTGCGTGGCCAAAATATAAAGAGTTTAATAGCTAGATAAAATTTCACTATTATGGGATCTTTATTCATGTAGTATATTACAAGAGGAGTCAAAGTGGGGTCCACTCTAGTTGAGAAGGTCAACTAGATTATATGGGGTATATTTATGTGTCAAATATATGACTTTAACTACCCGCATCAGCGTGGCCAATTTATAAAGAGTCCCATAGCTAGGAGTGGTCCCACTATGATTGGATCCTTAAATATGTAGTAGATTACGAGAGAGTTTATATGGAGCCCAGTTTAGTTAAATAGGTCGACAATAGTATAGGGAGGTTTATCAATGTGCCAAAGGGGTGACTTTTAACACCCGCATCAATATGATAAAAAATTAAAGAGTCACATAGCTAGGAGAGGTCCCTCTATTGTAGGATCATTATTCATGTAGTAGATTATGAGAGGAGTCCAAGTGGGGCTCACTCCAGTTAACAAGGTCGACTACATTATAAAGGGTATATCTATATGTCAAAGGGGTTATTTTAACACCTGAATTTGTGTGGCAAAAATATAAAAAGTCTTATAGCCAGGACGGATCTTACTATTGTGGAATCTTTATTAATATAGTAGATTACGAGTAGAGTCCAAATGGGCCCCACTCCAATTGACAAGTTTGATAATATTATAGATGATATATTTATATGTCAAAGGGGTGACTTTAACACCGATATCTATATGGATAAAATATAAAGTCACATAGATATGAGGGATCCCACTATTATGAGATACTTATTAATGTAGTAAATTACGAGAGAAGTCTAAGTGGGGCCTACTACAGTTACACTAGATCGCGTGTTTATAGCGGGTACATCTATATATCAAAGGGTTAACTTTTAACACCCGTATTGGTATGGCCAAAATATCAACAATCCTATAACTAGGAGGGTTTCCCACTATTGTGGGATTCTTATTCATATAGTAGATTACAAGAGAAGTCCAAGTGGGAACAACTCCAATTAATAAGGTCGATTACATTATAAGGGGTATATTTATGTCTTAAAGGGGTAACTTTAACACCCGCATCTATGTAGCCATAATATTAAGTATAGCTAGGAGGAATCCCAATATTATAGGATCTTTATTCATGTAGCAAATTACGAGAGGGTTCAAGTGGGGCCCATTTTAGTTAAAAAAATCGATTATATTATAGGGGGTATATTAATATGTTAAATGGGTGACTTTAACACCTATATCAGTATGTCTAAACTATAAAGAATTTGATAGCTTGGAGGGGTCCCACTATTGTATGAACCTTATTAATGTAGTAGATTACGAGAGTAGACCAAGTGGGGCCCACTCTAAGTGACATATCGACTACATTATAAGGGATACATCTATATTTCAATAGGGTGACTTTAACACTTACATCTGTATGAAAAAATGGTAAAGATTTTTATATCTAAAATGGGTCTCATTGTTGGATCCTTATTAATATAGTAAATTATGAGAGAAGTTCAAGTGGGGCCCATTCTAGTTAACGAGGTCGACTACATTACAGGGGGGTATATCTATGTGTCAATGGTATAAATTTAATACCTATATCTGAGTTGCCAAAATATAAATAGTCTTATAGCTAGGAAAAGTCTTAATATTCTGTGATCCTTATTCATATGGTAGATTACGAGAAAAGTCAAAGAGGGACCCACACTTGTTGACAAGGTTGACTATATTATAAGGGGTACATATATTTTTCAAAGGAGTGAGTTTAATACCCATATCTGTATGACCAAAATATAAAAAGTCCAATAGGCAAGAAGGGTTCAACTATTATGGGAACTTAATCATATAGTAGATTATGAAAGGCGTCTAAATAGGGCCCAATACAGTTGACAATGTCTATTATATTATAGTAGGGTATATCTTTTGTGTCAAAAGGGTGACTTTTACACCTGTATCTGTATGGGCAAAATATAAAGAGTCCCATAGCTAGGAGGAGTCATACTATTGTGGGTCCTTATTTATGTAGTTGATTTCAAAAGGAGTCAAAGTGAGGGCCACTCCAATTGACAAGGTCAACTATAATCAAGGGGGGTACATCTATGTGCCAAAGGGGTGACTTTAATACCCTCATCTGTGTGGCAAAAAAATAAAGAGTCCCATAGCAAAGATGGGTCCAACTATTGTGAGATCTTTAGTTATGTAGTAGATTACGAGAGGAGTCCAAATGGGCCTACTCTAGTTAAAAAGGTCAACTATATTATACAGAGTATATCCATATGTCAAAGTGGTGACTTTAACATCTATATATCACAGGGGTGACTTTAACACCCACTTCTGTTTGACCAAAATATAAAAAGTTATATAGGTAGGAGAAATCCCACTATTATGGGATCTTTATTCATGTAGTAGATTATAAGAGCAGTTTAAATGGGGCCCACTCTAGTTAACAAGTTTAATAATATTACAGGGGGTACATCTATATGTCAAATGGGTGACTTTAACATCCATATCTATATGGCCAAAATATAAAGATTATTATAGCTAGGAGGGGTTATACTATTGTGGGATCCTTATTCAAGTAGTAGATTATGAAAGGAGTCCAAGTGGGACCTACTCCAGTTGACAAGACCGACTACGTTATATGGGGGTGCCTCTATGTATCAAAGGGGTAACTTTAACACTCGCATCTGTGGATAAAAAAATTGAAAATCTCATATCTAGGAGGGGACCCACTATTGTGGGATCCTTATTCATATAGTAAATTAGGAGAGAAGTCCAAGTGGGGCCCACTCTAGTTGACAAGGTCGACTGTATTATAGGGGATACAATTATGTGTCAAAGGGGTGACTTTAATACCCGTAACTATGTGACCAAACTATAAAGAGGCTCATAGTTAAAGGGGTCCTACTATTATGGGATTCTTATTCATGTAGTAGATTATAAAAATTGTCCAAGTGTGGCCCACTCTAGGTAACAAGGTCCACTACAATATAGGTGGGTATATCTATGTGTCAAAGGGGTAACTTTAACATCCGCTGTGTGGCCAAAATATAAAAAGTCTCATAGTTAGAAGAAGTCCCAATATTGTAGGATCCTTATTCATGTGGTAGATTACGAGAGGTGTCAAAGAGAGACCCACTCTAATTGATAAGGTCGACGATATTATAAGGGGGTACATCTATTTATCAAAGTGGTGACTTTAACACCCACATTAGTATGACCAAAATATAAAGGTTCTCATAAATAGAAGGGTTTCTATTTTTGTGGGATTCTTAATTATATAAGATTACGAGAGGAGTTCGAGTGGGGCTCACTCCAGTTGATAAGATCGGTTATATTATAGGGGGTACATCGATATATCAAAGGGTGACTTTAACACCCGCACATGTATGACCAAAATATAAAGAGTCCTATACCTATAAGGGGTCCTACTATTAAGGGATCCTTATTCATGTAGTAGATTATGAGATGAGTTCAAGTGGGGACCACTCTAGTTGATATGGTCAACTATATTATAGAAGGTACATATATATATATATATATATATATATATATATATATATATATATATATATATATATATATATATATATATATATATATATATATATATATATATATATATATATATATATATATATATATATATATATATATATATCAAAGGGGTGGCTTTAACACCCGTATATGTGTAGCCAAAATATAAAGATTCTCAAAGCTAAAAGAGGTCCCACTATTGTAGGATATTTATTCATATAGTAGATTATGAGAGGTATCCAAGTGGGGCCCACTCCAGTTAACACCCACTTCTTTGTGGATAAAATATAAAGAGTTTCATAGGTAAGAGGGGTCCCATAATACTTATTCATGTAGTAGATTATGAGAGGAGTATAAATAAGGCATACTCTAGTTGATAAGATCGATTATATTACTGGGGGTACATCTATATGCCAAAGGGGTGACTTTAACACATATATCTATATGGCTAAAAAATAAAGAGTTCCATCGATTAGAGGGGTCCACTTTTGTATGATCCCTATTTATATAGTAGATTACGAAAGGAGTCCAAGTGGGTCCCACTTCAGTTATAAAGGTTGACTATGTTATAGGGTGGTCATATATATATAAAGGGTAACTTTAACATCTGCATCTATGCAGCCAAAATATAAAAATTTCCATAGGTAGGTGAGGTCCCACTATTATGGGTTATTTATTTATATAGTAAATTATGAGAAGATTCCAAGTGGGGCTCACTCTAATTGATAAGGTCGACGATATTATAGGGGGTATATTTATATGTCAAAGGAGTGACTTTAATACCCGAATATATGTAGCTAAAATATAAACAGACCCATAACTAAGAGGGTTCCCACTGTTATAGGATTTTTATTCATATAGTAGATTACGAGAAAAGTTCAAGTCGGGCCTACTTTAGTTAGCAAGGTTTACTATATTTTAGAGGTGTACATCTTTATATCAAAAGGGTGACTTTTAACACCCACATTTGTATGAACAAAACATAAAGAGTTTCATAGCTAGAAGGGATCCTACTATTATAGGATCCTTCTTCATGTAGTAGATTTGAGGAGTCCAATTGGGGCCCACTCTAGCTGACAAGTCGATTATATTATAAGGGTGTACAACTATGTATCAAAGGGTAACTCTAATACCCTTATCTATATGGCTAAAAAACAAATAGTCTCATAACTAGGAAGGGTCCCACTATTGTGAGATCCTTATTCATGTAGTAGATTACGAAAAAAGTCCAAGTATGGCTCATTCTAGTTGACAAGGTCGACTACAATATATGAGGTACATTTATGTGTTAAAGGGGCAACTTTAATACCTGTATTTGTGTGGCTAAAATATAAAAAGTACGATATTTAGGTGGGGTCCTACTATTGTGGCATCCTTATTCATATAATATATTATGGGATTAGTCCAAGTGGGGACTAGTCGAGTTGACAAGGTCAACTACATTATAAGGGGGTACATTGTTAAAGAGTGAATTTAACACCTGCATATGTGTGGCCAAAATATAAAGATTACGATAGGATCCAAGTGGGGCCCACTCTAGTTAACAAAGTCGACTATATTATAGGGAGGTACATCAATGTGTCAAAGGGGTACTTTAACACTCATATTTATATTGCCAAAATATAAAGAGTCTCATAGATAGGAAAGGTCCTACTATTGTAAGATCATTATTAATATAGTAAATTAGAAGATGAGTCTAAGTGGGGCCCATTCCAGTGGACAAGGCTAACTAAATTGTATGGGCTACATATATATGTCAAAGGGGAGACTTTAACCCCCGTATCCGATCTTTAAAAAAATAAAACACGCATCTATGTAGCAAAAATATAAAAAGTCCCATAGCTAGGACGTGTCTCACTATTGCTGGATCTTTATTTATTTAGGAGATTATATGAGGATTCCAAGTGGGGACCACTCTAGTTGACAAAGTTGATTACATTATAGATGGTACATCTATTTATCAAAGGGGTGACTTTAACACCTATATTTATGTGATCAAAATATAATGAGTCCCATAGCTAGGAGGGGTACCACTATTAAGGGATCCTTATTCATGTAGTAGACTACGAGGGGAGTCCAAGTATGGCTTACTCAAGTTGACAAGGTCAACTATATTATAAGGGAATAAATATTTATGTCAAAGGGGTGACTTTAACACCCGCATCTGTGTGACCAAAATATAAAAAATCTCATAGCTAGAAGGGGCCGCACTATTATGGGATCCTTATTAATGTAATAGATTATGAGAGGAGTCTAAGTATGGCCCATTCTAATTGACATAGTCAACTATATTATAGGGGGTACATCTATGTGTCAAAGGGATGATTTTAATATCTGTATATGTGTGGTAAAAATATAAAGAGTACTATAGCATGGATGAATTTCATTATTGTGGAATCTTTATTTATGTAATTGATTACGAGATGAGTCCAAGTGGGGCCCACTCTAGTTGACAAAGTCGACTGCATTCTAGGGGACTATCTATATGTCAAAGGGATAACTTTAATATTCGCATCTGTGTGGCCAAAATATAAAAAGTCCCATAGCTAGGAGGAGTTCCACTATTGTGGGATCCTTATTCATGTAGTAAATTATAAGAGTAGTCCATATAGGTCTCACTCCAATTGATAAGGTCATCTATATTATAGGGGTACATCTTTGTATCAAATAAGTGACTTTAACACCCTATCAATACAACCAAAATATAAAGAGTCATATAGCTATGAGGGGTCCTACTATTATGGGATCCTTATTAATATAGTAGATTACGAGATAATTCCAATTGAGGACCACTTCTATTGATAAAGTAGACTATATTATAGGGGGCACATCTATATGTAAAAGGGATAATATTAATACCTATATATTTGTTACCAAAATATAAATAATCCCATAGCTAGGAAGGGTTCCACTATTTTGCGATCCTTATTCATGTAGTTGATAACGAAAGTGTTCAAAAGGGGATCACTCTAGTTAACAAGGTCAACTACATTATAGTGAGGTACATTAATGTATTAAAGGGGTGACTTGAATACCCACATCTGTGTGGTAAAAATATAAAGATTTCCATAGCTAAAAGAGGTCTCACTATTGAAAGATCCATATTCATATAGTAGATTACGAGAGACGTTCAAGTGGGGCCCATTCTAGTTGACAAGGTCAACTATGTTATAGGGGGTACATTCATGTGTCAAATGGGTAACTTTAACACCCATATTTGTGTGGCCAAAATATAGAGTCCCATAGCTAGGAGGGGTGCCACTATTGTGGGATCCTTATTTATGAAATAAATTATAAGAGGAGTACAAGTGGGGCCTACTTTAGTTGACAAGGTTGTCTACATTATAGGGGGTACATCTATATCTCAAAGGGGTGACTTTAACACCCGCATCTGTGTGATCAAATTATAAAGAGTCCTATATTAGAAGGGGCCCCACTATTATGGGATCCTTATTGGTGTAGTAGATTATAAGGGGAATCTAATTGGGGCCCACTTTAATTGACAAAGTCGACTATATTATAAGGGGTACATCTATGTGTTAATTGGATGACTTTAACACCTACATTTGAGTGAGAAAAATATAAAAAGTCCCATAGCTAGCAGAAGTCCAACTATAATGGGATCCATATTCATATACTAGATTTCGAGAGAACTCAAAATGGGGCCTACTCTAGTTGACAAGGTTGACTATATTATAAAATGGTACATCTATATGCCAAATGGTAACTTTAATACCCATATCTCTATGACCAAAATATAAAGTGCCTCATAGTAAGGAGGGGTTCCATTATTGTTGGATCCTTATACAATAGGTTTACAAATGGGGCCCACTTCAGATGACAATATCGACTACAATATAGTGGGTATATCTATATGTCAAAGGGGTGATTTTAACATCCACATATATATGGTTAAAATATAAAGAGTACCCTATCTACAAAGGGTCCTACTTTAGTGGGATACTTATCATATAGTGGATTAAGATATAAGTCCAAAAAGGATCCACTCCAGTTTACAAGGTCGACTATATTATAAAGGGGTACATCTATGTGTCAAAGGGATGACTTTAATACCAATATCTTAGTGGCCAAAATATAAAGAATCTCATAGATAGGAGAACTCCCACTATTGTGTGATCCTTATTTTATATAGTAGATTATGAGTGGAGTCAAAATGGGGCCCACTCCAATTGACAAGGTCGACTACATTATAAGGGTGTACATCTATATATCGAAGGGGTGACTTTAACTCCCGTATCTATGTGGCCAAAATATAAAGAATCTCATTGTTAGGAGGGGTAGTCCTATTATTGTGAGATCCTTACTCATGTTGTAGATTACAAGAAGAGTACAAGTGGGGCCTACTACAGTTGACAAGGTCGAATACATTATAGGAGGGTACATCTATGTGTCAAAGGGGTGACTATAACACCCGTATCTGTTTGGCCAAAATATAAAGAGTCCCATAGCTAGGAGTGGTCCTACTATTGTAGGATCTTTATTCATGAAGTACATTATGAGAGGAGTCCAAGTGGGGCCAACTCTGGTTGCCAAGATCGACTATATTATAAGTGATAAATCTATGTGTCAATGGGATAACTTTAACACCCGCATTTGTGTGGCAGAAATATAAAAAATCACATTGCTAGGAGGTGTCCCACTATTGTGGGATCCTTACTTGTATTATAGATTATGAGAGGAGTGTAAGTGGGGCTCACTATAGATGATAAGGTGGACTATATTATAGGAGGGTATATCTATATGTTAAAGGGGTGACTACAATACCCGCATCTATATTGCCAAAATATAAAGAGTCGCATAGCTAGAAGGGGTCATACTATTATGGAATCCTTATTTATTTAGTAGATTATGAGAGGAATCCAAGTGGAGCCTACTCCAGTTGACTAGATCGACTATATTATATGAGGCATATCTATGTGTCAAATGGGTGACTTTAACACATATATCTTTGTATTAAAATATAAAGAGTCTTATAGCTAAGAGGGGTCCCACTATTCTGGGATCCTTATTCATGTAGTAGATTATGAGAGGAGTCCAATTGGGGCCTATTCTAGTTGATAAGGTTAACTATATTATAGAGGGTCATATCTATGTATCAACGGGGTAACTTTAAAACCCTCATCTATGTGACCAAAATATAAAGAGTCTCATAGCTAGGATGAGTCCAACTATTGTGGGATCCTTATTCATGTAGTAGATTATAAGAGGAGTCCAATTGGAGCACAACTCCTGTTGATAAGGTTAACCACATTATAGGGGGTACATCTATGTGTTAAAGCGGTGACTTCAACACCTACATCTGTACGGCCAAAGTATAAAGAGTTACTTTGCTAGGAGGGGTCCCACTATTGTAAGATCCTTAATCATACAGTAGATTATGAGAGGAGCGACAGTGTGGCCCACTCTAGTTGACAAGGATAACTATATTATATGAGGGTATATCTGTGTGTCAAATGCGTGACTTTAATATCCGAATCTGTGTGTCTAAAATATAAAGAGTCCTATAGTTAGAAGGGGTCCCACTATTATAGGATCCTTATTCATATAGTAGATTATGAGAGGAGTCCAAGTGAGGCCTACTTTAGTTGATAAGGTCAACTACATTATCGGGGGTACATCTATATATCCAAGCGCTGAGTTTAACACCAATATCTCTGTGGCCAAAATATAAAGATTCTTATAGCTTGGAGGGGCCCAACTATTCAAGGATTCTTATTCATGTAGTAGATTAGGAAAGGTGTAATGGGGACTAGACCAATTGACAAGGTTGACTACATTATAGTAGGGTACATCTATGTATCAAAGGGGTGACTTTAACACCCGCATCTATGTGGCAAAAATATAAAAAATCTCATTGTTAGGAGGGGACCCACTATTATAGGATCCTTATTCATGTAGAATTTACAAGGGTAGTCCAAGTGGGACCCACTTTAGTTGACAAGGTCGACTATATTATAGGGGGTACATTAATATATCAAATGGGTAACTTTAACAATCACATTTGTGTGGCCTATATATAAAGAGTCCCATAGCTAGAAGGGGTCCCACTTTTGTTGGATTCTTATTTATATTGTAGATTACGAGAAGAGTGTAAGTGGAGCCCACTGTAGTTGACAAGGTCGACTATAGTATAGGAGGGTATATCTATGTGTTAAAGGGGTGAGTTTAATACCCATATCTATGTTACCAAAGTATAAAGAGTCCTATAATTAGGCGGGGTCCCACTATTGTAGGGTTTTTATTCATATAGCGTGAGGGGGAGGATTACAACTATTGTACGGTCCCCCTCCAACAGTCGATAGAAGGGTAGAGCTTCAGGGATATGGTGTGCTGTAGAGCGCTGAGCTGTCAAGTGCTAAGCGGTCATGCTAATACTGTAGAATATATATGTATAAAGAGAGAAGGAAAGTTGACACAAGATGTAGTGACGAAGTTCGGCCAAAGCCTACGTCTCTGTGCGGTAAGACGCAACCTTTGAATCCACTAATTTTGAAAGAAGTAGAGATATTCTCAGTAGGCCGAGAAGTGCTTATTATAAGTAGACAGAGGGTAGAGAAGGTTTGATTGGAGTCTGAAAACAAGAAGGCTTTGGGAGTTCTGAAAAATAGAAAGTGGAATATCGAGTCATGGAAATTCCCTATGGAATATTTATTGGGTCAGCTATTTATAAAGTTTAGAAAATCTGAGGTTTGATAAATACCCGTGAGAATTTACCAGATCCCAAATAGGATTTATGGGCCCCAGACAGGGTTGCGGGTCCTACCATTGTCTCCGTGGGCCCTAGGCAGTATTACGGGTCCTACCATTATGCTCGTGGGCCTCAAGCAGGACTAAGGGTCGTACTATCATCTCCGTGGGACCCAGACAGGGCTACGGGTCCCATTGTTATACTCATGGACCCCAGGCAGGACTGCGGGTCCCACTATTGGATATTAGCCAAATTTTGCACCCACAGTTATCCCATCCCAACTACGCAGGTGGTAACCTAGCTGGCTGGGACTTCTTGTGGCAAAAAACCAATCGTGTGCCTATCGGCTCCTTGTCCAGGGCGACCATTGCGCGTCTACCGACCCGTTATCCGAGCCGGCCATCATGCGCGTCTGCCGACTCGTTGTCACTGGTCGACCATCACGCTCGCCGACCCTCTGTAAGGGGCCGACTGGGTACGAATCTATCAACCCGTTGTCCGGGACTAATTGTCATGCTTATCGATCCCCTATTAAGGGTCGGTCGGGTGCACGTCTACCGACCCGTTGTCCGGGCCGATTATCATACGTGTTTGTCGACCAGTTGTCCGAGGTCGATTATCGCACTTGCGACCCCCTGTCAAGGGTGTGCATTTGCCAACCCGTTGTCTGGACCGACTGTTGCGCTCGTCGACCCCTTGCCAGAGGCCGACCGGGTGTGCGTCTGCTGACTTGTTGTCCGGGTCGATTGTCGAGTTTGCCGACCCCCTACCGAGGGCTGGCCGGGTGCACGTCTACCGGCCCGTTGTCTGGGCCGACTGTCGAGCTTGCCAACCCCCTGCCAGGGCTGACTGGGTGAGCGGCCCTACGGATCCCATTATCGAGCGTTCGTCGGATTCTGCACCGATACCCCCTCCCAGCCAGCCTGGTACTAACCTAGCTAGCTGGGATACTATGGTGCAAACGCTAGCGGCCAAAGGCACGGGTAGACGATCGTGCAAGCTGGCAGAGGGGTGGGGGTTTGATACCGACAGAGGGGCATTGGGGGGTCAGGCAGGGTACGGTGGGGTTGGTCGGGCAAGGGTGGCTCGGTTGCAAACAAAAAAGAAGGGGGAGTTGCAGCAAAATGTCAAATAGATGGGGTCGGTTGCAAACAAAGAGGAAGGGGGTTTGCAGCAAAAGAGCAAAAAAGGGGGGGGGGGGTTTGTTGCGAATAAAGGGAAAGGTGGGGTCTTTTGTAGCGAAAGGGAAAAGGGTGAAGGGGGGTGGGGTCGGGCAATGTGCACCACCCAAAGAAAAGGGGGGAATTGCGAGTCAGAGCCATGTTCGATGAGACATAGCGGCTGTGTCACAGATCAGAATTTATCGATTCGAGAAGCATTATGATCCTCGCACGACCATCGGATTTCAATAAGAACATGGGATTAAAAGTGATAAGAAAATAAGGAAATGGGCGAAATACGAGCCAGAGCTGTGTTCGACGAGATGTAGTGTGTGCATCTGGGATCGGAATTCATTGATTCCAGAGGCATTACGATCCTCACATGACCCTATACAAGGTCATTCAGAGATGAGGAAATAAGGGAGCTAGGATGAACATCGTTTCTCGATGAGAAAATGGGATAAAATACATGTCAAAAACCCAAAGTTATCTTGATAAGAAGATTTCAAAGCACAATCCCACAGACGGCACCAAACTATGGGGGAGGATTATGGCAGTTGTACGGTCCCCCTCCAACAGTCGAGAGAAGGGTAGAGCTTTAGGGATGTGACGTACTGTAGAATAGAGATAGAGAGGGAGAATTGACAAAGGATATGGTAATGAAGTTCGGCCAACGCCTACGTCTTCGTACGGTAAGACACAATGTTTGAATCTACTAACTTTGAAAAAAGTTGAGCTACTCTCGACAGGTTGAGGAGTGCTATTACAAGTGGATAGAGGGCAGAGAAGTTTTGGCTGGAGTCTGAAAACCAGAAGGCTCTGAGAGTTCTGGAAAACAGAAAGTTGGATATTGAGTCATGGAAATTCCCTTTGGAATATTTGTCGGGTTTGCTATTTATAAAGTTTAGGAATATCTGGGTTTTGGTAAATACCCAGGGGGATTTACCATATTCTAAATAGTATTTGTGGGTCCCAGGCAGGGTTGCGGGTCCCATTATGTCTCCTTAGGCCCGAGGCAGGGCTGCGGGTCCCACCGTCATGCTCATAGGCCCCATACAGGACTGTGGGTCCCACTGTAATCTTCGTGGGCCCTAGGTAGGGATGCGGTTCCCACCATTATGCTCGTGGGCCTCAGGCAGGGCTGTGGGTCCCACTATTAGGTGTTAGCTAGTATTTTGCACCCATATAGTAGATTACGAGAAGTGTCAAAGTAGGGCACCACTCCAGTTCACAAGGTCGACTATATAGGGGTATATCTTTGTCAAAGTGGTGACTTTAGCACCTGTATTTGTGTGTCCAAAATTTAAAAAGTCCCATAGCTAGTAGGGTTACCACTATTGTGGGATATTTATTCATATAGTAGATTATGAAAGGTGTCCAAATGGGGCCCACTCTAGTTGATAAGGTCGACTATATTATTGGGGGGGTATATCTATGTGTCAAAGGATAGTTTTAACACCCACATCTATGTGACCAAAATATAAAGTGTCCCATAGCTAGGTGGGGTCCCATTATTATGGGATCCTTATTCATGTAGTTTATTACGAGAGTAATCCAAGTGGGGCCCACTCTAGCTAACAAGGTCGACTATATTATAGAGGATATATCTATATGTGAAAGGGGTAACTTTAATATCCGCATCTATATGGCCAAAAAAAAGAGTTCCATAGCTAGGAGGGGTCCCACTATTATGGGGTCCTTATTCAAGTAGTAGATTAAGAGAAGAGTCAAAGTGGGGTCCAATCTAGTTGACATGGTCAACTATATTATAGGGGGTACATCTTTGAGTCAAATGAGTGACTTTAATATCCATATCTGCGTCCAAAATATAAATAGTCCCATAGCTAGGAGGGATCCCACTTTTATGGGATTCTTATTTATATGGTAGATTATAAGAGGAGTCAAAATGAGTCCCACTCCAGTTGACAAGGTCAACTATATTATAGAAGATACATCTGTGTGCCAAAAAGGTGACTTTAACACCCATATCTGTGTGCCCAAAATATAAAGAGTCGTATAGATAGGAAGGGTCTCACTATTATGGGATCCTTATTCATGTAGTATATTACGAGAGAAGTTTAAGTGGAGCCCACTCAAATTGAGAAGGTCGACTGTATAATAGGGGGTACATCTATGTGTTATAAGGATGACTTTAACACATAAATCTGTGTGGCTTAAATATAAAGAGACCTATAGCTAGGAGGGGTCCAACTATTGTAGGATCCTTGTTTATATAGTAGATTACAAGAGTAGCCCAAGTATGGCCCACTCTTGTTGACAAGGTCGACTATATTATAGGGGGATATATCTATGTGTCAAATAGGTGACTTAAACACTCGCATCTGTGTGACCAAAATATAAAGAGTTTCATAGCTTGGAGAGGTCTAATTATTGTAGGATCCCTATTCATTTAGTAGATTATGAGAGTAGTCCAAGTGTGGCCCACTCTAGTTGACAAGGTCGACTATATTATAGGGGGATACATCTATGTTTCAAAGGTGTGAATTTAACACCCATATCTATGTGACAAAAATAAAAATAGTCATATAGCTATGACGGATCCCACAATTATGGGATCTATATTTATATAGTAGATTATGCCAAGTGTCTATATGGGGCTTACTCCATTTGATAAGGTCAACTACAATATATAAGGTACATTTATAAATCAAAGGGGTGACTTTAAGATCCGTATTTGTGTAGCTAAAATATAAAGAGTCTCATAACTAGGAGAAGTCTCACTATTATGGGATCCTTATATATACAGTAGATTACGAGAGGAGTCCAAGTGCGGATCACTCCAATTGATAATATCGACTATATTATAGTAGGTACATCTATATATCAAAGGGGTTACTTTAATACTCGTATCTGTATGGCTAAAATATGGTGTCCCATAGCTAGAAGGAGTCCCACTATTATGGGAACCTTATTTATGTAGTAGATTATGAAAAGAGTCCAAGTGGGGCCATTAGTTGATAAGGTCGAATACATTAGAAGGGGTATATCTATGTGTCAAATGGGTGACTTTAACACTCGCATCTATATGGCAAAAATATAAAGAGTTCAATAGCTAGGTTGGGTATGACAACCAAGATCGAATAGCCAATAGCAAAGACTCATGAGGTTGCGATACCAAAATAGATTAGATAAGGTGAGGTGAGGTGAGGTGAGATGTACAAGACCATGAATTTATTCCAAAACATAGAAGATGCATTTTAAAACCGGGGGGCGCTACGAATTTCGTAAGAACTTTGTTGTTAAGCTTGCTTAGTTGAGAGTAGTACTATGATTGGTGACCCCCTTGGGAAGTTCTCGTTGTTGAGCGGCCAATTTGTGCGAATTATCCTTTTAGTATTATGCATATATCATCAGTTTGCTACGTAAAACTTTCATACTACACATAAACTGTATGAGTTTCTTTGCACCATGATATAGTAGACTCTCATACGAACCCGACGGTATATTGGTTCGCTCTCATACACATCATGCATGATAGTTATACTGTCTAATAATCCAAATTATTTCTTTCATCGATAATCGCATATTGGAATCTTATGGACGTCATTTCATGTGTGATTTTCAGGGAATTGATCCGGTTATCGATGTAGTCAGTTCAAGAGCGGTATGATCAAGCAATGGATATTCTCTCGGCAATGCGATGGAAGTTGTACAGGTTGTATGCGAATATTTCTGAAGGACCGATGATGAATGCGGATGATGATAAGTGGGTGACCAAGCCTTCCACGTGACCCCGTTGCACCCAGCCTTTCATCTCATTAATCACCGTCGTCCGATCCAACAATCCCATGCATGCATTACCCATGCACGTTCATTCCATCAAACCCCAACCATCCGATTTAAAAACCTATGCATGCAGCCCTTGAATCCCGATCGGTCCCAACGTACACCCATGCATTCATCTCTCGTCGATGCAATCGCAGCCGTCCATGCCACCAAGACCCAGCCGCCCATCTATTCCCAACCCAATATCACAACCTTCCATGCACATGCATGCATGCATGTGCACCAGCGGCCAGCAGCCAGCAGCCCAGCTCTCCGGATCCTCTCTTCCCCACTGAATCACAGCCATCCAGTGCATCAAACCCAGCAGACCATCTCACCATCCCACCTAAATCTAGCCGTCCGATCCAAATGCAAAACCCATGCAGCACTCCACCACTCACAGCCAACCATCACAGCCGTCCGATCGGCACATGCAGGCCCTTAAAACCGGGATTCACTCTTTCTCTCCGGGATCCTCTCTCTCGGATTCTCTTTCCATCTCTCTCTCTCTTTCCTTAACCACGCCCACCGAACGTATCTCTCTCTCCTCCCGTTTTTCTTTCTCTTTCCTTGATTCTCTCTCTCTAAAACCCAAAACCGGATCACACCGAACTTGCAGCCCTCTCTCCCGTTCTCTACGTTCTCTCTCTTTCCTTATTCTCTCCTCTCTCCTCCTGGTTTTTCTCTCTCTAAAACCAGCCGAACTTCTCTCTATCCCAACCGAGCTTCTCTCCCTCTCTTTCCTTAACTGCCCCCCTCCGTTTCTCTCTCTCTCTCTTCATTTACCCAATCAGCCGGCCCTTTTGTTTCCTTTTCTACCCAAAACCAAACTTCTCTCTTTTCTCTCTCTATCCTATATAGAGGGGGGCACGGACGAACCTAGGGGAGCACGGGGGGTACCACCAAACCGAAGTCACCATATTCCACCATCTCCATCTTCATCACCACCGGAGCTTTAGACGACCGAACCGGAGCCATCTTCACCCTCTTCATCATCTCCGGACCACGTCCATCGCTCTCGAAGCCGCCGCCATCATCGCCGGGTTCGTCATCTTCAAAGAAGGATCCGCCATCAACGCTCACATGGCCATCCGAGGCTAAATCACCGCTCTAAGTTCTGGATGAAGCCTCGTAGTTGTATCTAAACCATGCTCTTATTTGATTTCCATATTTTAGTGCGTTTAATGAAAATAAAGTGATCTCTGCTCATTCATGCTTGATTAAAATTTCTGTAATAAGTTAGTTTTATTCTCCGTTATTAACAGAGTTCTACAGAGGTTTATCTCATAGTTTTATTCTTCGTCATTACGAGTAGTTTTACGGAGAATCATTACATAGTGTTAGCTTCTGTTATTACTCCGAATTTTACGGAGAAGTATTTCAGGCTTATTCCATTAAAGCGAGGAAGATCACTACATTCGTGATCATAATAGTGCTCCATTGAATATCATCCACGGAGATAGATTGACTTCGCATCTCCGTGAAAATCCTGAAAATCATATAAAAGTATAGTTTAGATCGCTACTTGTGCGGATTCTAGAGCTTAGAATATCTCTCCATATAGATTACACCCTAAATCTTAATTAGCTTTCAGTTCTGCTTTCCGTATTTTCCGTTTCAAAACAATTTCACAAAAACAATCATCAAATTAAACTAAAATATAAAATTAATTAGCTTTAATTTTCCTTTAATTAGTTTTCATCCAAGTCTCTGTGGGATCGACCCGTATTTGCCACTGTCTATCAGACAGACGCCGTGCACTTGCGGTATAACAATTTAAAATCACAACACTCGTACGGGCACGGGCACAGCGGGTAATATCTTATATGGTTGGGGAGGATGTTACAAAATGGTATCAGATCTGGTTCTCCTCGGGATGGGGGGTCTACCCCTACATGTGGATGTGTAGCCCTTAAGGGGTGGATTATAATGACCAAGATCCAATAGCCAATATCCAAGATTCTTGAGATTGTGATGCCAAGATAGATGAGGTGAAGTGGGGTGTATATGGTCACGAGTTAGCCTACATCGCTTGGAGAGAATGACATCCTAAGCTACTTATATAGTTTTTCCTTCCAAACATTAAAAACGTGTTTTAAAACCGTACGACGCTACGGATTTTGTATGAACTCCGTAGTTAAACTTGCTCGAGCGAGAGTAATACTAGGATAGGTTACACCCCTAGGAAGTCCACGTGCGGCCACGGGCAAAGTGAATAATATCTTATATGTTCAGTATAGATGTTACAACAGGTCCCATTATTATGGAATTTTTATTTACATAGCAGATTACGAAAGGAATCCAAATAGGGCCCAATCCAGTTGATATGACCGACTAAATTATATTGGGTTCATCTATGTGTCAAAGAGGTGACTTTAACACCCGCTTCTGTATGACAAAAATATAAAAAGTCCCATAGATATAAAGAGTCTCATTATTGTGGGATATTTATTTATATACTAGATTACAAGAGGAATCTAGGTGGGCACACTCTAGTTGACAAGGTCGACTACATTATAGGGGGTATATTTATATATCAAAGGGGTGACTTTAACACCCATATCTATATGGCCAAAATATAAAGAATCCCATAGTATGAGGGGTCTCACTTTTATGGGATCCTTATTCATATAGTAGATTATAAGATAAGTCCAAGTGGAGCCCACTTCAATTGACAAGGTCGACTATATTATAGGAGGTACATTTTTGTGTCAAATGGGTGACTTTAATATTCGTATCTGTATGGACAAAATATAAAAAATCCGATAGCTAGATAGGGTCCCACTATTATAAGATTATTATTTATGTAGTAGATTACGAGAGGAGTCCAAGTAAGCCCCACTCTAATTGACAAGGTCGACAACATTATAGGGGTTATATCTTTGAGTCAAATGAGTGAATTTAACACCCGTATCTGTGTGGCAAAAATATAAAAAGTTTTATAGATAGCAGGGGTCCCACTATTGTGGGATCCTTAATCATGTTATAGATTATAAGAGGATCCAAGTAGGGCCCACCCTAGTTAACAAAGTCGATTATATTATAGGGTGTATATCAATGTGTCAAAGAGCTAGATGACTTTAATACAAGCACCAATGTGGACAAAATATAAAGAGTTCTATAACTAAGATAAGTCCAACTATTGTAAGATGCTTATTCATATAGTAGATTATGAGAGGAGTCCAAGTGGGACCCACTCCAGTTGATAAGATCGACTACATATAGGGGGTACATCTATATATCAAAGGGGTGACTTTAACACCTAATTTGTATAGCTAAAATAAAAAAAGTTCAATAGCTAGGACGACTCCAACTATTGTGGGATCTTTATTTATTTAGAATATTACGAGCGGAGTCCTAGTGGGGTCCACTCTAGTTGATAAGGTCAACTATATTATATATGGTACATCTATATGTCAAAGGGGTGGCTTTTACATCCGCATCTATTTGGACAAAATATAAAGAGTCCCATAGCTAAGATGGGTTCTATTATTATGGGATCATTATTCATATTGTAAATTACGAGTGGAGTTCAATTGAAAGCCACTATAGTTGATAAGGATGACTATATTATAGAGGGTACATCATATGTCAAACAGATGACTTTAATTTCTAAATCTGTATAGCCAAAATAATAAGAGTCCTATAGCTAAGAGGGGTCCTACTATTATGGGATACTTATTCATATAGTAGATTATGAGAGGGTCGACTATATTATAGAAGGTATATCTATGTGTCAAAGCGATAACTTTAACACTCGTATCTATATGGCCAAAATATAAAAGTCCTATAGCTTGGAGGGGTTCCACGATTATGGGATCCTTATTCATGTAGTAGATTATAAGTGCGTCCAAGTATGGCCAACTCTAGCTAACAAGGTCGACTATATTATAGGGGCATTATTAATGTGTCAAAGGGGTAACTGGAACACCCGTATTTGTGAGGCCAATATATAAAGAGTCTTATAGCTATGAGGGATCATAATATTATGAGATCCTTATTTATATTATAGATTACGAGAGAAGTCCAAGTAGGGTCTACTCCAGTTGATAAGATCGATAATATTATAAAGGGGTATATCAATATGTCAAAGGGGTGACTTTAAGACTCATATCTGTATGGCCAAAATATAAAGAGTCCCTTAGCTGGGAGGGGTTCCATTATTATAGGATCCTTAGTCATATATTAGATTATGAGATGATCCAAGTGTGGCCCACTCTAGTTAACAAGAATGAATATATTATAAGGAGATATATCAAAGTGTCAAAAGGAAGACTGGAACATTCGTATTTGTGAGGCCAAAGTATAAAGAGTCCCATAACTAGGAGAAGTCCAATTATTGTGGGATCCTTATTTATATAGTAGATTACGATAGGAGACTGAGTAGGGCCCACTCTAATTGACAAGGTCGACTATATTATAGAGGGTTATATCTATTTGTCAAAGGGAAGGCATTAACACATGCATCTATGTGACCAAATTATATAGAGTCCTATAGCTAGAAAGGGGTTCCACTATTGTGTGATATTTATTTATGAAGTAGATTACGAGAAGAGTCCAAATGGGGTCACTCCAGTTGATAAGGTCACCTATATTATAGCGGGTATACCTATGTGTCAATGGGGTGACTTTAGCACCTATATCTGTATGGCCAAAATATAAAGAGTCCCATAGTTAGGAGGAGTCCCATTATTATGAGATCCTTATTCATGTAGTAATTTATGAGAGGAGTCCAAGTGGGGTTTATTTCAGTTGACAAGGTTCATTATATTATAGGGGGTTACATCTATCTTTCAAAGAGAAAAATTTAACTCATGCATCTGAGTAGTTGAAATAAAAAATCTCATACGTAGGAGAAGTCTCACTATTATAGGATCCTTATTCATATAATAGATTACGTGAATAGTTAATATGGGGCTGACTCTAGTTGACAAGATCAACTATATTTTAAGGGATACATCTACCGGTCAAATTAATGACTTTAACACTCATATCTGTGCGACCAAAATATATAGTGTCTCATAGCTATAAGGGGACCCACTATTGTGGGATCCTTAATCATGTAGTAAATTACGAAATGAGTCCAAGTAGGGCCCACTCCAATAAATAAGGTCGACTACATTACAGAGCGGTACATCTATGTGTCAAAGGGGTGACTTTAACACCTATATCTGTGTGACCAAAATATAAAGAGTCCTATAGCTAGCAGGTTCCTACTTTTATGGGATCTTTATTCATGCAGTAATTTACGAGAGGAGTCCAAGTGGGGCCCACTCTAGTTGACAAGGTCATCTACGTACATTTATATATTGAATGGGTGACTTTAACATCAGCATATGTATGGGCAAAATATAATGAGTCCTATAGTTATGAGGGTTCCCACTATTGTGGGATCCATATTCATATAGTAGATTATGAGAGATGTCCAAATAGGGCCTATTCCAGTTTACAAAGTTGACTACATTATATACAGGTATATCTATTTGTTAAAGAGATAACTTTAATGACCTTATTTGAGTGGGCAAAATCCAAAGCATTTTACAACTAGGAGTACTCCCACTATTATGGGATTCTTATTCATATAGTAGATTACAAAAGGAGTCCAAGTGGGCCCCATTCTAGTTGAAGGGGTGACTATATATATTATTAGAGGGTATATTTATGTGTCAAAGGGTTGACTTGAACACCCGCATCTGTGTGGTAAAAATATAAAGAGTCCTATAGTTAGAAGGGGTCCCATTATTGTAGGATCCTTATTCATGTAGTAGATTACGAGAGGAGTCTAAGTAAGGCCCACTCTAGTTGACAAGGTCGACTACATTATAGATGAGTACATCTATGTATAAAAGGGGTGACTTTAACACCAATATATGTGTGGCCAAATTATAAAAATTTCTATAGCTAGAAGGGATCTCACTATTGTGGGATCTTTATCTATAAAGTAGTTACGAGATGAGTCTAATTGGGGCCCACTCCAGTTGACAAGGTCACCTATATTATAGGGGTGTATCAATGTCTCAAAGAGGTTCCTTTAATACCTGCATATATATGGCCAAATTATAAAGAATCCCATAGTTATGAGGTTTCCATTATTGTGGGGTATTTATTCCTATGGTAGATTATGAGAGGAGTACAAGTGGGGCCCACTCAAGTTGATAAGGTCGACTATTTTATAAAGGTGTATATCTTTATAACAAAGGGGTGAATTTAACATCTGCATCTGAGTAGCCAAAATATAAAGAGTCACATAGTAAAGAGAAGTATCGCTATTATGTGATCCTTATTCATATAGTAGATTACGATAGGTTTCAAGGTGGGGCCCACTCTAGTTGACAAGGTCGACTACATTATAAGGGGGTACATCTATATATCAAAGGGGTAACTTTAACACCCGTATCTCTATGACCAAATATACTCATAGCTAGGAGGTGTCCCACTATTTCCTTAATCGTATTATTGATTACGAGAGGTATTCAATTAAGTGGGGCCCACTCCAGATGATAATGTCTACTATATTATTGGAGAATACATCTATGTATTAAAGGGGTGACTTTAACACCCGTATATGTATAGCCAAAATATAAAGAGTCCCCTAGCTAGGAGGGGTTCTACTATTGTGGGATCCTTATTCATGTAATAGATTATGAGCAAATCTATGTGAGGTCCACTTTAGTTGACAAGGTTGCTTATATTATAGCAGGTACATCTATATGTCAAAGAGGTGACTTTAACACCTATATCTATATGGAAAAAATATAAATAGTCACATAGCTAGGAGAGGTCCAACTATTGTGGGATTCTTAATCATATAGTAGATTACAAGAATCGAAGTGGGGCACACTCCAGTTTACAAGGTTGATTATATTATAGGGGGTACATCTATGTATCAAAGGGATGACTTTAACACGCGCATTTGAGTAGCCAAAATATAAAGAGTACAATCACTAGGAGAACTCCCACTATTGTGGGGTTCTTATTCATGTAGTGATTACAAGAGGAGTCAAAGTGAGGCCCTCTTCAGTTGATAAGGTCGATTATATTTTAAGGGGGTATATTTATGTATTGAAGGGGTGACTTTAATACCAGCATCTGCGTTGCCAAATTATAAAGTGCCCCATAGTTATGAGGGGTCCCCTTTTGTGGGATCCTTTTTCAGGTAGTAAATTACGAGAGGTATCCATATGGGGCCCACTCTAGTTGACAAAGTCGACTATATTATATAGGTTATGTAACGCCCCGATATTTTACGGATTATTTCAACCCGTATAATACTGGGGTGTTAGGAATAAAAACTTGATATAGATAAATTCCATCAAATATGGAAATTACTGAGCCACTTTATTAAAAACACAATTGTTTGATACAATTTCTTGAAATCGAAAGCCTAAAGTTAAGTCTTTCAACATTGACACTTCATATTTCGGCTCCGTCATCATCGTAGAAAGGTGTGTAGAGTGGGTCTTCAACTCCTTCTGGGTCGTTCCCCGATCGCTCCTTATCTTCTTCAAGTCCTGCAGGATTGGTCGCTGAAGGGTGCACAACATCTGTAGGGGGGTGAGTCCAAACCACTGACTTACCTAATGACTTAGTTTATTTCATGGTAAAACATATGTATTGAAAAGCAGTGAACATGACTATAAAATGTAAACAATAAAACATTAATCACCCGATTCCCTTTTTGGTCCTCCGGTAGGGTAGGAATCTCAAGCATTACCCGAGTACTTTTTATCCGCAACAAGGCTAGCCCCACACCTAGGTTCTTTTAGTCCTCAGACTAGGCTAGCCCCACACCTAGGTAACTTTTTGGCCTCTACCAGGGCTAGAACCATACACAGGAAACATTTTGGCTTCAACCAGGGCTAGCCCCATACCCAGAAAACTTTTTGGCCTCAGCCAGGGGCTAGCCCCACACCCAGGAAACTTTTTGGCCTCAGCCAGGGCTAGCCCCACACCCGAATAAGTGATTACATATTTCAAAATTTACCACTCCATAGCAATCTATCGACATTCTATAGTATATACTTAGCATGAACAAACTTAGTTTAAATCCCCTATCTGAAACGTTGCAGACTCTTACTCCTGATGAGGAAGTCTTAGGATGATCACTACCTGAAAATATGTTACTAAAATCTATTAGTTTTTATCCTAACTTTTTCAAGGATCTTTCGAAAACGTTTTTCGATGTGACTTAATAGGTTTTTATTCTTAAGGGTATTTTGGTAATTTCTAAAATATTTTAAATTTATATTCATTGTGTAGAGCTTTTCATTATGAACCTGTGGCCGTAGACGGAACTCAATTCGGAGTTCGTTTGCTCCCGTTATGGCCAAAATAGTTGGCTTTAACGGGTTTTTAGTGAGTGGTCTGCCCTTAGTAAAAAAAATCCGGTTGTCTACAGTAATAACGCTTCGGTTTACTAAAAACAGAGTCGTTTTATCAAAGCTTCCTTTGGGCTTAATGGGCTTCGGCCTATGGGTTTAAATAATTAATGGACTTCGGCCTAGAGGATACTTCGGTCCTAATTATCACTTAATGGGTTTCGGCCCAATTTTCTAGTAGGCGTTAGCCCAGGAATTTTAAACAAAAAACTATATTTGTGGCATACTAGTTTTAGGGGTTTTATAATATTGGTAATTCCGAATCATAACCACAATCATGTGGTCGCATACGGAATTCGATTCCGAGTTCAAATAAAAAGGTTATGACCATTTTACCTTAGGGGTAAAATGATAATTTTACTTTTTAATTATTGGTTATGATATTTTATGATATCAGTAGGTGTATTTTGTTCTTACGAGTCCAACGCCACTGACGGAACTCAATTCAGAGTCCGTATGGGTAAGATATGGTCAATACAGTTTACCTTGATAATCTATATATTTAATGTTAGTTGATTTTTAACAGAAATCATAAAGTGCTCTTCTGGTTAGAGTGAGCCTTCTTAGGTTGTTGTTTAGAGAGGTCATGGGTTCTATTTGAACTTGTCTTTTTTTTTTATTCATGTTTGCACCTAATATATAACGGGTTAATGGGTTGGCGGTGGCTGGCGGCGGGTGGTGGTGGCCCGGATTCCGTGAGGGGCTTGGGTGAAGATTTCTATTGAGGGGGGGGGGGGGGGGGGGTTTATATAGGCCTTCCGGGAATACCAAGAGTCCCGGGGTCTTTACTGCAAAACGGCCGTTATATTATTTCGGCTGTGCGACGGTTCCGTTCGATTGGAAACGAAAGGTCACAGATGTCGATTGGTCTTCCCTTTTTAATATAACTATTATTTTTATTGTATTTGAATAAAAAAAGTTTTAACGGATTTTTGGTTAGAGGAAATTGGTTTAAAATTTTATTAAATGGGTCTCGGGTTCGAATCCTTCAATTGGCTAATATATTTATACATATATATCATTTTTCTTTTAAATTTTTAAATGCTTTAAATGAGTTCAAAACGTAAAAGTTTGTATAGGTTTTTTGATCGTTTCGACGAGACGGACGCAATGGCGTCATCCGATTTTTATTTTAAATTTTTTATAAATTTTTTTTATAATGACCTTTAAATTATTAATTTATTTTGGGATGTTACATCCTCTACCCCTAATAAAAATTTCATCCTCGAAATTTAAAGTATTTACCTTAGTTGTTGAATAAATGTGGATATTGCTTTTGTATTTCCGACTCTAATTCCCAATTAACTTCTTTCTCATTGTGATGTGATGTTGCTATAGCACTTTTACCAATCGTATAGTTTTGGTTCGCAATAATTTATCTTTGGTGTTTAAAACCTTCCCAAGTACTCCCACTTAATATGCATCTGATTGAATGTTTTCATTTTCCAAAATATGAGAAGGATCAGGCTCATATGGATACTTGAAAGACTAGATGTACATCAGCCACTATTTGACCATCTTACCTTAAGTACACCTCCTAACCCTACATGAGACGCATCCGTGTAAAGTGTATACTTCTTCCCACTTTCTTGTATCGTCAAAATCGGAGCTGTAGTGAGTTTCTTATTTAGTTCTTGGAATATATTCTTACTGGATTTCGACCACTCAAATTTTACTCCTTTCACTTTGTTAATATAATTTGAATAGAAAATTTTAATCGATAACCTTTTGGAGTTTTAATATTACTTTGCTGATCTTGAAATCTCTGATAGTTGATCTTTCCATTATAATATTAATATTTTCTCCTAAGAGTTAATTATTAACTTATCTGAGTGTCTTGTTTATGAGATCCAATAAGGCAATAAATTCTAAGGTTTGAGAATAAAATTTTTTCTAACTTTTTCTACTCACACATCAACTGTACCTGGGTACTGTATTCACCAGGAACCACAATGATATAAGAATAGAGTTGGCCTGAGAGTTGGGGCAATTATAGTGGTTCAAATATTGGAATCCGACTAAAAACTTTTGGTCTTGACAACCGTCGAGAAACTTATTAATGGTTACATATATTTTATTCCTAAAGGAGGAAAAAATGGATGCTCATTACTTATAAGTAGTGTATCCTCTGGTATTTAATAGAAAATTTTAGGATTAACACTAAGCGTTGTCGTGAAGACTAGGGTGTATCCTATTAGTTCTGCCTTCAGTTGAATATGTATGATTTGTGTCGGGGTCCAAAGTAATTGATCATACGAATTTAAGTTTTTTTTTTTTCGTAGTTACTACTATATTATTTGAAATAAAAATAGTCTGTACCTTTGATGACATCATTTTCAGTCGATACAGTAAAAGTCTTGCCACGTACTCTTTGAGCAGGGTGATCCACAGGTCCTTGTTGGACAGGACAAAAATAACACCTAGATTGAGTGAATAAGAAATTTTGACCGATGAGCTTCTGTTAATATATCTTCTTGTAAATAAGGAGAATCAGTAACTGCTAATCTGTCCCGAAATCTTAGTCCAATATTGTCTGTGACAAGACTCTGATTTTCTATTGCTTTCCATTTTTTAACTTGTATTCAATTCCTTGAAGTTCTTAATTTTATATCTGTACCTCGATTACTTTTTTTTTTTCTCTTCTTCTTTTTTTTGTTTTGTTTTTTTTTCTATCTGGCAAAACTCTTATATAACTTAAGTAAGTTTGTGATGAGTATTTTTATATGACCGGTCAAAGCCTTCTATGGTGCAAGTCCTATGTTGGCCTGAGGGTCAAGATAATTTAAATCTTTAAACTTTTTTTTTTTACTATTAAAAACTTCAAACTATTTGACTCTGATCATTTAGGATGTAGAGGTAAACTATCATAATCTCGAAGTCAAAGTCCTAGGTGGCTCCACCTTAGGTGGCACCACACTGGCAATTGGCAGCTCTTTTTCCCATGGAACGGCTCCATCTAACTCCAGGCAGCCCTTTCCTAGGTAGCCTTTCTATTGAACTCGAATTCGAGAAATGATGATTAACCTCAATACTAATTATCACAGTACATGTTATAAGTTTTAAGTCAATTATGTACTTGAAATCTGTTCTCTATGCACTAATGAGTCAACCCAGATCTCACCATATTTTTGTAACAATTAAATACTAGGAAGTGACTAGTATTTAACATTCAACTCTACTATATTTAAAATTTTACTTATTTGTGTCAATCATTTGTATATTAATAACTGCTTGAGGTTGGACTCCATTGGACTTCTCGACTTTGGCTTTCATTCGAGAAGTATCTTAGTTCTTATAGGAGTTATCATGGATGCTATATTTTCTCGAGTAATTGGCATACATAAATCTTATTCCTGAGTTAATCTACTCTCATCAAGATTGATTAACCTAGGTAAGGTTCTAATACTTTGGATAGGTTTCAGGTTACACAGGAAAGAGGTCTTACGACTAAGTTTACATTAATAAAAGACTTAAGAATAGTTTCTTTCGGATGATCATTATTTCTGCTAAGATACTGTAGTTATGAGTTTTCAAAAAGAGGTCTTAGGAGATAGGAGCTTAAATTAAATTACTTCTTAGGGATTTCTTACCCTAATCGAGTTACTACTCGGGTTTATAGCACCTTCTTATGTTTCCATATCGTTACGAAAAAACATCATATAAAAGAGGCATCCTATAATTCTAGTTAGTTTTCAATTCTCTTTAGGTTATCATACGTTCTAATTTTTGATGCACTTATATTGTCTTCTAGGTTGACTAACTTTTCAGCATCCAATAATATTGTCTCAGACCTACGTATTGAAAGCTATTATAAAATATTTAAAAGAGATATCCTAAAGTTAAGTTCAGGTAGATATACTTGGTTCTAGCGATAAAATGTCTTAGGTTATCAATGTCTTAATCATCTAGGGTTAGGTGTACCTAGATATAATTCACATGAAACTAACTTATGCTCTTGGTTAAGTGACTACCCTACCAATGTCCTTCTTGCTAATAAATTTTTTTTCCTAGGACCAATTACCTAGGCTCTGATACCAAGTTGTAACGCCCCGATATTTTACGGATTAATTCAACCCGTATAATACTGGGGTGTTAGGAATAAAAACTTGATATAGATAAATTCCATCAAATATGGAAATTACTGAGCCACTTTATTAAAAACACAATTGTTTGATACAATTTCTTGAATCGAAAGCCTAAGGTTAAGTCTTTCAATATTGACACTTCATATTCCGGCTCCGTCATCATCGTAGAAAGGTGTGTAGAGTGGGTCTTCAACTCCTTCTGGGTCGTTCCCTGATCGCTCCTCATCTTCTTCAAGTCCTGCAGGATTGGTCTCTAAAGGGTGCACAACATCTGTAGGGGGGTGAGTCCAAACCACTGACTCACCTAATGACTTAGTTTATTTCATGCTAAAACATATGTATTAAAAAGCAGTGAACATGACTATGAAATATAAACAATAAAACATTAATCATCCGATTCCCTTTTTGGTCCTCCGCCAGGGTAGGAATCTCAAGCATTACCCGGGTACTTTTTGTCCGCAACAAGGCTAGCCTCACACCTACGTTCTTTTAGTCCTCAGACTAGGCTAGCCCCACACCTAGGTAACTTTTTGGCCTCTGCCAGGGCTAGACCCACACCCAGGAAACTTTTTGGCCTCAGCCAGGGCTAGCCCCATACCCAGGAAACATTTTGGCCTCAACCAGGGCTAGCCCCACACCCGAATAAGTGATTACGTATTTCAAAATTTACCACTCCATAGCAATCTACCGACATTCTATAGCATATACTTAGCATGAATAAACTTAGTTTAAATCCCCTACCTAAAATGTTGCAGACACTTACTCTTGATGAGGAAGTCTTAGGACAATCACTACCTGAAAATATGTTACTAAAATATGTTAGTTTTTATCTTAACTTTTTCAAGGATCCTTCGAAAACGTTTTCCGATGTGACTTAATAGGTTTATATTCTTAAGGGTATTTTGGTAATTTCTAAAATATTTTAAATTTATATTCATTGTATAGAGCTTTTTATTATGAACCTGTGGCCGCAGACGGAACTCAATTCGGATTTCGTTTGCTCCCGTTATGGCCAAAATAGTTGGCTTTAACGGGTTTTTAGTGAGTGGTCTGCCCTTAGTAAAAAAATCCGGTTGTCTACAGTAATAACGCTTCGGTTTACTGAAAACAGAGTCGTTTTATCAAAGCTTCCTTTGGGCTTAATGGGCTTCGGCCCAGAGGATACTTCGGTCCTAATTATCACTTAATGGGCTTCGGCCTAATTTTCTAGTAGGCTTTAGCCTAGGAATTTAAAACAAAAAACTATATTTTTGGTATACTAGTTTTAGGGGTTTTATAATATTGGTAATTCCGAATCATAACCACAATCATGTGGTCGCAGACGGAATTCGATTCCGAGTTCAAATAAAAAGGTTATGACCATTTTACCTTAGGGGTAAAATGGTAATTTTACTTTTTAATGGTCGGTTATGGTATTTTATGATCTCAGTAAGTGTATTTTGTCATTACGAGTCCAACGCCACTGACGAAACTCAATTCAGAGTCCGTATGGGTAAGATATGGTCAATACAGTTTACCTTGATAATCTATATATTTAATGTTAGTTGATTCTTAACAGAAATCATAAAGTGCTCTACTGGTTAGAGTGATCCTTCTTAGGTTATTGTTTAGAGAGGTCATGGGTTCTAGTTGAACTTGTCTTTTCTTTTTATTTATGTTTGCACCTAATATATAACGCCCGACAAGCTATGGTGATGTGAGGCGGCGGCCGGAGGCGGCGGTCGGCCGGAGGTGGTGGGCGGTGGCCGGCTGGTGGTGGTGGTCGGTGGTGGTGCCGGCGGCAGTGGCTGGCGGCGAGTGGTGGTGGCTCGGATTCCGTGAGGGGCTTGGGTGAAGATTTCTATTGAGGGGGGGGGGGGTTTATATAGGCCTTCCGGGAATACCAAGAGTCCCAGGGTCTTTACTGTAAAACGGCCGTTATATTATTCGGCTGTGCGACGGTTCCCGTTCGATTGGAAACGAAAGGTCACAGATGTCGATTGGTCTTCCCTTTTTAATATAACTATTACTTTTATTGTATTTGAATAGAAATATTTTAATGGATTTTTGATTAGAGGAAACTGGTTTAAAATTTTATTAAATGGGTCTCGGGTTCGAATCCTTCAATTGGCTAATATATTTATACATATATATCATTTTTTTTTAAATTTTTAAATGCTTTAAATGAGTTCAAAACGCAAAAGTTTGAATAGGTTTTTTGATCGTTTCGACGAGACGGACGCAATGGCGCCGTCTGATTTTTATTTCAAATTTCTTATAAAAATTTCTTATAATGACCTTTAAATTATTAATTTATTTTGGGATGTTACATGTTACATCTATATGTGAAATGAGTGACATTAACATCCGTATCTGTGTGGCCAAAATATAAATAGTCACATAGTTAGGAGGGGTCTTACTATTATAGGATCCTTATTGACGTAATAGATTATGATAGGTGTCTAAGTGGGGCCAACTCCAGTTAACAAGGTCGACATATTATATGGGGTATATTTTTATATAAAAGAAGTGACTTTAACACCCATATATGTATGGGAAAAATATAAAGAGTCCTATTACTAGAAGGGTCCTACTACTGTGGGAT
Organism: Chamaelirium japonicum; assembly: GCA_947650365.1. Taxonomy (NCBI): domain Eukaryota; kingdom Viridiplantae; phylum Streptophyta; class Magnoliopsida; order Liliales; family Melanthiaceae; genus Chamaelirium; species Chamaelirium japonicum. The sequence continues at coordinate 29,330,411 of OX393552.1, forward strand.
TCTTACTCATGTTATAGATTATAAGACGAGTGCAAGTAGGGTCCATTATAGTTAATAAGGTCGACTATATTATTGGAGGGTACATCTATGTGTAAAGGGGTACCTATAACACGCGCATCTATTGACCAAAATATCAAAAGTCTCATAGCTAGAAGAGGTCCCACTATTATAGGAACCTTATTAATATAGTAGATTACAATAGGAGTTCAAGTGGGTCCCACTTCAGTTGACAAGGTCGACTATATTATAGGGGGTACATCTATGTATCAAAGATGTGACTTTAAAACCTATATCTCTGTATTCAAAATATAAAGAATCTCATAGCTTAAGGGGTCCCACTATTTTGAGATCCTTATTTATGTAGTAGATTATGAGAGGTGTCAAAATAGGGCCCACTCCAGTTGACAAGGTCGACTATATTATCGCGGTGTACATCTATATGTTATAGGGGTGACTTTAACATCCGTATCTATATGGCCAAAATTTAAAGAGTCCCATATCTAGGAGGTGTCCTAGTATTGTGGGATCCTTATTTATGTAATAAATTACAAAATGAATCGAAGTGGAGCTCAAATCCTATTAACAAGGATGACCATATATGTGTCAAAGTGTTGACTTCAACCCCCATATCAGTATGGCCTAAATATAAAGTATCATATTATTAAAAGGGGTTCCACTATTATGGGATCCTTATTTATATAGTAAATTATGTGATAAGTGGTAGTATGGCCCACTCTTATTGACAAAGATGACTATATTATAAGAGAGTATATATATGTATCAAAGGGTGAATTTAACACCCGCATCTATATAGCCAAAATATAAAGAGTTTCATAGCTAAAAGGGGTCCCACTATTATAGGATCGTTATTCATGTAGTAGATTACAAATGGAGTCCAAGTGGGGCCTACTCCAATTGACAAGGTCGACTACATTATAGGGGGTTTTATAACAACTACATCTGTGTGGCAAAAATATAAAGAGTCTCATAGCTAGGAGGGGTCCTATAATTATAAGATCCTTATTCATATAGTAGATTACGATAGAAGTCCAAGTGGGGCCTACTCCAATTGATAAGGTCGAATACATTATAGAGGGTGTACATCTATGTGTCAAAGGGGTGACTTTAACACCTATATCTGTGTGGTAAAAATATAAAGAGTTCCATAGCTAAGAGGGGTCCCACTATTGTAGGATCCTTATTCATATTAGGGGTGGCAATATGTCGTGTCATATCGGGTTCGTGTCGTGTCGTGTCCAAAACCCCTAGACCCGGACCAGACCCGTTTAACTAATCGTGTCTAGATCCTAAATCCATACCCGATCCGCTAATAAACGGGTAGAGCCGATAAGACCCGGTAAGACCCGTTTACCACCCGGGTCTATTCAATTGACCCGATCCGACCCAATCCGACTCGACCCGACTTGACCTGAAAGACCCACTGGTATTATATATTATAGTATCAGATTGCGGGTAGACCCGACCCGACCCGACACGACCCGTTGAATACTAAACGGGTCTTCCTGGGTCTACCGTGTCCAGACCTTAAACCCGGACCTGACCTGTTTATTAAACGGGTCTATCGTGTCGACCCGTTTACGACCCGAACCTGTTTAGCCCTGACCCAGACTCGCTAACGTCGTGTCGGGTCGTGTCGGGTCTGCCGTGTCGGGTCTGAAATTGCCAGCCCTAATTCATATAATAGATTATAAGGGGAGTCCATATAGGGCCAACTCTTGTTGACAAAGTCGACTACAATATAGAAGGGTACATCTATATGTCAAAGGGGGGACATTAACACCCGTATTTATTTTGCCAAAATATAAACAGTCCCATAGTTAGGAGGGTCCCACTATTATGAGATTTTTTTTTATATAGTAGATTACGAGAGGAGTCCAAGTAGGGCCCACTCTAGTTCACAAGGTTGACTATATTATTGGGGGTACATCTATGTCAAAGGGATAACTTTAACACCTGTATCTGTGTGTCCAAAATATAACAAGTCCCATAGATAGTAGGGATCCCATAATTATGAGATTCTTATTCATGTAGTACATTACGAAATATATCAAAGTGGAGCCTACTTTAGTTGACAAGGTCGACTATATTATAGGGGGGTACATCTATGTGTCAAAGGGGTAGTTTTAACACCAGCATCTGTGCGGCCAAAATATAAAGAAGCCTATAACCAGGTGGGGTCCCACTATTATGAGATCCTTATTCATATAGTATATTTATGAGAGGAGTCCAAATGGGACCCACTCTAGTTGACAAGATCGACTATATTATAGGGGGTACATCTATATGTCAAAGGGGTGATTTAATACCCCCATCTTTGTGGCTATAATATAACGAGTCCTAAATCTAGGAAGGGTCCCTCTATTATGGGATCCTTATTCTTGTATTAAATTAAGAAAGGAGTCTAAGTGGTGCAAACTCTAGTTGGCAAGGTCGAGTATATTATAGTGGGGTATATCTTTGCATCAAAAGGGTAACTTTAACATTGGCATCTTTGTATCTAAAATAGAAAACATCATATTTCTAGGAGGGGTACACTATTGTGGAATCCTTATTCATATAGTAGATTATGACAGGAGTCCAAGTGGGGCCTACTCTAGTTGATAAGATCAACTACATTATGAGGGGTACACTTATATATCAAAGGGGTGACATTAACACCCGTATCTATGTAGCCTGAATATAAACAGTCCCATAGCAAGAATGGGTCCCACTAGTGTGTGATCCTTATTCATATAGTAGATTATATTTTTAAGGGGGTATATCTATGTGTCAAAGGGGTGACTTTAATATTCGCATCTGCGTGACTTTAATATAAAGATACCCAAAGCTAGGAGGGGTCCCTCTATTATGGGATCATTATTTAAAAAGTTTACAATAGGATCCAAGTGGGGCCCACTCTAGTTAACAAGGTCGACTATATTATAGAATGGTACATCAATGTGTAAAAGAGGTGACTTAAACATTCATATCTGTGTGCCAAAATATAAAGAATTCTATTGCTAGAAGGGGTCCAATTATTGTAAGATCTTTATTTACGTAGTAGATTACGAGAGGAGTCCATGTGGGGTGCACTCTAGTTGATAAAGTCGATAATATTATATGGGGTCATCTATATATCAAAGGGGTAACTTTAACACCCATATCTGTATAACCAAAATTTAAAGAGTCTCATAGCTAAGAGAGGTCCCACTATTATGGGATCCTTATTCATATAGTAGATTACGAGAGGAGTCCAAGTGGGAACCAATCTAGAGGACAAGGTCGACTATATTATAATGAGTGCATTTATATATCAAAGGGGTGTCTTTAACACCCATATATATATGGCCAAAATATCAAGAGTCCGATTGTTAGAAGGGGTCCCATTATTGTGAGATCTTTATTTATGTAGTATATTACGATTGGAGTCCAAGTAGGTCCCACTCTAGTTGATTAGGTCGACCCTATTATATAGGGTACAACTATGTGTCAAAGGGGTGAATTTAACACCTACATCTATATGACAAAAATATAAATAGTCCTATATCTAGGATCAGTCCAACTATTATTCAATTTTTATTTATGTAGTAGATTATGATAGGAGTCCAAGTGGGGCTTACTTCAGTTGATAAGGTCAATTACATTATATGGGGTATATCTATGTGTCAAAGGAGTGACTTTAACACCCACATCTATATGGCAAAAACATAAAGAGTCCCATAGCTAGGACAGATCTTACTATTGTGAGATATTTATTTATGTGCTAGATTACGAGAGGAGTCCATGTAGGGCCCACTCTAGTTGACAAAATTGACTACTTATAGGTAGTACATCTATATATCAAAATATAACTTTTATACCCGCATCTTTGTGCCCAAAATATAAAGTCACATAGCTAGGAGGGGTCCCACTATTATAGGACCCTAATTCATGTAGTAGATTACGAGAGGAGTCCAAGTTGGGCCCACTCTAGTTGACAAGATCGATTATATTATAGGGGGTACATCTTTGTGTCAAGGGGGGTGAATTTAATACCCGCATATATAGTCAAAATATAAAGAGTCTGATAGCTAGATGGGGACCTAGTTTTATGGGATCCTTATCCATGTAGTAGATTACGAGAGGAGTCCAAGGGAGCCCCACTTTTATTGACAAAGTTGACAATATTATAGGGGTATATCTATAAGTCAAAGGGGTGACTTTAACACCCATATCTGTGTGGTCGAAATATAAAAAGTCTTATAGTTAGGAGGGATCCCACTATTATGAATCTTTATTCATATAGTAGATTATGAAATGATCCAAGTGAAGTCTACCCTAGTTAACAAGGTAGACTATATTATTGTGGGGAACATCAATATGTCCAAAAGGTGACTTTAACACCCATATCTGTGTTAACAAAATATAAAGACTTCTATATTTAGGAGGGGTTCTACTATTAAAGGATTTTTATTTATATAGTAGATTAAGAGAGGAGTCCATATGGGCCCCACTCTAGTTGACAAGGTCAACTATATTATAAGGGGTACATCATGTGTCAAAGGTAACTTTAACACCCGTATCTGTGTTGCCAAAATATAAAGAGTCTAATAGGTAAAACGGGTCCAACTATTGTGAGATCTTTATTTATATAGTAGATTACGAGAGAAGTCCAGGTGGGATCAACACCAATTGATAAGGCCGACTATATTATATGGGGTACAGATATATATCAAAGGGGTGACTTTTAAGCCTGCATCTATGTGGCCAAAATCTAAAGTCCCATAGCAAGGAGGGGTTCTACTATTTTGGAATCCTTACTTATATAGTAGATTAGGAGAGGAGTCCAATTGGAGGCTACTCTAGTTGACAAGGTCGACTATATTATTAGGGGTACATTTAAATATCGATGGATTACTTTAATACAGTATCTATGTGGCAAAAATATTAAGAGTTCTATAATTAAGAAGGGTCCCACTAGTGTAGGATGCTTATTCATATAGTAGATTATAAAAGAGTCCAAGTTGGGTCCACTCTAGTTGATAAGGTTGACTTTATTAAAGAAGGTATATTACGAGAGGGTCCATGTATAGCCCACTATTATGGGATCCTTATTCATGTAGAATATTACGAAAGGGTCCATGTATGGCCCACTCAAGTTAAACAAGGACGACTATATTATAAAGGATATATTAATATGTCAAAGAAGTGACTAGAACACCCATATTTTTTAGGCCAAAATATAAAGTCTCATTACAAGGAGGGGTCCTATTATTGTGAGATTCTTATTCATGTAGTAAATTACGAGGGGAGTCCAAGTATGGTTTACTCCAGTTGATAAGGTCGACTATATTATAGGGGGTACATTTATGTGTCAAATGGGTGACTTTAACACCCATATCTCTATGGCCAAAATATAAAGAGTCCTATAGCTAGGAGAGGTTCAACTATTATGGTATCCTTATTCAAGTAGTAGGTTATAAGATGGTCCAAGTATGGCCCACTCTAATTAACAAAAAGACTACATTATAGGGGGGATATATCAATGTGTCAAAGTGGTAACACGAATACCCATATTTGTGAGGCCAAAATATAAAAAGTCACATAGCAAAGAGAAGTCCAGTTATTATGGAATCCTTATTCTCTTGTAATAGATTATGAGAGGTAACCAAGTAGTGCCTACTCCAATTAATATGGTCGACTATATTATAGATTGGTACATCTAAGTGTCAAAGGGGTGATTTTAACATTCCAATCTTTATAGCCAAAATATAAAAAGTACCATGGCTAAAAAGGGTTCCCTCTTTAATGGGATCCTTATTTATGAAGTAGATTACAAGAAGAGTCCAAGTGGGGCCACTCCAGTTTGCAAGGTTGCCTACATTATATCATCTATAAATCGAAGGTGTGACTTTAACACCCACATCTATATGGCTAAAATATAAAGCCCCATAGATAGGAAGGGTCCCAGTATTATGAGATCCTTATTCATATATATAGTACAATACAAAAGGAGTCCAAGTAGGGCCTACAATAGTTGACAAGATCGACTATATTATAGTGGGGTATATCTATGTGTCAAAGGAGTGACTTTAATACCCCGTATCTTTGTAGCCAAATATAAAGAGTCCCTTAGCTATAAGGGGTCCTACTATTATGGGATCCTTATTCATATAGTAAAATATAAGTGGAGTCCAAGTGGTGCATACTCAAGTTGATAAGGTCATTTATATTATAGGGGTTACAACTATATGTTAAAAGGGTAACTTTAACACCATCATTTGTATGTCAAAAATAAAAAGAGTCTCATAGCTAGGAAAGATCCCAATATTATGAAATCCATATTCATATAGTAGATTACAAGAGGAGTCCAAATTGAGCCCATTCCAATTTACATGGTGGACTATATTATAGGGGGTACATCTATGTGTCAAAAGGGTGATATTAATATCCGAATATATATAGCCAAAATATAAAGAATCCTATAGCTAAGAGGGGGTCCTACTATTGTGGGATCCTTATTCATATAATATAATATAAGAGGAGTCCAAGTGGGGCTTACACTAGTTGACAAGGTCACTTACATTATAGGGGTACATTAATTTGTTAAAGGGTGACTTTAACATCCACATCTGTATGACCAAAATGTATAGAGTCTCATAGCTAGAAGAAGTCCAACTATTGTGAGATCCTTATTTATGCAGTAGATTACGAGAGGAGACCAACTAAGGCCCACTCCAATTGACATAATCGACTACATTATAGAGGGGTACATCTATGTATCAAAGATGTGACTTTATCACATGCATCTGTGTCACCAAAATCTAAAGAGTCTTATAGCTAGAAAGGGGTTCCACTATTATAAGATTCTTATCTATAAAGTAGATTACAAGAAGAGTCCAAGTGGGGCCACTCAAGTTGGCAAGGTCGCCTATATTATAGGGGACGCATCTATATATCAAAGGGGTGACATTAACACGAGCAATAGTTTAGCCAAAATATAAAGATTTCTATATCTATGAGGGGTCCTACTATTATGGGATCTTTAATTGTGTAATAGATTATGAGATGAGTCCAAATTGAGCCTACTCCAGTTAACATGGTTGACTACATTATGGGGTGATATATTTATGTGTCAAAGATGTGACTTTAACAACTACATCTGTGTGGCCAAAATATAAAAAATTCTAAAGCTATGAGGGGTCCTACTGTTATGGGATCCCTATTCATGAAATAGAAAATAAGAGGAGTACATGTGTGCCCTACTTTAGTTGACAAGGTTGCCTACATTATAGGGGGTACATCTATATATTATAGGGGTGACTTAATACCTATATCTGAATGGCCAAAAATAAAGTATCCCATAGCTATAAAAGATCCCACTATTGCGGGATCCTTATTTGTATAGTATATTATAGGAGAAGTCCAAATGGGGCCCACTCCAGTTTACAAGATCGACTATATTATAGGGTGGTACATCTATATGTCAAAGTGATGACTTAAACACCTGCATCTGAGTGGCCAAAATAAAAAGTGTCTCATTAATAGGAGAACTCCCACTATTTTGGGATCCTTAGTCATATAGTAGAATATAAGAGTAGTTAAAGTGGGCCCACTCAAATTAACAAATTCACCTATATTATAGGGGGTACATATATATCTCAAAGGGGTGACTTTAACACCCGCATCTGTGTAGCCTAATTATAAAGAGTCCGATAGCTAGGAGGGGTTCTAATATTATGGGATCCTTATTATGAAATAGATTACGAGATAAGTCAAAGTGAGGCCAACTCTAGCTGACAACGTCGCCTATATTATAGGGGGTATCTATGTCTCAAAGGTATAAATTTAACACCTACATCTGTATGGCCAAATTATAAAGTATCCCATAGCTAGGAGGGGTCTCACTGTTTTGAGATCTTTATTCATATTGTAGATTACAAGAGGAATCTAAGTGGAGCCTACTCCAATTAACAAGGTCGACTATATTATAGGGGGAACGCTATGTGTCAAAGGGATGACCTTAACACCTGCATCTAAGTGGCCAAAATATAAAGAGTCCCATAGTTAGGAGAAGTACCACTATTATGGGATCTTTATTCAAATAGTAGATTACAAGAAGAGTTAAAGTTGCGCCAACTCTAGTTAACAAAAGTCGACTATATTATAAGAGGGTCATCTATATGTCAAATGGGTGACTTTAACACCCACATCTCTGTGACCAAAATATAAAGACTATCATAATTAGGAGAGATACCACTATTGTGGGATCCTTAATCGTGTTGTAGATTACAAAAGTTATCCGAGTGGGCCCACTCCAGATGACAATATCGACTATATTATAGAGACGTACATCTATGTGTTAAAGGGGTGACTTTAACACTTGCACATGTATAGCCAAAATATAAAGAGTCCCCTATCTAGAAGGGGTGCTACTATTGTGTGATTCTTATTAATATAGTAGATTAGAGAGAAGTCCAAATGGGGCCCAATCTAGTTGACAAAGTCATTTATATTATGAGTACATCTTTGTATGAAAGAGGTAACTTTAATACCTATATCTATGTGGCCAAAATATAAAGAGTCTCATTGCTACTTAATAAGGTCAACGATATTATAGAAGGGTATATCTATGTGTCAAAGTGATGACCTTTACATCTATATCTGAGTGGACAAAATATAAAGAGTTCCATAGCTAGGGGAAGTCCCACTTTAAAGGATCCTTATTCATATAGTAAATTATAAGAGGAATCAAAGTAGGACCCACTCCACACTACAAAAAAAGACAATTTCTGTGACACACTAGAGCATCTTCAAAAGTGACCATACTCGTCACGAAATATCTTTTGCGGTGCTTCAAACTGCATTGCTAAGATGTTGCATATTCCTCATACTTTTGGTGATGCGATCAAATTGCGTCTCCGAAAGCTTAACCAACCGCGATACAATAAGCATTGTCGAATGGATGTCTTTAACACCTGCTACTGTGTTGTCAAAATATAAAGAATCCCGTACCTAAGAGGGGTCCCCCTTTTATAGGATCCTTCTTTATGTAGTAAATTATAAGAGTTGTCTAAGTGGGGCCCACTCTAGTTAATAAAGTCAACTACGTATAATATAGAGGGTACATCTATGTGTTAAATGAGTGACTTTAATACCTACAATTGTGTGGCTAAAATATAAAGAGTCCCATAGCTAGGAGGCTCCTACTATTATAGGATCCTTATTCATGTATTATATTATGAAAGGAGTCCAAGTGGAGCAAACTCTAGTTGACAATGTTGACTACATTATAAGGGGTACATCTATGTATCAAAAGGGTGACTTTAGCACCTGCATCTGTGTGGTAAAAATATAAAGAGTCACATTACAAGGACGAGTCCCTCTATTGTGGGATCCTTACTATTATTATAGATTACGAGAGGAGTGCAAGTGGGACCTACTATAGTTAACAAGGTCGACTATATTATAAGAGGGTATATTTATGTATCAAAAGGGTGACTATAATATCCTCATCTGTGTAGCCAAAATATAAAGAGTCACATAGCTAGAAGTGATTCAACTATTGTGAGATCCTTAGTTATATAATAGATTACGAGCGGAGTCCAAGTAGAGCTTATTATAGTTGACAAGGTCAACTACATTATATGGGGTATATTTATGAGTCAATAGGGTGACTTTAACTCTCGTATCTCTATGTTCTAAATATACAGAGTTCCATAGCTAGGTGGGGTCTCGCTATTCTGGGATCGTTATTCATATAGTAGATTATGAGAGGAGTCCAAATAGGGCCCACTCCTGTTGACAAGGTCGATTACATTATTGGGAGGGGGGGTATATCTATGTGTCAAAGGGGTGACTTTAACACCAGCATCTGTGTGGCCAAAATATAAATAGTCCTATAGGTAGAAGGGGGTTCTTCTATAGTGGGATCCTTATTCATATAGTAGATTACAAGAGGAGTCCAAGTGGAGACCAACTCCGATTAACAAAGTCGATCACATTATAGGGGGTGCAGGTATGCGTCAAAGCAATAACTTCAGTACCAACATCTGTATAGCCTAAATATAAAGATTTCTATTGCTAGTAGGGGTCCCACTATTATAAGATCCTTATTTATATAGTAGATTACGAGAGGAGTGACAGTGTGACCTACTCGAGTTAACAAGGATGACTATTTTATAGGAGGGTTCATCGGGGTGTCAAAGAAACCTGCATCTATATAGGCAAAATATAAAGAGTCTTATAGCTAGAAGGGGTCCCAATATTGTAAGATCCTTATTTTTATAGAAGATTATAAGAGGAGTTAATGTGGGGCATACTCTAGTTGACAAGGTTGACTATATTATATGGGTTACATCTATGTGTCAAAGGGCTGACTTTAACATCCATATCTATATGGCCAAAATATAAAGAGTCCAACATCTAAGAGGGGTCCCACTATTCTAGGATCTGTAATCATATAGTAGATTACGAAATGAGTCCAAGTTGGGCACACTCCAATTGACAAGAACGACTATATTATAGGGGGTACATCTATATATTAAAGGGGTGACTTTAACATCCATATTTGTATGGCAAAAATATAAGGAGCCCCATAACTAGAAGGGGTTCAAATATTGTGTGATCCTTATTAATATAGTAGATTACTAGGGGAGTCCAAGTGGGGACCACTCTAGTTAACAAGATCGACTACATTATAGAATGTATATTAATGTATAAAATGAGTGACTTTAATAACCATATCTGAGTGACCTAAATATAAAGAGTTCCATAGCTAGGAGGGGTCTTATTTTTGTGGGATCCTTATTTATGTAGTAGATTACAAGTAGAGCACACTCTAGTTAATAAGGTCAACTACATTAAAGAATGTTACATCTATGTGTCAAATGGGTAACTTTAACACCCACATCTGTATGGCCTAAATATAAAGAGTTCTATAGCTAGGTGGGGTCCCACTATTATGGGATCCTTATTCATGTAGTATATTATGAGAGGATTCCAAGTAGGGCCCACTACAGTTGACAATATCGACTATATTATAGTGGGGTATATTTTGTCAAAATGGTGACTTTAACACTCGCAACTATGTGTCCTAATATAAAGCGTCTCATTGCAAGGAGGGGTTCCACTATTATAGGATGTATATTATAGATTATAAGAGGAGTCCTAGTGGGATCCACTCCAGTAGATAAGATCGACTACATTATAGGGGGTACATACATCTATATGTTAAAGGGGTGATATTGATACTTATATCTATGTGGTCAAAATATAATAAGCCACATAGCTAGCAGAGGTCCCACTATTATGAGATCCTTATTCATATAGTCGATTATACAAGTAGTCCAAATGGGGCCCACTGTAGTTGATATGGGGTAATTATATTATAAGGGATAGATCTATGTATCAAAGGGGTAGGTTTAACTTCCTTATCTGTGTGGTAAAAATATAAAGAGTCCCATAGCTAGGACAAGTTTCACTATTATAGGGTATTTATTTACATAGTAGATTATGAGAGTAGTCCAAGTAGGGGCCACTCCAGTTGAAAATATCAACTATATTATATAGGATACATCTATATATCAAAGGGGTGACATTAACATTCGCATCTGTATGGCCAAAATATAAAGTATCGCATAGCTGGGCGGGGTTCCACTATTATGGGATCCTTATTCATATAGTAGATTACGAAAGGAGTCCAAGTAGGGACCATTCCAATTGACAAGGTTGACTATATTATTGTGGGTGAATCTATATATTAAAGGAGTGACTTTAACACCCGTATCTATGTGGCCAAAATATAAAGAGTCCTATAGCTAGGAGGGGTCCCATTATTGTGGGATCCTTATTTATAAAGTAAATTACGAAAGGAGTCCAAGTGGGGCACACTCAAGTTGACGATGTTTACTATATTATAGGGGATACATCTATGTGTCAAAGGGGTGACTTCAACAAACGCATCTTTGTGGCAAAAATATAATAAGTCCCATAACTAGAATGGGTCCTACTATTATGGGATCTGAGAAGTCCAAGTGGGGCCAACTTCAATTGATAAGGTTGATTACATTATAGGAGGGTATATCTATATATCAAAGGGTTGACTTTAATAACCACATCTATGTACCAAAAATATAAAGAATCCCATAGCTAGGATGATTCTCACTATTATGGGATATTTATTTATACACTAAATTATGAGAGGAGTCCAAGTGGGGCCCACTCTAGTTAACAAGGTCGACTACATAATAATGGGTACATCTATATATAAAAGGGGTGACTTTAACACCCGTATTTGCATGACCAAAATATAAATAGTTACATTACTAAGAGGGGTCCAACTATTATGGGATCCTTATCCATGTAGTAGATTACGAGAGTAGTCCAAGTGGGGCCCACTCCAATTGAAATGGTCAACTATATTATAAGGGGGTATATCTTTATGTCAAAGGGGTGACTTTAAAACCATATATGTGTGGCCAAAATATAAATAGTCCGATAGCTAGGTAGGGTCCCAATTTTTTGGGATCTTTATTCTTGCAGTAGATTACAAATGATGCAAGTAGGGCCTAACCTAGTTAACATGGTCGACGAATTATAGGGGGTACATCAATGTATCAAAGAGGTAACTTTAACACCCGCATCTGTGTGAATAAAATATAAAGAGTTCCATAGCCAGGAGGGGTGTAACTATTGTAGGTTCCTTATTCATTTAGTAGATTAGGAGAAGAGTCTAAGTGGGGGTCATACTAGTTGACAAGGTTAACTATATTATAGGGGCGTACTATGTGTCAAAGGGTGACTTTAACACACGCTTCTATGTAAACACAATATAAAGAGTCCAATAGCTAGGACAGGTCCAACTATTGTGGGATCTTTATTTATATAGTAGATTACAAGAGGAGTCTAAGTGGGGTCCACTCTAATCGATAAGGCTGACTACATTATATGGGTAGATCTATATATTAAAAGAGTGACATTTACACCCGCATCTGTGTAGCTAAAATATAAAGATTCTAATAGCTAGAAAGGTCCCATTATTGTGGGATCCTTATTCAAGTAGTAGATTACACGAGGAGTCCAATTGGGAGTCACTCTAGTTACAAGGTCGACTATATTATAGCGGGTACATCTATATATCAAAGGGGTAACTTTAACACCCGTATCTATATAGCCAAAATATTAAGAGTCATATACCTAAGAGGGGTCCCATTATTGTCAGATGTTTATTCATATAGTAGATTACAAAAGAGTCCTAGTGGGGTCCACTCTAGTTGACAAGGTCGACTTCATTATAGAGGGTATATTACGAGAGGGTCCATGTATAGCCCACTATTATGGAATTCTTATTCATGTAGTATACTTATTGCAAGGATGGGTTATATTATTATGAAAATACTTATAGCCCACTATAAAGTCTCATTGCAAGGATGGGTCATATTATTATGAAATACTTATTAATGTAGTAAATTATGAGGGGAGTCCAAGTATGGTCTACTCCAGTTGACAATGTCGATTATATTATAGGGGGTACATCTATGTGTTAAAGGGGTGACTTTAACACTCGTATCTATATAGTCAAAATATAAAGAGTCCTATTGTTAGGAGAGGTTCAACTATTATGATATCCTTATTCAAGTAATAGATTACAAGAGGGTCCAAGTATGGCCTACTTTAGTTAACAAAATGACTATATTATAGGGGGTATATCAATGTGTCAAAGTGGTGACACGAATACCCATATTTATGAGGCCAAAATATAAAAAGTCACATAGCAAGGAGAAGTCCAATTATTATAGGGTCTTTATTCTCTTGTAATAGATTATGAAAGGAGACCAAGTAGGGCTTACTCCAATTGATATGGTTGACTACATTATAGATTGGTACATCTAAGTGTCAAAGAGGTGATTTTAACACCCTAATCTTTGTGGCCAAAATATAAAGAGTACCATGGCTAGAAAAGGTTCCCTTTTTGTGGGATCCTTATTCATGAAGTAGATTACAAGAAAAGTCCAAGTGGGGCCACTCCACTTTGCAAGGTTACTTACATTATACCATCTATAAATCAAAGGTATGACATTAACACCAATATATATGTGGCTAAAATATAAAGTCCAATAGATAGGAGGGGTCTCACTATTGTGGCATCCTTATTTATATAGTAAATTACAAAAGGAGTACAAGTAAAGCCCACATCAGTTGACAAGGCTGACTATATTATAGGGGGGTACATCTATATGTCAAAGGGGTGATTTTAATATCCCGTATCTTTAAGGCCAAATTATAAAGAATCCTATAGCTAGGAAGGTACCAACTATTATGGGATCCTTATTTATATAGTAAAATACAAGTGGTGTCCAAGTGGGGTACACTCTAGTTGATAAAGTCACCTACATTATAGGGGGTACAGCTATATATTAAAAGGGTGACTTTAACACATGCATTTGTATATCAAAAATAAAAAGTCTTATAGCTTGGAAAGATCCTGCTATTGTACAATCCATTTTCATATAGTAGATTACGAGAGGAGTCAAAATTGGGTTCACTCCAGTTTACATGGTGGACTATATTATAGGGGGGTACATCTATGTGTCAAAGGGGTGATATTAATATCTGAATATATATAGCCAAAATATAAAGAACCTATAGTTAAGAGTGGGTCCTACTATTGTGGGATCCTTATTCATGTAAACGAATATAAGAGGAGTCTAAGTGGGGCTCACACTAGTTGACAAGGTCACTTACATTATAGGGGTACATTAATTTGTTTAAGGGGTGACTTTAACATCCACTTCTGTATGACTAAAATATATAGTCTTACAGCTAGGACAAGTCCAATTATTATGGGATCCTTATTCATATAGTAGATTATGAGAGGAGACCAATTAAGGCCCACTCCAATTGACATGATCGACTACATTATAGAGGGGTACATCTATATCTGAAAGGGGTGACTTTATCATATGTATCTGTGTCACCAAAATCTAAAAAGTCTCATAGTTAGAAAGCGGTTTCATTATTGTAGGATTCTTATCCATAAAGTATATTACAAAAAGGGTCCAAGTGGGGCCACTCGCCTACATTATAGGGGGTACATCTATATATCAAAGGGGTGACATTAACATCCATAATAGCTAGTTTGGCCAAAATATAAAGATTCATATAGCTATGAGAGGTCCTACTATTATGGGATCTTTAATCGTGTAATAGATTACGAGATGAGTCCAAATAGGGCCTACTCCAGTTGACAAGGTCGACTACATTATAGGGTGGTACATTTATATGTCAAAGATGTGACTTTAACAGCTACATCTGTGTAGCCAAAATATAAAAAGTTCTAAAGCTAGGAGGGGTTCTACAGTTATGGGATCCTTATTCATGGAAAAGAAAACAAGAAGAGTACATGCGTGCCCCACTCTAGTTGACAATGTTGCCTACATTGTAGGGGGTACATTTATATATTATACGGGTGACTTAATACCAATATCTGTGTCGCTAAAAATAAAGAGTCCTATAGCTAGGAAGGATCCTACTATTGTGGGATCCTTATTCATATAGTGCATTACTAGAGGAGTCTAAATGGGGCCCACTCTAGTTTACAAGGTCGATTATATTATAGGAGGGTATATCTATATATCGAAGTGATGACTTAAACACCTGCATTTGAGTTGCCAAAATAAAAAGTATCTTTTTGATAAGATAACTCCCACTATTATGGGATCCTTAGTCATGTAGTAGAATATAAGAGTAGTCAAAGTGGGGCCCACTCCAGTTAACAAATTAACCTACATTATAGGGGGTACATATATGTCTCAAAGGGGTGACTTTAACACCCGCATCTATATGGCCAAATTAGAAAAAAGTATGATAGATAGGAGGGGTCCCAATATTATGGGATCCTTATTATGAAGTAGATTACGATATGAGTCAAAGTGAGGCCAATTCTAGTTGACAACGTCACCTATATTATAGGTGGTACATCTATGTCTCATAGGTGTGACTTTAACACCCGCTTCTGTGTGGCCAAATTATAAAGTGTTCCATAGCTAGGAGGGGTCTCATTATTATGAGGTCTTTATTCATATAGTAGATTACGAGAGGAATCTAAGTGGGGCCTACTCCAATTAACAAGGTCGACTACATTATAGGGGGTAAGTCTATGTGTCAAAGGGTTGATCTTAACACCTATATCTAAGTGGCCAAAATATAAAGAGTCTCATAGCTAGGAGAAGTACCACTATTTTGGAACCATTATTCAAATAGTAGATTACAAGAAGAGTCAAAGTTAGACCAACTCTAGTTAACAAAGGTCGACTATATTATAAGATGGTCATCTATATTTCAATGGGGTGACTTTATCACCTATATCTCTGTGACCAAAATATAAAAATTATCATAGCTAGGAGAGATACCACTATTATGGGATCCTTAATCGTGTAGTAGATTACAAAAGGTGTCCAAGTGGGACTTACTCCAAATGACAATATCGACTATATTATAGGGCCGTACATCTATGTTTCAAAGGGTTGACTTTATCACCCGTATATGTATAGACAAAATATAAAGAGTCCCCTATCTAGGAGGGGTGCTATTATTGTGTGATCCTTATTCATGTAGTAGATTAGAGAGGAGTCCAAATAGGGCCCACTCTAATTGACAATGATATTTATATTATGAGTACATCTTTGTGTCAAAAAGGTAACTTTAATACATTTATCTATGTGGCCAAAATATAAAGAGTCTCATAGCTACTTTATAAGGTCAACGACATTATAAAAGGGTATATCTATGTGTCAAAGGGATGACTTTTACACTCATATCTGAGTGGCCAAAATATAAAGAATTCCATAGCTAGGGAAACTCCCACTTTTAGGGATCCTTATTCATATAGTAGATTACGAGAGGAGTCAAAATGGGTCCCACTCCATACTATAAGAAACGATAATTTCTGTGACACACTAGAGCATCTTCAAAAGTGGCCATACTCATCGTGAAATATCCTTTGTGATGCTTCAAATTGCGTTACTAAGACATTGCCTATTTCCCGTCTGAGAATACTTTTGACGATACGATCAAATTGCATCTCCGAAAGCTTAACCAACCATGACACAATAAGTATTATTGAATGGATATTTTTAACACCCGCATCTATGTGGCCAAAATATAAAGAATCCCATACCTAAGAGGGGTCCCCCTTCCAAAGCATTATTCTTTTTGTAGTAAATTATGAGAGTTGTCCAAGTGGGGGCCCAATCCAGTTTACAAGGTCGACTACGTACAATATAAGGGGTACATCTATGTGTCAAATTGGTGATTTTAATATCCACATCTGTGTAGCTAAAATATAAAGAGTCTCATAGCTATGAGGGGTTCTACTCTAATGGAATCCTTATTCATATATTATATTACGAAGGGAGTCCAAAAGGGGCCAACTCTAGTTAACAAGGTTGACTATATTATAGGGGGTACATCTATGTATCAAAAGGGTGACTTTAGCACCTGCATCTGTGTGGTAAAAATATAAAGAGTCACATTACAAGGAGGAGTCCCTTTATTATAGGATCCTTACTATTATTGTAGATTACGAGAGGAGTGCAAGTGGGGCCTATTATAGGTAACAAAATCGACTATATTATATGAGGGTATATTTATGTATCAAAAGGGTGACTATAATATCCATATTTGTGTAGCCATAATATAAAGAGTCTCATAGCTAGTAGGGGTTCAACTATTGTGAGATCCTTAGTCATATAATAGATTATGAGAGGAGTCCAAGTAGGGCCCACTTCAGTTGACAAGGTCGACTGTATTATAGGGGTTACATCTATATGTCAATGTGGTGACTTTAACTCCTATATCTCTGTGTTCAAAATATAGAGTCACATAGCTATATGGGGTCTTACTATTCTGGGATCGTTATTCATGTAGTAAATTATGAGAGGAGTCCAAATAGGGCCCACTCCAATTGACAAAGTTGACTATATTATCGGGGGGTATATCTATGTGTCAAAGGGATGACTTTAACACCAGAATCTGTGTGGCCAAAATATAAAGATTCTCATAGGTAGAAGGGGGTCCTTCTATACTGGGATCCTTATTCATATAGTAGATTACAAGAAGAGTCTAAGTAGAGACCAACTCCAATTGACAAGGTCGACCATATTATAGGCAGTGCAGCTATCTGTCAAAGCAATAACTTCAATACCGATATCTGTATAGCCTAAATATAAAGATTTCTATTGCTAGAAGGGGTCCCACTATTATAGGATCTTAATTCATATAGTAGACTATAAGAGGAGTGACAGTGTGGCCTACTCAAATTAACAAAGATGACTATTTTATAGTAGGTTCATCGGGGTGTCAAAGTAACCTGTATCTGTATCGGCAAAATATAAAGAGTCTTATAGCTAGGACGGGATCCCAATATTGTAGGATCCTTATTCATATAGAAGATTACAAGAGGAGTCAATGTGAGGCATACTCTAGTTGACAAGGTCGACTATATTATATGGGTTACATCTATGTGTCAAAGGGCAGACTTTAACACCCATATCTATATAGCCAAAATATAAAGAGTCCAATATATAGGAAGGGTCCCACTATTCTCGGCTTTGTAATCATATAGTAGATTACGGTATGAGTCCAAGTTGGGCACACTCTAATTGACAAGAATGACTACATTATAGGGAGTACATCTATGTATCAAAAGGGTGACTTTAACACTCGCATTTGTGTTGTAAAAATATAAAGAGTTTCATAAATAGAAGGGGTTCAAATATTGTTTGATCTTTATTCATATAGTAGATTACTATAGGAATCTACGTGGGGACCACTCTAGTTGACAAGGTCGACTACATTATAGGGGGTATATTAATGTGTAAAATGGGTAACTTTAATAACCGCATCTGAGTGGCCTAAATATAAAGCGTTCCATAGCTAGGAGGGGTCCTACTTTTGTGGAATCCTTATTTATGAATTAGATTAAAAGAGGAGTACAAGTAGTGCCACTCTAGTTGACAAGGTCGACTACATTAAAGAATGTTACATTTATGTGTCAAATGGGTAACTTTAACACCTACATCTGTGTAGCCTAATTATGAAGAGTTCTATAGCTAGGTGGGGTCCCAATATTATGGAATCCTTATTCATGTAGTATATTATGAGAGGATTCCAAGTGGGGCCCACTCCAGTTGACAATATCGACTATATTATGTGGGGTACATATTTGTGTCAAAATGGTGACTTTAATACCTGCAACTATGTGTCCCAATATAAAGCGTCTCATTGCTAGGAGATGTTTCACTATTATAGGATCCATATTAATAAAGTAGATTATAAGAGGAGCCCTAGTGGGGTTGATAAGGTCGACTATATTATAGGGGTTACGTACATCTATATGTCAAAGAGGTGAGTCCAAATGGGATCCTTATTCATAGTCTATTACGCGAGTATCTATGCGGTCAAAATAGGGGGTAAGTATCTATGTGATCAAAAATATAAGGAGCTACATAGCTAGGAGGGGTCCTGCTATTATTGGATCCTTATTCATATAGTTAATTATACGAGTAGTCCAAATGGGGCCCATTGTAGTTGACATGGGGTGACTATATTATAAGGGATATATCTATGTATCAAAGGGGTAACTTTAACATTCTTATCTGTGTGGTAAAAATATAAATAATCCCATAGCTAGGACAAGTCTTACATTGTAGGGTATTTATTTATATAGTAGATTATGAGAATAGTCCAAGTAGGGGCCACTCCAGTTGAAAATGTCAATTATATTATATGAGATACATCTATCTATCAAAATGGTGACTTTAACATCTATATCTGTATGGCCAAAATATAAAGTGTCACATAGCTGGGAGGGGTCCAACTATTGTGGGATCCTTATTCATGTAAAAGATTACAAGAGGAGTCCAAGTGGGGACCACTCCAGTTGACAAGGTTGACTATATTATTGTGGGTGCATCTATATATTAAAAGAATGACTTTAAAACCCGTATCTATGTGGCCAAAATATAAAGAGTCCTAAAGCTAGGAGGGATCCTACTATTGTGGGATCCTTATTTATGAAGTATATTACGAAAGGAGTCCAAATGGGACACACTCTAGTTGATGAGGTTTACTATATTATAGGGGTTACATCTATGTGTCAAAGGGGTGACTTCAACAAACGCATCTTTGTGGCAAAATATAATGAGTCTCATAACTAGAATGGTCCCACTATTATGGGATCTGAGGAGTCTAAGTGAGGCCGACTTCAGTTGATAAGGTCGATTACATTATAGGAGGGTATATTTATATATCAAAGGGTTGACTTCAACACCCATATCTGTGTTGCAAAAATATAGAGAGTCCCATAGCTAGGATGAGTCTTACTACTGTGGGATATTTATTTATGTAGTAGTTTATGAGGAGTCCAATTGGGGCCCACTCTAGTTAACAAGGTCGACTACATAATAATGGGTATATTTATATATAAAAAGGGTGACTTTAACACCTGTATTTGCATGACCAAAATATAGAGTCATATTACTAGGAGAGGTCCCACTATTATGGGATCCTTATTCATGTAGTAGATTACAAGAGTAGTCCAAGTGGGACCTACTTTAGTTGAAATGGACAACTATATTATAAGGGGGTATATCTTTGTGTCAAAGAGGTGATTTTAACACCCGCATATGTGTGGCCAAAATATAAAGAGTCCGATAGCTAGGTGAGGTTCCAATTTTTTGGGATCCTTATTCTTGTAGTAGATTACAAAGGATGCAAGTAGGGTCTAACCTAGTTAACATAGTCGACGAATTATAGGGGGTACATCAATGTATCAAAGAGCTGACTTTAACACTCATATCTGTGTGGACAAAATATAAAGAGTTCCATAGCCAGGAGGGGTATAACTATTGTATGATCATTATTTATATAATAGATTAGGAGAAAAGTCCAAGTAGGGGTCATACTAGTTGAGAAGGTCGACTATATTATAGGGGTGTATTATGTGTCAAAGGGTGACTTTAACACACGTTTCTGTGTAGACACAATATAAGGAGTCCAATAGCTATGACGGGTCCAACTGTTGTGGGATCTTTATTTATATAGTAGATTACAAAAGGAGTCTAAGTGGGGTCCACTCCAATTGATAAGGCTGACTTCATTATATGGGTAGATCTATATACTAAAGGAGTGACATTTACACCCACATCCGTGTGCAAAATATAGAGTCCAATAGGTAGAAGGGTCCCACTATTGTGGGATCCTTATTCAAGTAGTAGATTGGTAGATTATAAGGGGAGTCCAATTGGGGGTCGATCGCTTTAGTTGACAAGGTCGACTATATTATAGTGGGTATATTTATATGACAAAGGGGTGACGTTAATACCCATATCTATACAGCCAAAATATTAAGAGTCCTATAGTTAAGAGGGGTCCCACTATTATTAGATGCTTATTCATATAGTAGATTACAAAAGAGTCCAAGTGGGGTCCACTCTAGTTGACAAGGTCGACTTCATTATAGAGGGTATATTACGAGAGGGTCTATATATAGCCTACTATTATGGGATCCTTATTCATGCAGTATATTACGAAAGGGTTCATGTATGGCCTACTCAAGTTAACAAGGTCGACTACATTATAGATGGTACATTAATATGTCAAAGGGGTGACTAGAACACCCATATTTTTTAGGCCAAAATATAAAATATCATTGCAAGGATAGGTCCTATTATTGTGAGATTCTTATTCAAGTAGTAAATTACGAGGGGAGTCCAAGTATGATCTACTCCAGTTGATAAGGTTGACTATATTATAGGGGGTACATCTATATGTTAAATGGGTAACTTTAACACCTATATCTCCGTGGCTTAAATATAAAAAGTCCTATTGCTAGGAGAGGTTCAACTATTATGGTATTCTTATTCAAGTAGTAGATTACGAGAGGGTCCAAGTATGACGCACTCTAGTTAAAAAACAACTATATTATAGGGGGGTATATCAATGCGTCAAAGCGATGACACGAATACCCATATTTCTGAGGCCAAAATATAAAAAGTCACATAGTAAGGAGAAGTCCAGTTATTATGGGATCCTTATTCTCTTGTAGTAGATTATGAGAGGTGACCACATAGGGCCTAATCCAATTGATATGGTCGACTACATTATAGATTGGTATATCTAAGTGTCAAATGGCTGATTTTAACACCCCAATCTTTGTGGCCATAATATTACGAGTACCATGGCTAGAAAGGGTTTCCTTTTTAGTGAGATCCTTATTTATAAAGTATATTACAAGAAGAGTCCAAGTAGGGCCATTCTAGTTTACAAGGTTGCTTACATTATACCATCTATAAATCAAAGGTGTGACTTTAACACCCGCATCTATATGGCTAAAATATAAAGTCCTATAGATATGAGGGGTCCCACTATTGTGGGATTCTTATTAATATAATAGATTACAAAAAGAGTATAAGTAGGGCCCATACCAGTTAACAAGGTCGACTATATTATAGGGGGGTACATCTATGTGTCAAATGAGTGACTTTAATACCCCGTATCTTTAAGGCCAAATTATAAAGAGTCTCATAACTAGGAGAGGTCCTACTATTATGGGATCCTTATTCATATAATAAAATACAAGTGGAGTCCAAGTAGGGTACACTCTAGTTGATAAGATCACCTACATTATAGTGGGTACAGCTATATGTTAAAAGGGTTACTTTAACATCTATATTTGTATGTCAAAAATAAAAAGAGTCTTTTAGCTAGGAAAGATCCCACTATATTGGGATCCATATTCATATAGTAAATTACAAGAGGAGACCAAATTAGGCTCACTCTAGTTTACATGGTGGACTATGTTATAGTGGGTACATCTATGTGTCAAAGGGGTGATATTAATATCCGCATCTATGTAGCATAAATATAAAGAATCCTATAGCTAAGAGGGGGTCCTACTATTATGAGATCCTTATTCATGTAATAGAAGATAAGAAGAGTCTAAATGGGGCTCACTCTAGTTGACAAGGTCGCTTACATTATAAGGGTACATCAATTTGTTAGAGGGGTGACTTTAACATCTATATCTGTATGACCCAAATGTATAGTCTCATAGCTAGGAGAAGCCCAACTATTGTGGGATCCTTATTAATGTAATAGATTACATGAGGAGACCAAGTAAGACCCACTCCAATTGACATGATCAAATACATTATAGAGGGGTACATCTATATATCAAAGGGTTGACTTTATCATACGCATCTGTGTCACCAAAATATAAAGAGTCTCATAGCTAGAAAGGGGTTCCACTATTATGGGATTTATGTCCCTAAAGTGGATTACAAGAAGAGTCCAAGTGGGGCTACTTCAGTTGGCAAGGTCGCTTACATTATAGGGGGTCCATCTATATATTAAAGGGGTCACATTAACACCCACAAATAGCTAGTTTGGCCAAAATATAAAGATTCCTATAGCTATGAGGATTTTACTATTATGGGATCTTTAATCGTATAATAGATTATAAGATAAGTCCAAATAGGGTATACTCCAGTTGACAAGGTCGACTATATTATAGAGCGATACATCTATGTGTCAAAGATATGACTTTAACAGCTACATCTGTATGGCCAAAACATAAAAGTTCTAATACTAGGAGGGGTTCTACTGTTGTGGGATCCTTATTCATGAAATAGAAAACGAGAGGAGTACACGTGTGCCCTACTCTAGTTGACAAGGTTGCCTATATTATAGGGGGTACATCTATATATTATAAGGGTGACTTAGCAGTATATTTGTATAGCCAAAAATAAAGAGTTCCATATCTAGGAAGGATCCCACTATTGTGGGATCCTTATTTATATAATATATTATAAAAGGAGTCGAAATGGAGCCCACTCTAGTTTACATGGTCGACTATATTATAAGGGGGTATATCTATATGTCAAAGTGATAACTTAAATACTCACTTCTGAGTGACCAAAATAAAAATTGTCTCATTGATAGGAGAACTCCCATTATTATGGGATCCTTAGTCTTGTAGTAGAATATAAGAGTAGTCAAAGTGGGGCTCACTCTAGTTAACAAATTCACATACATTATAGGGGGTATATATATGTCTAAAAGGGGTGACTTTAACACTTGCATCTTTGTGGCCAAATTATAAAGAGTCCAATAGCTAGGTGGGGTCCCAATATTATAGGATACTTATTATAAAGTAGATTATGAGATGAATCAAAGTGAGGCCAACTCTAGTTGACAACGTCGCCTATATTATAGGAGGTACTTCTATGCCTCAAAGGTGTGACTTTAACACCCACATCAGTTGGCCAATTTATAAAGTATCCCATAGCTAGGAGGGGTCTCACTATTTTGAGATCTTTATTCATGTAGTAGATTACGAGAGGAATCTAAGTGAGGCCCACTCTAATTAATAAGGTCGATTACATTATAGGGGGTACGTCTATATGTCAAATGGATGACATTAACACCTACATCTAAGTGGCCAAAATATAAAGAGTTCTATAGCTAGGAGAAGTACCACTATCATGTGATCTTTATTCAAATGGTAGATTACAAGTAGAGTCAAAGTTGGGCCAACTCTAGTTAACAAAGGTTGACTATATTATAAGATGGTCATCTATATGTCAAAGGGGTGACTTTAACACCTATATCTCTGTGACCAAAATATCAATACTATCATTGCCAGGAAAGATACCACTATTATGGGATCCTTAATCGTGTAGTAGATTATAAAAGGTATCCAAATGGGGCCCACTCCAGATGACAATGTCAACTATATTATAGGAGCGTATATTTATGTGTCAAATGGGTGATTTTATCACTCGCACATGTATAGCCAAAATATAAAGAGTCCCCTATCTAGGAGGGGTGCTACTATTGTGTAATCCTTATTCATGTAGTAGATTTTTTTTTTTTTGAGAACCCCTCCAACGGGAGGGAGGGTTTGGCGGACCCCGACCAGAATCAATTAAAACTCAAGAAATGATGCTGTTACAGAAAAGGGAAGCCTCCTCCCCTAGCTTGTCACGCCAAGGAATAATCCAAGTCCCGAAAAGAGAAACCACTGAACGACGTAGA
The DNA here is from genome assembly GCA_947650365.1 of Chamaelirium japonicum. Taxonomy (NCBI): domain Eukaryota; kingdom Viridiplantae; phylum Streptophyta; class Magnoliopsida; order Liliales; family Melanthiaceae; genus Chamaelirium; species Chamaelirium japonicum. The sequence goes on from OX393552.1 coordinate 29,355,488, forward strand.
TTCTCCTGCCCGGCCGAAGAGGCATTGAAGATCCGATTATTCCTCTCAAGCCAGATCACCCACACAATCGCCATGACCAACACATCCCAAGGTTTCCTGATGCCTAGCGGAACCCTCCTCCTCCTCCAGGAGCTCCAAAGACCTCGAAGAGATCGAGGGTGCGAGAGAATACCAGCCTTGCCTTCGAAATGGTCCCACAACTGCCGAGCGAAGGGGCACCCAAGTAACAGATGCGATGAGGTCTCCTCCTCAGCATTGCAGAAAGTACAAAGAGCGTCCACAGCCTGGGGATGGTGCCTCCGCAACAGGTTTGCCTTAGTAAGAATCTTATTCCTCGAGGCCATCAGGGAGAAAATCTGGACCTTCGAAGGCGCCTTCGTCCTCCAAATAGCCTTCGACGGTCTATGCTTGTGCACTCGAGGTAGGAGGTGCTCGTAGAAGGATCTCACAGAGAATAATCCGGAGGAAGAGCAGTTCCACCGGACCGTATCCCGCTCGGAACTGAAGCTAGCCGCTTGCAAAATCACATAAAGATCCTGCAGCTCCCGTCGATCAACCCGATCTAAAGGAGCTCGGAGTCTAATCTTCCAGCCGATAGAGTATTCATGTAGTAGATTAGAGAGGAGTCCAAATGGGGCCCACTCTAGTTGATAAGGTCGTTTATATTACGAGTATATCTTTGTGTCAAAGATGTAACTTTAATACCTATATCTATGTCATAGTTAATTTATAAGGTCAACGATATTATAGAAGGATACATCTATGTGTCAAAGAGATGAGTTTTACACCTATATCTGAGTAGCCAAAATATAAAGAGTTTCATAGCTAAGGGAACTCCCACTTTTAGGGATCCTTATTCATATAGTAGATTATGAGAAAAGTCAAAATGGGACCCACTCCATACTATAAAAAAATATAATTTCTGCGACACATTAGAGCATCTTCAAAAGTAGCCATACTCATCACGAAATATCTTTTACGACGCTTCAAACTGCGTCGCGAAGACATTACCTATTCCCCATTTGAGAATACTTTTGGTGGTGCGATCAAAATGTATCTCCGAAAGCTTAACCAACCGCGATACAATAAGTATTTTCGAATGAGTGTCTTTAATGCCTGCATCTGTGTGGCCAAAATATAAAGAATCCCATTGCTAAGAGGGGTCCCCCTTTTATGGGATCCTCTATATATAGTAAATTATGAGAGTTGTCCAAGTTGGGCCCACTCTAGTTGACAAGGTCGACTACATACAATATAGGGGGTACATCTATCTGTCAAGTGGATGACTTTAATACCCACATGTGTGTGGCTAAAATATAAAGAGTCCAATAGCTAGGAGGGGTTCTATTATTATGGGATCCTTATTCATGTATTATATTACAAAAGAACTTTAAGTGGGGTCAACTCTAGTTGACAAGGTTGACTACATTATAGGGGGTACTTCTATGTATCAGAAGAGTGACTTTAGTACCTGCATCTGTGTGGTAAAAATATAAAGAGTCACAATGAGGAGTCCAAACGGGGGTCGCTCTAGTTGACAAGGTCGACTATATTATATTGGGTACATCTATATGTCAAAGGGATGACTTTAATACCTGTATATGTATAGCCAAAATATTAAAAGTCCTATAGCTAAGAGGGGTCCCACTATTAGTAGATTCTTATTCATATAGTAGATTACAAAAGGAGTCCAAGTATGGCCCATTCTAGTTGACAAGGTCAACTATATTGTATAGGTTGTATTTATGTGTCAAATAGGTAACTTTAACATCCAGATCTATGTGGCGAAAATATAAAAAGTCTCATAGCTAGGAGGGGTCCTATAAAAATTAGATCCATATTCATGTAGTATATTGCGAGTGGGTTCAAGTATGGCTCAATCTAATTAACAAGGTCCACTATATTATAAGGGCGTACATAAATGTGTCAAAGGGGTTACTGGAACACCAGTATTTGTATAACCAAAATATAAAGAGTCTTTTAGCAATGAGAGTTCTTACAAATATAGGATCAGTATTCATATAGTAGATTACGAAAAGAGTCCAAGTGAGGTCTATTCCAGTTGATAAGGTCGACTACAATATAGGGGGGTTTATCTATATGTCAAAGGGGTGACATTAACACCTGTATTTGTGCGGCCAAAATTTAAAGAGTCTTATAACTAGGAGGGGTTCCACTTTTATGGGATCATTATCATGTAGTAGTCCAAGTGTGGCCTATTTTAGTTAACAAAAATGATTATATTATAGGGGCAATGGCGTAAGTGGAATACCTGTATTAGTAAGGCCAAAATATAAAGAGTCCTATAGTTAGGAGAAGTCTAACTATTATGGGATCCTTATTCATATAGTAAATTATGAAAGAAAACCAAGTGAGGCCCACTCTAATTGATTTGGTCGACTTCATTATAGAGCAGTACATCTATATGTTAAAGGGGTGGCTTTAACACCCGCATCTGTATGGATAAACTATAAAGAGTGTCATAGCTAGAAAGGTATCCCATTATTGTGGGATCCTTATTAATTAAGTAGATTAAGAGAAGAATCCAAGTGGGGCCACTCTAGTTGGCAAGGTCGCCTACATTATAGGGGGTACATCTTTGTATCAAAAGGGTGACTTTAACACTTATATCTTTGTGGCCAAAATATAAAGAGTCTTATAGCTAGGAAGGGTCCCACTATTATTAGATCCTTACTTATGTTGTAAATTTCACAAGGAGTCCAAGCGGGGCCCATTTATATTGACAAAGTCAACTATATTATGAGGGGTATATCTATGTATCAAAAGGATAACTTTTACATAAGCATCAATATGGCAAAAAAATAAAAAGTCCCATAACTAGAAGAAGTTCAACTATTATGGGATCCTCATTCATATAGTAGATTAGAAGAGGAAACCAAGTGGGGTCCACTCTAATTGACATTGTCGACTACATTACAGAGGGGTATATCTATGTGTCAATAGGGAGACTTTAAGACCCCCATCTGTGTGGCCAAAATATAAAGAGTCCCATAGCTAGAAAGTGGTGCCACTATTGTAGGATTCTAATTCTTGAGGTAGATTATGAGAAGAATCCAAATAGGGACACTGTAGTTGGCAAGGTCGCCTATATTATAGGGGTACATCTTTGTATCAAAGGGGTGACTTTAACGCACCCATATCTATGTGGCCAAAATAAAAAGAGTCTCATAGCTTTGAAGGGTCCCACTATTGTGGGATCTTTAATCGTGTAGTAGATTACGAGATGAGTCCAAGTGGGTCATACTCCTGTTTAGAATATCAACTATATTATAGTACGGTATATCTATGTGTCAAAAGGATGATTTTAACACCCATATCTGTATGGCTAAAATATAAAGTGTCATATAGCAAGAAGGGTTTCTATTATTATGAGATCTTTATTCATATAGTAGAATACGAGAGAAGTCCAAGTTGGTCGCACTCTAGTTGACAAGGTCACTTATATTTAAGGGGGTACATATGTATGTTAAAGAGGAAACTTTAACACTCGTATTTGTATGGTCAAAATATAAAAAGTCTCATAGCTAGGAGGGCCCCCCTATTATGGGATCCATATTTATATAGTAGATTATAAGAGGAGTCCAAAATAGGGCCCACTCTAGTTTATAAGGTCAACTATATTATAGGGGGGTTACATCTATGTGTCAAAGAAATGATTTTTACATCCGCATCCGAGTAGCCAAAATAAAAAGTCTTATTGCTAGGAGAACTTCCACTATTATGGGATCTTTATTCATATAGTAGATTATAAGAATAGTCAAAGTAGAGCTCACTCCAATTGCCAAGGTTGACTACATTATAAGATGAGACATCTATGTGTCAAAGTGGTAACTTTAACACCTGTATCGTTGTGGCCCAAATATAAAGATTCCTATAGCTAAGATGGGGTTCCATTATTATAGGATCCTTATTCATGTAGTAGATTACGAGAGGTTAACAAGTGGACCCACTCCAATTGACAAGGCCGAATATATTATAGGGTGGTGCATTTATGTGTCAAAGGGGTTACTTTAACACCCGTATCTGTGTGGCCAATATATAAAGAGTCCCATAGCTAGGAGGATTCCTACTATTGTAGAATCATTATTTGTGTAGTAGATTACAAGAAGACCCTACTCCAGTTGCCAAGGCCGACTATATTTTAGGGGGTAAAAGGGTGACTTTAACACCAATATTTATAAGGCTAAAATATAAAGAGTCACATTGTTTGGAGGTGTCCAACTATTATGGGGCCCTTATTCAAGTAGTTATGGGGGAAAATTACGGCCGGTGTACGATTTTTTGCCAACAGTCGATTTTATAGGATCCTTATTCATGTAGTAGATTATTACGAAAGAAGTCCAAGTGGTGCCCACTTCAGTTGCCATGGTCGACCAAAATATAGGGGGTATCCCTATATGTCAAAGGGGTAATCTTAATACTTACATCTTTGTGGCCAAAATATAGAGTCCCATAGCTATATAGGATTATACTATATAATAATCCTTATTAATGTAGTAGATTACGAGAGGTGTCAAAGTGGTGTCAACTCCAGTTGACAAAGTAGACTATATTATAGAAGGGGTACATCTATGTGTTAAAGGGGTGATAACTTTAACACCCGTATCTGTATGTCAAAAATATAAAGAGTCCTATGGCTAAGATGGGTCCCACTATTATGGGATCCTTGTTCATATAGTATATTATGAGATGGTCCAAGTATAGATAACTCTAATTAACAAGGTCAACTACATTATAAGGTGATACATCAATATGTCAAAGGGGTGACTGGAATACTCACATTTATGAAGCCAAAATATAAAGAGTCACATAGCTAAGAGAAGTCCTATAATTATAGGATTCTTATTCATATAATAGATTACGAGAGAAGACCAAGTGGGGCCTACTCCAATTGAAAAGATCGATAATATTATGTATCAAAGGGGTGACTTTAACACCTATATCAATATAGCCAAAATATAAATAATCACATAGCTATGAGGGGTCCCGCTATAATAAGGTCGACTATATTATAAGGGGGTACATCTATGTGTCAAATGTATGACTTTAACACCCGTATCTGTGTGACCGAAATATAAAGAGTTCTATATCTAGGATAGGGTCCCACTTTTATAGGATCTTTATTCATATATATTACAAAAGATATCCAAGTAAGACCCACTACAGTTGACAAGGTCGACTATATTATAGAGTGGTACATCTATGTATCAAAGGGGTAACTTTAACACCCGTATATGTATGGTCAAAATATAAAAAGTTCCATAGCTAGAAGGGGTCCTACTATTGTAAGATCCTTATTTATGTAGTTAATTATGAGAGATGTCCAAGTGGGGTTACTCTGGTTAACAAGGTCGACTATATTATAGAAAGTATATCTATGTGTCAAAGGGGTGACTTTAACACCAGCATCTGTGTGACCAAAATATAAAGAGTCTCATTTTTAGGAGGGGTCCAACTATTGTGGGGTCCTTATTCATGTAGTAGATTATGAGTGCAGTGCAAATAGGGCTCACTCTAATTGCCTATATTATAGGAGGGTACTTTATTGTGTTGAAGAGGTGACTATAACACCCGCATCTATGTGGTAAATAATAAAGAGTCTCATAGGTAAGAGGGGTCCCACTATTGTAAAATTCTTTTTTATAGTAGATTACGTGAAGAGTCCAAGTGTGTCCACTTATGTTGATAAGGTCGACTACATTACAGGGGGTACATCTATATGTCAAAGAAGTAACTTTAACACCTACATATGTGTTTCCAAAATATAAAGAGTCTAATAGCTAGAAGGGTTCCACTAATCTGGGATATTTATTCATATAGTAGATTAAGAGATGAGTCCAAGTGGGACACACTCCAGCTAACAAGATCAACTAAATTATCGGGGGGTACATCAATGTGTCAAAGGGATGACTTTAATACCGATATCTATGTGGCCAAAATATAAAGAGTTAAATAGCTAGGAGGGGTCCTACTATTATGGTATCCTTATTCATATACTATATTATGAGAGAAGTCCAAGTGGGGACTACTCCAGTTGACAAAGTCGACTTTATTATAGGGGGGGTACATGAATATCTCAAATGGGTGACTATAACACCCGTATCTGTGTTGCCAAAATTTAAATTGTCCTATATATAGGAGTGGTCCTACTATTGTGGGATCCTTATTCATATAGTAGATTACGAGAGGAGTTTAAATAGGCCCACTAAAATTGACAAGGTCATCTATATTATAGAGGGTACATCTTTGTGTCAAAGCAATGACTTTAACATCAGCATTTATATATACCTAAATATAAAGGGTCCCATTGCTATGAGGGGTCCCACTATAGTGGGATCTTTATTCATGCAGAAGATTACGAGAAGAGTGCAAGTGGGGCTTACTCCAATTGATAAGATCAACTATATTATAAAAGAGTACTTCTGTATATCAAATGGGTGACTTAAACAGCCACATCTTTGTGTCCAAAATATAATGAGTCTCATAGTTAGTAGGGGTTCCACTATTGTAGAATTTTATTCTTATAGCAGATTACGAGTGGAGTCCAATTGAGGCTTGCTCTAGTTAACAAGGCCGACTATATTATAGAGGTACATCTATGTGTCAAATAGCTGACTTTAACACCTGCATCTATATGGTTAAAATATAAAGAGTCACATAGCTAGGAGGGTCCCATTATTCTGGGATCTATTGTCATATAGTAGCTTACGATAAGAGTCCAAGTGAGGCCCACTCTAATTGACAAGTTCAATTATGTTATAGGGGGTACATCTGTGTGCCAAATGGATAACTTTAACACCCATATCTGTATGACCAAAGTATAAAGAGTCTCATAGGTATGAGGGGTCCCACTATTGTGAGATCCTTATTCATGTAGTAGATTACGAAGGGAGTCCAAGTGGGACCTACTATAGTTGACAAGGTCGATAATATTATAGGGGGTACATTTATGTATCAAGGGGTTACTTTAACAACCGTATTTATGTGGCTAAAATATAAAGAGTCTCATATCCAGGAGGGTTCCAACTTTTCTGGGATCCTTATTTATATAGTAGATTACGAAAGTAGTACAAGTGGGCCCCACTATAGTTGACAATGTCGACTATATTATAGGAGAGTATATTTATATGTCAAATGGATGAATTTAATACCCATATCTATATGGCCAAAATATAAAAAGTTCCAAATTTAGGAGAGGTCCCACTATTATGGGATCCTTATCTATATAGTAAACTGCAAGAGGAGTTCATGTGAGGCCCACTCCAGTTAACAAGGTTGACTATATTATAAGGGGTATATCTATTTGTCAAAGGGGTGACTTAACCGCCGGGTTTGTATGTCCAAAATATAAAGAGTCCTATAGCTAGGAGGGGTCCCTCTATTTTGGGATCCTTATTCATATAGTATATTACTGGAGGAGTCCATTTGGCACCTACTCCAGTTGATAAGGTCAATTTTATTATCAGGGGTAAGTTTAATACCCGCATCTATGTGTCAAAGCAGTGACTTTAACACCTACTTCTGTATTGCCGAAATATAAAGTTTTCCATAGCTAGGATGGGTCCCACTATTATAGGATTTTTATTCATATAGTAGATTATGAGAGGAGTCCAAGTGGGAACCACTCCAGTTGACAAAGTGGACAGTATTATAAGGGGGTACATCTATGAGTCAAAAGGGTGAATTTAACACCCTCATATGTTTGGGAAAAATATAAAGAGTAATTACTAGGATGGGTCTCACTAGTATAGGATCTTTATTTATATTGTAGGTTATAATAGGAGTCAAAGTGAGACTCACTCTAGTTGATAAAGTCGACTATATTATATGAGTTAATCTATATATAAAAAGGATGACTTTTATACCCACATCTTTACGGCCAAAATATAAAGAGTCCCATATCTAGGAGGGGTCACACTATTTTGGGATCCTTATTTATATAGCAGATTACGAGAGAAGTCCAAGTGGGACCTACTCTAGTTGACAAGGTAGACTATATTATTAGGGGTATATCACTGTATCAAAGGGGTGATTTTAATACCCGTATTTGTGTAGCCAAAATATAAAAAGGCCCATAGCTTGTAAGGGTCATATTTTTATGGGATCCTAATTTATATAGTAAATTTTGAAAGTAGTAAAATTGGGGGGTCACTCTAGTTGACAAGGTCGACTACATTATATGGGGTACATCTATATATCAAAGGGGTCAGTTTAATACCCGTATCGATATAGCCAAAATATAAAGAGTCATATATCTAGGAGGGGTCCCACTATTTTGGGATCCTTATTCATGTAGTAAATTACGAAGGACTTCTAGTGGAGCCTACTTAGTTGACAAAGTTGACTATGTTATAGGGGATATATCTGTACAAAGGGGTAATTTTACCACCCATATATGTATAGCCAACATAAAAATAGTCTTAGGGCTATATGGGGTCCCACTATTGTGGGATCCTTATGCATATAGTAGATTATAAGAGGAGTCCAAGTGGGTTCTACTCTCATTGACAAGGTAAACTACATTATAGGGGGGTACATCAATGTATCAAAATTATGATTTTAATACCCATATCTATGTGGTCAAAATATATAGAGTCCCATAGCGAGAAGAGGTCCGACTATTATAAGATCTTTATTCATATAGTGGATCACGAGAGGGTCCAAGTGTGGCTCACTCTAGTTAGCACGGTGGGCTATATTATCAGGGGGTACATCAATGTGTTAAAGGGGTAATTGGAACACTCATATTTATGAGGCCAAAATATAAAGAGTTACATAATTAGTAGAATTTCTACTATTTTGGAATCCTTATTTATATAGCAGATTATGAGAGGAGACCATATGGGGCCCATTCGAATCGATAAGGTTAACTATAATATAAAGGGTACATCTATATATCAAAGGGGTGACTTTAAAACAAGTATCTATGTGGATAAGATATAAAGAGTCCCATAGCTAGAAAGGGCTCCTATTATTATGGGATATCTATTTATGAAGTAAATTAAGAGAAGCATCCAAGTGGGGCCCAATCTAGTTAACAAAGTCACATACATTATCGGGGGTACATCTATATAGGGGTACATCTATATAGGGGTAACTTTAATACTCATATCTGTGTGGCCAAAATATAAATAGTCCCATAGTTAGAATGGGTCCTACTATTATGGGATCATTATTCATATAGAAGATTACGAGAGGAGTCCAAGTAGGTCCCAATCCAGTTGACAAAATTGACTATATTATTGGGGGGGTACATCTATGTGTCAAATGGATGACTTTAACTGCATCTGACTGGCTAAAATATAAAGAGACCTATAGTTTGGAGAAGTCCCACTATTATGGGATCCTTATTCATGTAGTAGAAGTCGAGAGGAGTCAAAATAGGGCCTACCCATGTAACATCCGCCCAAAACACATAAGATATCATCCGTTTTGCCTATGTCTGCACAAGAACTTCCTTGGGGAGTCACCCATCCAAGTACTACTCTCTTCCGAGCACACGTAACTACGGAGTTCTTAGGAAATATGAAGCGGCGCATGGTTTTAAAATGCATCTTCTATGTTTAGTAGGAGAAATTTTATGAGTAGCTCATGATCTTCTTCTCTCCAGAGGATGTGGGACTAACTCATGACCTTGTACATCTCACCTCATTCATCTTGACATCACAGCCTTAGGAGTCTTGATTATTGGTTATTGGATCTTGGTCATTACAATCCATCCCCTTAAGTACTACATGTCCACATAGGATTAGACCCACCCATTGTGAGGAGAACCTACTTTGATATATATAAGATATTATCTACTTTACCCGTGCCCACACGAGAACTTCCCAAGGGGTTACCAATCCTAGTACTACTTTCGTCTAAGCATGCTTAACTACGGGGTTCTTACAAAATCCGTAGCGGCACATGGTTTTAAAACACGTTTTTTATGTTTGGGAGGGGAAATTTTATAAGTGCTTAGGATCTCCTTCTCTCTAGGCGATGTGGGGCTAACTCATGGCCTTGTATACTTTACCTCACCTCATCTATCATGGCATCACAACCTCAGGAATTTTGGCTGTTGGTTATTGGCAATTGGATTATGCTCATCACAACTGAAGTTGACAAGGTCGAATATATATATTATAAAGGGGTATATCTACTTGTCAAATGAGTGACTTTAATTCTCACATCTCTATAACCAAAATATAAAGAAACCATAGGTATGAGGGGTTCTACTATTGTGGGATTCTTAATTATATAGTAGATCACAATAAGAGTCAAAGTGGGGCCCATTCCAGTTGATAAGATCGGCTACATTATAAGGGGTACATCTATATATCGAATGAGTGACTTTAACACTCATATTTGTATGACCAAAATATAAAGAGTCACATAGTTAGGAGAGATCCTTCTATTGTAGGATCCTTATTCATATAGTATATTACAAAAGGAGTCCAAGTAGGGCCCACTCGAGCTGACAAGGTCGCCTACTTTATAGGAGGTATATCTATAAGTCAAATGGGTGACTTTAATATCCGTATCTATATGGTCAAAATATAAAAAGTCCCATAGCTAGGAATGGTCCCACTATTGTGGGTCCATATTTATATGGTAGATTACAAGAGGAGTCCAAGTTGGCCCATTCCAGTTTACAAGGTCGACTATATTATAGGGTCTACATATATGTGTCAAAGCGATAACTTTAACACCCATATCTGAGTGACCATGGCCAAAATATAAATAGTCCCATAGCTAGGAGAACTCTGACTATTGTGGGATCCTTATTCATATAGTAGATTATGAGAGTAGTCAAAGTGGGGCCTACTCTTGTTAACAACATCGACTATATTATAAGGGGGTACATCTAGGTGTCGAAGTGGTGATAATAACAACATGTGAGTAGCCAAAATATAAAGAGTCCCATAGCTAGAATGGGGTCCCACTATTATGGGATCCTTATTCATCTAGTAGATTATAAGAAGTGTCTAAGTGGGCCCCACTCCAGTTAACAAGGTCGGCTATATTATAGGGTATTATATATATGTGTCAAAGAGGTGACTTTAACACCCGTATCTGTGTGGGCAAAATATAAAGAGTCTCAAAACTATGAGGGGTCCTACTATTATGGGAGCCATATTTATGTATTAGATTATGAGAGGAGTCTAAATAGGGCACATTCTAGTCGACAAGGTCAACCACATTATAGGGGACACATCTATGTGTCAAAGGGGTGACTTTAACACTAGCATCTATGTGACCAAAATATAAAGAGTCCCATTGCTATGAAGGGTCCCACTAATGTAGGATCCTTATTCATATAATATATTATGAGAGGAGTACAAGTGAGGCTCACTCCAGTTGACAAAGCCGACTACATTATAAATGAGTACATTTATATATCAAAGGGGTAACTATAATACCAGAATCTGTGTGGCCAAAATATAAAAAGTCCCATAGCTAAAACCGATCCCACTATTGTAGGATCCTTATTCATATAGTAGATTATAAAAGAAGTGCAAGTCGGCCCTACTCATTTTTAAAAGGTCGACTATATTTTAGGGGGTACATCTATGTATCAAGGGGTAACTTTAATACTCGTATCTATGTGTCCATAGTATAAAGAGTCCCATATCTACGTGGGGTGCCACTATTCTTAGATCCATATTCATATAGTAGATTACAAGAGGAGTCTAAGTGGGGCACTCTCCCGTGGACAAGGTTGACTTTATTATCGGGGGGTACATCTATGTGTCAAAGAGGTGACTTTAACAACCGCACTTATATAGCCAAAATATAAAGAGTCTCATAACTAGGAAGGGTCCCACTATTGTGGATCCTTATTTATATAGTAAATTACGAGAAGTGTCCAAGTAGGGCCGACTCAACTTGATAAGGTTGACTACATTATATGGGGGTACATCTATGTCTCAAAGGGGTAACTTTAATAGCCGAATCTGTATGGCCAAAATTTAAAGTGTCCCATAGTGAGGAGGGTTCCTATAATTGTAAGATCCTTATTTATATAGTATATTATAAAAGAAGTCCAAGTGGATCTCACTCAAGTTGACAAGGTCGAATACATTAAAGTGAGAACATCTATGTGTCAAAGCGGTGACTTTATTCTTTGTATCTGTTTGGCCAAAATATAAAGAGGTCCATTGCTAGGAAGGGTCCCACTATCGTGTGATTCTTATATTCAGTATATTATAGTAGACTACAAGTAGGGCCTATATCCGTTAAGAAGGTCAACTACTTTGTAGGCGGGTACTTATGTGTGTCAAAGGGGTGATTTCAACACCCATAACTTTGTGGCCAAAATATAAAGAGTCCCATAGATTAGAGGGGTCCTACAATTATAAGATATTTATTCACATAGTAGATTACGAGAGGAGTCTAAGTAGAGCCTACTGTAGTTGACAAGGTCAATTGTATTATAGGGGGTATATCTATGTGTCAAAGGGCTGAAATTAACAATCACTTTTGTGTGGCCAAACTATAATGTATCACATAGCAAGAAGGGGTCCCACTTTTCTGAGATTTTTTTTTATTTAGTAGATTCTGATAGGAGTCTAATTGGGGTCTACTCTAATTGACAAGGTCGACTATATTATAGGAGGTACATCTATATATTAAAGGGGTAACTTTAACACCCGTATCTATGTAGCCAAAATATAAAGAGTCTCATAGCTAGGAGGGGTCCTACTATTTTTAGATCCTTATTCATATATTAGATTACGAGGGGAGTCCAAGTGAGGCCTACTCTATTTGATAAGGTCGACTATGTTATAGGGGGTACATTTATGTATCAAAGGGGTAACTTTAACAACCGTATCTGTGTGGCCAAAATATAAAGTCTTATAGCCAGAAGGGTCTTCCACTTTTATAGGATCCTTATTTATATAGCAGATTATGAGAGTAGTGTACGTGTGTCCCACTCTTATTGACAATGCCGACTATATTATAGGTGGGTACATTTATGTGTCAAAGGGGTAACTTTAACACCCATATCAGTGTACGCAAAATATAAAGAATCCCATACCTAGGAGAGGTCCCACTTTTGTGGAATCCATATTCATATGTTGATTACAAAAGGATTCCAAGTGGGGACCACTTTAATTGACAAGGTCGACTATATTACAAGGGATACATCTATGTGTCAAAGGATGATTTTAACAGTCGTATCTTTGTGTCCAAAATATAAAGAATCTCATAGCTATGAGAGTTCCTATTATTTAGGCATTGTTATTAATATAGCATATTACTAGAGGAGTCCTGATGGGGCTCAGTCCAGTTGACAAGGTTTATTATATTATCGAGGGTGACTTTAATATTCGCATCTATGTAGCCAAAATATAAAGAGTCTCATAGCTAGAAGGGTCTTACTATTAGAGGATTCTGATTCATATAGTAGATTATGAAATGAGTCCATGTGGGGCCCACTCCCGTTGACAGGGTCGACTACATTATAGGGGGTTGCATCTATGTTTCAAATGGGTGACTTTAACACTCAGATCTGTGTGGCAAAAATATAAATAGTCACATAGCTAAGATGGGTTCTACTATTGTGGGATCTTTATTTATATAGAGATTATAAGAGGAGTCTAAGTGGGACCCATTTCAGTTGATAAGGTCGACTATATTATAGGAGGTACATCTATATATCAAAGGGGTGACTTTAACATCTGTATCTGTGTAACCAAAATATAAAGACTCTCTTAGATAGGAGGGGTCCCACTATTGTGGGATACTTCTTCATGTAATAGATTATGAGGGGAGTCCAAGTAGGGCCTACTCCAGTTGACAAAGTTGACTATATTATAAGGGGGTACATCATTGAATCAAAGGGGTGACTTTAACATCCGTTTCTATATTGCCAAAATATAAAGTGTCAAATAGTTAGGATGGGTCTCACTATTGTGTGATTCTTTTTTTTTTTTTTTTTTGACAAAATATAAAGTGTCAAATAGTTAGGATGGGTCTCACTATTGTGTGATTCTTATTCATATAATAGATTACGAGAGGAGTTCAATTGGGGACCACTACTGTTAACAAAGTCGCCTACATTATAAGGGTACTTCTATATGTCTAAGTGGTGACTTTAACATCCCTATCTATGTGGCCAAAATATAAGTAGATTATGAGAGTAATCAAAGTGGGGCCCACTCTAGTTAACAACGTCGACTATATTATAAAGGGATACATCTAGGTGTCGAAGTGGTAATAATAACACCAGTATGTGAATAGCCAAAATATAAAGAGTCCCATAGCTAGAATGGGATCCCACTATTATGAGATCCTTATTTATCTAGTAGATTATAAGAAGTGTCCAAGTGGGCCCCACTCTAGTTAATAAGGTCGGCTACATTATAGGGTATTACATATATGTGTCAAAGAGGTGACTTTAACAGCCGTATCTGTGTGGGCAAAATATAAAGAGTCTTAAAGCTAGGAGGGGTCCTACTATTATGGGAGCTATTTTTATGTAGTATATTATGAGAGGAGTCTAAATGGGGCACATTCTAGTCGACAAGGTCAACTACATCAAAGGGGAAACATCTATGTGTCAAAGGGGTGACTTTAACACTAGCATCTATATGACCAAAATATGAAGAGTCCCATTGCTATGAAGGGTCCCACTATTGTGGGATCCTTATTCATGTAATATATTATGAGAGGAGTACAAGTGAAGCTCACTTCAGTTGACTAAACCGACTACATTATAAATTGGTATATTTATATATTAAAGGGGTAACTATAATATCAGAATCTGTGTGACCAATATATAAAGAGTCCCATAGCTAAAAGAGGTCCCACTACTGTAGGATCCTTATTCATATAGTAAATTATAAAAGGAGTACAAATTAGGCTAACTCATTTTGACAAGGTCGACTATATCTTAGGGGGGTATATTTTTGTATCAAGGGGTAAATTTAACACTCGCATCTATGTGTCCATAGTATAAAGATGTCCCATAGCTAGGTTGGGTCCCACTATTCTTATATCCATATTCATATAATAGATTATAAGAGGAGTCTAAGTGGGGCACTCTCCCGTGGACAAGGTCGACTTCATTATAGGGGGATACATCTATGTATCAAAGGGGTGACTTTAGCAACCACATTTGTATAGACAAAATATAAAGAGTCTCATCGCTAGGAGGGGTCCCACTATTATGGGATCCTTATTTACATAGTAGATTACGAGAAGAGTCCAAGTAGGGCCCACTCAAGTTGATAATGTTGACTACATTATAGGGGGGTATATCTATGTCTCAAAGGGGTAACTTTAACAGTCGAATTGTTATAGCCAAAATTTAAAATGTCCCATAGCGAGGAGGGTTCCTATAATTGTAAGATCCTTATTTATATAATATATTATAAAAGAAGTCCAAGTGGGTCTCACTCAAATTGACAAGGTCGAATACATTAAAGGGGGTACATCTATGTGTCAAAGTGGTGACTTTGTTCTCTGTATTTGTTTGGCCAAAATATAATGATGTCAATTTTTAGGAAGGATCCCACTATCGTGTGATTCTTATATGTGGTATATTACAGTAGACTATAAGTAGTGCCCATTACCGTTAAGAAGGTCAACTACTTTATAGGCGGGTACTTATGTGTATCAAAGGGGTGATTTCAATACCCATATCATTGTGGCCAAAATATAAAGAGTCACATAGATTAGAGGGGTTCCACAATTATAAGATATTTGTTCACATAGTAGACTACGAGAGGAGTCTAAGTAGAGCCTACTATAAATGACAAGGTCAGTTGTATTATAGAGGGTATATCTATGTGTCAAAGGGCTGACATTAACACTCGCTTCTGTGTGGCCAAAATATAGCGTATCACATAGCTAGAAGGGTCCCACTTTTCTGAGATTATTTTTTATTTAGTAGATTCCGATAGGAGTCTAATTAGGGTCTACTCTAATTGACAAGGTCGACTACATTATAAGAGGTACATTTAAATATTAAAGAGGTGACTTTAATACCCATATCTGTGTAGTCAAAATATAAAGAGTCTCATAGCTAAGAGGGGTCCCACTATTTTAAGATCCTTATTCATATAGTAGATTACAAGGGGAGTCCAAGTGAGGCCTACTTTATTTGATAAGGTCGACTATGTTATAGGGGGTATATTTATATATCAAAGGGGTAACTTTAATAACCACATCTGTGTGGCCAAAATATAAAGTCTTATAGCCAGAAGGGTATTCCACTTTTATAGGATCCTTATTTATATAGCAGATTATGAGAGTAGTGCACGTGTGTCCCACTCCTGTTGACAAAGCCGACTATATTATAGGTGTGTACATTTATGTGTCAAGGGGGTAACTTTAACACCCACATCAATGTGTCCAAAATATAAAGAATCTCATACCTAGGCGAGGTCTCACTTTTGTGGGATCCATATTCATATATTGATTACAAAAGGATTCCAAGTAGGGACCACTCTAATTGACAAGGTCGACTATATTACAAGGGGTACATCTATTTGTCAAAGGATGATTTTAACAGTTGTATCTATGTGTCCAAAATATAACGAATCTCATAGCTAGGAGAGTTCCTACTATTTTGGCATCGTTATTAATATAGCATATTACTAGAGGAGTCCAGATGGGGCTCAGTACAGTTGATAATGTTTATTATATTATAGAGGGTGACTTTAATATTCGTATCTACATGGCAAAAATATAAAGAGTCTCATAGCTTGAAGGGTCTTACTATTCTAGGATTGTGATTTACATAGTAGATTATGAAATGAGTCCAAGTGGGGACCACTCTTGTTGACAAGATGGACTCCATTATAGGGGGTGCATCTATGTTTCAAATGGGTGACTTTAACACTCGGATCTGTGTAGCAAAAATATAAAGAGTCCCATAGCTAGGATGGATTCTACTATTATGGGATCTTTATTTATATAGAGATTACAAGAGGAGTCTAAGTGGGACCCATTTCAGTTGATAAGTTTGATTTTATTATAGGACGTACATCTATATATCAAAGGGGTGACTTTAACATCCGTATCTGTGCGACCAAAATATAAAGATTTTCTTAGATAGGAGGGGTCCCACTATTGTGGGATCCTTCTTCTTGTAGTAGATTACGAGAGGAGTCCAAGTAGGGCCTATTCCAGTTGACAAAGTCGACTATATTATTAGGGGGTACATCATTGAATCAAAGGGATGACTTTAACATTCGTTTCTATATTGCCAAAATATAAAGTGTCAAATAGTTAGGATGGGTCTCACTATTGTCTGATTCTTATGCATATAATAGATTACGAGAGGAGTCCAATTAGGGACCACTACTGTTAACAAAGTCACCTACATTATAGGGGTACTTCTATATTTCTAAGTGGTGACTTTAACATCCCTATCTATGTGGCCAAAATATAAGTAGATTATGAGAGTAGTCAAAGTGGGGCTCACTCCAGTTAACAACGTCGAATATATTATAAGGGGGTACATCTAGGTATCGAAGTGGTGATAATAACACCAGTATATGAGTAGCCAAAATATAAAGAGTCTCATAGCTAGAATGGGGTCCTACTATTATGGGATCCTTATTTATCTAGTAGATTATAAGAAGTGGCCAAGTGGGCCCCACTCCAGTTAACAAGGTCAGCTACATCATAGGGTATTACATATATGTGTCAAAGAGGTGACTTTAACACCCGTATTTGTGTGGGCAAAATATAAAGAGTCTCAAAGCTATGAGGGGTCCTACTATTGTGGGAGCCATATTAATGTAGTAGATTATGAGAGGACTCTAAATGGGGCACATTCTAGTCAACAAGGTCAACTATATTATAGGGGACACATCTATATGTCAAAGGGGTAACTTTAACATTAGCATCTATGTGACCAAAATATATAGAGTCCCATTGCTATGAAGGGTCCCACTATTGTGGGATCCTTATTCATTTAATATATTATGAGAGGAGTACAAGTGAGCAAGTGAGGCTCACTCCAGTTGACTAAACCGATTACATTATAAATGGGTACATCTTTATGTCAAAAGGGTAACTATAATACAAGAATCTGTGTGGCCAAAATATAAAGAGTCTCATAGCTAAAAGAGGTCCCACTATTGTAGGATCCTTATTAATATAGTAGATTATAAAAGGAGTACAAGTCGGGCCCACTTATTTTGACAAGGTCGACTATATTTTAGGGGGTACATCTATGTATCAAGGGGTAACTTTAACACTCACATCTGTGTGTCCATAGTATAAAGAGTCCCATAGCTAGATGGGGTCCCACTATTCTTATATCCATATTCATATAGTAGATTACAAGAGGAGTCTAAGTGGGGCACTCTCCCGTGGACAAGGTCTACTTTATTATCGGGGGGTACATCTATGTATCAAAAGGGTGACTTTAATAACCGCATATGTATAGGCAAAATATAAAGAGTCTCATAGCTAGGAGGGGTCCCACTATTGTGGGATCCTTATTAATATAGTAGATTACGAGAAGAGTCCAAGTAGGGCCCACTCAATTTGATAAGGTTGACTACATTATAGGGGGGTACATCTATGTCTCAAAGGGGTTACTTTAACAGCCGAATCTGTATGGCCAAAATTTAAAGTGTCCCATAGTGAGGAGGGTTCCTATAATTATAGGATCCTTGTTTATATAGTATATTATAAAAGAAGTCCAAGTGGGTCTCACTCAAGTTGACAGGGTCGAATACATTAAATGGGGTACATCATGTGTCAAAGCAGTAACTTTATTCTCTGTGTTTGTTTGGCCAAAATATAAAGTGGTTCATTGCTAGGAAGGGTATCACTATCGTGTGATTATTATATGTAGTATATTAAAATAGACTACAAGTAAGGCCCATTCCCGTTAAGAAGGTCAACTACTTTTCTGGCGGGTACTTATGTGTGTCAAAGGGGTGATTTCAACACCCATATCTATGTAGACTACGATTGGAGTCTAAGTAGAGCCTTCTACAGTTTACAAGGTCAGTTGTATTATAGGGGGTATATCTATGTGTCAAAGGGATGACATTAACACTCGCTTCTGTGTGGCCAAAATATAACGTATCACATAGCTAGAAGGGGTCCCACTTTTCTGAGATTATTTTTTATTTGGTATATTCCAATAGGAGTCTAATTAGGGTCTACTCTAATTGACAAGGTCGACTACATTATAGGAGTTACATCTATATATTAAAGAGGTGACTTTAACACCCATATCTGTGTAGCTAAAATATAATGAGTCTCATAGCTAGGAGGGGTCCCACTATTTTAAGATCCTTATTCATATAGTAGATTACGATGGGAGGTCAAGTGAGGCCTACTCTATTTGATATGGTCGACTATGTCATAGCGGGTACATTTATGTATCAAAGGGGTAACTTTAACAACCACATCTGTGTGGCCAAAATATAAAGTCTTATAGCCATAAGGGTCATCCACTTTTATAGGATTCTTATTTATATAGCAGATTATGAAAGTAGTGCACGTGTGTCCCACTCCTGTTGACAATGCCGACTACATTATAGGTGGGTACATTTATGTCTCAAATGGGTAACTTTAACAACCACATCAGTGTGGCCAAAATATAAAGAATCCCATACCTAGGAGAGGTCCCATTTTGTGGTATCCATATTCATATATTGATTACAAAAGGATTCTAAGTAGGGACCACTCTAATTGACAAGGTCGACTATATTACAAGGGGTATATCTATATATCAAAGGATGATTTTAATAGTCGTATCTGTGTGTTCAAAATATAAAGAATCTCATAGCTAGGAGAGTTCTGACTATTTTGGCATCGTTATTAATATAGCATATTACTAGAGGAGTCCAGATGAGGCTCAGTCTAGTTGACAAGGTTTATTATATTATCGAGGGGGACTTTAACATTCACATCTACATAGCCAAAATATAAAGACTCATAGCTAGAAGGGTCTTACTATTCTAGGATTCTAATTCACATAGTAGATTATGAAATGAGTCCAAGTAGGGCCCACTCCTGTTGACAAGATGGACTACATTATAAGGGGTGCATCTATGTTTCAAATGGGTGACTTTAACACTCGGATTTGTGTGGCAAAAATATAAAGAGTCCCATAGCTATCCATTTCAGTTGATAAGATCGACTATATTATAGGAGGTACATCTATATGTCAAAGGGGTGACTTTAACATCCGTATCTGTGTGACCAAAATATAAAGACTCTCTTAGATAGGAGGGTTCCCACTATTATGGGATCCTTCTTAATATAGTAGATTATGAGAGGAGTACAAGTAGGGCCTACTGCAATAGACAAATTTGACTATATTATAAGCGGGTATATTATTGAATCCAAGGGGTGCCTTTAACATTCATTTCTATATTACCCAAATATATAGTGTCAAATAGTTAGGATGGGTCTCATTATTGTGTAATTCTTATTCATATAATAGATTACGAGAGGAGTCTATTTGGGGACCACTACTGTTAACAAAGTCACCTATATTATAGCGGTACTTCTATATGTCTAAGTGGTGACTTTAACAACCCTATCTAGTGTCCAAAATATAAATAGATTATGAGAGTAGTCAAAGTGGGGCCCACTCCAGTTAACGTCTACTATATTATAAAGGGGTATATTTAGGTGTCGAAGTGGTGATAATAACACCAGCATATGAGTAGCCAAAATATAAAGAGTCCCATAGCTAGAATAGGGTCCCACTATTATGGGATCCTTATTTATCTAGTAGATTATAAGAAGTGTTCAAGTGGGCCCTACTCCAGTTAACAAGGTCAGCTACATTATAGGGTATTATATATATGTGTCAAAGAGGTGACTTTAACACCCGTATTTATGTGGGAAAAATATAAAGAGTCTCAAAGCTAAGAGAGGTCCTACTATTGTGGGAGCCATATTTATGTAGTAGATTATGCGAGGAGTCTAAATGGGGCACATTCTAGTCGACAAGGTCAACTACATTATAGGGGACACATATATGTATCAAAGGGGTGACTTTAACACTAGTATCTATGTGACCAAAATATAAAGGGTCCCATTGCTATGAAGGGTCACACTATTGTGGGATCCTTATTCATGTAATATATTATGAGAGGAGTACAAGTGAGGTTCACTCCAGTTGACTAAACCGATTACATTATAAATGGGTACATTTATATGTCAAAGGGGTAACTATAATACAAGAATCTGTGTGGCCAAAATATAAAGAGTCTCATAGCTAAAAGAGGTCCCACTATTGTAGGATCCTTATTCATATAGTAGATTATAAAAGGAGTGCAAGTCGGGCCTAATTATTTTGATAAGGTCGACTATATTTTTGGGGGTATATCTATGTATCATGGGGTAACTTTAATACTCGCATCTGTGTGTCCATAGTATAAAGAGTCTCATAGCTAGGTGGGGTTCTACTATTTTTAGATCCATATTCATATAGTAGATTACAAGAGGAGCCTAAGTAGGGCACTCTCCCGTGGACAAGGCCGACTTCATTATCGGAGGGTACATCTATGTGTCAAAGGGTTGACTTTAACAACCGCATCTGTATAGGCAAAATTTAAAGAGTCTCATAGCTAGGATAAGTCCCACTATTATAGGATCCTTTTTTACATAGTAGATTACAAGAAGAGTCCAAGTAGGGCACATTCAAGTTGATAAGGTTGACTACATTATAGGGGGGTACATCTATGTCTCAAAGGGGTAACTTTAATAGCCGAATCTGTATGGCCAAAATTTAAAGTGTCCCATAGCGAGGAGGGTTCCTATAATTATAGGATCCTTATTTATATAGTATATTATAAAAGAAGTCCAAGTGGGTCGCACTCAAGTTGACAAGGTCGAATACATTAAAGGGGGTACATCTATGTGTCAAAGCCGTGACTTTATTCTCTGTATTTGTTTGGCTAAAATATAAAGAGGTCCATTGCTAGGAAGGGTCCCACTATCGTGTGATTATTATATGTAGTATATTACAGTAGACTACAAGTAGGGCCTATTCCCATTAAGATGGTCAACTACTTTGTAGACGTGTACTTATGTGTGTCAAAGGGGTGATTTCAACACCCATATCAATGTGGCCAAAATATAAAGAGTCCCATAGATTAGAGGGGTCCCACAATTATAAGATATTTATTCACATAGTAGACTACGAGAGGAGTCTAAGTAGAGCCTACTGCAGTTGACAATGTCAGTTGTATTATAGGGGGTATATCTATATGTCAAAGGGCTGATATTAACACTCACTTCTGTGTGGCCAAAATATAATTAACATATCACATAGCTAGAAAAGGTCCCACTTTTCTGAAATTATTTTTTATTTAGTAGATTCCGATAGGAGTCTAATTAGGGTCTACTCTAATTGACTAGGTCAACTACATTATAGGAGGTACATCTATATATTAAAGAGGTGACTTTAACACCCATATCAGTGTAGCCAAAATATAAAGAGTCTCATATCTAGGAGGGATCCCACTATTATAAAATCCCTATTCATATAGTAAATTACGAGGGGAGTCCAAGTGAGGCCTACTATATTTGATAAGATCGACTATGTTATAGGGAGGTACATTTATGTGTCAAAGGGGTAATTTTAACAACCGCATCTGTGTTGCCAAAATATAAAGTCTTATAGCCAGAAGGGTCTTCCACTTCTATAGGATCCGTATTTATATAGCAGATTATGAGAGTAGTGCTCGTGTGTCCCATTCTTGTTGACAAAGTCGACTATATTATAGGTGGGTACATTTATGTGTCAAAGGAGTAACTTTAACACCCACATCAGTGTGGCCAAAATATAAAGAATCCCATACCTAGGAGTGGTCCCACTTTTGTGGGATCCATATTCATATGTTGATTACAAAAGGATTCCAAGTAGGGACCACTCTAATTGACAAGGTCGACTATATTACAAGGGGTACATCTATGTGTCAAAGGATGATTTTAACAGTCGCATCTGTGTGTCCAAAATTTAAAGAATCTCATAGCTAGGAGAGTTCCTATTAGTTTGGCATTGTTATTAATATAGCATATTTCTAGAAGAGTCCAAATGGGGCTCAGTCATATTGACAAGGTTTATTATATTATCGAGGGTGACTGTAATATTCACATCTACGTGGCCAAAATATAAAACTCTCATAGCTAGAAGGGTCAACTATTCTAGGATTCTGATTCACATAGTAGATTATGAAATGAGTCCAAGTGGGGCCCACTCCTATTGACAAGATGGACTACATTATAAGAGGGTGCATCTATGTTTCAAATGGGTGACTTTAACACTCGGATCTGTATGGCAAAAATATAAATAGTCCCATAGCTAGAATGGGTTCTACTATTATTGGATCGTTATTTATATAGAGATTACAAGAGGAGTCTAAGTAGGACCCATTTTTGGTTGATAAGGTCGACTATATTATTGGAGGTACATCTATATGTCAAAGGGGTGACTTTAACATCCGTATCTGTGTGACCAAAATATAAAGACTCTCTTAGATAGGATGGGTCCCACTATTATGGGATCCTTCTTCATGTAGTAGATTACGAGAGGAATCCAAGTAGGGCCTACTGCAGTTGACAAAGAAGACTATATTATAAGGGGGTACATCATTGAATCAAAAGGGTGACTTTAACATCCATTTCTATATTGCCAAAATATAAAGTGTCAAATAGTTAGGATGGGTCTCACTATTGTGTGATTCTTATTCATATAATAGATTACGAGAGGAGTCCAATTGGGGACCACTACTGTTAACAAAGTCGCCTTCATTATAGGGGTACTTCTTTATATCTAAGTGGTGACTTTAACATCCCTATTTATGTGGCAAAAATATAAGTAGATTATGAGAGTAGTCAAAGTAGGGCCCACTCTAGTTAACAACGTCAACTATACTATATGGGGGTACATCTAGGTGTCGAAGTGCTGATAATAACACCAACATGTGAGTAGCCAAAATATAAAGAGTCCCATAACTAGAGTGGGGTCACAGTATTATGGGATCCTTATTCATCTAGTAGATTATAAGAAGTGTCCAAGTGGGCCCTACTCCAGTTAATAAGGTCGGCTACATTATAGGGTATTACATATATATGTCAAAGAGGTGACTTTAACACCCGTATTTATATGGGCAAAATATAAAGAGTCTCAAAGCTAGGAGGGGTCCTACTATTGTGGGAGCCATATTTATATAGTAGATTATGAGAGGAGTCTAAATGGGGCACATTCTAGTCGACAAGTTCAACTACATTATAGGGGACACATCTATGTGTTAAAGGGGTGACTTTAACACTAGCATCTATGTGACCAAAATATAAAGAGTCTCATTGCTATGAAGGGTCCAACTATTATGGGATCCTTATTTATGTAATATATTATGAGAGGAGTACAAGTGAGGCTTACTTCAGTTGACTAAACCGACTACATTATAAATGGGTACATCTATTGTCAAAGGGGTAACTATAATACAAGAATTTATGTGGGCAAAATATAAAGAGTCTCATAGCTAAAAGAGGTCCTACTATTGTAGGAACCTTATTCATATAGTAGATTAAAAAAAGAGTACAAGTCGGACCCATTTATTTTGACAAGGTCGACTATATTTTAGGTGGTACATCTATGTATCAAAGGGTAACTTTAACACTTGCATCTGTGTGTCCATTGTATAAAGAGTCCCATAGCTACGTCGGGTCCCACTATTCTTAGATCCATATTCATATAGTTGATTACAAAAGGAGTCTAAGTGGGGCACTCTCTCGTGGACAAGGTCGACTTCATTATCGGGGGGTACATCTATGTGTCAAAGGGGTGACTTTAACAATCGCATCTATATAGGCAAAATATAAAGTGTCTCATTGCTAGGAGGGGTCCCACTATTGTGGGATCCTTATTTATATAGTAGATTACGAGAAAAGTCCAAGTAGGGCCCACTTAAGTTGATAAGGTTAACTACATTATAGGGGGGTACATCTATGTCTCAAAGGGATAACTTTAACAGTCGAATCTGTATGGACAAAATTTAAAGTGTCCCATAGCGAGGAGGGTTCCTATAATTGTAGGATCCTTATTTATATAGTATATTATAAAAGAAGTCCAAGTGGGTCTTACTCAAGTTGACAAGGTCGAATACATTAAAGGGGGTACATCTATGTGTCAAAACGGTGACTTTATTCTCTATATCTGTTTGGCCAAAATATAAAGAGG
This sequence comes from Chamaelirium japonicum, assembly GCA_947650365.1. Taxonomy (NCBI): domain Eukaryota; kingdom Viridiplantae; phylum Streptophyta; class Magnoliopsida; order Liliales; family Melanthiaceae; genus Chamaelirium; species Chamaelirium japonicum. The sequence goes on from OX393552.1 coordinate 29,380,674, forward strand.
TCCATTGCTAGGAAGGGTCCCACTATCATGTGATTATTACATGTAGTATATTACAATAGACTACAAGTTGGGCCCATTCCTGTTAAAAAGGTCAACTACTTTATAGGCGGGTACTTATTTGTATCAAAGGGGTGATTTTAACACCCATATCAATGTGGCCAAAATATAATGAGTCCCATAAACTATAGTGGTCCCACAATTATATGATATTTATTCACATAGTAGACTACGAGAGGAGTCTAAGTATAGCTTACTATAGTTGACAAGGTCCGTTGTATTATAGGGGGTATATCTATGTGTCAAAGGGCTGACATTAACACTCACTTATGTGTGGCCAAAATATAACGTATCACATAGCTAGAAGGGGTCCACTTTTCTGAGATTATTTTTTATCTAGTAGATTCCGATAGGAGTCTAATTTGGGTATACTCTAATTTACAAGGTCGACTATATTATAGGAGGTACATCTATATATTAAAGGGGTGACTTTAACACCCGTATCTGTATAGCCAAAATATAAAGAGTATCATAGCTAGGAGTGGTCCCACTATTTTAAGATCCTTATTCATATAGTAGATTACGAGGGGAGTCCAAGTAAGACCTACTCTATTTGATAAGGTCGACTATATTATAGGGGGTACATTTATATGTCGAAGGGGTAACTTTAACAACCGCATCTGTCTGGCCAAAATATACAGTCTTATAGCCAGAAGGGTCTTCCACTTTTCTAAGATTCTTATTTATATAGCAGATTATAAGAGTAGTGCACGTGTGTCCCACTCCTGTTGACAATGTCGACTACATTATAGGTGGGTACGTTTATGTGTCAAAGGGGTAACTTTAACACCCATATCAGTGTGGCCAAAATATAAAGACTCCATACCTAGGAGATGTCACACTTTTATGGGATTCATATTCATATGTTGATTACAAAAGGATTTCAATTGGGGACCATTCTAATTGACAATGTCGATTATATTACAAGGGGTATATCTATGTGTCAAACGATGATTTTAACAGTCGTATCTGTGTGTCCAAAATATAAAGAATCTCATAGCTAAGAGAATTTCTACTATTTTGGCATCGTTATTAATATAGCATATTACTAGAGAAGTCCAGATGGGGCTCAGTCTAGTTGATAAGGTTTATTATATTATCGAGGGTGACTTTAACATTTGCATCTACGTGGCCAAAATATAAAGAGTCTCATAGCTAGAAGGGTCTTACTATTCTTGGATTCTGATTCATATTGTAGATTATGAAATGAGTCCAAGTAGGGCCCACTCCCATTGACAAGGTGGACTACATTATAGGGGGGTACATCTATGTTTCTAATAGGTGACTTTGACACTCGGATTTGTGTAGTAAAAATATAAAAAGTCCCATAGCTAGGATGGGTTCTACTATTGTGGGATCTTTATTTATAAAGAGATTACAAGAGGAGTCTAAGTGTGACCCATTTTAGTTGATAAGGTCGACTATATTATAGAAGGTACATCTATATGTCAAAGGGGTGACTTTAACATCCATATCTGTGTGACCAAAATATAAAGACTCTCTTAGATAGGAGGGTCCCACTATTGTGGGATCCTTCTTCATGTAGTAGATTATGAGAGGAGTCCTAGTAGCATACTCAAGTTGACAAAGTCGACTATATTATAAGGGGGTACATCATTGAATCAAAGGGGTGACTTTGACATCCGTTTCTATATTGCCAAAATATAAAGTGTCAAATAGTTAGGATGGGTCTCACTATTGCGTGATTCTTTTGTATATAATAGATTACGAGAGGAATCCAATTAGGGACCACTACTGTTACCAAAGTCACCTACATTATAGAGGTACTTCTATATGTCTCAGTGGTAACTTTAACATCCTTATCTATATGGTCAAAATATAAGTAAATTATGAGAGAAGTCAAAGTGGGGCCCACTCCAGTTAACAACGTCGACTATATTATAAGGGGGTACATCTAGGTGTTGTAGTGGTGATAATAACACCAGCATGTGAGTAGCCAAAATATAAAGAGTCCCATAGCTAGAATGGGGTCCCACTATTATGGGATCCTTATTCATTTAGTAGATTATAAGAAGTATCCAAGTGGGCCCCACACCAGTTAACAAGGTCGGCTACATTATAGGGTATTACATATATGTGTCAAAGAGGTGGCTTTAACACCCGTATCTATGTGGATAAAATTTAAAGAGTCTCAAAGCTAGGAGGGGTCTTACTATTGTGGGAGTCATATTTATGTAGTAGATTATGAGAGGAGTCTAAATAGGGCACATTCTAGTTGACAAGGTCAACTACATTATAGGGGACACATCTATGTGTCAAAGGGGTGACATTAACACTAGCATCTATGTGACCAAAATATAAAGAGTCCCATTGCTATGAAGGGTCTCACTATTGTGGGATTCTTATTCATGTAATATATTATGAGAGGAGTACAAGTGAGGCTCACTCCAGTTGACTAAACCGACTATATTATAAATGGATATATCTATATGTCATAGGGGTAACTATAATACCAGAATCTGTATGGCCAAAATATAAAGAGTCCCATAGCTAAAAGATGTCCCACTATTGTAGGATCCTTATTCATATAGTAGATTATAAAAGGAGTGCAAGTCGGGCCCACTCATTTTGACAAGGTCGACTATATTTTAGGGGGTACATCTATGTATCAAGGGGTAACATTAACACTCGCATCTGTGTGTCCATAGTATAAAGAGTCCCATATCTAGGTGGGGTCCCACTATTCTTAGACTCATATTCATATAGTAGATTATAAGAGGAGTTTAAGTGGGGCACTCTCCCGTGGACAAGGTCGACTTCATTATCGGGGGGTACATCTCTATGTCAAAGGGGTGACATTAACAACCGCATCTGTATAGGCAAAATATAAAGAGTCTCATAGCTAGGAGGGGTCCCACTATTGTGGAATCCTTATTTATATAGTAGATTAAGATAAGAGTCCAAGAAGGGCCCACTCAAGTTGATAAGGCTGACTTCATTATCGGGGGTACATCTATGTCTCAAAGGGGTAACTTTAACAGCTAAATCTGTATAGCCAAAATTTAAAGTATCTCATAGCGAGGAAGGTTCCTATAATTGTAGGATCCTTATTTATATAGTATATTACAAAAGAAGTCTAAGTGGGTCTCACTCAAGTTGACAAAATCGAATACATTAAAGGGGGTACATCTATATGTCAAAGCGGTGACTTTATTCTTTGTATCATTTTGGCCAAAATATAAAGAGGTCAATTGCTAGGAAGGATCCCACTATTGTGTGATTCTTATATGTAGTATATTACAGTATACTCAAGTAGGGCCCATTCCCGTTAAGAAGGTCAACTACATTGTAGGTGGGTACTTATGTGTGTCAAAGGGGTGATTTCAACACCAATATCTTTGTGGCCAAAATATAAAGAGTCCCATATATTAGAGGGGTCCCATAATTATAAGATATTTATTCACATAGTAGACTACGAGAGGAGTCTAAGTAGAGCCTACTGCAGTTGACAAGGTCAGTTGTATTATAGGGGGTATATCTATGTGTCAAAGGGCTGACATTAACACTCAATTCTGTGTGGCCAAAATATAATGTATCATATAGCTAGAAGGGGTCCCACTTTTCTGAGATTATTTTTTATTTAGTAGATTCCGATAGGAGTCTAATTGGGGTCTACTCTAATTGACAAGGTCGACTACATTATATGAGGTACATCTATATATTAAAGGGGTGACTTTAACACCCGTATCTGTGTAGCCAAAATATAAAGAGTCTCATAGCTGGGAGGGGTCCCATTATTTTTAGATCCTTATTCATATAGTAGATTACAAGGGGAGTCCAAGTGAGACCTACTCTATTTGATAAGGTCGACTATATTATATGGGGTACATTTATGTGTGAAAGGGGTAGTTTAACAACCGTATTTGTATGGCCAAAATATAAAGTCTTATAGCCAGAAGGGTCTTCCACTTTTATAGGATCCTTATTTATATAGCAGATTATAAGAGTAGTGCATGTGTGTCCCACTCCTGTTGACAATGCTGACTACATAATAAGTGGGTATATTTATGTGTCAAAGGGATAACTTTAACACCCACATCAGTGTGGCCAAAATATAAAGAATCCCATACCTAGGAGAGGTCCCAATTTTGTGGGATCCTTATTCATATGTTGATTACAAAAGGATTTCAAGTGGGAACCACTCTAATTGACAAAGTCGACTATATTACAAGGGGTACATCTATATGTCAAAGGATGATTTTAACAGTCGTATCTGTGTGTCCAAAATATAAAGAATCTTATAGCTAGGAGAGTTTCTACTATTTTGGCATCGTTATTAATATAGCATATTACTAGAGGAGTCCAGATGGGGCTCTGTCCAGTTGACAATATTTATTATATTATCGAGGGTGACTTTAACATTCGTATCTACGTGGCCAAAATATAAAAGTCTCATAGCTAGAAGGGTCTTACTATTCTAGGATTTTGATTCACATAGTAAATTATGAAATGAGTCCAAGTAGGGCCCACTCCCGTTGACAAGGCGGACTACATTATAGGGGGGTGCATCTATGTTTCAAATGTGTGACTTTAACACTCGGATCTGTGTGGCAAAAATATAGAGTCTCATAGCTAAGATGTATTCTACTATTGTGGGATCTTTATTTATATAGAGATTACAAGAGGAGTCTAAGTGGGACCCATTTCAGTTGATAAGGTCAACTATATTATAGGAGGTACATTTATATGTCAAATGGGTGACTTTAACATCTGTATTTGTGTGACCAAAATATAAAGACTCTCTTAGATAGGAGGGGTCCCACTATTGTGGGATCCTTCTTCATGTAGTAGATTACGAGAGGAGTCCAAGTAGGGCCTACTCCAGTTGACAAAGTCGACTATATTATAACGGGGTACATCATTGAATCAAAGGAGTGACTTTAACATCCGTTTCTATATTGCCAAAATATAAAGTGTCAAATAGCTAGGATGGGTCTCACTATTGTGCCATTCTTATTCATATAAAAGATTACGAGACGAGTCCAACTGGGGACCATTATTGTTAACAAAGTCACCTACATTATAGGGGTACTTCTATATGTCTAAGTGGTGACATTAACATTCCTATCTATGTGGCCAAAATATAAAGAGTCCATAACTCGGTGGGTCCCACTATTGTAGGATCCTTATTCATATAGTAGAATATAAAAGGAATCCATGTGGGTCCCACACTAATTGATAAGGTTGACTATATTATAGAGGGTACATCTATATAATAAAGGGTTACTTTAACACCCGTATCTGTATGGACAAAATTTAAAGAGTCTCATTAGTCTAAAATATAAAGAGTCATATCTAGGAGGCATCCCACTATTATGGGATCTTTCTTCATGTAGTAGATTACGAGAGGATTCAAATAGGGCCCACTCTAGTTAACAAGGTTGACTACATTATTGGGTAGTACATTAATGTGTCAAAGGATGACTTGAACACCCGTATCTGTGTGGACAAATATAAAGAGTATCATAACTAGGAGGGATTCCACTATTGTAGGATCTTTATTAATATAGTAAATTACGACATGAGTCCAAGTTGACCCTACTCCAGTTGACAAGGTCGACTACATTATAGAGGTTATATTTATGTGTTAAAGTGATAACTTTAACACCTGTATTTGAGTGTCCAAAATATAATATAAAGAGTCTCATAGCTAGGAGAAATTCTACTGTTATGGGATCTTTATTCATATAGTAGATTACGAGAGGAGTCGAAGTGAGGCCCACTCTAGTTGACAAGGTCGACTGCATTATAAGGTGGTACATCAATGTGTCAAAGGGGTGACTTTAAGATCCATATCCATGTGACCAAAATATAAAGAGTTCTTTAGCCAAGAGGGATCCAACGATTGTAGGGGTTCTTAATCGTGTAGTAGATTACAAGGGGAGTGCAAGTGGGGCCAATTATAGGGGGTACATCTATGTGTCAAAGGGGTGACTTTAACACTCACATCTGTATGGCTAAAATATAAAGTCTTATAGCTAGGAAAGGTCCTACTATTGTGGGATCCTTACTCATATAGTAGATTACAAGAGGGGTCGAAGTGGGGCCACTCCAGTTGATAAGGTCACCTACATTGTAAGGGGTATATCTATGTGTCAAAAGTGAAACTTTAACACTAGTATCTGTATGCCCAAAATATAAAGATCCACATAACTAGGAGGGTTCCCACTATTGTGGGGTCCTTATTCATATAGTAGATTACGAGAGCACTCCAAGTAGAGTCTACTCTAGTTTACAATATCGACTACAGTATGGGAGGTACATCAATGGATCAAAGGGATAACTTTAACACCCATATCTGAGTAGCCAAAATATAAATTCTCATAGCTAGGAGAACTACTATTATGGGATCCTTATTCATGTAGTATATTACGAGATGAGTCAAAGTGGGGCCCACTTTTGTGGACAATGTTAACTATATTATAAGAGGTACATCTATGTATCGATAGAGTAACTTTAACACCCGTATCTGTGTGACCAAAATATAAAAAGTTCTATAGCTAGGAGAGATCCCTCTATTGTGGGATCCTTATTCATGTATTAGATTACGAGAGGTATCCAAACGGGGCTCACTCCAATTGACAATGTCAACTATATTATAGGAGGTACATCTATGTGTCAAAAGGGTGACTTTAGTACCTATATCTGCGTGGCAAAAATATAAAGAGTCACATAGCTAGAATGGGCCCTACTATTATGGGATTCTTACTCATGTGTAGATTACGAGAATTGTCCAAGTAGTACCAGCTCCAGTTGACAAGGTCAACTACATTATAAGGGATACATCTTTTTGTCAAAGAGGTGAATTTAACACAAACATCTGTGTTACCAAAATATAAAGAATGACATTGCCAGTAGAGGTCCCTCTTTTGAAAGATCCTTATTGATGTAGTAGATAACGAGAGAAGTGCAAGTAGGGCTCACTCTAGTTGACAGGGTCAATTAAATTATCGAATGGTGCATCTATATATAAAACGGGTGACTATAATACCCGCATCAGTGTGACCAAAATATAAAGCGTCTCATAAATAGGAAGGGTCCTACTATTGTGGAATTCTTATTCATATTGTAGATTACGAGAGGATTCCAAGTGGGGCCCACTCTAGTAGAAAAGGTCGACTATATTATAGGGGGCGACTTTAACACCCGTATCTGTGTGTCCAAAATATAAAGTCTCATAGATAGGAGAAGTTCCACTATTTTGGGATCCCTTTTTTTTTTGTACACTAGATGGGCCATTACTTTATGACCTGCATGTCCTCATATACAAGGGTTGAAAGAAAAGGAGGATACTCAACCTCCCAGAATCCCACCACTTGATTCACTAGAGCTTGCCTCGCCAGCCAGTGTGCCGCGGTATTTGTTGTCCTAGGATCCCATTGCACCATAACCTTTTTCAATTTCGACCACGCCCTCGTACAAGCAAGAATCAGAGGACATAGCACCGCTGAGCCTCATTTTCCACAAACAAGGGCATCCCGAGCCTTTATAGCATCCGTTAGAACCACAACATTCCCATATTTTCATCGAACCAAAGCCTCAAAACCCTCCTTCATAGCACATAATTCATCTTGAAGAGGGGATTGCACCCTACAACATCCTGAGGCCACTGCACATAATTTGCCCTCCCATGTAGTAATCACCCAAGCCCCACTAGCCGGCTGCTCTGCAGATTGAAAGGCCCCATCAGTTCTTAAAATAAATCCTGCATGTTGATATGTCATCCCCGCCCAATACATATCCACATTGTTACTAACAAAGTGATAACATATGGATATTACCTATAAAACTAATGCCTTTGTTGATCCCAGAGTTTGCCCAAAAACCTTGGCACATCGAGCCTTCCACGATTCCCACAAAGCCACCGCCAAAATCTTACTAGGCATTGGGCCGGTTCGACTCCGATCAATCTTCGATCCAAGTTGCAACAATTGAACTACATCAAAGTCGATGCCGGTTTTCAATTTAAAGCATTGCCAAAATTCTAAGGCCTTCGGACATGCCCAAAAAATGTGCATAATATCTTCCTCCTACTCCATACACCAAGGGCATTGGCCATACTTAAACGAGATCCTTATTCATATAGTAGATTACGAGAGGAGTCCTAGTGTGGCTGAATCCTCTCGTAATGTACTACGTAAATAAGGATCCCATAATAATGGGACCTCTCCTAGCTAAGATATTATTTATATTTCGGCTACTCATATGCAGGTGTTAAAGTCATTCCTTTGACATATAGATGTACCCTCCTATAATGTAGTCAACCTTGTCAACTGGAGTGGGCTCCACTTGGACTCCTCTTGATTACACGTCAAGGGATTCTTCTCGATGAAAACTAATTCTTTGGCCATTTATATTGGACCAAAATTATGTTGGTTAGGATTTAATAGGATCCACTGACATTTATAAATGATTTAGTTGGACACAACAATCCTTTATATTATCTCTTTCCTGCTAACAGTCACAATAGATGTCTTGGAGCGTTTGTATTCACTTCATGGTGAAGTGGGATCATCATGGATAGCAGTATTGAACTTTTGTTTTTGGAAAACAGGTGTATATCCTAGGGATGGCAACAGTACTCTTTTGGATAAAATCAAAACCGTACTGTCATCCTGTAAGACAGTGCATCATTACGTAAAATCGAAACTGCACCATACGGTACGGTGAGGTGCGATGCATCACGATTTATCATGATAATGGTTTAAACAATACGGTTTTGATTAAAACCGGAACCTCACCGCTACACCGAAACCAAAAGGCAAAATTGTACCGCATCACGACGGTTTTATATTTTGACAAACCAAAACTGCACCATATGGTATGATTTATTGTAGTTTTTTATTTTAAACAACACTGGTGCCTTCCCTCGTATTTCCTGACCTCATTTTGTTTTATGTGATAGTTAGAGCTTGAATGTACTTATTCCAATCCATTTTATTCTTTATTTAATCACTTCATTACTCTCAAACTCCCCTGTCTCATTATTTGGGAAAAGTAATTGTTCAATATATGATCAGTTCATTCTTCAGAACTTCTTCAGTCATTTATTTTTTATTTTTTGCCTTCAAGTGCAGGGTTTTTTGTCAGTAGTAGATAATCGGGCTTGTTTTGATGGGGTGGAGGAACCACCAAGGTCCATTGCTCGCCGGATATAGGTGTTACTCAAAAAATATAGGCTTCTCTCTAATACATCTGTATTAGGCTCTCGAAAGCTATGGTGGGAGTTCGTTGGTGGCCCCCAATCGTCGGAGAATTAAAATTAAATTTCAATGGATCAGTGGCTCAGAGAGGTCGAGCAGTTAGCAGAGGTTTCCTCATTCGTGATAATGCTGTTGGCCGGGTGTTTTCCTTCTTTCGCTCCTTCGGTCCCAATTGCAGACTCGTTGGCTCTGCTTCGTGTATTGCAAACATTCATCAAATAGTTCCCTCGAGCTCGTCACCCAGTCTGGATTGAAGGTGACTCGCTGTTGGTTTTGCAATGTTTGTATTGGCGGAATACTGTTGGTCCATTTTTCAGGGAATGTCAGGACTTACTGAGTCGTCTTTCGGGGGCTCGATGGTCTCACATTTTCAGGGAGGCAAATGGGACAGCTGATTGGTTGGCGTGAATGGGTAATCAGGTCGAAGGGCTTCTTCTTTTCTTGCAGGATTTCCCTCGTCCCCTCTGGGAGATTGCTATACAGGATGGGCAACTGATGTATTATCCTCGCCTTATCTTTGATCCTGGCTGATCGGTTCGTAGGTTTTTTTTTTTTGTGGTTCCTGCTTTTATATCTTCCTTTAGTTACTAGTTTGTAGTCAAATGTTTACTCACCAAAAAAAAAATAGTTGGTATTAATTTGTATATTGACAACTAGAACCAAATTGGTGTGTGTAGCTTGTCAATGAGCTCTGTCATTAGTGTATATATACTAGTGCACTGGGTACGTGCGTTGCACGTTCAACAGTTGCTGATCTATTGACCCTTTTACACATATACAAATTAAAAAACGTCATTTCAGAACAGGGTATGGACATATAAAATAATGATACGGACATAAGGGCATATTGATAATTTTATAGCGCCAGAATGGGAAGTACAAGACTACAACACTTCATTGCTTTTGTTTTAATAACATAGAATCCAAATATGAGGTACATGTACACTATATATATGTCAAGTTTTATTATCTACACAAGTTAGAGGGACAATCGGGTTCGGGTTTTAGATATTGGTATTGACGTACCATCCCATACCCAAACCTGAAAGTTAATCGGGTAGAGTTCCTATACCCATACCTTACCTAAGCGTTGTAAAAATCTTGTACAACCTATATACATACCAGAGTGTACATTTATATCCATACTCATACCCGATGTTTCGGATCGGGGTCGTGTCACAAGTTAGAGGGACAATTAGGTTTCAGGTATGGGTATTGGGGTATCCATACCCATACCCGAAAGTTAATCGGTAGAGTTCCTATGTCATACCCTACCCAAACATTTCTTTTGATTTTGTTTTAAAACATAGGATTGATAAGGGTAAAATGCGGAACAAAATGTAGGATGCAAGGAAGAATGGGTTTGTGGGTCAGTGGGATTGGCATTCCCATTATAGCCCTTGTTTTTTTAATGGATAAAAAAGATTCAATTGATTAGTTGCAAAGAAGAGAAGGACAAATGGGAAAGAAAAGTAGGATGGAAGGAAGAATGGGTTAGTGGGATTGTTATTCCCATAATAGCCCTTGATTTTTTAAATGGATAAATAAGACTTAATTGATTAGTGGTAAAAAGGTAATATTCTTGGATAGTATTTGTGGTTTATATAGAGATAAAACGGGAAGGAAAAAAAATGGCATATTACAGTGCTAGCCCTTGAGTTTGTTTTCATGACATAGGATTCCAGATATTGGGTATGGATTAACGTATAGGGTGAAGGGTAAAATGGAAACATATGTAAAAGGATGGAATGATGTAAGGATCCAAAACTACTGATTGATCCGGGGGTATGGATATAGATATGGATGTTATATCATTGGTCCTTGTTTGTGACATCAAATTAATACAAGGAGAAAGAAAGTACTACTTACCATCTTCCTTTCCCTCCAAGGCCATTTTGGTCTTATTAGGTCTCCCTCAACATCTCAAACTAAGCAAATATAACACCTCCCTTCCTCTTCTACTATGAACCCTCCAAGGGTTTTTTTTTTTGGTGAACTAGAGGTGACCATTACATAATGGCCTGGAGGTCCTCACGAACAAGGGCCGATATTACATTCGGAAACCTGGACTGCTAGTCCCCTTTAACCTCATTTATACGGGCTTCCCTCGCCATCCAGTGAGCCGCCCGATTAGCTGTCCGCGACACCCATCTCAACGAGACTCCGGCCACCCATCTCACCGCGACACCTATCTCGCCGATACTCTGAGCTACGGACCAATTAATGAACTGGAGGATGGTGAGCAGTCCTTTCTCTTGAGCCCTATGAGAAGTAGATAACCACACCATAACTGACGATAGACCAACTAGAAAAGCCTAATGCATAGACCAAACAATTAAAAAGTTTAGATTTGTTAAACAAAAGGGCTTCTTACAAATCCACCCTACAAACGAGTCTAATTGCATATTAACCTCTGAATATCTTATATTTTGTATATCGACTCTCTAAACATATAAAATTATGCATATTCACCCCTCTTGTTAATTACCATCTCAAAATGATGAATATAGTTAAAATATTCTCATGTTAGCTGTTAGATGTAAACAATGAGGGTTGCCAAACCTATCGGACAAGTGTGGAGGGCTCTCAGACACGTGTAGAGGGTTAGGCGAGTACCAAGGGGAGATCGGAGTGGAGTTAGGGTTAGGGTACTCATACTGAAAATAAATAAAATTAGACGACACAGGTGGTAAGTCATCCTTTGAGCATATGTAAAATGGATATTTGGATCTCAGCAGAGACGAAACGATGTATGGACCAAGGGGGGCCATGGTCCCCCCTCAATTAATTTTTTTAAAAAATTATGTAGTAAAAACCTTTAATATTAGAATATAATTTTTTTGGGTTCATTCTTTGGCCCCCCTCAAATGAAATTATTATGCTTTGGACCCTCCCAATATAAAATCCTGGTTCCGTTCCTGGACCTCAGGTTAGAAGCTCATCGTGTTTAAATCACTTCATGTTGACGATAGTAATGGAGGGATAAATATGCACAACCGTATATGTTTTAGAGGGTTGATATACAAATGTAAGATTTATGGAGATTAATACACAATTACACTAGTTCGTAGGAGTCGATTTACGAAAAAAAGAACCCTAAACAGAAACTTGAGGTCTGACTGACCAAAAGACAGTTAAAAAGCATAGGGAGCTGAGACTTTTTCTTTTAAATTGGGAAATATATAAATGTGACTTATCCCCTCCACTACTTGTATCAAACCATCTGGAAGCCATTCCTATTAGGGGTATGCATCCGTTCGAAACCAACTATATAGGCAAAACCCAAACCAATCTAACCTTGGTCGGTTTTGAGGATTTTCAATCCGATCCAAACTGAACTGAGATTGGAATCCAATCCAATTAAAGTGGGTTTGGATTGGATTGGATGGTCAGTTTGGGCTTTGACCTATATTCTTATTGGATTTTTTTCCCCTTCTATTATGACCTAGTTTTAACTTTTTAAATAATAATTATTATCAAAAACATTAGACCTAAATAAGTTTTTTAATTGATTTTGAGTCATTCCACAATATTGCAAAGGCTGTTGGTAGCAAGGGTATACAGAACCTATGGAATATTTAATAAAATATTATATGTCTATAAATATCGGTTCGGTTCGGTTTAGGTCAGTTTTATATTTACAGATCAGTCAACTGATCTAATCGTGTCGGTTTTTTAAAAATTCAATCCAATCTGAACCATTGAGTGTGTCGAAACCGATCAAAATCGATCGATTTGGTTTGGTTTGATCTGTTCGGTCGGTTTGGTTTGGATTCTGCACACCCGTAATTAATTCCTATCACCATCACTAGAGCTCAACTAACAATTTTGCATACAAAAATTTGATCAAAACACACTTCCCACAAGCATTTGAAGAACAAATTACGAGTCAGATAATAGAGTTTTATTCTCGCAAAACATTAAAATAAATACAAGTAAAAACTAGATGGATCAACCCAATGCCAATGTGGGATTATGAAATTAATATGAGGGAGTTGGTGAGCGGTCACCAACAAGATATTAGTTTAACCCGAAGTCCCTCCAAAATACTTTGGACGAAAATACCCTCCAACTGAAGTTAAATTTTTATTTATATTGCCATCAGTTTTTTTGAAACTATCCGAACAGATCGAACCTCCGAGATGCTCCAACACCGGATCTTCTCGCCTCCGATGCTCGTTGTTGCCGGACCGAACTAAACCTAAACATAACCCTAAACTCATGATCTACATGCCATGGGATAAACCCTAGACCTAGGATTTCTAAACCTAACAGAATCTAACCCCTCCGGCCCTTATTCCTTCTCATCTCCGCTGCTCACCACCGCCAGGGCAGCGGCGGCAAACTGTTGCAACTCCACGAATCCGGCCACCTAAGAACCTGCCATTCCCCACCCACCCGATCTCCAGCCACCTTTGCATACTCGAGAGAGAAGTAGGGTTGTTAATGGGCCTGAGCCAGCCCGAGACCTATTGAGCCGGGCATAGTTTGGGCCTTTTAGGGACATGGCGGATTTGGGCATCGGGTCGAGCAGGTTTGGGATATTGAAGCCCATTTTTTTTCGGGCCGGGCTCGGGCAACATTAAACTAAACTGAAACCCGACCCCAAACTCGAATATAAGGCCCAATAATAGCCTAGCCCGAAACCCGAATATAAGGCCAGATAACAACCCAGCTCGAAGCCCATGCGTGTAAATATAATTTGGCTTGGAATCCCATTCAATCCCATCCCCCCCCCCCCCCCCCCCCCCCCCCCCCCCCGTCATTATTCCTTCCTTTCTTATTCTTACGTAACTGCCTAATTAGTGATCCCATTTTTCATTGAGAATTTTCCAAAGTGACCACCAGGCTTGTCGTATTGCTCAAACTAAGTACAGAGCCCGAAAATGTTTCTTTTTTGACATCCGGAAAGTTTTCGGACTAAAACACCCTTACCTTTATAACCTTTATTTCGCGTTGAGACTCGTAACCCCCAACATTTTATCCCGCCGTTTGTTTCCCGCTTCCCGCCATTTCTGAAACTTCATCACGTCGCCAACTCTCATAAGGTTCGCTCACTATCTCTTGACTACAATCCTTGCTAGAACCTTGCCGGAACTTCACTAGAACCTTGCCAGAACCCTTCATCGGGTTGTTGTCGGACGGTCTGGCGCAAATCCTCGCCGGAACTTCACTAGAACCTTGCCAGAACCCTTCATCGGGTTGTTGTCGAACGGTCTGGCGTAAAATCAAGGAAGATGAGAAGACATAAAACCAACGCAAAAGTAATCGGTGGCTTTTAGAAGTTAGATGGTCTGACGAGAAGCCTCGCCAGAACCTCTTCATCGGGTTGTTGTTGGACGGTCTGGTGTAAAACCGAGGAATATGAGAAGACGTAAAACCAACATAAAACCGATGCAAAACCGACGTAAAACCAAGGAAGATGAGAAGATGTAAAACCTACGTAAAACCGAGGAAGATGAGAAGACGTAAAACTGATGTAAAACTGATGCAAAAGTAATTGGTGGCTTTCAGAAGTTGGACAACGAAGATGGTGGAGAAGATCGCCAGCGAGTGTCGGCGGGGAGGAAGATGAGAAGACGCTAAAGTTATGGATTAAACGAAAATAAAATTATCCAACCAATGTTTTTACTACTGTTAAGAGCCAAATGGTCAAAAAAGCATTAACACTCGTGCCATTGAATCGGCACGTGTAGGTGGTCAAAAAAGTAACATTTTCGGGGCTTTGTACTTAGTTTGAGCAATACGACAAACTTGGTGATCGCTTAGGAAAAATTCGCATTATTCATTTCATTCGTAACTGCCTAACTTGTACTCTAAATCCTCTCTGTGATCCCGTGGAATGTGGTGATTCAAGAATCAAAACCTTGTTACCAAAAAAAAAAAATCAAAACCCTAAAAGCTAGAGGCCTATAAAGCCTCTAAGCCTTCAGCCGCCCCTTTGAAAAGAAAGAGAGAGAGAGAGAGAGAGAGAGAGAGAGAGAGAGAGAGAGAGAGAGAGAGAGAGAGAGAGAGAGAGAGAGTTCATCATGCTATCAGCCACCCCTTTGAAAGAAGCCGAGGCTCTCAGCCTCTCAAACCTTGACCCTAAAGCAACAATGTCTTATTGGGACCGGGCCCAATAAAGAATGCTGTGAATTAGAGGTTTAAAAAATATTGCTAAATCTCTTACCAAAAAAAAAAAAAAATTGCTAAATCAGACTTAGTTCTGGCCAGGTTTGGGCATCAAGCTCCAAGTTTGGACCGGGCTTGGGCCTAGTCCGAAATTTTGAAACCAGGCCTGGGCCGGGATTGGGCATGTCTAATGTGACTTAGGTCGGGCCCAGACTGGTAGTGGCCCGACCCGAACCCGGCCCATTAACGGCCCTAGAGAGAAGGGAGAAGAGGCATGTGGCCAATTTTGGATTTCTAAAAAAGTTCATGGACTTTTCGTTAAATGAAATGTCCGATTGTCCTTCGCCTTAGACATTTGCTTTATCAAGGAATGATCACCAATTAACCCAATTAATATATAACAGTTGTTCTTTGGACCTTTCTCGTTTCCATCTCTGGGCTCCAATGCCTTGTTCTTTGACCGCCTGTCCAGTCCAATAGAGGAGAGAGAGAGAGAGAGAGAGAGAGAGAGAGAGAGAGAGAGGGAGAGAGAGAAGGGGGCAAGTACACCTGTTAATAGACCGAATTTTGATCCGAATCCGATCCATTTAAGTCGAATATGGATAGATTTTTTTATCCGATAACGATTCGAATTCGATAATCATTTACTTAACAAATCAGATATAGATTTTAAAAAATAGATTATTTTGACTTTGCCCCTCAAAATTTGCCTTGTATTAGACTTTACACTCCATATTTTTATTAATTAGATTTTACCCCCCAAAAACTAACTGTTCTGCAGGTCACCCCCCAAAACTTTATTTCTTTTCTGTCAGCTCACCCTTTCTCTTAGAAGGTGAGCAAATGAAACAGTTAGTTTTGGGGGTAAAATCTAATTAATGAAAAATGGGGGGTAAAGTCTGAATCAAGACAAAGTTTGGGAGGCAAAGTCAAAATAATCTTAAAAAAGTTTGATCCATTAAGAACCTAAGGGTGCGTTCTTTCCATTTCCGCTCATTTACGGAAACGAAAATGATTTCCAATGACTTACATGTCCATTAACTTCATTTCTTCTTCTTTGTTCTTTTGAGAATAAAGAAATTAAGGAAAAGATGTTTTATTTATTCATTTTCACTTCATGTTCTTTTGGAATGAAGAAAATTAAGTGAGTTATAGAAATGAAGGAAATCTATTTTATCAGTTCATTTTCACCTGACTTAAGTAAAATGAGTTTTCTGTCTAAATTTGAGAGGAAATGAAGTAGGTCGGTTGAGAGGGAAAAAATCCGCATGTGGATTCATTTCCACCGCCTTAAAGCTAAAAGAACAATGAAAATAAATATAAAGTCAACATGAGGATCGATTTCCACCCTCGTTTCCGCCCAAAAGAACGCACCCTAACATAATATATTATAGATTATATTATATCAATTGTTAGATTAGATTGTTTTAGATCTAAGACACTAACAATTATTATAAAAAAAACTTCTCATGGTCTTCTGATCGAGACTTAAATTTTATCCAAGCCCTTCCGAGTCCCAAGTTCGGAATCGACTATTCTGCCATGGATTCAACACTAAATGATATCACAACTGTCTGATGTGCTCCTATCCATGATCCGGATTCAGATCTGAATCCGATCGGTTCTTAAATGGATATGGATTTGATTTTTAATCCGATGATCCGATAATGGTCCGAATCTGATAACTCGTTTACTTAACGGATCGGGTTTGGATATTGCTAGCCTAATTCCCATCTGAATTCGATCCCTTGATAGATCTAGAGTAAAGTATTGTTAAGATTCTAGGTAAACAAAAGGAAAGATTCCTCTTCATGGTACGACAACAAGAAAGATTCGTTAGCCTAAATCTCTTGTACGAATAAGACAATTCCAACTAATTATTTTATGCATATTTTTTAGTTGTTTTCTTTCCCATTATAAAGGGAGATTTATTCATACCCCAAAACTTGGGAATATACTCTATTTTCCCACCTCTTAGTTTTTTGGGTTATTTTGACTTTGCCACCCAAACTTTGCCCTGAATTAGACTTTACCCCGCATTATTTCATTAATTAGACTTTACCCCCCAAAACTAACTGTTCCGTCAGCACACCATCTAAGAGAAAGGGTGAACTGATGGAAAAGAAATAAAGTTTTGGGGGGTGAGCTGAAGGAACTATTAGTTTTGAGGGGTAAAGTCTAATTTAGGCAACATATGGGGGGCAAAGCCAAAATAACCCTTGTTTTTTGGTTTTGACAAATATAACCCATTGATACCTCATTCCCCACCCCATCTATCATCCAACATACCCAATGCCCGTGCCTAGACATCATGGCGCCTCTACTATCTATTTCTGACGCTGGTGCGTCCAATGTTGACACCTCCGACATCCGTGCCTTCTTCTTTCCTTCCTCCCCTTCTTCTCCTCATTCCCCACTATTGGGGCCGCCACTTCCTCCATTTCCGATCATCCTTTTCCATTGCCATCTCACCTTCCCCTCCTCCTCCCTCTCCTGTCCGTCCATCGTCAACCTCCTTTCCCCGCCGTCGTCATCGCCCGGCATTTTTGATAGTCCAGTACCGAACATGTAATTCAGTATTCGGTAGTGGACTACCGAACATGATAAACAACATTCGACAGCTAACTATCGAACGTAGTGTTCTTTTGAACAACGCTATGTTCGATAGTAAAGTATAAAACATGCTGAACTGTCGAGGATTAGCCTACCCACTCCACGACACGGGGTTTTTAATTCGTTCGAAGTGAGTACGAATAAACAAACGATTACAAACAATCGCAAAAAACTATTCACCCAGTCAAGCAACATACATGAAATGGAAGGTAGAACAACGATGCAAAGTCACACAAGAAATAGCACAGAGAAAAAACACAAAGATTTATGGAGGTTCAACAACTTACCTATGTCCTCTCACCACAGCTATCGATTCTATTATTCTTCAAATCCTAGAGCAAATCACCTAATTACAACTCTCTCTCTCTCTCTCTCTCTCTCTCTCTCTCTCTCTCTCTCTCTCTCTCTCTCTCTCTCACACACACACACACACACACACACACACACACACACACACACACACACACACACACACACACACACACACACACACACACACACACACACACACACACACACACACACACACACAAAAGATGGTTACAAGATACACATTAAACCAAACCCCCCCTACCTCCACACAAGAGGGGTTTCTCAAAAAAAAAAGATAAACATTCAGATTATGTGTTAATAATACCCCAAGAAACCCTAATACATCACTTATATAGGATCCCATAGGAACAGAGAACAAATAGAACAAATAGGTTGGCATTCGTGAAAATTGAAGAGATCGTGTGCACGATGGATACATCATACACATGTTTTTCCTAATCCGAGAAACCTGTTGCGACACAAATTTCTCCTTCATCCATGATCGCGTGCCTTATCACTCATGGGGAGATATTACAAGAAATTAATTGAGGAAAAAGTGGAGGGAAAAAATAAAGTAAGGGAAGAGAATCCGAATGCGTTTTGCGGCCAAAGCTATTAATAAGGGGGAGTTGGTGAGCGGTCACCAACAAGATATTAGTTTAACCCGTAGTCCCTCCAAAATACTTTGGATGAAAATACCCTCCAACTGAAGTTAAATTTTTATTTATATTGCCATCAGTTTTTTTAAAACTATCCGAATAGATCGAACCTCCGAGATGCTCCAACACTGGATCTTCTCGCCTCCGATGCTCATTGTCACCGGACCGAACTAAACCTAAACCTAACCCTAAACCCATAATCTATCGGCCATGGGAAAAACCCTAGACCTAGGATTTCTAAACCTAACAGAATCTAACCCCTCCGTCCCTTATTCCTTCTCGTCTCCGCTGCTCGCCACCGCCAGGGTGGCGGCGGCAAACTGTTGCAACTCCACGAATCCGGCCACCTGAGAACCAGCCATTCCCCGCCCACCCGATCTCCAGCCACCATTGCCTCCAGCCACCTTCGCGTGCTCGAGAGAGAAGTAGGGTTGTTAATGGGCCTGGGCCAGCCAAGACCCGTTGGGCCGGGCATAGTTTGGGCCGTTTAGGGACATGGCGGATTTGGGCATTGGGTCGAGCAGGGTTGGGATATTGAAGCTAGCCCATTTTTTTTCGGGTCGGGCTCCGGCAACATTAAACTAAACTGAAACCCGACCCCAAACCCGAATATAAGGCCCAATAATAGCCCAGCCCGAAACCCGAATATAAGGCCAGATAACAACCCAGCTCGAAGCCCATGCGTGTAAATATAATTTGGTGTGGAATCCCATTCAATCCCCCCTCATTATTCCTTCCTTTCTTACGTAACTGCCTAATCAGTGATCTTATTATTCATTGATAATTTTTCCAAAGTGACCACCAGGTTTGTCGTATTGCTCAAACTAAGTACAGAGCCCGAAAATGTTTCTTTTTGACCTCTGGAAAATTTTCAGATTAAAACACCCTTACCTTTATAGCCTTAATTTCGTTTTGAGACTCATAACCCCAAACATTTTATCCCGCCGTTTGTTTTCCGCTTCCTGTCATTTCTGAAACTTCATCATGTCGCCAACTCTCATAAGCTTCGCTCACCATCTCTTGACTACAATCCTCATCGGAATCTTGTCGGAACCTCCTCATCGGGTTGTTGTCGGACGGTCTGGCGCAAATCCTCGCCGGAACCTCGCTAGAACCTCATTGGAACCCTTCAGCGGGTTGTTGTCGGACGGTCTGGCGTAAAATTAAGGAAGATGAGAAGACATAAAATTGATGCAAAAGTAATCGGCGGCTTTTAGAAGTTGGACAGTTTGACGAGAAGCCTCGCCAGAACCTCTTCATCGGGTTGTTGTCGGACGGTCTGGCGTAAAACCGAGGAATATGATAAGACATAAAACCGACGCAAAACCGATGTAAAAGTGGTAAAACCGAGAAAAATGAGAAGACGTAAAACCGGGGAAGATGAGAAGACGTAAAACTGACGCAAAAGTAATCGGTAGCTTTCAGAAGTTGGACAACGGAGATGATGGAGAAGAAACGAAAATAAAATTACCTAACCAATGCTTTTACTACTGTTAAGGGTCAAATGGTCAAAAAAGTCATAAGCACTCGTGCCTGAATCGACACATGTAGGTGATAAAAAAAGTAATGTTTTCGGGCTCTGTATTTAGTTTGAGCAATACGACAAACTTGGTGATCGCTTTGGGAAAATTCTCATTATTCATTTCATTCGTACCAGCCTTTCGGTGATCCCGTGGAATGTGGTGATTCAACATTCAAAGCCTTGTTGCCAAAAAAAATTAAAAAATCAAAACCCTAAAAGCTAGAGGCCTATAAGCCTTCAGCCGCCCCTTTGAAGAGAGAGAGAGTTGAGAGAGAGAGAGAGAGCCCTTTGAAAGAAGCCGAGGTTCTCAGCCTCTCAAACCTGAGAGAGAGAGAGAGAGAGAGAGAGAGAGAGAGAGAGAGAGAGAGAGAGAGACCTTTGAAAGAAGCCGAGGTTCTCAGCCTCTCAAACCTTAGAGAGAGAGAGAGAGAGAGAGAGAGAGAGAGAGACCTTTGAAAGAAGCCGAGGTTCTCAGCCTCTCAAACCTTGACCCTAAAACAACAACGTCTTAGAGCATCTCCAACCGGCTCCGTAGGCAAGCTCTGAAGGCCCACGTGGCACTCCGAATAGAAATGGGCGCTCCAACCGGCTCCAAAGGATGCTCTGAAGGCCACGTGCGGCCCGGACCTCGGAAGCCCTCGACATACAACAGAGCTCCTTCGGAGCCTCCGAACGAATAAAAAATTAGAAAATTTTATTCATACCCCAAAAATCTATAATTAGCCCCCGTATCCCTAGCGTTTCTCAATAACTTACTCAACAATCCTTCAATACCAACAATGCCCTTTTTTTGTACCCCAAACCCCAAAGCCCCTGCTCAGCGTCTTTTGTACCCCCAACCCAACCCAATGTTTGTTTAAACTTAGCCCAAGCCCAACCCGTCGGGTTGGCCGGGTTGTGCGGGGTGGGTCCAGGTTAACCCGCCCAAAGTCGGGTTGGGTTTGGGTTGGCCCGCCCAAGTTGCAGCTAGGGGTGGCAATGAGTCGTGTCGTGTCGGGTTGGTGTCGTGTCTAGTTTCGTGTCGTGTCCAAAACCCCTAGACTCGGACCTGACCCGTTTAACTAATCATGTCTAGATCCTAAACCCGTGCCCGACTCACTAATAAATAGGTAGACACGATAAGATCCGATAAGACCCGTTTACCACCAGGATCTATTCAGTTGACCCGATCCGACCCAATCCGACTTGACCCGACCTGACCCGAAAGACCCACTGGTATTATATATTATAGTATTGGATTGCTGGTAGACCCGACCCGACACGACCCGTTGAATACTAAACGGGTCTTCCCGGGTCTACCGTGTCCAGATCCTAAACCCGGATCCGACCCGTTTATTAAACGGGTCTATCGTGTCAACCCATTTACGACCCAAACCCGTTTAGCCTTGTCCCAGACCCGCTAATTTCGTGTCGGGTCCTGTCGGGTCGAGGAGAAATAATTCGGGTTGGGCTCAAATTAGCCCGCCCAAATTCGGGTTGGGTTCCGGTTGGACTCGGGTTGGGTTCAGGTTGGTCCGCCCAAGTTTCAGCTCTATTTGTGCCTTCAAGTATCAGCCAACTGCATGGGGTTTATTTAAGAGGGGTGTATTCAAGAGTGTATATAATTGGGGTATATTTAAGGGAGTATGTGTTTGATTGGGGTATAATCAAGTTGGGACGGGCCATTTAACTGGGGTGTATTGAAGGTGGGGTGTAAGGGGGAAGGGTATTTTTGGAATAGGAATGGGGTATGAAAAAGAAAAATGGGGTGTGTTCAAGTTTGTTGGAAATGGGGGCTAATTACAGATTTATGGGGTATGAATAAAATTTCCCAAAAATTCTGTCTTTTTTAAAAAAAACCCCCGGAACTTCATAAATTATTTTATATATATATCAAAACATATACTTTTTAACAGATTTGGTGTAACTTTGGAGACTTTGGATAACTTGTAAATATATATGGTGTTTCATGCAAATGGCTCGGATATCCCGTTTAGGGCTGGGACTTGGTCCGGACGAACCCGAGCAACCCGACCAAATTCTGAATTTGGACAATCACGGACAACAATATTTGAGAATTTGGACGGGCATGGGCAAATTTTTTTTGCCCGAATTTGAATTTGGACAAACATGGTCACCCATATGACCAGCCCGAGCAACCCGAAGAACCCGAGGAATATATATATATATATATATAAAGATTGAGGGATTAATAGAAATGCACATATTCTCTACAATCAAGTTAAACTTGTAATATTCTTCATTGCACGGTTGACACCGATTTTTTTTTTTTGTTCAAGTGAGGAAGCTCCATATTGATTGGTGTAAATTTTAGATCGAACGTACCTCTACTTTTTAGTGAACGGTCCGGACGAACCCGAGCAACCCGAGGAACCCGATGAACTTCCATGGTCCAAACACGGGCAAACTCTCTACAAGTTCCCCGGGCAACTCGGGCAATTTGGGCAAACGCAATGTAACTTGGTCCAAACACGATCAGACCTCCAAACCCGACCAACCCGACCATGTCCACCCCTAATCCCGTTGGAGCTGAACCTCTCAACAAGGACGCCTCCGATAAGATGGCAGCAAAATGCGGGCCCCACTTGCTTCGGAGGTGCTCCGAGCTTCAGAGCCGGTTGGAGATGCTCTTATTGGGACCTGGCCCAATAAAGAATGCTGTGAATTAGCGGTTTAAAAATTATTGCTAAATCTCTTACCAAAAAAAAAATGCTAAATCAGACTAAGTTCGGGCCAGGGTTGGGCATAAGTTCGCCCGACCCGAGCCCAGCCCATTAACAGCACTAGACATTTGTGGCCAATTTTGGGCTAGGTTTGGACATCAAGCTCCAAGTTTGTGGTCAGTTTTGGGTTTCTAAAAAAATTTATGGAATTTTCGTTAAACAAAATGTCTGATTGTCCTTCACCTTAGACATTTGCTTTATCAAGGAATGATCACCGATTAACCCAATTAATAAATAACAGTTGTTCTTTGGACCTTCCCCGTTTACATCTGTAGGCTCCTTGCTCTTTGACCGCCTGTTCGGTCCTATAAAGGAGAGAGAGCAAGGGGCAAGTACACCTGTTAATAGACCGAATTTTGATCCGAATCCGATCCATTTAGGTCGAATATGGATAGATTTTTTTATCCGATAACGATTCGAATTTGATAACCATTTACTTAACAAATCAGATATGGATTTTAAAAAATAGATTATTTTCACTTTGCCCCACAAATTTTGACTTGAGTTAGACTTTACCCTCTATATTTTTATTAATTAGATTTTACCCCCCAAAACTAATTGTTATGTCAGCTCACCCCCCAAAACTTTATTTCTTTTCCGTCAGCTCACCCTTTCTTTTAGATGGTGAGCTGATGAAACAGTTAGTTTTGGAGGTAAAATCTAATTAATGAAAATATGGGGGGTAAAGTCTGATTCAAGGCAAAGTTTGGGAGGCAAAGTTAAAATAATCCTAAAAAAATCTGATCCATTAAGAACGCGATCAGACAAACTATAAAGGTGCGTTCTTTTCATTTCCACTCATTTACGGAAACGGAAATGATTTCCATTGACTTATATGTCCATTGACTTCATTTCCTCTTCTTTGTTCTTTTGAGACGAAAGAAATTAAGGGTGCGTTTGGCATTGGTTTTGAAATTTTAGGTTTTGATTTTGGAATACCAAGAACTAGTTTTGTGCAAAACCAGTTTTAGCTTATCGAAAATCAGTTCTAGAATTATCAGCATTTGGGCATTTGGCAATAAAACCAGTTTTGAGCCTAAAACTAGTTTTGCAGTTATTTTTCTAAAATGTTCTCTCCAATATTTTCTCTCTACGATATTTTCTCTTTCTTCAATATTTTCTCTCCAACATTACCTCTATGATATTTTCTCTCTATAATATTTTCTCTTCTCACTACGTCGTTTTCTATCTAAAATACTCTCCTTCTACAATATTTTCTCTCTACAATATACTCATTCTATAATATTTTCTCTCTCTAAAATATTCTCTTGCTACAAGATTTTCTCTCTCTAAAAATATTCTCTCTATAACACTTTCTCTAATATTTTCTCTCTACAATATTATTTCTTCTCTCTCTACCCCATTTTTTCTCTCTATGATATTTTTTCTCTATAATATTTTCTCTTATTCAGTTTCTCTTTAAATATTTGCTCTTTAAAATATTTTATCTTTACAATATTTTCTCTCTAAAATATTTTTTTTGTACAATATTTTTTCTCTCTCTATAATATTCTCTTTCTACAACATTTTCTCTTTACAATATTTTCTGTTTATAAAATATTATCTTTCTATAATATTTTTTCTATCTGCAATATCTTCGATCTCTTTTAACAATATTTTTTTTCTATCCCACTTTTTCTCTATGATATTTTCTCTGTATAATATATTTTCCTCTTTATGTCATTTTCTCTTACTATAATATTTTCTCTTTCTAAAATATTCTCTCTCTATAATATTTTCTCTCTCTAAAATATTCACTTTTTATAAAATTTTCTCTTTAAAATATCATATTCTATAATATTTTCTCTCTATAATATTTCTCTCTCTAAAATATTCTCTTTGTATACTATTTTCTCTCTCTAAAATATTCTTTCTATAATATTTTCTCTCTCTAAGATATCTTCTCTCTCCATAATTAATATTTTTCTCCCCTCTATATTATTTTCTCTCTCTATAATATTTCTTTTCTAAATTTTACTCTCTATAATATATTCTCTCTCTAAAATATTCTCTTTTTATAATATTTTATCTCTATAAAATATTCTCTTTCTATAATATTTTCTCTCTCTATAATATTTTTTCTTTCTAAAATATTCTCTCTCTAAAATATTCTCTTTCTGCAATATTTTCTCTCTCTAAAATATCCTATTTCTAAAAAGTTTTCGCTTTATAACATTTCTCTCTAAAATATTCTCTTTTTATAATATTTTCTCTCTCTAAAATATTCTATTTCTATTATATTTTCTCTCTCTATGATATCTTCTCTCTCTATTATTAATATTTTTCTTCTCTCTATATTTTTTTCTCTCTCTACAATATTTTCTATCTAAACTACTCTCTATAACATATTCTTTCTCTAAAATATTATATTTCTATAATATTTTCTCTCTCTAAAATATTCTCTTTCTATAAAGTTTTCTCTCTAAATATCATATTCTATAATATTTTCTCTCTACAATATTTCTCTCTCTAAAATATTCTCTTTGTATACTATTTTCTCTCTCTAAAAATTATTTCTATAATATTTTCTCTCTTGAATATTTTCTCTCTCTATGATATCTTCTCTCTCTATAATTAATATTTTTCTCCCCTCTACGTTATTTTCTCTCTCTATAATATTTCTTTTCTAAATTTCTCTCTATGATATATTCTCTCTCTAAAATATTCTCTTTCTATATTATTTCATCTCTATAAAATATTCTCTTTCTATAATATTTTCTCTCTCTACAACATTTTTTCTTTCTAAAATATTCTCTTTTTATAATATTTTCTCTCTCTAAAATATTCTATTTCTATAAAGTTTCCGCTCTATAACATTTCTCTCTCTAAAATATTCTCTTTTTATAATATTTTTTCTCTCTAAAATATTATATTTCTATTACATTTTCTCTCTCTATGATATTTTCTCTCTCTATTATTAATATTTTATCCTCTCTATGTTTTTTTCTCTCTCTACAATATTTTCTATCTAAACTACTCTCTATAACATATTCTTTCTCTAAAATATTATCTTTCTATAATATTTTATCTAAAATAATCTCTTTCTATAACATTTTCTCTTTCTACAATATTTTCTTTTTCTACAATATTTTCTCTCTACAATATTTTCTCTCTATAATATGTCTTCTCTATAATATTTTTTATTTTCAATATTTTTTCTCACTACATATTTATTTATTTAATACTCTCTATCTATATTCTTCTCTTTAGAATTTTCTCTCTCTATAATATTTTTATATCTATCATATATTTTCTCTAAAGTATTCTCTCTATAATAATTTTCTCTCTCTATAATATGATATGTATATATTCTTCCGGTTTTAATTTTTTCTCTTTACAATAGTTTCTCTCTACAACATATATGTTATTCACAATAATTTCTGTTTGCCTTCTTGCCGCAAGAACCCAAAAGCAGAAAATTTCTGCTTTTGGGTTTTGATGATTTTTTGATTTTGGTTTTGGAAAACCAATTTTCTAATCGAATCCCAAATGCATTAAAATCTTATACCAAAACCAGTTTGGCAAGCGGAACTAGTTTTGACGCAAAACTAGGCCTCCAAAACCAATGCCAAACACACCCTATGTAAGAAAAAGATGTTTTATCTATTCATTTCCACTTCATGTTCTTTTGGAAGGAAGGAAATTAAGTGAGTTATAGAATTAAAGAAAATCTATCTTATCAGTTCATTTTCACCTGACTTAAAGAAATGAGGTTTCCGTCTAAATTTGAGAGAAAATGAAGTAGGTCGGTTAAGAGGAAATAAAATCCGCAGGTGGATTCATTTCCACCATCTTAAAACTAAAAGAACAATGAAAATAAATATAAAGTCAACATGAGGATCAATTTTCACCATCGTTTCCGTCCAAAAGTACGCACCCTAACATAATATATTGTATATTATATTATATCTATTGTTAGATTAGATTGCTTTAGATCTAAGACACTAACAACTATTATAAAAAAGCTTCTCATAGTCTTCCGATCGAGACTCAAATTTTATCCTGGCCCTCCGAGTCCAAAGTTCGGAATCAACTATTCTAATGGATTCAACACTAAATGATATCACAACTGTCTGATGTGCTCCTATCCATGATCCTGATTCAGATCTGAATACGATCGGTTCTTAAATGGATATGGATTTGGTTTTTGATCCGATGATCCGATAATGGTACGAATTTGATGACTCGTTTACTTAACGGATCGGGTTTGGATATTGCTAGCCTAATTCCCATCTGAATTCGATCCCTTGATAGATCTAGAGTAAAGTATTGTTAAGATTCTAGGTAAACCAAAGGACAGATTCCTCTTCATGGTACGACAAATAAGACAATTCCAACTAATTATTTTATGCATATTTTAAAGTTGTTTTCTTTCCCATTATAAAGGGAGATTTATTCATACCCCAAAACTTGTGAATATACTCTGTTTTCCACCTCTTAGTTTTTTGGGTTATTTTGACTTTGCCACCCAACTTTGCCCTGAATCAGACTTTACCCCGCATTATTTCATTAATTAGACTTTACCCCCCAAAACTAACTGTTCCGTCAGCACACCATCTAAGAAAAAGAGTGAGCTGATGGAAAAGAAATAAAGTTTTGGGGGGGTGAGCTGACCGAACTATTAGTTTTGAGGGGTAAAGTCTAATTTAGGCAACATATGGGGGGCAAAGCCAAAATAACCCTTGTTTTTTTTCTTGACAAATATAACCCATTGATACCTCATTCCCCATCCCATCCATCATCCAACATAACCAATGCACGTGCCTAGACATCATGGCGCCTCTACTATCTATTTCTGACGCTGGTGCCTCCAATGTTGACACCTCCGACGTCCGTGCCTTCTTCTTTCCTTCCTCCCCTTCTTCTCCTCATTCCCCACTATTGGGGCCGCCACTTCCTCCATTTCCGATCATCCTTTTTCATTGCCATCTCACCTTCCCCTCCTCCTCCCTCTCCTGTCCGTCCATCGTCAACCTCCTTTCCCCCACCGTCGTCGTCGCCCGGCATTTTTGATAGTCCAGTATCGAACATATAATTCAGTATTTGGTAGTGGACTACCGAACATGATAAACAACTAACTATCGAAGGTAGTGTTTTTTTGAACAATGCTATGTTCGATAGTCAAGTACAAACATGTTGAACTGTCGAGGATTAGCCTACCCACTCCACGACACAGGGTTTTTAATTCCTTCGAAGCGAGTACGAATAAAACAAATGATTACAAACAATCGCAAAAAACTATTCACCCAGTCAAGCAACGTACATGAAATGGAAGGTAGAACAACGATGCAAAGTCACACAAGAAATAGCACAGAGAAAAAACACAGATTTATGAAGGTTCGGCAACTTGCCTAGGTCCTCTCACCACATCTACCGATTCTATATTCTTCAAATCCGAGAGCAAATCACCTAATTACAAGAGTTTCCCTCTCTCTCTCTCTCTCTCTCTCTCTCTCTCTCTCTCTCTCTCTCTCTCTCTCTCTCTCTCTCTCTCTCATCTCTCTCTCTCTCTCTCTCTCTCTCTCTCTCTCTCTCTCTCTCTACCCACACAAGATGGTTACAAGATACACATTAAACCAACCCCCCCCAACCCACCCACCCACACAGACAAGTGGGATTTCTCAAAAAAAAAAAGATACACATTCAGATTATGTGCTGATTATACCTCAAGAAACCCTAATACATCACTTATATAGGACCCCATAGGACCAGTGAACAAATAGAACACGTAGGTTGGCATTCGTGAAAACTGAAGAGATCGTGTGCACGATGGATACATCGTACACAAGTTTTTTCCTGATCCGAGAAAACTCTCGCAACACAAATTTTTCTCCTTCATCCATGATCGCAAGCCTTATCTCCCCCTGGGGAGATAATGCAAGAAATTAACTGAGAAAAAAGAGGAGGAAAAAAATGAAGTTAGAGAAGAAAATCCGAATACGTTTTGCACAAGACGACCGTTGCAATGCAGACAAAACACGGAAAATACATATGTTGTTGCCGATTAGCTCACAACTTTCTTCGGAGTACATGGGTTTGCTACCGAAAACGGTCCGACTATGTTTTGCCCCCCAAAAAACAACCGTAAATGTACTGACAACCATGCCGAAAGTGTCCGCTGCGTGCCGATCGATCTTCCACTAGGACTTGATATGGTACCCCAATCTATTTTGGGGGTGCTAATAAAATTTCCCCTTTTAAAATTCCTCGAACGTGCGATCGGTGGAGAAAAGCCATAGGAGGTGATTGACCCCGTCAGGTACGCTCAGCCGGCCGGTCGGCCTACTTGAGGATTCGCAGACGTTACGCTCACGCGCTGTGTGGGCCCGTGCGTACACTTCAATCAACGGCAAGGCCGACAACTCAAACATTTCCCTCAACCTGGTTTACCGATTAGTTTACCAGAGATCTGACATCCAATCACAGCCTCCCTTTGCCGGCCTCTCCGAGCTGAGTACGATTCACTGCTCGGCCCAAAGTGAAACGTACTGATGTGATCAAGACACGTCATTTAAACGTGTGATGCAGGTCTCCCATTGGCTGTTTGCTCACACGGCGTGTGGGCATAGCATTTTCCCTTTCTATAAAATCTGCAAAACCAGCAGTTAGAGAGAGAGAGAGAGAGAGAGAGAATGGAGGAGGTGAGGAGATG
This sequence comes from Chamaelirium japonicum, assembly GCA_947650365.1. NCBI lineage: Eukaryota > Viridiplantae > Streptophyta > Magnoliopsida > Liliales > Melanthiaceae > Chamaelirium > Chamaelirium japonicum. The sequence goes on from OX393552.1 coordinate 29,410,550, forward strand.
GGAGGAGATGAGTACGGACTGCATGGTGAACATCTTCGAGCGGCTCGCGCCTCGCCGACCTCACCGTCCGGCGCTCCCTTCCCGCCGCAAATCATGGCTCGCCGCCTCCCTCTCCCCCCCACCTGCTGGAAGGTCCTCGACCCTCCGGGAGCTGGATTTCAAGCCGGACGGCGGCTTCGCACGGAGGTTTCTCCGCCCATCTACTCCCCGCCGCGCTTCTCCTTCCTCCGGATTCATGAGGTTCGTCATCCGACGGAGCCGCGGGGTCCCGTCGTCGAGCTCACGTTCCCTACCCCGCTGCCCATTGCCTCAGTCGAAGACTTGGCCTACGTGGCAAACGAGTAAGAACTCTGGCTCGCCATGCCACCACTTCTAGGCAGAGTTACAAGACTCCGAATAATTGATAATTTCGCAAATAATTTAGGGGCGGCGGACTGCAAACAGTCATTTTTAAGGTTTTATTTTAATATAGTTCCCGATAACCTTTTTCCTCTAATCTTAGGTCCACTTTTCAACAAATTAGTCGTAAAATCTCTTTTGGTTATTACAAAACTAAAATAGCATTGGTTAAGTTGTCAAATTTACCAACCTACCATTGTCTATATAACTTCAACCAATCTATACAAAACGTACAGTTTCAAGACCTAGTGTGGGGGCAACTATAGCTGCTACAGGGCATTCACTAGTGATTTCACTATAATAGTTACAGTGAACTCATTGTAGCGCTATAGTGATTCCGTATTGTAGCAGCTACAGTGAAATCACTGTACCGATATAGTGATTTCGTCATGGCTACTAAAAAAAATACTTTGCTACAGTGAAATCATTGTAGTAATAATACTCAATTTTGTAGCAATTAGTATTCAGTTCAATTGAGTATTATTAGTATATATTTGAGTATCTTTGCTACACTGAAATCATTGTAGTTGTTATAGTGATTTTTTCAATGACCGCTAAAAAACACTTTTCTACAGTAAAATCACTATAGTACTCAACTTTAGTCGCAATAATACTCAATAAAACTAAGTATTAATTGAATAAAATTAAGTACTTTGCTACAATGATTCACTGTAGCATCTACAATGAAATCATTGTAGCAAACCATGCCACTATTGCCGTAAAAAATAAACGTGTCATATATATATATATATATATATATATATATATTATATATATATATATATATATATATATATATATATATATATATATATATATATATATATATATATATATATATATATATATTCATATGCCGTTATTTAACGTGGGAGAATACTATAGGTATTTATGGTATTTTTAAAAAAATCGTTATCCAAAACGATTAAGATCGGATCATTTGCAATCAAAACGATGGACAGAGGATCAGCCTTCATACAATAGCCATTTCGGTGGACTTACTGTAAATAGTAACTTAAAATGGGACTAAATGTTATACACACTCTGTTTTTTGGACCTAACACCGATTTTCCCAATAATTTAAGAGGGCAAACGAATTATTTGGCAATATGGGTAACATCTAGGGGTGTAAAAAATGCCCACCGACCCGAGCCCGCCCCAAAATTCAATGGCCCGAACTCTGCTCGCAAGGTCAACAACCCAACTCGAACAAATCATGGGCCGGGCTTTGGGCTGCCACCTTGAGCCCGCAGCCCGGCTCGAAAGGAAACCCGAAAGCCCGATATAAATAATATGTACTTAATATATATATATATATATATATATATATATATATATATATAAACTGGATGTACAAAATATGTACAGTCATCTTAAAGATTTAGCCTTCAAACCCTACCATGTACAAAATTTTTAAATTGAACATATCTTGTTTTAAGTCCAAACCCGGTCTGGCTCGGTTCGAAATTCCAAATATATATATATATATATATATATATATATATATATATATATATATATATATATATATATATATATATATATATATATATATATATATATATATATATATATATATATACAGGAATGGGATGCTGCCTATCAAAGCAGCATTTTTTGCTGCTTTGATACATTGTTTGACCATCCTAGAAGTTTTGGAATTTGATGAAATTTGGTGAGGGTGTTGTCTAGGGTAAGATGATCATCCTCACAAATTTTCATCAAATTCCAAAACTTCTAAGAGGGTCAAATGGTCGAAAGCAAATCTGCAGCCACCGTTAAAATCTGCAGATTTTGCTTCGACCATTTGACACTCTTAGAAGTTTTGGAATTTGATGAAAATTTGTGAGGATGATCATCTTACCCTAGACAACACCCTCACCAAATTTCATCAAATTCCAAAACTTCTAGGATGGTCAAACAATGTATCAAAGCAGCAAAAAACACTGCTTTGATAGGCAGCATCCCATTTCTCATATATATATATATATATATATATATATATATATATATATATATATATATATATATAGGGGTGTTAGGCTGCGGCGTGCGGTGCTTGCGGCGCACCACAGCAGCCGTCTGATGCACTGCTGCGTGCATCGCACGCACCGCAGCAGTCCATCAGACGGCTGCGGGCCGGCGCCGCACGCACCGCACGCCGCAACTTATCATTCCTCTCTCTCTCTCTCTATATATATATATATATATATATATATATATATATATATATATATATATATATATATATATATATATATATATATATATATATATATATATATATATATATATATATATATATATATATATATATATATATATATAGAGGGCTGTTACGTTGCGCTGTGAGCTGCCATGGGGGGAAAGTGAGCTGTGGGTTTTTTGACCCCCCCAAAAAGTTTTGAAATTTGATGAAATTTGGTGAGGTTGTTGTCTAGTATAAGATGATCATCCTCACCAATTTTCATCAAATTCCAAAACTTCTAGGGGGGTCAAATGGTCGAAGCAAAATCTGCAGATTTTAACGGTGACTGCGGACGGCAGAAATTGCTTCGACCATTTGACCCCCCTATAAGTTTTAGAATTTGATGAAAATTGGTGAGGATGATCATCTAATCCTAGACAACAACCTCACCAAATTTCATCAAATTCCAAAACTTCTAGGGGGTGAAAATACCCGCAGCTCACTTTCTAAAACCGCAGCTCACAGCTCACTGTAACATTCCTCTCTCTCTCTATATATATATATATATATATATATATATATATATATATATATATATATATATATATATATATATATATATATATATATATATATATATATATATATATATATATATATATATATATATATATATATATATATATATATATATATATATATATATATATATATGAGGAATGGGATGCTGCCTATCAAAGCAGCATTTTTTGCTGCTTTGAAACATTGTTTGACCATCCTAGAAGTTTTGGAATTTGATGAAATTTGGTGAGGGTATTGTCTAGGGTAAGATGATCATCCTCACAAATTTTCATCAAATTCCAAAACTTCTAGGGGGTTCAAATGGTCGAAGCAAAATCAGTCGTCTGCAGTCACCGTTAAAATCTGCAGCATTTTGCTTCGACCATTTGACCCTCTTAGAAGTTTTGGAATTTGATGAAAATTTGTGAGGATGATCATCTTATCCTAGACAACACCCTCACCAAATTTCATCAAATTCCAAAACTTCTAGGATGGTCAAACAATGTCTCAAAGCAGCAAAAACGCTGCTTTGATAGGCAGCATACCGTTTCTCATATATATATATATATATATATATATATATATATATATATATATATATATATATATATATATATATATATATATATATTTATATATATATATATATATATATATATATAGGGAAATGGGTTCCTGGTACATCGTACCAGGATATTGCCTGTGACATAGCCCTGGGTGATGACACGTGGCTGCTGCGCTGTGCGCTGCCGAAACCAACCCGATCCCGCTCCCGCACCGCACCGCACAGCAACCCGATCCCAACCCGATCCCAGACCGTCCGATCGTGCCCACCGTCCGATCGAGCGGCCGTTACAGTTTTCGCTGTTACTGTAGCGGCTATAGTAACAGCGAAAATTGTTACTGACCGTCCGATGCCGTATAAATCCAGTCCGATCGGTGTGTTTCTATGATGATTTGATTCCCATCCGTTCGATCGATAGGATCGAACGGACTAAAAAATTTTCGCTGTTACTGTAGCGGCTACAGTAACAGCGAAAATTTTTTAGTCCGTTCGATCCTATCGATCGAACGGATGAGAATCAAATCATCATAGAAACACACCGATCGGACTGGATTTATACGGCATCGGACGGTCAGTAACAGTTTTCGATGTTACTGTAGCCGCTACAGTAACAACGAAAACTGTAACGGCCGCTCGATCTGACGGTGGGCACGATCGGACGGTCTGGGATCGGGTTGCTGTGCGGTGCGGTGCGGGAGCGGGATCGGGTTGGGTTCGGCAGCGCACAGCGCAGCAGCCACGTGTCATCACCCGGGGCTATGTCACAAGCAATATCTTGGTACAATGTACTAGGAACCCATTTCCCATATATATATATATATATATATATATATATATATATATATATATATATATATATATATATATATATATATATATATATATATATATATATATATATATATATATATATAGAGGAGTGGGATGCTGGCTATCAAAGCAGCGTTTTTTGCTGCTTTGATACATTGTTTGACCATCCTAGAAGTTTTGGAATTTGATGAAATTTGGTGAGGCTGTTGTCTAGGGTAAGATGATCATCCTCACAAATTTTCATCAAATTCCAAAACTTCTAAGAGGCTCAAATGGTCGAAGCAAAATCTGCAAAATCTGAAGTCACCGTTAAAATCTGCAGATTTTGCTTCGACCATTTGACCCTCTTAGAAGTTTTGGAATTTGATGAAAATTTGTGAGGATGATCATCTTACCCTAGACAACACCCTCACCAAATTTCATCAAATTCCAAAACTTCTAGGATGGTCAAACAATGTATCAAAGCAGCAAAAAACGCTGCTTTGATAGGCAGCATCCCATTCCTCATATATATATATATATATATATATATATATATATATATATATATATATATATATATATATATATATATATATATATATATATATATATATATATATATATATATATATATATATATATATATATATATATATATATAGGGGTGTTAGGCTGCGGCGTGCGGTGCTTGCGGCGCACCGCAGCAGCCGTCTGATGCACTGCTGCGTGCATCGCACGCACCGCAGCAGTCCATCAGACGGCTGCGGGCCGGCGCCACACGCACCGCACGCCGCAACTTATCATTCCTCTCTCTCTCTCTCTCTCTCTCTCTATATATATATATATATATATATATATATATATATATATATGAGGAATGGGATGCTGCCTATCAAAGCAGCGTTTTTTGCTGCTTTGAAACATTGTTTGACCATCCTAGAAGTTTTGGAATTTGATGAAATTTGGTAAGGGTATTGTCTAGGGTAAGATGATCATCCTCACAAATTTTCATCAAATTCCAAAACTTCTAGGGGGTTCAAATGGTCGAAGCAAAATCAGTCGTCTGCAGTCACCGTTAAAATCTGCAGCATTTTGCTTCGACCATTTGACCCTCTTAGAAGTTTTGGAATTTTATGAAAATTTGTGAGGATGATCATCTTATCCTAGACAACACCCTCACCAAATTTCATCAAATTCCAAAACTTCTAGGATGGTCAAACAATGTCTCAAAGCAGCAAAAAACGCTGCTTTGATAGGCAGCATCCCGTTTCTCATATATATATATATATATATATATATATATATATATATATATATATAATATATATATATATATATATATATATATATATATATATATATATATATATATATATATATATATATATAGGGAAATGGGTTCCTGGTACATTGTACTAGGATATTGCCTGTGACATAGCCCCGGGTGATGACACGTGGCTGCTGCGCTGTGCGCTGCCGAACCCCAACCCGATCCCGCTCCCAGCACCGCACCGCACTGCACCGCACAGCAACCCGATCCCAGACCGTCCGATCGTGCCCACCGTCCCGATCGAGCGGCCGTTACAGTTTTTCGCTGTTACTGTAGCGGCTACAGTAACAGCGAAAACTGTTACTGACCGTCCGATGCCGTATAAATCCAGTCCGATCGGTGTGTTTCTATGATGATTTGATTCCCATCCGTTCGATCGATAGGATCGAACGGACTAAAAATTTTTCGCTGTTACTGTAGCGGCTACAGTAACAGCAAAAATTTTTTAGTCCGTTCGATCCTATCGATCGAACAGATGAGAATCAAATCATCATAGAAACACACCGATCGGACTGGATTTATACGGCATCGGACGGTCAGTAACAGTTTTCGCTGTTACTGTAGCCGCTACAGTAACAACGAAAACTGTAACGGCCGCTCGATCTGACGGTGGGCACGATCGGACGGTCTGGGATCGGGTTGCTGTGCGGTGCGGTGCGGGAGCGGGATCGGGTTGGGTTCGGCAGCGCACAGCGCAGCAGCCACGTGTCATCACCCGGGGCTATGTCACAGGCAATATCTTGGTACAATGTACCAGGAACCCATTTCCCATATATATATATATATATATATATATATATAGAGAGGAGTGGGATGCTGCCTATCAAAGCAGCGTTTTTTGCTGCTTTGATACATTGTTTGACCATCCTAGAAGTTTTGGAATTTGATGAAATTTGGTGAGGGTGTTGTCTAGGGTAAGATGATCATCCTCACAAATTTTCATCAAATTCCAAAACTTCTAAGAGGCTCAAATGGTCGAAGCAAAATCTGCAAAATCTGAAGTCACCGTTAAAATCTGCAGATTTTGCTTCGACCATTTGACCCTCTTAGAAGTTTTGGAATTTGATGAAAATTTGTGAGGATGATCATCTTACCCTAGACAACACCCTCACCAAATTTCATCAAATTCCAAAACTTCTAGGATGGTCAAACAATGTATCAAAGCAGCAAAAAACGCTGCTTTGATAGGCAGCATCCCATTCCTCATATATATATATATATATATATATACCCGGTCCGAGCCCGGGCTCAGACCTTTGGCTCGAGGCTCGGCCCGGCCCGGCTCGATGAGCCCGACAGGCCTATCCAGGATTGACATCTCTAGGCCCGGCCCGGCCTGAAGTATTTTTGGCCCGGCCCATTTTACACCCCTAGTAACATCCACCAACTCCCAAATTAATCATGAATAATTCATAAATTCTATGAATAATTCACAAATTTCTCTATTTTTTGTGCTATCCATTTTATTTTGAGTGATGCTACTTAAACAATCTAAAAAACAAACCAGACCCGAGAGGTGATGGCGGGGCTCAAGGGTCAGTGTCACACCAAGCACTGACTCCTGGGCTCTGCCATCACTTCTTAGATTGTACAAGTAGCATTACTCTTTAATTTTAATTATAAATATATATTTTTATATTTATTAATGTAGAATAACTAATATGATATAATTTATTTTATGTTTCTGGACTTCTCTCGAACTTATTCGAAATTTTTCGGATGCATTTTTAACTTAAAATTATTAATGAATGCCGAACTTGTTACTAAGGAGGTGTTTGGCATGTGGAAGAGTTATTCCCTTTAATCATCGTCTAAAAGAGGTTATTAACGTTAATTACTATTTTTCATACAATTTAAATGGTCCAATGCTGCGGTTGGTATAGAAATATTTGGAGTGATATTTTTTAGTTCCTAAGTCTTTTCCACCGGAACAATTACTAACCGTTATTTTCAAACCATGAATTTCGAAATGGAAATAGATTGTTCAGGAATGATGCCAAACACCCCCCCCCCCCCCTAAGCTTCTAGCTTGCTTCTTCAACAGAACTCATGAAAACATCTGTAGGTGCCCGAGGTTGAAGGCCCTCGTGCTGCCCCAGCTGACGCCGGAAGGCGAGGCATGCCTCCCTGGGCTCGTGGGGCGGTGGAGGGATCTTGAGCGGCTGGAGCTGGAATCAAAGCCCGCATGCTTCCCGGAGATCGCGAGCCGGATCGGTGTCGGCTGCAGGAGGTTCCGTGAGCTCCGGATGATCGGCACTATCAAGAAGGCCGACGCCTCGGCCTTCGCCGGCTTCCTCCCGGGGCTGAGGCATCTGGATTTGAGCAAGTCGTACTTGTGCAGGGAAGTGCTGCTGGCGATCGTGGGCGGTTGTAAAGTGCTTGAGTCGTTGAGAGTCAACAGTTGCGTTGGTTTCGAGGGGGGTGATGAGGTTCTGAAGAGGGCTTGCGGTGGTATCAAGATCTTCGAGCATGAGGGCTCCAAAATCATAGATGAGTATGAAACGGAGTATATTAGGGAAATCCTTTCATGGATAATGTGATTGATTCCCTCAATTTCTATCACCCGGCCAGAACCAAGGTTTATGGTTTCATACTAGATGGACTACTAATCGATCCGGGTTGGCTTTCAATTCCTTTTGGTTTCTTGTGGTATGGTAAGTGTTGGGATTCGCACGATGAATCCTAACTCTTCATCTAATCTTATCAATGATTGGATTAGATTGGATTAGATTTCGACCATTAGGTTTTTACGAATGTCCTAGCTTAGTTATAAATAGATGACTCCTCCATCTCTCTCTCTCTCTCTCTCTCTCTCTCTCTCTCTCTCTCTCTCTCTCTCTCTCTCTCTCTTCATCCGTGTTCGAGAGAGATATCGAGAGTGGGGATCAAGCAAACCTCAAGATCATCGTCCCTGGTTCCCTATGGCTAGAGGTATAATCTTTTCTGCTTCCTCTTATTGTTGTTAATCCGCTCTATGCGTTGTATGTTTCGGATCTATAGAAATCCATGCAGATTTCTTACAATGGTATGAGAGAAAGATTCGTTCTATTTTTTCCAATAAATGTTGGGGGATTAGAATTCATCATCGGAATGTTACATCACAAGGAAACGGTGTCGTGCGACACTACCTGTACGATGCGGTATCGCCGCCCAATGAACTTCATCGACCGGCCAACGGTGTGGTTGATCTAACCTGACCTTTTGTAGTCCCGACCCCATAAAGTTTTCAAACTCCAACTAACTAGTTTAAGCGTGCTATCTCTGGGCTGATTTATTCAGTGATCTAAACTAATTCAGTTCAGACTGGACTGGATTAGATCATATCTATGATACTATGTTAATATGAATCTTGGGCCTCTTATGTTTATGTGGGGGTCGGTCAGAGTCCCAATTGTGATTTGCATATATAGACTGTTTTCAACATGTTACAAAGGAGTAGTTCTATGTAGTTCACTGCCAGTTACTTCTTATAATTTTTATGGGGATTGTCTATATAGAGCTTCCAAGTTGTAACTTATGAACTATAATAAAGGGACTGTGGACATTGGATTTATATGATTGTTTATATTATGTGTTCCGTGGGATACTCTGGTTGAGCCTTAAAAGCACTAATTAACTCATTGACCTAGATATCTTAATTTTAAGTATTTATCAATTGTTATTGTAACTGCAATATGGATTCTGTGAAAGCTTGAATATGTTTATCGCAATATAAGATGTTTCCGTTGAAAGTGACACAAGAGTACCCAAATCATCATTGATCAACTTCGACGAGTGATTCAAAAGTATGCATTGTGGAATGCATTGAATCGAAAAAAGCTTGCAATTGTGATATCGTCATTCTAATTATGTTATCTTGGCAGTTATCCGATCCCACTGGAAGGTGATTGTCAATATCACGTAATTAGGAAAAGGTGGAGAGTTGCATAATAAAACATGGACAATCCTTAGGCCCACAAGTATGAGATTGTCTATTTTATTGTGAAACAAACTTGCCCTATCAAGAAACCTCCAAGTTTCTAAAAGAACTCAGTGTAATTCTTGTAGATTATGGTCTTTGCCAAAAGGGAGGTTCGAGTTTTACTGATTGCCTTTTACATAGCTTAATCATCATATAAAGATTTATTACCTCGTATTACTATAAGCCTTTTGTGCCTTTTTTACCTATTTCCTTTATTAGAGACCCCACCCAACGCCTTCCATATTTGTATGGTAACAATTTTTTGGATTGGAATTAGGATAAAATACTTTATATTGGAGTGTATGGATCTAGACATGGTACTTCGTATAGATGATCCTTCAGTTCCAATGAAGAAAATTAAGGCAGCTGATGTTGTATCATATGAGCAGTGGGAGCGATCCAACAGCTTGAGTATGATGCTTGTCCAGACCCATATCGATAAAAGCATCAGAGAATCTATTCCTAAGTACAGACTGGTCAAGGGCTTTATGAAGGCTACAGATGAGCAGTTCAAAAGCTTCGATAAAAGCCTTGGTCAACACTGTGGTTGTCAAATTATCATCCACGCGGCTTACTGGAGTTAAGAGTGTGCGAGAGCATATTATACAGATGCATGACATTGCTGCTCAATTGAAGGGTTTTAAGATTGTCATCGACAAGTAGTCATTTCTGATGCATTTCATCTTGAACACCCTGCCCATAGAGCACAGACAATTTGAGAATTCTTACAACACACAATACAAACTTATTGATGAACGAATTGCAGATCATGTGTATTTAAGAGTAAGGGAGGCAGAAGTAGGAGAAACTAGAGAGTGCTCACCTAATTCATCATAAATGAGGGCAACCCAAACCTCATAAAGTGGGCCCTAATAAAAAGCTGGTAAAAGGCGCACACATCCATAAAGAAAGAATGTGGCACTCCTAATGAACCCGAATGTTCCTTCTGCAGGAAACTTATCAATGGACCACAAAAATCTTCACAAATAAAAGAGCAATGTCCACTTAGAAATTTGGGCCAAAGGGAGAAGGAGATATGAATTTCACATTGTTCTCAATGCCATGGCTTTATCCCTCTATTTTTGCAAAAAAAAAAAAAACACATGAGAATGGAATCATTGTTCAGAAGTGATGAGATAAAGATATAATATAGAGAGCTAAATGATGGATATGTTAGTGTATTGCTTGCTTTGTTTGTCTATCACATTTCATATATAGGATTGTATATTCGTATTCCAGGCAAGGGATCATATCAAATCAGATCTCTAAAGTTCCCACATAACCTCTCAAAATCTCATATTAAATATCTCAAGATATATTACATTATCTCTCAACATTTTATCATATCCTCCTACTTCAATCATTTCTAACTAATTATTTATCATTCATAATTCCAATAATTATATCAATAACATCTTAAAATTTCACTCTAACTCATGTTGGGGACAACATGAGTTTGTCAATAAGAAAGAACTCGATGTCAAACAATAAAATCTTTTGGCAGAGAAATGAAGGCCTGAAGATAAATAACATCATAGACCCATATACTCGACGATATGATGTTGTCGTCGGAGATGCGTCCGCTGAGTGTTCAAAGGCCTCATAAGAAAATGATGAATTAGATTATGGATATGAGATGAATTAGATTATGGATATGAGAATTTATTGCTTAAGTGATCTAATATCAACTCTCCCAAGGTATTACATTTTCTCTCCAAATCATATCATATTGTCCCATATAGAATCATATCAATTTTAGAACCTCGGATCTTTAATAATCCAAAACATATACCAAACATATATAATATGGTGCTACAAGGCTATCCAACTAGCTACAAAAGATCAGCTATGGGATTGTCTGGGACTGCCACTGACCATGCTTTCAATATTTCTTTAATATGTTTCACAGTCTCTGTAAAAGTAGCAAGCATTGTGCATATCAATTTTGAGTAATGATCCCATTGTTGGGAACTGAAGGCTCCGACGATCTAGATTTCACCATTGGGTCTTCCGCGGAAGCGATACCACAAGGGATCATGGTCAAGATTTCGGATATCACAATCCGGAGATCGAAGATGATAAACACAAGTACAACCAAGGCATATGCAAGCAATCAAGGAATATGATTTCACTATCATGGTATTACAATCCCCAATGGCGGGTCATCGTTTGTCGGACCCGCGTTGACCGTCTCGTGCATGACCTGCGGTGTCAGTAGTTAGGTCGTGCACACGACCTTTATATCGTGCACACGATGTCTCTAGAAATTTGCTTGCCGCTTTTTCTGCCACCTTACCTTGTGCGCATGAGACAAAGTCATGCCCACGATCCTGTCAAGTTTAGCTTTTGCAAACCAAAAACCCAACAATCTCCACCTTGGTTTAAAAAGCCAACTCCACCATTGCTGCTAACCGTTCTGAGAACCTGTAAAATTTTTTTGCCATCCTTGTCGCTATTGTTGCACCCTAAATCAAGTGCACGCACCCCAGTCGGGTGCTTGATCATCTAGATAGATGATCGACCAAGTTCAATTTGGCTTTGGACTTAACTAGGATCCTTTTCATCTTTCATGTCTTCACCAACATTAGCCAATTCTGAGATTACCTGATTAAAGGTGTTGAGATGCTCACAAACGTTAATGCCTTCCTCCATCCAAAAAGAGAACAACTTCTGCTTAAGGTATAGACGATTTCTGAGTGACTTCGTTATATAGACTTGCTCAAGATTTGTCTACAAATTTGTTGTGAACTCTTCCCTTTGCACATGTGCCATGGCACTCTTCGCCTGACATAGCCAAATTCTCTATCCGCCTTTAGATCATATTATTTCCACTCCTTATCCTTCATATCCGTCGGCTTCACGTGTTGGAAATAAATCCATGGTAGAGACCCGCAGCGGAAGCAAAGAGAAGGTCCGAAGACCGTGAGCGGTGTGCGTTACATATCAAAATTTTCATCGAAACAATCTACAAATGCGTGTATGAATATAGCATGGCATCTACGTGAACCCCTAACGACGATCTAACGCGAAAGAACAATCTAGCATGTATGCATGTTCTATCTATGCTAGATCTACATGTTAGAGATCATACCTGCGTGCGGATTCTTTCACCGCGACAAATTTCTTCTTTGTCGATGGAGACGAGCTCGGATCTGCTCGACATAGCTTCGGTGCGACAGCAATAACTTTCTGGTTCGAACTCCAATTGGGCTGAAATTTGGACTGCAGGTATCCAACTTCGAGACACAACTTTTGCAATAAGTTTCACCTCGTTTGGACTTCTGTAGCTCCCAGAATCATAGAAACAATGCTGATTTTCTGTGCAGATTCTGGACAGTAAAAGGTTGCGGGAGATGCCTTCTAATTCACCCGATCTCACACGATGCACGGCACCTCGTCGATGGATCTCTGAGTGCCTCCATCTGACGAGCCTTCTCCTTCTACGAAACACTACGCGAGGAAGACGAGTCGCCATCCAATGGCACAAGTGAGGGAGAGAGAGAGACGAGAGAGGAGATGCGAAGAGAGGAGAGGGGGCGGCTAGGGTTTCCCCATAGCATGGCCGGCCCCATAGGGCTTGCATCATTGCATGGCCGGCCCCCCCTCTCCCCTTTGCCTTATATAGGGCCGGCCTTATCCTTATGGATAAGGCTATGATGGATAGGGATGACTGATTCAAACCTTTTCCTATATATCTATTCTTTATCTCTATCTTTTCCTCGATTTTGAAAACGGTCAAAACTAGTCCATTTTCTGTGCCTCATGACCGGCCCTTTCATCGGAGGCAACAACCTCCTGAAACTAATGGGGCCGACCTTGACCAGTCTCTCAACACTTAGGGCCGACCCCCTTAGTACATAGTGGCGCATGGTATGACCAAAACGCCCTTATGTCACTAGTTGGTCGTTCCTCGTGTACGAGACTTTGCAAGGCACACATAAGTGAAGTGCACCAGTGATTTCACTATTCTCTAAGGTTCCCGTAGGGTGCCCCTAGTGAAGTCAACTAGTCAACTCGCAACATGTCCCGGTGCATCGCACCCATGTGGCAAAGTCCACTTATGGCAAGGAATTGCTACATGCGTCTCTGCACTAACCTAGGGTTTCCCCTTAGTGCACACATGTAGCTACGCATCTACCGTGCACTAGTGCAAAGCACTCACAGAGCGTATGCTTGGACTTCTTGCTTCCTCTAACTACGTTCTGTGTTTCGAGGAGATGGTATAAGAATCGTACATAAGTCGATAAGGTGGATCCTTCAGGGACCAGGGTTCATGGCTTCTAACTCAGACTCGATCGACACACTACCTGAGTGTACCATCGATCCTCTGAGTCCAAGTTAACCTGCGTGGCCACCCAGAGTGCGACACAAGCTGCACTCCAATTCCCCCGGACTTACTATATTCTCCCTCATACCCCTGCTCTCCGCTTAGTATGGTAACCTCGCTATCCCTCCATCTGGTGCCATGACGCAACTCGAGCGGTGGAGAATATCGTCAAACTCGAGTGCTCATATAACTCGGTTCATTTCAGGTTGACCATATACATTGTACCTCTGATTACTCTTACGAGCAACCAGATCCGTCACCAGTCCAACTGATGACCACCTGGCCAGGGTTTAATACGACGTAGGTCAGACCAAGGAACGCACCTCCCGTTAGGGGTGTGGATGGCCTGCAAGAGTGACACACTGATGCAACACCAGCCAGGTAACCCAGTATACTGTGGTTTTGGATCACTACATCCGGATCCTTACACATTGGTGCGCCAAAGCACCACACAACTGGTTAGTCCACCAGACATGGCTACTCAGGGTTTAGGACCGTTTTACCCTAAGCAGAAACACAACTTAGTGCACCGATGTCTACTCATCGATATGTGCACCATGTTGGTTCCGTTCGGCCACAGACACTGTGCCTGGTAATGACCGTGGTGGAGACACCCATGCTCTGTCATCCCAACAGCTTATCCTGATAGGGCGACCAATCCTAATCAGAGCTGCGAACGTATTTAGGTTACATGGGACCAGTCCCTTGAGTCTCCCACTCAAGTGGATTGCCATGTAGCCATGGCTCTCTGTTCTGTAATCAGAACACGTACTAAGGTACGTACCAATATGCAATCCTATACTATCAACCATATATATCTAAACTATAGGTTTTTACGAGCTGTAGACCTCACTAATTCTAACAATCTCTCACTAGGTCTAACGAGGAATAACGGTGTTGAGCTCTGTAGCTTCTACATGCTGCCCAAAAGCCTCTGCAGGAATTCCCTAAAGGAATTGGCAACATTGTCTGTAGATTCCACCTCAGTACCGCTATTTGCTTTTCCTCCTATAACTGTCAAATCAAGTGGAGTTTGTACTTGATGGGTTTTCCCTCACGGCGGTGCCTAGTCTCCTTGGACCTTGCTTACCGCTTTTCTATTGCAACAACAGATAACTGAGCCTTTGGTACGCGTCCCAAGTTCTTTAAGAACTTTCTAAGCCTTACCACCTGATATACTACCTCGCACGCAACAACGTGCTAAGCCTCTGTGGTAGAGTCTGTGATGCACTCTTGCTTCACACTCTACCAACTACCGCTTCTAATCCCAAGATAAAAATAATTCCTGAAATCGATTCTCTGGAACACACATTTGACACCAAAGTCAGATCCTGTATGTCCAATAGATATCAGGACCTGTGAAGTACAAGCTATCTCACAATCCTTACTTAATGAGGATTTCTGAGTATACCCTTCACATCGGTTCAAAGATCTGGACCCGGGTTCGACTGAAACCGACCCATTTTCCTGCTGCACAATAGATATCTAGCCTCGTAAACCGAATCTGGATAGAATCTTATCTTCATGCGTAGCCTGTGACAGCAAGAGAATCTTGCTCTGGTAATCTCGAGTTACCTTGATTCCCAGAGCATAACTTGCCTCACTAGGGTCTTTCATATCGAATTGTGATGACTACAAATATTTACCGTAAACAATATTCTTACATCATTTTCAATCAGTAGAATATCATTAACGTAAAGTACTAAATATACCCTTGTAGCTATTTCACCTTTCTTGTACCAACTTGATTTATCCTCATTCTGATCAAATCCGTGTGAGCGGATTCCCTTGATCAAAATAGACATTCCATCCTGGATGCTTGCATCAGTCCATAAATGGACCGTTGCAACTTGCATTCCATATCTTCCTAACCTACTGACACAAACCCTGGAGCTGCTTCATCCAATGTCCTTTCCAAATTCCCGTTAGGGAATAACTGTCTTGACATCCATCAACCAGATCTCCCAACTATAATGGGCTGCGATAGATTAAGAGGATCCGAAATAGACTTAGGCATAGCTACCAGTGAGATGGTTTTGACATAGTCAATCCCTTCTCCTTTGGTAACTAATCTAGCTACTTAAGTCTTAACCGGGTGCTCTTCTTATACACCTCCTACACCTTGAAGGGTGATAGTGTTATAAGTGTCAAGACTGTTCCAAGGGACATTGATGCAATTTTGCCTCCATAGTCTTTTGTCAGTCAGAGCTGTCGGAAGCTCCCACTACTTCTTCGTAGCTCTAGGGATCATTCTCCTGAAACTCTGGATTAACTATCGAAGTTTCTCCATAGTATCTTTCAGGAGCTCTGATGCTCCCACAACGACGAGGTGGTGGTGATACAAAGTGAATCGTTTCTACAGTATCTAGTATACTAGTTTTTGTATTATCTACTCCCACTACGTTTTCAGATGCGCACTCTCTATCAGTACCCAGTAGTTCATACAGAACTATTTTACTGATAAACTTATGGTCTATAATATAATCTTGGTCTAGGTAGATGGTGTTCGTAGAAACGATTACCTTCCAAACCTTAAAATCATAAAACAGTCCACCTTATACCTCCTAAGGGTAACCTATAAACAGATATACCTGGAACTTCATCTCCATCTCATCCCTTTTGTCCTTTTGCACAAGTGCAGGACAACCCTATATCTAAAGACACTATAGTGTCAGCTTTCGCTTAGACCATAGCTCTCTATAGGTCTGAGACCCTGATCTAGATGAGAAATAGTTTCAGATATAAACTACTATTTTAAGGTATAACCCCACCAAAAGGTGGGTAGTACACTTGGCAATATTCATCATACTACAGACCATGTCAAACAGAGTCCGATTCCTTCTTTCGGAGACTTTATTCTGACGTGTCATCCTTGGAGCATTTAACTGGGAGATAATCCCATGCTCCCTCAGGATCCTATGGAACTCGTCCGATAGTGACTTATTCCTTTGATTAAATCGAAGAGTCTTCTATCGTCTGGACACTCTTGGAACCATAGACATCAAAATTAACTAACTCCCATACCTTCGTGGCCCTTTTAGTTATTCTGCCTTCCAGATTACACTCATAGGTTAGAAGGATCTGCGATGAATCTATGAACAGAAACTTGGCCTTCTTTTATCTCTGAATTTATCTAAGGCAGAATATCTAAATCAGAGGGATCACAAATGAGATAGCTTCTCCGAAGGATTTAGATGAATTTCAATCAGACGCTGCAGCTGTCATGAAATTTATTTTCGAATTAAGATTAAATACAAAAAGATTATTCTAATCTATTCCTCTAGTAATCAAGCTATCTATTTAGTTTAAGATACACACCTACGGTGCTGTCTAAATCTAAAAACATTATTTACAGAAGAGGAAACAGAACGAAATCTCTAAAGATCAAAATCCTTATTTCGTAAAGATTAAGATAACATATCTGACAGCATCCACAGCGGCTTATAGCATCAGTACCTATGTTAGGATTACTTCACCATAAAGTAGCTTTTATACTTTCCTTAAATCTCTGTAGACCCGAAGTCTACATTCCAAGAAGTAGAAAAACTGCTACTAGATAGCGACTCAACTCCTAACATCCTGAGGCCATACACAATCTTCAAATACCCCCTATTCTTGCCACAGTGGAAACACTTCCATCCTTGGCGTCACTAGACTTAGGAGTTCACACCAGTTTATGCACTATAATAGTTTTCGATATCTGATAAGTTACTCCCTTTGGTCCTTCTATAGAAGACCTAGGTTAAGCACTAAAGGCTTTGCCTTTAATCTTGATCCCATCCTTTGCTCTTGGAAATCTCCTTAGAAGTTCTACGTTTGTCATCTCTAGCTTGTTAAAGCTAAAGTCTCTGACAATGCCTTCGAAGGTTCCAGACAAGGATGCAAGACAGACGTCTTCCACCATCTCTTCATCTGGTACTATGTCTTTGGAATCTAGTTCGATCTGGAACTCAAGTATATGTTCCCGAACAAGCATACTCTCAGACATCTCGGTACCGACAAGTATCGTGGTGGAAAAACGATAAGTCTACCGACTTCGCTTTCCAGACATCTTATGCAAATAAAGCTTTATTAGAGAAGACCCGACATATCTCTGACTCGCTTCTAAAGAGTTGTC
The DNA here is from genome assembly GCA_947650365.1 of Chamaelirium japonicum. Taxonomy (NCBI): domain Eukaryota; kingdom Viridiplantae; phylum Streptophyta; class Magnoliopsida; order Liliales; family Melanthiaceae; genus Chamaelirium; species Chamaelirium japonicum. The sequence goes on from OX393552.1 coordinate 29,428,790, forward strand.
CGCAAGTCTACTATAACATAGCACTTGCACATCTCCTTAGACTCTCGCTAGTCGTCATATGCCCTAGTTAGTGCCCTAGTAATATCTGGACCCGTTAGGTCTAGTACAAGGATATTTAGATTGCAAGCCAATGTACGTTTACTACCCTAAGCATAAGCTAAAGATAGCGCTTCCGCTCTACGTAGTTAGAGACCCGATAACTGGTTCTCTTATGGGATAGCAGATAGGGGAACTATATGGTTGAATGAAAACGAATGTAAAATAACTTATTTTATGGATTTTGAAAATAAGCTAATTATATCCAAATGCCAACGCTACCCTCAACGCGAAGACACCTCTATGGATTAATTAACGATGTATGTAAGATCTCGAAATCGACTACACCTGCCCTAGGGGGCATCATGTAGCGTCAATCCGCTTACACGGGCATTTCCTTGACCCTATCCAAATCTGCCAACTAAGAGCTTTGATGGACCATGGTTGTCCTCTTGGCCAGTGCCACGTGATCCCCATTGTCTGAGCAACGAATGCCTCACGTCCACTTTGGATGCTTACCCACAAGCCTAGGTAGTTCCGACACGGGAGTTCATGTGGCCCCCACTAGGGTGGAATGAAAAGTCCTTCTCTCCTTACCCCGTAACCACTATATCCCAAAGGAGACTGCTAAGTCATCTGGCATGGAAAAAACATAACCCTCACCCTAGGGGGTGTCGAGCTATGCCCTTCCACCCAGATACAAAGCAGTTGGTTGTGGAGGCCAGAGGATCTCGACGAGTCCTCTTACATATCCCTTATTAAATTTGAGGGTTATTTAATGCAAGTATGAGTGTACACTAAGGTCACGACAACCTATACACTAGACCCTGGTCATACCGTACTCCCACTAGTGTTTCAAGCCTTTCGCGAAGCATTAATCGATCTCGGAATATCATAGTCCCTGCCTCAAGTGAATTTCTCCACTCAAGGGTCATATTACATATCCCAAGAACATCGATGCTTCGCAAACTTGGCTATCACGCTAATGCCCTGGAGCCTAGCCTAAGGTTAGACTGACTGGAAAGGTCTTCCACTACCATGGCACCTCGCTTATAAATTTGACGAATGATGTCATAGTAGAATTCCAACTCATTCTAGGTTTCGATGCTGGTCAAATAGGCACACCCGACTAATCGGGTGTTGACCTAATGGTGGCATAACCAAATGTGAGGAATTCATGCTATCATCAAGGGTCAATTAAATAATAGGCGTCACTAGTGGAATCCTATCCTAATAAGGTTTCTAGGACCCAAGGGGAAAGGGCATCCCTCTAACACAGATAATTAAATTATCGCATCGGGGTTCTCTACAGAAATATAAAGAACAGTAGAAAGAAACAACCATACAACTGAATCAAGTTCAGGGTCCGACCCCTGAACCTGACTGGCACAGCTTAGGCTCTCTGTCTCCTTCGCAAGGCTCCTCGATCCGGTGCAAGCCTCTGTATACGATCTTCTGACGCTTTATGCCCTTTGCCGTCATCGTGTACGCTTCGCCGGATCGCCATCATCCTCCAATATTCCGCTTGTCCTCTCAGTGGTGGATCTTCACGGTAGGTCCTCCTCTTCAATCTGTAACCGAAAAATCTCTAGTACGCTTCGAGCAAGTGCTCGCTCGTACACAATTTCCTAGAACGAAAAGGAAAACAAACCTAATAAAAAAGCCTGGGAATCAAGGGTGGTTAACTTCCACCACTTGCCCGACTATGGCTCTAAAACCTATCCACACACAGAAGAAAAAACATCCAGATAATATTTGCTAACACGGGGTCCGACCCCCGGTAGCAAGCATTCACATATCCAGATTAATTTAGAAGCGGCGCCCTGCAAGAACGATTCATAGAACATACAATATATACTATGCATAATCTACTCGTAGAACCCCCATGGCGGCACATACTATTCATGCGCGCACATGATGGTTTCATGAAAAACATGAAACGCACACCACTAGCGTGCTCTGATACCAATTGTTGGAAATAAGTCCATGGTAGAGGCCCACAGCGGAAGCAAAGAGAAGGTCCGAAGACCGTGAGCGGTGTGCGTTACATATCAAAATTTTCATCGAAACGATCTACATATGCGTGTATGAATCTAGCATGGCATCTACGCGAACCCCTAACAACGATCTAAAGCAAAAGAATAATATAACATGTATGCATGTTCTATCTATGCTAGATCTACATGTTAGAGATCATACCTGCGTGCGGATTCTTTCACCGCGATAAATTTCTTCTTTGTCGATGGAAACGGGCTCGGATCTGCTCGACATAGCTTCGGTACAACGGTCATAACTTTCTAGTCCGAACTCCGATTGGACTGAAATTTGGACTGAAGGTATACAACTTTTACAACAAGTTTCACCTCGTTTGGACTTCTGTAGCTCTCAGAATCATAGAAACAATACTGATTTTCTGTGCAGATTCTGGATAGTAAAAGGTTGCGGGTGATGTCTTCTAGTTCACCCAATCTCACACGATGCACGGCACCTCGTCGATGGATCTCTGAGTGCCTCCATCTGACAAGCCTTCTCCTTCTACGAAACACCACACGAGGAAGACGAGTCGCCATCTAATGGCGCAAGCAAGGGAGAGAGAGACGAGAGAGGAGATGCGAAGAGAGGAGAGGGGGCGACTAGGGTTTCCCCATAGCATGGCCAGCCCCATAGGGCTTGCATCATTGCATGGCCGGCCCCCCCTCTCCCCTTTGCCTTATATAGGGCCGGCCTTATCCTTATGGATAAGGCTAGGATGGATAGGGATGACTGATTAAAACCTTTTCCTATATATCTCTTCTTTATCTCTATCTTTTTCTTGATTTTGAAAACGATCAAAACTAGACCATTTTCTGTGCCTCATGACCGACCCTTTCATCGGAGGCAACAACCTTCTGAAACCAATGGGGCCGGCCTTGACCAGTCTCTCAACACTTAGGATCGGCCCCCTTAGTACATAGTTGCGCATGGTATAACCAAAACGCCCTTATGTCACTAGTTGGCCGTTCCTCGTGTACGAGACTTTGCAAGGCACACATAAGTGAAGTGCACCAGTGATTTCACTATTTTCTGAGGTTCCCGTAGGGTGCCCCTAGTGAAGTCAACTAGTCAACTCGCAATATGTCCCGGTGCATCGCACCCATGTGGCAAAGTCCACTTATGGCAAGGAATTGCTACATGCATCTCTGCACTAACCTAGGGTTTCCCCTTAGTGCACACATGTTGCTACGCATCTACTGTGCACTAGTGCAAAGCACTCACGGAGCGTATGCTTGGACTTCTCGCTTCCTCTAACTACGTTCTATGTTTCGAGGAGTTGGTATAAGAACCGTACATAATGTCGATAAGGTGGAATCTTCAGGGACCAGGGTTCATGGCTTTCAACTCAGACTCGATCGACACACTACCCGAGTGTACCATCGATCCTCTGAGTCCGAGTTAACCTGCGTGGCCACCGAGAGTGCGACACAGGCTGCCCTCTAATTCCCCCGGACTTACTATGTTCTCCCTTATACCCCTGCTCTCCGCTTAGTATGGTAAACTCGTTGTCCCTCCATCTGGTGCCATGATGCAACTCGAGCGGTGGAGAATACCGTCAAACTCGAGTGCTCATATGACTCGGTTCCTTCCAGGTTGACCATATACATTGTACCTTCGATTACTCTGACGAGCAACCGGATCCATCACCAGTCCAACTGATGACCACCTGGCCAGGGTTTAATACGACGTAGGTCAGACCAAGAAATGCACCTCCCGTTAGGGGTGTGGATGGCCTGCAGGAGTGACACGCTGATGCAACACCAGCCAGGTAACCCAGTACACCATAGTTTTGGATCACTGCATCCAGATCCTCACACATTGGTGCGCCAAAGCACCACACAACTGGTTAGTCCACCAGACATGGCTTCTCAGGGTTTTGGACCGTTTTACTCTAAGCAGAAACACGGCTTAGTGCACCGATGTCTGCTCATCGATCTGTGCACCGTGTTAGTTCCGTTCGGCCACAGACACTGTGCCTGGTAATGACCGTGGTGGAGACACCCATGCTCTGTCATCCCAACAGCTTATCCTGATAGGGCGACCAACCCTAATCAGAGCTGCGAACGTATTTAGGTTACATGGGACCAGTCCCTTGAGTCTCCCACTCAAGTGGATTACCATGTAGCCATGGCTCTCTGTTCTGTAATCAGAACACGTACTAAGGTACGTACCAGTATGCAATCCTATACTATCAACCATATATAGCTAAACTATAGGTTTTTACTAGCTGTAGACCTCACCAATTCTAACATCACGCCCTTCAGTGCCTTGTGTAACCCAGCTAGCTTGAATTAACGTATCCCTGACTTGCACTTGCCATAAGCCAAAGTTGATTTTTCCATCAAACTTCTCTATATCGAACTTAACGGATAATCCACTCAATGTCATCTCTTCCCCACCTACTTTGAAAACTTGCACTGAACCCGAGGCTTTGATACCACTTGTTGGGAACCAAAGGCTCCGGCGATCTAGGTCCAACCACCGGATCATCTGTGGAAGCGATGCCGCAAGGGATAGAGATCGAGATTCCAGAGATCACACACTGGAGAATATGATATACACAAACATAATCAAGAAATATGCAAACAATCAAGGAATATAATTTCACTATCAAGATATAACAATCCCCTGTGGTAGGTCGCCATTTGTCGGACCCTCGCACACCGTATCTCTATCCTGGCCTCTACATTCTCAGAACACACACAACGAAGATGATCACACGCAGGAGATGCACAAAAGAATACCGAACATGACCAAGAGTAAAAGCATCGAAGAAGCCGCCGAAGTAGACCAGTCGAGGAGCCCAGAGATGGTCCACACACCATACCTTCTTCCTTCTTTCCTCCTCTTCCTCTTCTTCTTCCTTCCTTCTCTCTCACAAGTACTATCTCTCTTCTCACAATGGCTGCAAACATGCAACTTGTAACCATAAATCCCAACACATCCCCTTTTATAGCTAGGGAAATATAAGACTTTATTTTTCCTAAAACAACCTCGTCCCATGTCTGATCCGTGCTGTTAGCAATTAGGTTGTGTGCACTATTTTTACATCATGCACACGATGTCTCCGAAAATTTGCTCGTCGTTTTTTCTGTCGATTCACCTCGTGTGCACAAGACAAAGTCGTATGCACAATCCAACACTCATCAAGAATCCTGCACTGCAAGGTGGCGGGCCTGATGCATAGGCCATCGTCAGTCAGGGTACGTGAGTGCCATTCACCTATCACTGGTGTCGAAGATCAGATGCTGCTAATGCATCATACCATCTATCTTACGGTATGGGATGCCTAATGGGATCATTTCTCTTCCAATTTACCTAGGATGAATATTTTAGTAATCCTAGGGATGCCTCATGAAATTATCTCTCTTCTAATTTACCTCAGCCAAATATTTTAATAAACCTAGGAGCCTACACGCATCAACCCAAATAATCGTATGGGTCGACATATAAATAAGCTAATGGAGTTATGTACGTAATTATGAATTTATATGCAAATTTCACGGCCCTAGGAGTTTGTCCCTTTTTAAATTGATAAAGTCGTGATAATTTAAAACATACCAGAAAGAAACCCGGGTAATGCCCAGATGAGCTTGATGCACAGCCATTTGGCACAGATGACATCACAACTGTTCGAAGAAGTATGAAATCTAAAGTGAGTGTGATTCACTTGTTAGAGAGAGCGAGAGAGGGAGAGAGATTAACATCAAATGATAATTAAATGACATTGAATGAGTGTTTTTTTATGTTTATGGTAGATTTTTAATAGGATTTAAACTCAACCGTGTTCACACATGGAAGAATGATTATGGTTCTTTAAAAGACGTCCACATGTCACAACACGGGAGAGAGGCTTCCATTTTAGTATATAACTAGTAAGAAACCCGGGCATGATCTTGATGCACAGCCATTTGGCACAGATGACATCACAACTATTCGAAGAAGTATGAAATCTAAAGTGAGTGTGATTCACTTGTTAGAGAGAAAGAGAGGGAGAGAGATTAACATCAAATTATAATTAAATGCCATTGAATGAGTGTTTTATTATCTTTATGGTAGAATTTTAATAGGATTTAAAATTGAGCCGTGTTCACACATGAAAGAATGATTATGGTTCTTTAATAGACGTCCACGTGTCACAACACGGGAGAGAGGCTTCCGTTTTAGTATATAGTATAGATATAGATTTTCCCTATGTTAAATGGGTAGATAAGACTCGTTAACCACACGGGTTTATTCAGTTGACCCAATCCGACTCGACCCGACCTAACCCGATAGACCTGTTGATATTATATATTACAGTATCGGATTGCAGGTAGACCCGATCCGACACGACTCGTTCAATTTTAAACGGGTCTTCCGTGTCCAGACCCTAAACCCGGACCGACCCGTTTATTAAACGGGTCTATCGTGTCGACCCGTGTACGACCCGAACCCATTTAGCCCTGACCCAGACACGCTAACTTCGTGTCGGGTCTGCCATGTCGGGTCCGAAATTGCCAGCCCTACCTGTGAACATGACATCAACGATCATGATTCAATTCGCACGTGCAAACAAGACACAACGGCCATGAGGGAAGGTTCACTCCACGGTGTCCATAGCGGGAGTCGAACATGGAACCTCTCCTCTCCAACATGGGCCAGGGAGAGCAGCCAAGAGCTCGTTGGTTGGGGTTACTGGGTTAGGATTGGGGTTAGGATTCACTTAGGACTAGTGATGGAACTCTATGTTTCTCCAGAAGCTCAAGGTTCAGATTAGAGCAAGTCCTGTTTTTAAGAGGTTTTAGTGTGAACAGGTTCGTTGGGTTTGATTCGTTTGAAGCAGATGACGAGGTGAAAAGGACTTCTTGTGTTTTAGGTGAAACGGTTGAATCGCATTCTTTCACTTGTCTCTTCCTAAGTTTGTTGTTTTAATTTAATTTTGGGTAATTTATACATAGGCTTCTTGTAGTTTGATCAATTATCACTTACAAGTTGGGAGGGATGGAGCGGGAGCTCTTGTAGCTACCCTTACTGATACATGGTCCCTATCCATCAATTTGGGGTCGACAGCTGCAGCTATGGGGGAAAGGGAGGAGACCCAGCCGGTGGAGCTCCCATTTGATCTTGGGATATGCAGATTTGAGTAATGAGGCGATTTGTTGGATGAGATGAGGCCAGATCTTGGCGGCATGGCGTGATGCTACGCTTCGAGTTCTTTGCTGGCATGGGGTGGAAGTTTCGAGGCCAGATCTTGCCGCAGATTGGTAGGATGCTACTTCTGGAGATTTTTGCTGGATTGGAGTGGAGCAGATGGTATGATCTTCTTAATAACTCCCTTGTATGTTTTCTGGTGGCTGTAGATCGAGAAGCTGTAGGAGTGGGTTAGTGCTTGAGTTGTGGTTGTGGGGAGCTTTCTTTTGGGGCTTTGATCTAGATTCCTCAGGTGGCATCTGTGGTGGTTGGTTTACCTTTGGATTCTGGTTCATTGCGGTGTTGTTTTTGGTTCCTGATTAATTTATTCGCTTATTACCCCTCAATAATTATCACTTACACCCACTCATGTTTAAAACCCTACAAATGCCCCCCTATAGTTTGAAAAACCCATCACTTGCACCCCCTCCAAAGGGCCTCCAAAGGGGGTCTATGTGTATGGTTTTTCATACAATAGGGAGTCATTTATAGGGTTTTAAATATGAGGGGCTGTAAGTGATAATCGATCAAACTACAGCGGTTGACGTGTAATTTACCCTTTAATTTTTAGGGTAAATTACAAAAACCTTTCCAGAACTATTCACTTCATTTCATATGTCCGTTAAAATATTTTTTTTGAACAATTTGAGTCCTGAGCTATGCTCCGTGTACATTTAGCCCCCTCCGTTAACTTTTATTCCGTAATACATCTAAATTATATATTTTTAAAAAACATTTATTTTATTAGAAATTAATAAGAGTATTTTTACGATAAAAAGTGGATGGAGGGCGCTACACGCAGACAGTGCATAGTTCAGGAATAAATTTTTTCATAAAAAAAAAAAATCAAAAGACCAATGATACTAGACGTATAGTTTAGGGGAGGTTTTGGTAATTTGCCATTATTTTTTTTATCAATTTGTGAATTTTATCATTTTGTCCATGCTAGGTGACATTGAGGTGCATCACATAATGTTTTGCACACAATAGACGGTGGCAGAGTGTTCTGGCTCGCTCAGTACTTCGAGGCCCGCATCCAATGGCCTAGGTCTCTCACACGGTTGATCACGGCCGCAGGGTGTAATCCAAGCCCCCTCTGTGTAGCACGAACAATAGCCATAACCATCAATCCTTATCCCATCCTAGGGGTGTGCATCGGTTTGAAACCAACCTATTTAAGTAAGACCCAAACCGATCCAACCTTGATCGGTTTTGAGGGTTTTCAAACCGATCCAAGCCGAAAGGAGGTTGGAATCCAATCCAATCCGATCCAATCAAAGTCGGTTTGGATTGGATTGGATGGTCGGTTTAGGCTTTGGTCCATATTCTTATTGGGTTTTTTTTTTTACTTATTAGGACTTAGTTTCAACTTAAAAAATAATAATTGTTATCAAATCATTAAGCCTAAATAAGATTTTTAACTGATTTTGAGTTATCCTACAATATTGCAAAGGTTGTTGCTAGCAAGGATATATGGGGACATATAGTATTCTTAATAACATACTATATGTATATACATATGTCGGATCGGTTCGGTTTAGGTCGGTTTTATATTTACAAATCTCTCAACCAATCCAATCATGTCGGTTTTTTAAAAATCCAATCCAATCCGATCCATTGAATGTGTCAAAACCGGTCAAAATCGATCGGTTTGGTTTGGTTTGGTTTGGTCAGTGTAGTCGGTTTGGTTTGGATCCTGCACACCCCAATCCCATCCATTATATCTATGTTGTCGCTGCCGGCTTTTCTACAAATTCCTCCTATCACTTGTTATTATATATTCCCCTAATTGCCCATCTTTTGGATTTTCAAGTCAAAACAATACTAGATTCGTGGAACCACTATGTAACGGCCGGCGTCTTTAGATGGTGGCCGGTGGGGTCCGACAATCACGGTGGCCGGTGGGGACCGAGCCGAGGAACCCCCCCCCCTCTCCCTGCCCGGGCCCACCCTCCTCTTGAAAAAAAAAAAAAATGAGAGAGACCGACCGGAGTCATAAGTAACATGGAGGTAGCTGGTGGCCGAGAAGATTCAACAAAGAGTGGTGGAGATAGATCCAAGAAGAGCATCAAGATTTGGATGAGATCGGAGATGCTGTCTCTGCTACGACAAGAAAAAGAAAAGCAATTGAATGAGTGCACTTTTGCTGCCGGCTCCTCCGTTCGCTGGGTTTGCTTCTGGGCCGATCGCAGTGTGTCACGTCATCCATATTAAGGGGCATAATGAAAAGTTACCTTTGATTCTGGTCCAATCACAATATGCCACGTCCCCAATATGTCCTTTTAAAATGAATGACATGGCACTAGGGATGGCAATTATCCGGGTTTAGAGGGTTATCCGACCCGACCCGTTTGGGATGGGTTTGGGATGCTCAAAAATGGGTTTGGGGAGGGTATGGGATTTGAATTTAAGACCCGATCGGGTTTGGATCGGGTTCAGGTTTTACTCCAACTTGCCTCGACCCGACTCGGGTATATAACCTACCATATATTCATATATCTTAAATATTCATTGATATGTTGGTTCTCAAGATCATACAATAAGTTGATTTGTGTTTATTACTGTGTGATCGTAATATAGGAGGAATATTTGCTATGTATTTTTCTCTATGTAGAGCTGCGATTAGGTGGGCCAAAGAAGCTAAATATGTAGTTTTTTGTGAAGCCAATCCGACCTGACTCGATTTGAACTAACCCGCAATGCATAAATGGGGCGAGGCAGAACGGGCACGGGTTTTCCCAATACTAATTGGGATGGGTTTGGGAATACCCTTAAAACCCGACGCGGGTTTGGGACGGGTATGGGACGGGATAAAATATAATGTGACGGGTTCGGCATAGGGCCGACTCGTCCCAAACCCGACCCATTGTCATCCCTACATGGCACATTATGATTGGTCCAAAAGCCTACACAGAAAACAGAGCCGGCAGTAAAAATGCAGTCCAGAAAGAAGGATTCCACTCCTCACGTATGATGATCGTCTCCACTATCGGTGGCTAACGATTTAGAAAGTGACATGTGACGATCCAAAAACGAACGGCCATGATCTAGTCATGGGACGGATCCAAGGGGGTATGCTACCCCCTCCGACTGTATCACCACCGGCAGGCCATCGTCAATGCCACCGTCAGCCACCAACACTGTCTCCAGATATCACCCTTGGCGACAGTCTGCCACCACCTCCTCCGGGCCTCCGGCAACCAACCCTGCCGATCAACGGCCATGTGAAGTGGTGCTGTCGGGGTGGCGACGGGTGGGCCGATGGTCTGCAGGGTGGTCGTGGCGGTGGTCGATGGCGGTAGCTTACGGAAAAGATGGCTGACAGCAATGAGAGGTGGTGAACGGCGGCCGGAGATGGTGACATCCCCTTGGATTCATCCCGTGGTTATAGATCATGGCCGTTCGTTTTCGGATATGCTCCCCAATCGTTCAGCAACCGATAGGGGAGGGGTCGACCCCCCAAAAGAATGGTTGGTGGCGTGTGTGGGATCAGGTACAAAACATGTTGTTTCTAGGATGGAACATTGTTTTGTTTTCTTACCAACTGAAGCAATCTGAGCTAGTGTTTGAAACGTAGGCCCAGCTTTGCCGTGGAGTCTCCGGTGACTTTGAGGTGCGGTGCCCTCAGCTTGTTGAAACAAACCATGAACTTTGTTTGGTGAGCCGGCATCCGTGCAAGGACGGGCGCTACTGTTTAGGTGGGAATTTAGTATTGATGGTGTTGGGGTGTCCATCCCCGCATCGGTATCGACACGCTGTCGGCGTTCGGGCGAAATCCTGGAGCTAAGTTACAGAAAGTGACGCCCGGGCGAAGCCCATGGCACCTAAAAGTGAATTTACAGGGGGCAGCCGAGCACCCACGGGCCAGGTTGCCCAGACGGGTTGCTTTAGGCATTTGGTATAAAATCTTATTGAGCCGTCGTTGGGGGTAAGATGAGTTGAGGACGAATTGAGATCAAAATTTGAGGAATCTTTGATGGTTAGGGTTCTTCCACGGAGAGTGGGAAGTAGTTGACGGTCTTCCACGGAGTGAAGAGCAGAGTCGTGGCAAGCTTGGAAGCAGAGTTGAGTGCTTTGTCTGAAGAGAAGAAGGTGTCTGGTGTATATCTTGATTCTCATTCATAGCAAATCCTCTCGAGCGCTCTAATGACGATGAGTGTAGCCCATCGAAGACCTTCTCGAAGTATAGCTTCAACAGTAACACTTCCTCGTTCTTCTCAAGCATGTGGAAAATCACTTCATGGGCTGTAGCGATGCTATTGAGAATATTCCTCCCTCGAATGAAAGCCGACTAATTGAGACTGATGATGTCCCATTAGAATCAGACCAAGCCGGTTAGATAGAATCTTAGCGACAATCTTGCAAAAATAGTTCGAGGGGCTGATCAACCGGTAATCATCGATCGATGATATCCACTGATCCTTCCTTCTTGGGAATGAGAGAGATCCAAGAGAAGTTGACCGACCGGGTGCTCTTTTAGCAAAGAACGTCGTGCAGCCCGTCTCTAGTGCTCTTGGGGTCTCCGCTCCTAGCTCATTGGTGAACCCCGTGACATTGAAGTCTCCCCCGACAAACGATAACCTGGAGATGGACACCCGCAGGGCCGACAGCTCCGCCCACATGTCGCCTCGGAGAGTAGCATCGATCGTTCGGCCCATAAACAAAAGTGATGCCACGACACCCCCATCACTCCTGTCGATCAAATGGACGGTAAGGGAGAAGATACCCACTTGGCTGGACAAAACCATTAAGATTCCCCCCGGATATGCCAGCCCGCTGGGTCCCACCCCAAGGAGTAAAGGAATCTTCTCGCCGCATTGGATGCTTTGGTTTCCTGGAGGCAGATGATGATACCCACTTTGTTTATAGTAGCAAAAGGCATCGGCCGGCCTCTTCTTGTCCCACCCTCCCATACCCCCTTACACTTCATGAAAGAAGCTTTATGTGGGAAGGAAGAAGATAGCCCATCGATGTTGTTAACTCAAATCACAATCATTTCGTAAGTGACGAAGGCCGAGTCCTGTTTTTGCCGACAGGTGCAATGCATTATTTATATGTTACGCGGCGTAAGACATACCCGGGATTGGATCCTACGACCTCCCGATAGGGAAACTTTGGGTTGATTAACTGCTTACCGTGACTGTTGTCACCCCCTGAAAGACGTTGGGGTTATTTTGACTTTGCCCCCCAAATCTTGCCTTGAATTAGACTTTACCCCTCATTATTTCATTAATTAGACTTTACCCCCCAAAACTAACTGTTCCGTCAGCTCACCATCTAAGAGAACGGGTGAGCTGACGGAAAAGAAATAATGTTTTGGGGGGTTAGCTGACGGAACAGTTAATTTTGGGGGGTAAAGCCTACTTAATGAAAATATGGGGGGTAAAGTCTAATTCAAAGTAAAATTTGGGGGGCAAAGTCAAAATAACCCAAGACGTTGAGGATCCTCTGACATCAAAATTTCCTCACGTTAGCTGGCCCACTTGCATCATCGTTCATCACAGTCACACCCATCTCTCTCGCTCGCTCGATCGTGCACGTGCCGAGGCCTCGCGGACGACTGATGCAGTGGACGCCTACTTCGCTCAGCTTCAGAATTATATAAATCGCCAGCCCCCCCGCCCCATTGAGCGGCGGAAGGGTGAGGGGGGAGTGGGTTGATGGGGGAGGAGAGGAGGTGGGAGGACATGGAGGCCGACTGCCTGGTGAACATCTTCCGGCGGCTCGGCCTCGAGGACCTGACCGTCGGGGTGCCCTTCGTCTGCAACTCGTGGTACAAGGCGACGCTGAGCCCCCTCTGCTGGAGGGCCCTCGACTTCCGGCCGCTCGAATTCATGCCGTGGAGCCGCCTCGCCAAGGGGTTCGACGCGCGGTACGCCATGCCGCGCTTCTCCTTCGCCGGGTTCATGAGGTTCGTCGTCAGCCGGAGCCGGGGGGCCGCCGATGACCTCAGGTTCCCGGCCGCGTTCGGCTCGTCGATCGAGGACTTGGATTACGCGTCGAATGAGTAAGAGCCCAAACACTCCTATCCTTCATCCTTCTTGGTTGTGGAGGAGCTCCTTTCCGATGTGCTCGATCACCCCAGCCCACGGTCGCGGTTGGACGCCGTTTACCTTTTTTGGGTCGAACTCCGTGAGAACTTTAAGAGAATTTTTTTTGGGAAATTTTATTCATACCCCAAAAATCTGTAATTAGCCCCCCATTTCCAATAAACTTGAACACCCCAAATTTTTTTTTCATATTCCATTCTAGGGATCGCAACAGTGCGGTTTAAAACCGAGAATCGCAAAAAACCGCACCGCATCGTGCGGTTTTGGTCTGCCAAAATCTAAAACCGTCGCGGTGCGGGATTTTGCAGTGCGGTTTCGGTTTTGTCCAAAACCGTAAAAAACCGCACCGTTTAGACCATTACAGTGTTAAACCGTGGTGCACCGCACCGCATGGTGCGGTTTCGGTTTTACATATGGTACACCGTCGCGGTGCGGTGTAGTTTCGGTGTTGCGATTTGGTGTTGTGCAATTTCGGTTTTACCCGAAACCGCACCGTTGCCATCCCTACCCCATTCCTATCCCAAAAATATCCTTCCCCCCTTACACCCCACGTCAATACATCCCAATTAAATGGCCTGCCCCAACTTGATTATACCCCAATCAAACACATACCCCCTTAAATATACCCTAATTTTGAATACACCCCACTTTTAAATAAACCCCATGTAGTTGGCTGGTACTTGAAGGCAGACGTAGGGCTGCAACTTGGGCAGGCCAACCGGAACCCGACCCGAGCCCAATCCGAACCCAACCCGAATTTGGGCGGGATAACCTGAATCCAACCCGAGCCCAACTTGAATTATTTCTCCTCTACCATATTGAAGTCGGTCAACCCACCCCGCACAACCCGATCAACCCGGCCAACCCGACGGATCAGGCTTGGGCTAAGGAAGTTCAAATAGACCTTGAGTTGGGTTGGGGGTACAAAAGACGCTGAGTTAGGGTTTTGAGATTTGGGATACAAAAGAAAATGGCATTGGTGGTATTAAAGGGTCGCTGAGTAAGTTATTGAGAAACGATAGGGAGACGGGGGCTAATTACAGATTTTGGGGTATCATAAAATTTCCCCTTTTTTTGGATTATTTTGACTTTGCCCCCCAAATTTTGTCTTGAATTAGACTTTAACCCCCAAAACTAACTGTTCCGTCATCTAAGAGAAACGGTGAGTTGATGGAAAAGAAATAAAGTATTGGGGGTGAGATGACGGAACAGTTAGTTTTGGGGGGTAAAGTCTAATTAATGAAAAATGGGGGGTAAAGTCTAATTCAAGGCAAATTTGGGGGTTAAAGTCAAAATAACCCTTTTTAGTATTTATTTTAGGTAGACTGGACGGTGGCCATTACAACATGATCTTTAGGTCCTCACGAACAAAGGCAGACAGAACATTGGGGAATGAAGCAGTCCAGGAACCCACGACACCATGCATATGATCGACTCTCCCTCGACAACCAGTTTGATGCACTATTTGCCGTGCGGGAGTTAACCCACTGCGCTGTCACCCCTTTTAGGCACATGCACTCGAGGACAAGATGAGAAATATCTTAAGTAATCCCCCTCCCCAAGACTAACGCATCCCGAGCCCTCGCAGCATCCGTTAGGATCACCACATCTCTGCTTTGGCGCCTTACAAGTGACACAAAAGCCTCTGGATGACGAAAGTCGCTCTGCACCTAGCTGCTGCAGCCGCCCACACCTGCCCGTCTGTGGATGCCAGTACCCAAGCGCCACTAGAAATTTCCTCGGGTACGTGAAAGGAACTATTTATGAGAACTTTAAGTACCTCATTAGAGGTTGGGGACTTTAGGAGCTACGCTTTAAATACCTTGTTAATTAGTGGCATGGGGCTTTAAGTGGTGTACTTTAAATCCCCCGTTAGCCGAACTTGAAGACTTTGAATGAAATTTTGAAAAATATTTGTAAGTAAGGAACTTTAATGTTCCTTTGTATACAAACTAACACATTTCAATGTTCCACCCAAAATGCGAAATTTCAAAGAGCATCAAACCGGCGGTCACCGCCAATAACCATCTCTAGCGAGCTATGGTGATCACCTCCGGTGAGCGCCGACGACCACCTCTAGCAGCCGGCGGTCACCTCCGGCCACTAACTTCCACCTCTGGAGAACTCTAGATACCAACTCCGGTGATGGCTGGCGGTAGCGGCCAACAATCACTCTCGGTGAACTCCAACGGATAACAACCGTTCATGGGCTTGGAATTTTGTAGTGGATTAGGTTATGAGAATTTAAAGTCTTTAAAGAGTTTGAATTCATGAACATAAAATACATCGGAACTCTAACCCAGACAACATGATGGATGCCCGTCACTTTCAATTTAATGATGGGTTAGTCCATCTAATAGTATCTAAGCTAAAATGAGAGCCTCTTTCTTATATGGGGACATGTGAACCATTTTTGAGGAGCTAGAATCCTTCTTCCATATATGAACACGACTCTCTAATAAATCTTATTAAAAACATATTATAAAGATGATAAACATCTCTTCAATGACATTTAATGATTATTTGATACTAATTAGAAAAATAATTAATAGGGATCATTTTTGAAGAGCTAGAATCATTCTCCCATGTGTAAACACGCTCTGATAAATCCTATTAAAAATATATCATAAAGATGGTAAACATCCCTTTAATTATAATTAATGATCATTAGATACTAATTAAAATAAAATCATTAGTACTATTTCTCTCTCTAAGAAGTGAATCACATCCAATATCCAATGAGTGAATCACAATCACTTCAGGTTGTACACTTTTTTTTTGTATGGTTGTGATGTCCTCTTGGCTAAGAGGCATGCATCAAGCTCATCCGGATATTGCCAGGGTGTCTTACTTGCTAACCTATGGATTTGAATGCAACACGTTAGTCGTGATTGTAAACTTTTTCGATGATGCTTTGCAAAAAGTTCTCTAGAGGGGAACTTCCAATTTCCCACACATACGAACCACCTGCTTGTAATTTATAAATCCACATGATTAGTTGAAATTCTAGAGTTCATGAGTACCGCTGCCCGCCTGCTCCGATGACCATTGTTCCGATTGCCACCATCCGATAGGGCTGCAACTTGGGTGGGTTGAACCCGACCCAACCCAAGTCCAACGTGACTCTGGGTCGGGTTTGGACTCATTTTATTAAAGGACGGGATGGGTTGGGGTTGGAAAAAGTTAACCCAAACAAAATTTGGATTGAGCTTGAGCCAAGGATGGGGGTAACTTAATCCAAACCCGAGTTGCGTGTAACATGTCACCTTATGAGACCGGTTTTGATCCAACCTCCTTAAAGAGGTTGGAGCATCTCTCTCTCATTGGTCCTTCAAGGGTATGTATTTCATTTGCACTATTCATCATGGTTAAATAATCAAAAGCCCTTGAAATGGACCAATGAGAGAGAGAGAGAGAGAGAGAGAGAGAGAGAGAGAGTGAGTGATGCTCCATTCTCTTTCTGGGGGTTGCAACAAAATCATTCTCTCAGCTTATAGGCCATATGAATCTTCCTTCTAAAAATACATGGAGCATATTCCAAACACAAAGAGCCACAAACCATCAAATAGTGGAGGTAAGAGACCTCATTGATAAGGACTAAGATCCAAACCCACTTAACTTGACCTGACCCACTAACTTGCGCTAACCTGAGTTTAACCTGAACTTGAAAAATTTTAATTGGATTGGGCTTGGGTTTGGTAGCACGGGCTGAAGGTTGGGTTGGATTAGGTCATGGCCAAGGGTTCAATGACTCGGGTTGGGCTTCAATTGACCTCCAACCTGACCCAACCCGCCTGAGTTGCAACCCTACCACCCGACACCTAAATTTTTTCTTCTTTTTTTATCTTCGGTAATTTAAACAAAAAAATATGGGAATTGTGTTTGGATAAAAAAAAGGCTGCTGCTAACCATCAAGGACACTTTTTTTTTTTTTTCCTTTTGAGAACCCTCGTGGTGAGGGGGTTTGTCATGGACCCCAATGGGTTTATTAACTAGGCTCCCAAGGAAAAGATTAGAGACGATTACACACTACACGGAGGCTACCCGAGAGGTCGGTGGGCATACCCACGCTCCACTCGACCGCATAACATTGAAGACACCCAACTACCTCATCCACCGAACGACATTTATTGGAGAAGACTCTAGCGTTGTGTTCTCTCCACACGTGCCAACTCACTGCAAGCACCAGAACATCCCACACATCTCGCTGTCTCCGACGAACATAGCTTCGGTGCCAAGAGGTTCACAAAACCTGTAGAGATAGGGGTGGTCGTCCTTGCACTCCTGTCGCTGCATAGACACGCCTCCACACCTTCCTCGCTAGCTGGCAACGAAACAACAAATGTGCAACGGTCTCTCGAGTCCAAGTCACAATAAGGACAAGACATATCTACAATGTTGGGGTGCCTGCGTCGTTGAAGATTAACCCTCGTCAGGATGAGCTCCTTAAGTGCTATCCATCCTTGTTTCACAATTATATAGTATTTATCCCTTGGTGACATGAAGATCTTGGGAAGTTAAAACATTTGTGAACCTAAGCACATGGGACCTTTGAGTCCATGAACCTAAAGCCCATGGCTTTCGATAGTTCAGAAGAGATCATAAACATCTATGGACTCATAGTTCCCCATCTGATGTGCCCAATTTGTTTTGTGGAAATGTTTACAGGTGCCCGAGAGTGAAGGTCCTCGTCCTGCCTCACCTGATGTTGAAAGAGGAGGCATACATCCCTGAGCTCGTCGGAAAATTTAAGCATCTGGAACACCTTGAGATGGAATCGAAGCCTTCTCCCTTCCGCGAAATGGTGAGCCAGATCAGCCTTAACTGTAACAGGTTCTGCGAGCTGAGGATATCAGGGGGCATCAAGGAGGACGACGTGGCGGCCATCGTGAAGTTCCTCCCGAAGCTCAAGTGTCTAGATTTGAGCAAGTCTTACTTGCTCAAGGAGCAGCTCTTCACAATAATCAATGGGTGTCGGCATCTGGAGAGATTGGTTGTGAGAAATTGCGTTGGTTTCGTGGCAGATGACGAGGTTCTGAGACAGGCTTCTGCTATCAAGATCTTCGAGCACGAAGGTTGCAGATTGATGGATGAGTCTGGTTACGACACCGAGGAAGAGGGTGAATACGTCTACGCACAAGTTATATGAAAGATCGCATTGCATTCGATTCCCATCCTTGTTTTGCTACGACTCAATGCGATCAAACAAAGTCTTGATAAATTTCATTGAACTAAGGGTGTGTTTGGCATTGGTTTTGGAGGCCTAGTTTTGCGTCAAAATTAGTTCCACTTGCCAAACTGGTTTTGGTATAAGATTTTAGTGCGTTTGGGATTCGATTAGAAAATTGGTTTTCCAAAACCAAAAAACCAGAAAATCATCAAAACCCAAAAGCAGAAATTTTCTGCTTTTGGGTTCTTCTTTTTGGTTCTTGAGGCAAGAAGACAAAACAATAATTAAAAAAAATTATTGTGAATAACATATATGTTGTAGAGAGAAACTATTGTAAAGAGAAAAAATTAAAACCGGAAGAATATATACATATCATATTGTAGAGAGAGAAAATTATTATAGAGACAATACTTTAGAGAAAATATATGATAGATATAAAAATATTATAGAGAGAAAAAATTCTAAAGAGAAGAATATAGATAGAGTATTAAATAAATAAATATGTAGTGAGAGAAAATATTGAAGATAAAAAATATTATAGAGAGAGAAAATATTGTAGAGAGAAAATATTAAAGAAAAAGAAAATATTGTACAGAGAGAAAATGTTATAGAAAGAGAATATTTTAGAGAGAAAATATTATAGAAACTTAATATTTTAGAGAAAGAATATGTTATAGAGAGTAGTTTAGATAGAAAATATTTTAGAGAGAGAAAAAAACATAGAGGAGAAAAATAATAATAATAGTGAGAGAAGATATCATAGAGAGAGAAAATATAATAGAAATATAATATTTTAGAGAGAATATATTATAAAAAGATAATATTTTAGAGAGAGAAATGTTATAGAGCAGAAACTTTGTAGAAAAAGGATATTTTAGAGAGAGATATTGTAGAAAGAGAATATTTAGAACGAAAAAATATTGTAGAGAGAGAATATTATATAAAGAGAATATTTTATAGAGATAAAATATTATAGAAAGAGAATATTTTAGAGAGAGAATATATTATAGAGAGAAATTTTGAAAAGAAATATTATAGAGAGAGAAAATAACGTAAAGGGGAGAAAAATATTAATTATAGAGAGAGAAGATATCATAGAGAGAGAAAATATTCAAGAGATAAAATATTATAGAGAGAATATTTTAGAGAGAGAAAATAGTATACAAAGAGAATATTTTAGAGAGAGAAATGTTGTATAGAGAAAACATTGTAGAATATGATATTTTAGAGAAAAAATTTTATAGAAAGAGAATATTTTAGAGAGAGAAAATATTATAGAAAGATAATATTTTAGAGAAAGAATATGTTATAGAGAGTAGTTTAGATAAAAAATATTATAGAGAGAGAAAAAAACAAAGAGATAAGATAATTATTAAGAATAGAAAGAGAAGATATCATAGAGAGAGAAAATATAATTGAAATAGAATATTTTAGAGAGATAAAATATTATAAAAAGAGAATATTTTAGAGAGAGAAATGTTATAGAGCAGAAACTTTGTAGAAATAGGATATTTTAGAGAGATAAAATATTATAGAAAGAGAATATTTTAGAAAGAAAAAATATTATAGAGAGAGAAAATATTATAGGAAGAGAATATTTTATAGAGATAAAATATTATAGAAAGAGAATATTTTAGAGAGAGAATATATTATAAAGAGTAAAATTTAGAAAAGAAATATTATAGAGAGAGAAAATAACATAGATGGGAGAAAAATATTAATTATAGAGAGAGAAGATATCATAGAGTAAGAAAATGTTCAAGAGAGAAAATATTATAGAAAGAATATTTTAGAGAGAGAAAATAGTATACAAAGAGAATATTTTAGAGAGAGAAATATTGTAGAGAGAAAATATTGTAAAATATGATATTTTAGGGAGAAACTTTTATAGAAAGGGAATATTTTAGAGAGAGAAAATATTATAGAGAGAATATTTTAGAAAGAGGAAATATTGTAGTGAGAGAAAATGAGATAAAGAGGAAAAAATATTATACAGAGGAAATATCATAGACAAAAAAATGGGATAGAAAAAAAATATTGTTGAAAGAGATCGAAGATATTGCAGATAGAAAAAATGTTATAGAAAGATAATATTTTATAAAGAGAAAATATTGTAAAGAGAAAATATTGTAGAAGGAGAATATTATAGAGAGAGAAAAAATATTATACAAAAAAAATACTTTAGAAAGAGAAAATATTGTAAAGACAAAATATTTTAATGAGCAAATATTTAAAGAGAAACTGAATGAGAGAAAATATTATAGAGAGAAAATATCATAGCAAGAGAAAATGGGGTAGAAAGAGAAGAAATAATATTATAGAGAGAAAATATTAGAGAAAGTGTTATAGAGAGAATATTTTTAGAGAGAGAAAATCTAGAAAGAGAAAATCTTGTAGCAAGAGAATATTTTAAAGAGAGAAAATATTATAGAATGAGTATATTGTAGAGAGAAAATATTATAGAAGGAGAGTATTTTAGATAAAAAATGACGTAGTGAGAAGAGAAAATATTATAGAGAGAAAATATCATAGAGGTAATGTTGGAGAGAAAATATTATACAAAGAGAAAATATTGGAGAGAACCTTTTAGAAAAATAACTGCAAAACTAGTTTTAGGCTCAAAACTGGTTTTATTGCCAAATGCTCAAATGTTGATAATTCTAAAACTGGTTTTCGATAAGCTAAAACTGGTTTTGCACAAAACTAGTTCTTGGTATTCCAAAATCAAAACCTAAAATTTCAAAACCAATGCCAAACGCACCCTAAGACTTTGATCGTCCGCATAATTGAGTTTTGGTCTTGGATATTTTGGATGACCAATTGGCATACGAGTGCTATGCAATCGATCTATTCGACAACGGAATGTTATGGACCGATCTTTATTGCAATACAAAATAAGTTGCACGCTGTACTTCGTCGGTTGTTTGGTTCGCTGTTGTTTCTGAAAACTGATATATGCAGTTCCAACTAGGTTGTAAGATGGGAAGCACACCAAAAAATAACTGAAAAAAAAAGAAGAAACAATTTAAGTTGTTCACTTAAAACCGAGCTGCATCCACAGGGAGCGAGAGATCTTTCATCATTACTTAACAAATAGTATAAGGAAATAATAAGGGTTCAACCACAACCAGTGAACAAGAAAGATGTCACCTTCCAGCTAGCAAGCCGTTGACAAGCTTTTCACAAAGCTACGGCATATGAGACAACCTCTAGATAGACTACCAACAAGGAGCCAGCAACAGAAAAACCAAAAAATTACCACATGAGATCCGACAAGATTATGTGAGAATTGCCCAAATTTCTCTATCTAATTCTCTCTAGCTCCAATCTCTCTCTCCCTCTCTCCTTCTTTCTACATTATGTGTTTTACCTCCGACTTCCACCTCATGATTGCCCACAAGTACTTAGTGGCAGCCCAAGAGACTATTTTCCACCTGAGGGAGAGGGGGAAGAAGAAATTCTTCTGAAGATTGACTTTGAAAGGGCCTTCGATCAGATCCATTGGAACTTTCTATTGGAGCTGATGCGAGCTAAAGGCTTCTCGCCCAAATGGCTAGACTGGATTGAGAAGATCCTATCCTCGTCCAAGATTGCCTGCCTTACCAATGGCTCTCAGGGAAAGGAATTCAAGGTCTACCGAGGTCTCAAGCAGGGTTGTCCCCTTTCTCCCTACCTCTTCATTCTGGTGATAGATGCTTTTGACTCCATGATTCAGAGAGCGAATTCGGTGGGGATAGTGAAAGGTATCGGTGGGTCGGGGTGGAGTACCTCTAATCTGCACTACGCGTATGATTCCATTCTTTTCTCAGAATCTTGCCCCCTTCAGTTGGTTTCCTTGAAGATTCTGCTCTACGGATTGGAGCTTACCTCGGGATTCAAGATCAACTTTCAGAAAAGTAATTTATACCATATAGGTGGAGAAGGACTGGAAGAGAGCTTTGCTAAGATGCTCAATTGCAAAGAAGTAGTGATGCCGATGAAATATTTGGGTATTCCGATCAGCGATAAAGCCTTGAGGCGGGATGACTGGGAGAAACTCGTCCAGAAGATTGAGAAGAGATTGGAAGGTTGGTTAGGTAAGTTCCTCTCTCTGGGCGGTCGACAAATCCTTGTGAATGCGGTTTTATCCGCAATTCCGGTTTTCTATCTGGCCTACTTTTATTTTCCTTCTTGGGTTATAGAGAGAATTGACCAGATACGTAGATCCTTCCTATGGAGAGGGGTAGGAGGATCTGGAGGAGCTTACAATCTGATAAGATGGGACCAAGTCTGTCTGCCCAAGGACAATGACGGTCTAGGGGTTCTTGATCTGAGACGTTTTAATATTTCCTTACTTGGTAAATGGTGGTGGAGACTACAGAATGAGGTTGGAGGCTTGTGAAGACATATAATTTTGGCTAAATATTTCAGGAGATTCTCCCCGATCAGCTCTCGCGGTAAGGTTTCAGGTCAGATCTTGCATTTCTGGAGAGGAGTAGTTAAGGTTCGTGACCTTTACAACCAGGGGTGCTCAATCTCTCTGGGTGACGGCAAGAGAGTGAAGTTCTGGGAGGATACTTGGATCGGCGGCGTCTAGCTGAAGGTTCTTTTTTCAGACCTCTTCTCGATCTCCTTGCGACGAGAGGCTTCGGTTCATTCGATGATTAGGATCTCTAATACTGGCTGCAGATGGATTATCCGGTTCTCCTCACACCTTTCCCCGGCGTTGCGGGTTCAGCTGGATGATCTTTTGATTATCCTCTTAGCAGTCATCGTCAGGCAACAAGCGGATCGCACTAGGTGGAAGTGGCACCCGTCTGGGGGTCTTTTCGGTAAAATCCTTTTACAAGAAATTAATGCCTCCGGTGGAGAGATTTTTGCCTTCTAAATCTATCTGAAGATCCAAAGCCCCGTCGAAGGTCAAGATTTTTGCTCTCTTAGCTTCGAGGAACAAGATTTTGACGAAGGTAAACCTTATGAAGAGGCATAATCCTCAAATTTTTGACTCTTCCTACACCTTCTGTAATAGGGTTGAGGAATCCTTTTCACATCTTCTGCTAGAATGTCCTATGGCTAAGAGGATCTGGGTGCATTTCGAGGAGATCGGGGGTGTTAGCTCTCACCCTAGAAATCTACGGGCTCTTTGGCACTCCTGGAGGCGCAGAGAGATTAAAAAGGAACTGCGGAGCCCTTGAGATATTTTGGCTATGAGCATTCTTTTGACCCTTTGGCTTGAACGGAATAGGAGGATTTTTCACCAGAAGGAGCTTAGGAGAGCCGTCGTTGCTACCTTTAAGATTTGGATTGTTCCTTGGGTGGAGAAGTTCTCAGTAAAGGGTAGAGATTTTTGTAAGCGTATTTTCTCTTGATTTAGTTTTATTTAACTGGTTGGGGGCTCCCTAACCCTCCCTCCTCTGTGGAGGGGTTCTCAAAAAAAATAAAACTTAGTGGCATCCGCTTAAATCACTATGGCAATAATTGAAGGATGTATCCTTTCATTGGATCTCTCGTTGTGATAATTTTGTTGCTGATCTTCTGCCCAAGCATTCTTATTGTTTAGGTATGGCAAATTTTTAGGAATCCTGTCTCCCAAAAGAAGTAAGGACACTCTTTATAGCTGATCTACAAGTCATGTCCGCATGATGTTTATTTATTGTACAAAAAAAAAAAAGAGAGCGCTAAGGTAACGTTGACCCTGGGTGAACAAAATCGCACTCTTCCAATAATAGCCCATGCTATTACTCTTTAACGATCCACATGGCACATTTTGATTGGGCCGTAAGCTAAGTGCAGCATACCCCTCGGGTGGCAAGAATGCGCTCTACCACGTGAAGACGTAGAGTATCTGCTAACCCCCTTGGTCAAGGATTATTCCTCTAGAACTCCAACCTTCACTTCGAGCTCATGCTTAGGGATTCCTGGAAAATTTAGAGTGTTCAAAAACTCAATGGGATATAATATATCTTGCTCTTGAATTCCGAATGTCGAGGGACAGATTCTATCAGCACTTAAATACTTGTGTACTTCACCAGGGATAGAAGAAAGAATATAGGAGTTAATGGTGTCCACACTATCATTAGTAGGAGCTAGTATGGCTCTATGTTGAAGATATTCAGCTTCTTTGTAATTTGCCAGAAAATTTGGATAAGTGACGTCAATAATTTGATTGATTGGATTATCTCCTGATGGAATAAGTAAGTCATATGGAATCTTTATCCATGATGGTTCATCTTCATTAGTGAATGAAATAACAGGTAATTTTCCATCTCCTAGGTCCAATATCCGTTTACTGAAATTTGACATCGATTCCATAGATGATGAGTCAGTTGATGTGGGTCGTAACCTCATATTGATAGTCAGGAAGTTAACACGACAATCATTCCACAATTTTGATCTATTAATTGCGGCATCAACAATGTCTTCTCTTTTCCCTTTAGGAACAAGTGGTAAAATTTGTCTGAAGTCACCACCCAAGACAAATACCTTACCGTCAAAAACCTTTTCATTTGCATTTTCTATATCAAATCGCAATATATCTTTGAATGTTCGGTCAACCGCTTCGAAAGCATACCTATGGTCCATAGGGGCTTCATCCCAAATAATTAAACTGGCTTTATAAATTAACACTGCTAGTTGAGATCCTTGAGAAATATGGCAAGATGAGTTATCATTAAGATTAATGGGTATTTTGAATCTAAAAATGTGTTGTCCTTCCTCCAGGAATCAATAACACTGCTATTCCAGAAGATGCCACTGCTAGAACAATTATTTCTTGTGAACGTACCCTTGTTATTATTGTTTTCCATAAATATGTTTTGCATGTGCCTCCATTGCCGTAGATAAAGAAAAGACCGCCTTCATTATTGTCACAGACATTTACAACAGCATTGAAGACAGATTGTTGTTCAATATTCAAGTCGTTATATAAATGTAGATGATCATTTGCTAATTGATGTATATCATAATCAAGTTCTTTTAACATCAATCTATTATTAGAATCTTCCACTGAAAACATATCTGGAAAATGTATAGTTGGAAAATCCTTTATGGACTTTTGACTCTTATTTAGTAGCTTCTCAATTTCATACAAAGTGTAGTTTTTCAACTGTGAATCAGTTAAACGAATGTCTTCGTAGCTGATATTCGTCTTTGTCTATATAATATATCATCAGAAAGTAACGGTCAATTCTTATCCCATAATTGAAATGGGTCTGAAACTTCACAAAACAATAGTATTGTAACAAATATTTCTCTCAATTGATGTCCCGTAGACCAAAATGAAGCTTGTAAAATTGCTTCATGCCACTCATTATCACTGTCCAAAAGCCCAAGTGCATAGCATGCTGATTTAAAAGTTGGATGAATTATTCCATTAATGTTTCTGATCTCTTCAAAACATCTT
This sequence comes from Chamaelirium japonicum, assembly GCA_947650365.1. Lineage (NCBI taxonomy): Eukaryota > Viridiplantae > Streptophyta > Magnoliopsida > Liliales > Melanthiaceae > Chamaelirium > Chamaelirium japonicum. The sequence goes on from OX393552.1 coordinate 29,454,633, forward strand.
GGACCTTTAATAATATTTAATAGCATTCTAAGATAAAATCTCTCACCTGAAGTAGGATGTGCATAGAAGACACGATCTATACATCTTTCAGATTTTATTCTAGTCCAAATTTTATCCATTTTTTGCCATACCCATTTAGTTGGGAAATCAATATATGTTAATTCTCTAGCATCTTCAAATAGAGCATTTGTTTGCATCCATTCAGTAAACATCGTTTTCTCAATATCAAATCTGTTTATTATATTGTCCAATCCTTCACAATCTTGAAAGATGATATTTTACTCATCTGAAAGATGAAAATTTAATCGCTCAACTCCTGGGTCACGAAATTGGATGTCAAACTCAAATATCCTCCAAGATGCTTCAGAAGCAGATATATACCTACAATCCAAGTAAGTTTTGATTTCATCGACTTGACGTACCACTTCACGACTATTAATCCTATCATTTGATATGCTCTCCTCAATTACCATAGTAGCTCTATCTGGTCCCTTGTTAATATACTTGAACAAATATTTAATGGACCTTGATTGATTGCACCATTCAACATTAATATGATCCTGGTACTTAACCACCAAGTCAATATTATAAGGAATAACAAATCTGGTATCAATACTGATTCCATTTTTGATAGCTTGATTATCATTGTTTCTTCTTCTGTAAACGGGAAAACCACCTTCAGTTATAGTAGTTATGGGGGGAAATTTCCGAGCCGCCTTGATCGAGAACCCCGCCCCACAGCCTTGATTGAATATTGATGGTTTGTAAAGTTAGAGAGTTGGGAGAGTAGATAGAGAGAGTAGAGAGTGATGACACAAGGATTGGTGACGGAGTTCAGTCTTACGACCTACGTTTTCGGGCGAGAGGTGCCACCTGATCTTCACTATAATTTGAGTAAATGAGGGTTGAGCGTTCTCTCGACAGGCCGAGAGAAGCTTCTTACAATGTGTTTGCACGGAGCAATTAGAAGAGTTCAAGAGGAAGAATGGAGGGCTCTGGCTCTGGATCTGGAATCCCTCTTCCTCTGATCGAATGACCAACCCCCTTCCTGGATGCCTTGGGGGTCCTTTAATAGCGTAGGCATGTGCCCGATATGGTAGTGATGACGTGACGCTAATGACGTGGTACTGGTTCTGGGCCTCCTTGCTGGGCCCTTATTGGGCCGTTGTTCGGGCCCAATAAGGGGGAGGGCTTGATCTGCGAGTCCCGTAGAGCGGCCCATGAACCCGGGCGGGCTTACCCACTTGGGCCGTTGCGCGGGCCCATGCCGCTCTGATCCGGTCCGGTACAATTTTTGCACCCACAGTTACCCCCTCCTAGTCGGGTTAGGACCCCCTCGGTCGGTTGGGATTCCAAGGTGCAAACGCCTCAGGATTCAGGCATGGTTGACAAGGGCCGTCGATGTCGCGGTTCGTATTAGCAGAGTCTCCTTCTGCCTATGCCGAGACCCTTTTAGCGCGAGCCAAAAAGTCTCAATTTTGCAAGTGGGCGTATCAGAAGAAGCAGTGTGTTTTTCGACCGAGAGGATACCGAGACCCTTTTGCCTTTTCCCGACCGAGAGGATGCCGAGACTCCTTTGCCTTCTGTCGACGCCGAGACCCTTTTGGTGCGAGCCAAAAAGCCTCGATTTTGCGAGGAGGCGTTCTCGAAAAATTAGTGTATTTTCCGACCGAGAGTATATCGAAAGGATACCAAGAGGGTACCGAGACCCTTTTGCCTTTTCCCGACCGAGAGGATGCCGAGACTCCTTTGCCTTCTGCCGACGCCGAGACCCTTTTGGTGCGAGCCAAAAAGTCTCAGTTTTGCGAGGAGGCATCCTCGAAAAATTAGTGTATTTTCCGACCGAGAGTATACCGAGAGGGTACCGAGACCCTTTTGCCTTTTCCCGACCGAGAGGATGCCGAGACTCCTTTGCCTTCTGCCGATGCCGAGACCCTTTTGGTGCGAGCCAAAAAGTCTCGGTTTTGCGAGGAGACGTTCTCGAAAAATTAGTGTATTTTCCGACCGAGAGTATACCGAGAGGATACCGAGAGGGTACCGAGACCCTTTTGCCTTTTCCCGACCGAGAGGATGCCGAGACTCCTTTGCCTTCTGCCGACGCCGAGACCCTTTTGGTGCGAGCCAAAAAGTCTCGGTTTTGCGAGGAGGCGTTCTCGAAAAATTAGTGTATTTTCCGACCGAGAGTATACCGAGAGGGTACCGAGACCCTTTTTCCTTTTCCTGACCGAGAGTATACCGAGAGGGTACCGAGACCCTTTTCTTGCTGTCCTGGTTTTGCACAGGAAATCCACGGTGTTTTTATTGTTGCAAGAGATATAGAAATCCAAATGACTTTAAACTAGATTCAAAAGTTGCATATCGGAGTTCTTTATATACAGTCCAAATTTTAGCCCAATCGGAGCTCGTGACCAAAAGTTATGGCCGTTGTACCGAAGCCTCTCTGAGCAGATCCGCTGTCCAGATTTTGCACTGAAGATCAACGATGTTTCTATTGTTTCAGGATCTATAGAAGTTCAAATAACCTCAAACTAGATGCAAAAGTTGCAGCTCGTAGTTTTCTATTTACAATCCAAATTTCAGCCCAATCGGAGTTCGTGGTCAAAAGTTATGGCCGTTGTACCGAAGCGTCTCCGAGCAGATCCGCTGTCCAGATTTTGCACTGAAGATCAACGATGTTTCTATTGTTGCAAGAGCTATAGAAGTTCAAATGTCCTCAAACTAGATGCAAAAGTTGCGGCTCGTAGTTCTCTATTTACAGTCCAAATTTCAACACAATCGGAGTTTGTGACCCAAAGTTATGGCCGTTGTACCGGAGCCTCTCCGAGCAGATCCATGCTAGGCTGTTGTAGACACTGAGACCCCCTTCCCTCTCGGTTTTTGACGAAACCGAGGGATAGGCTGTTGTTGATGCCGAACACCCACCCTCTTGGTTTTCTGATGAAACCGAGAGGTGGACTATTGTTGATGCCGAACACCCCGACCCTCTTGGTTTTTTTGATGAAACCGAGAGGTGGACTGTTGTTGGTGCCGACACCCCTCCCCTCTCGGTTTTTTGCAAAACCGAGAGGTAGGCTGCTGATGGTGTGTCATCACCCCCTCCCCACTCAATTTTTTTATATGAAACTGAGGGGGGGCTGCTCGTTGATGCCGACACACACCCCCTCAGTTTTCTGACGAAACCGAGGGGTGTGCTGCTGATGGTGTGTCGTTACCCCCTTCCCACTCGGTTTTTGTGCGAAACCGAGGGGGGGGGCTGCTTGTTGATGCCAACACACACCCCCTCTCGGTTTTCTGACGAAACCGAGGGGTGTGCTGATGGTGTGCCGTCACCCCCTCCCCACTCGGTTTTTGTGCGAAACCGAGGGGGGGTTGCTTGTTGATGCCGACACACACCCCCTCTCGGTTTTCTGACAAAACCAAGGGGTGTGCTGATGGTGTGCCGTCACCCCCTCCCCACACGGTTTTTGTGCGAAACCGAGGGGGGGTTGCTTGTTGATGCCGACACACACCCCCTCTCGGTTTTCTGACGAAACCGAGGGGTGTGCTGCTGATGGTGTGCCGTCACCCCTTCCCCACTCGGTTTTTGTGCGAAATCGAGGGGGGGCTGCTTGTTGATGCCGACACCCCATTATTGGGGCTGCTAGAAGAGGCCAAAAAGTGTCGGTATTGAAAGTAATGTGTTTTTCGAATTTCAGTCCTATTTGAAACCGACACTTTTTCGATAAAACGCTGGTGCGCGGGGATGTCGGCGAGGGACAATGCTATATTCGAGGGGGTTTCTTAGAGATAATCTAGGAAAACGCCGCATGATGGCCAGCCGGTCTTCACCCAATGTATTACCGCACCTGGTTACTGTATTCACCAGGTACTATAGTCACGTGAGGGTGTTGACTTGGCCAGGATCAAGGAAGCACCATTTTATCCCGTGTTACCCATCGTTGACTGCACCAGTGTGGAGACACGCACTGACAGAGTCAGACCAACCACCCCCTGACCGGTTTGGAACCGTTAGTCGTCAAAAAAAGGTGATGGCCAGTGACAATCTGATGCTTGGACCTGAGTGACAAGACTAAGCTTGGACTTTTGATCGAATGCCAATACGTCGGCGACGATGTCTCGGACTTTGTCTTCGAATGCCAAGGGCTGGGCCTTGGGCTTGTAGAGTGCCAAGGCGTTGGTCGCCTCGAACTTTGTCTTCAAGTGCCAAGGGCTGGGCCTTGGGCTTGTAGAGTGCCGAGGCGCTGGTCGCCTCGGACTTTGTCTTCGAGTGCCAAGGGCTGGGCCTTGGGCTTGTAGAGTGCCGAGGCATCGGTCACCTCGGGCTTTGTCTTCGAGTGCCAAAGGCTGGGCCTTGGGCTTGTAGAGTGCCGAGGCATTGGTCGCCTCGGCCTATGGCTTCGAGTACCAAGGCAAGGCCTTGGGCTTATAGATTGCCGAGGCATTGGTCACCTCGGACTTTATGTTCGAGTGCCAAGGGCTGGGCCTTGGGCTTGTAGAGTGCCGAGGCATTGGTCACCTCGGACTTTGTCTTCGAGTGCCAAGGGCTGGGCCTTGGGCTTGTAGAGTGCCGAGGCATTGGTCACCTCGGACTTTGTCTTCGAGTGCCAAGGACTGGGCCTTGGGCTTGTAGAGTGCCGAGGCATTGGTCACCTCGGACTTTGTCTTCGAGTGCCAAGGGCTGGGCCTTGGGCTTGTAGAGTGCCGAGGCATTGGTTACCTCGGACTTTGTCTTCGAGTGCCAAGGGCTGGGCCTTGGGCTTGTAGAGTGCCGAGGCATTGGTCACCTTGGACTTTGTCTTCGAGTGCCAAGGGCTGGGCCTTGGGCTTGTAGAGTGCCGAGGTATTGGTCACCTCGGACTTTGTCTTCGAGTGCCAAGGGCTGGGCCTTGGGCTTGTAGAGTGCCGAGGCATTGGTCACCTCGGACTTTGTCTTCGAGTGCCAAGGGCTGGGCCTTGGGCTTGTAGAGTGCCGAGGCATTGGTCGCCTCGGACTTTGTCTTCGAGTGCCAAGGGCTGGGCCTTGGGCTTGTAGAGTGTCGAGGCATTGGTCGCCTCGACCTATGTCTTCGAGTACCAAGGACAGGGCCTTGGGCTTATAGATTACCGAGGCATTGGTTACCTCGGACTTTATCTTCGAGTGCCAAGGGATGGGCCTTGTGCTTGTTGAGTGCCAAGGCGTTGGTCGCCTCGGACTTTGTCATCGAGTTCCAAGGACTGGGCCTTGTGCTTGTAGAGTGCCGAGGCATTGGTCACCTCGGACTTTGTCTTCGCGTGCCAAGGGCTGGGCCTTGTGCTTGTCGAGTGTCAAGGCATTGGTCGCCTCGGACTTTGTCTACGAGTGCCAAGGATGTCTCCTTGAACTTGGTGCATGTCAAAGCGGTGACGTCTGCCTTGGACTTATTCTCATCGCCTCAGATAAGTATAGTTGATAGTTTAGCTTGACCTGGATTATCAGGAGCATTTTTATCTGACTTTCGCCTTGAAAGGACGTAGCCGAATTGCCTTCGAGCTTCCAACTTGAATGGGTGGAATCGAAGGTCTTTGGTTGACCTGGGTTACCAGGAGCTTTTTATCGGACTTTAGCCTCGAGAGGGCGTAGCCGAATTGCCTTCGAGCTTCCGACTTAAACGGGCGGAATCGAAGGTCTTTGGTTGACCTGGGTTGCCAGGAGCCTTTTATCGGACTTTAGCCTCGAGAGGGCGTAGTTGAATTGCCTTCGAGCTTCCGACTTGAATGGGCAGAATCGAAGGTCTTTGATTGACCTGGGTTGCCAGGAGCCTTTTTATCGGACTTTTGCCTTGAAAGGGCGTAGCCGAATTGTCTTCGAGCTTCCGACTTGAATGGGCGGAATCGAAGGTCATTGGTTGACCTGGGTTACCAGGAGCCTTTTTATCGGACTTTAGCCTCGAGAGGGCGTAACCGAATTGCCTTCGAGCTTCCGACTTGAATGGGCGGAATCGAAGGTCTTTGGTTGACCTGGGTTGCCAGGAGCCTTTTTATCGGACTTTAGCCTCGAGAGGGCGTAGCCGACTTACCTTCGAGCTTCCGACTTGAATGGGCGGAATCGAACTTCGAGAGATTTGATTTTGAGAAAAAAGAGATACTTTATTGATACAACAAAGTAGCGGTTACACTTTTTCAGAAGTTGCCCAGCGGACGTTACGATTATGCATCCATGTATTACATTGACTTTTTTTCTCCACTGTTGCTGCCTCTCCTACTCTCGACCTGGTTCCTTATTAGCGAGGTAGCCATCGAGCCGCCCTTCTTGGATCAGGTCTTCGATGTGATATTTTAGCTTCCGATATTTAGAGGTTGGGTGGCCATGGCTACGATGAAACTCACAGTAGGCTGTCGTATCTCCCGCCTGATCGGAATTTGGAGGGAGAGGCTGTGGCCACTTGTAAAAGGGCTCATTCTGCAAGTAGGCGAAGATGTCTTCAATGGAGGTGTTCAGCTCAGTGAACACCCTTTGCTCCCTTGGAGTTCGCCTCTTTTCTGCTGGAGGGGCTTTCGGATCTTCATTGTACCTTTTGGCCTGGGCCTTTTGGTCGGACGCAGCATGGGCAGACTTCATGTAGCATGTTTCATTCGAAGCTTCATCATCTTTCTTATATCGGGAGTGACGAGACTCGCGAGGCTCGCGTAGTCTTATGGCCTGCTGATTGTCTTCCACCTCTATCTCCCGCTTTACGCGCTTGAACATTGCCTCTAAGGTACTGGGAGGATACCGGATGAAGTCGGTGTAGACGTGGAGCTCTGGCCGGATAGCATTCTAGAATGCCAGCATGATGGCCTCCTCATTATGGGACCGACCGGTGAGCTCAGGGTGCTCATTATGAAACCTCATCGTGAAGCTCCTTAGAGACTCATCGGAGTCCATCTTCAGCCGGTAAAGTGTATCCAGCTTCTTTTCCAGCTTTAAGTTTAGCCGGTAATGGTCCATAAAGAGTTCAGCAAATTCTTTGAATGTGGTCACCGTACCAGTAGGCAGTGTGTAGTACCAGTCAAGGGCAGGTCCCTCAAGACTTCCCGCAAACATACGGCAAAGAACATGGTTATCATACTCGTAGGGCGTCATGGCCTGCTTGTAGGCTAGGATATGGAGAGCAGGGTCTCCCTGGATACAGTTGAACTTTGGTAGGCTCGGTGTTCGCCAACCCATAGGAAATGGTGTTGCAAGAACCTTGGGATGCAGTGGCCCCACCGAGGTGATTAGCTGCCTACGGTCTTGATGGCGGCGTCCCACGTCGGCAGTATGCCTTAGTCGGTTGAGCAGCTCACGGGCATCTGTTGCTTTCGTGTGCAAAGGGATAGAATGTCTAGTAGACCCTGTTGACTGAGGTGATCCTTCTCCGTGATAGCTGGGCGCACCGTTGACGTCGAGGCGATCCCACACCGTTTGCCTTGGTGCTTGTGTGGATACCTGACGCATCTCGATATACGGCACATGTGGTTCTTCAAGATGATGACTCACGGCTAGGCAAGTCCTTGGTTGGTCTTCATCAGTAGCTAGAGAGTTGTGGGCCACAACCCCTGCTCTTTCAGCCGCCTTCTTTAGGGAATCCCTCTCTTGCTCGAGGGCCGCATTCTTCTTGAAGAGATTTAGCAGCTGGAAATCAGCAGCCGAGATCTCGTATGTAGCTTGAGGCTTGCTCCCTTGAATAGTATGTTCTTTGCCAGATCAACGCCTCAGGGATGACGGGTCTCGCTGATCACTGTGCCCTTCTGGATGGCTGCCTTGCGGCCCCAGCCACTCCCGAACATTTCTTCGATTGGTTGCAACCGAGACTTCTTGTTTTTCTTCGATCAGCATATCGTTTGTTCGTTCAGCACCCGCCTTTGGTGGGTTGGTGCTGGCCTTCACCATCGAGCGTGTTGATATCGGCATGATGAAGGCGTTGATGTTGATTTGGATGAGGACTTGTGGCTCGTCACCGCAAGTTGAATAGGAGTCGGTAGAGGTGTGGGTAAGACCTCTAACGAGATCCCACAGACGGTGCCAAAGATTGTGGCGGGAAATTTCCGAGCCGCCTTGATCGAGAACCCTGCCCCACAGCCTTGATTGAATGTTGATAGTTTGTAGAGTTAGAGAGTTGGGAGAGTAGATAGAGAGAGTAGAGAGTGATGACACAAGGATTGGTGACGGAGTTCAGTCTTACGACCTACGTCTCCGGGCGAGAGGTGCCACCTGATCTTCACTATAATTTGAGTAAATGAGGGTTGAGCGTTCTCTCGACAGGCCGAGAGAAGCTTCTTACAATGTGTTTACACGGAGCAATTAGAAGAGTTCAAGAGGAAGAATGGAGGGCTCTGGCTCTGGATCTGGAATCCCTCTTCATCTGATCGAATGACCAACCCCCTCCCTGGATGCCTTGGGGGTCCTTTAATAGCGTAGGCATGTGCCCGATATGGCAGTGATGACGTGGCGCTGATGACGTGGTACTGGTTCTGGGCCTCCTTGCTAGGCCCTTATTGGGCCGTTGTTCGGGCCCAATAAGGGGGAGGGCTTGATCTGCGAGCCCCGTAGAGTGGGCCCATGAACCTGGGCGGGCTTACCCACTTGGGCCGTTGCGTGGGCCCATGCCGCTCTGATCCGGTCCGGTACAATTTTTGCACCCACAGTAGTCTCATTATAAAAAAAATTTGGATATTGCTTTGAACATTTTTCATTTATCATACACGGTGACTTTGAATTCAAAACACCACATGGACCATGAATCATATATTGCACAACTGTTTCATATCCAATTGGATCAATATCTTTATCGGATAACTCTGCAGAAATTATGTTATCTATTTTAGACGTTGTTGGATATTTGTCTTCGAGATTGAGGAATAATAATATATGAGCATGTGACAAACCTCTCTTATGGAATTCTATTGTATAAATTGCTGCAAAAAAAACATAGCAAAAGATTATTTATTTAATATAACTTTAAAACTTAACAAATATGTACGAAGGAAGTCATAAGTGACATGAGCATACCTGCTTTAACTCTTCCAGAATGAGATCCATGACGTAATCCCTTATTAATTGATTTAATTTGATTTTGAAAACTCTAGCAATAATATCAGGCCTATCCTCTGGCTTTTGAGCAGGTATTAGTTCCAAAAAATTTTTTACTTCTGGCCATTTGGGATTGCATGTGAATGTAAGAAATAAATCAGGTGGACCAGCCTATTTGCAAATCGCCATTGCATCTTGGTAATTTTGAATCATATATCTTGGGCCACTGGTGAAGCTTGGTGGTAATATGATTCTTCGTTTAACTAAAGCAGCATCTGTGTCTCCTCTAAGAACATAATCTTTCAATCCTTTGTATAGCTCGGCTCTGAGTTTAGTCTGATTACTTCTTACCCATGATAGTCTCTCCCACTCGATACATGTGTATGCATCGATAATGTATTGCTGGAATAATCTGCCGCCTCGGAGTAATGTTTGGCCTTTATTTATTCGTTGATTAATTCTGAATGCGTAGTATTCCCGCATAGATACACGATTTCTTTTCCCTATTCTCCTTCTATGAACAGCTCTGTACATTATATCAATTCTATCACCGTCTTCTGCATAGGGGAATAAAATTGGATATTGCATTGCCATAAAAAAATGATGTAATTATGTTATTCGATGTAATCCAGTTAATCTATCCTCAACAATAATATCTCTATTTGCATTAGAATCATTAATATCTCCAACAACTAATGCTGCAACTTCTGAAAAGGTTGGTAAATTATATTGTCTTTCATCTGTTAGTCTTGTTCCAATAAGACACACACAAATATTAAGAAAGTTTGTCTCGTGGAATCGTTCTCTTGCTATTCTAAAGACTTTCGCAAGTTCATTATGTTCATTTATCATCTTTAATAATTCTTCAGCAATATTTGGATTCAAACCTCTAACATTGTCATTACGCCCTATAACATTTATTTAATTTGCCACTTCATTTGTATCATATATATACAACTGTGCAAACCTTGGGTTTTCACCAGGATTTGGAAGTAAGGAATCAATTTGATGATAATTTTGACCACTGATACGGAATACATATGGTCCACCACCATTGTTTATATGTTTATTAATAGAAGCACACATAGAAGTGAATGCAAAAATTGAGTTGTATGCTCTTATATTATTCTTAAAATTTCTTGAACGTGAACCACCTTCATGATTTAATAGCTGATCTAAAAACTCAGGGGTTTTCTTTAGAAGCGGTAGTTCAATTTTCCTATCTTGGCAGCAAATAGAAAATTTTGGATTGGTATGACGTTTAGAGTTTTCAGTGCGTTCTTCATACCAAACAATAGCGCCATAATAGAAGCATACTTCATTTGGCTTTCCAAAGTCCCATGGTTGTGTAAAGATCCCTGATTATATACAAATAAAAATTAATATCAATAATAATATTATATACCAATTTGAAATATAAATTATATTTACTAACTTGGTATACGTACTTCTTGTGTAGTGCTGAAGATATTGGTTTCTATTGGATTCTGTGTTGTCCTCACCAATTATAATTACAACATGATCATCTATTTGTATACATTAATAAGAAAAAGCAAGTTATTAATTTATCTTTGTTATGATTTAAAACTATAATATAAAATATATTTATTTAGTAATGAAAAAAATAATTATACCTGTGTTTGATATTGATATTTTAGTGATATTAGAATGAGATCCGCAAAATCTTCTTAAGTAATTGCTTTATCTAGTATGTGTCATATTCCTTCTTTGGTGATTTGATGTTCCATCCCTTTCCATTGTATTTCGTTCAGTAACGAATATTTATGAATAATTTGTAGGGAAGATTGATGTAGTTAGTGCTTCATAATGTTGCTCTATGGTCCCACGTGTGAGAATATTATTTGGTTCACATATTTCTCGAAGTGAGTAACTATATGATTGATTAATATTTGAACGACGATTTGATAAATAAATACTTCTATCTCTTTGTTGTGCTAAAACAAATCTCTTCAGTTGTCTAGCTTTTCTAGCTTCTCTGATACGATGATTATGATACATTCTAATATTTAAAAAATAAAAAATAAATATTATATTAGAGAAAGATTTAAATATTCATAAGATTATATAATTTATAGAATAATAATTAATAAATATTGATAAAAAAAAGTAAACAATATAGTACAAAAAGTAAGATTCAATGATTAAAAAAAAAAGTAGCATATGCAAAAGGAGATATTTTAGACATAATAATGATGAAATAAAAAATTTAGCTTGAAGAAATGGAATGAATTCAATGATTGAAGTAAATAGAGCATAAGGTCGATGTTATCTAAATGTGCTTCTTAAATATAGAGAATGTCCTTGTGCTTTTGAGATAGTAAATATAAGAAAATACCTGAAATAATCAGAAAGAGGAAGAATAAAACTCCATAATGAATATATAATTTTTTAATATTAAAACTCATTCATATCCATTTGAATATAAAATAAAATATTATTATCTCTATGAAAAAATAAACGAATTCTCGTTTTGTCATTTATTAACGTCACAACATCAAGACATACACTGGTATTGAAGTAATTGATTATATGTATATAATTTTATGCTAAATTGTTTCCTCCTAGTGCACTTATGGCCATTGTTAATGTTATATTTTATCTTTGATATTCAATATTTAAGCTTTTAAAATTGATATTAGCGTATAAGTTGCAAGATTATTGTGAGTAGAATTATCTTTGATTTGGCTCATGTTTTCATTCATCTCAAAGAGTGCAATTGTTGATCCAATGGCGTGAATGTTGGATAATGGCCCATATCTTGCATCATAATGATTCAATTTAATACCAAAGTTTTAGAAAATTTATAGGATGACAAAAAGTTTAGCTGGATATTGATTAAAAATGGAAAAAAAAATAAGTGATTTAGTTATGAAAGAGACAAAGTTGATTAGAGTACAATAGAATTAATGAATGTGGCTAGCTTGAAAGGTTGACTTCTATGTTTAGGAACATGCTCTAATATTTGCAAATTCTCGGGTGATTTTATATATTAAATGGAGATATTTTTTTACCATCTTTGTCATCCCAAAGGGGATGAAAATAGGGTCTCCAAATATTATGGGAATTTATGTGTTGGGAGGCTAATCCCAAATCCCAAGAATGTCACTTTCAAGTCCGATAAGATCTTTTGTTGGGATTGATCAAGTCTTTTCATGTGATTATCGATTGAAACCCAGTTCTTGGCTAGATACCATGACATATATAACTCATTCATTAACACACGAAATATATATCAACAAAACAAAAGTAGAGTTTTAACTAATAAACCTCTGAAATTATATAAAGTGAGTAAAAATTATTTGGATATAAAAGAAATTATACAGGCTCTAATTTTGATTAGACGATTTTTCTTTGTTGGTAATTAGTCCTTCATGTAGCCTCTTGTTTTCATCTCACAGAATCTTTATTTCTTCAGATATTTCATCCAAACGCTCCTCTAAACGTCCGTTGTAATACTGAAGTAGTTGCAAATTCTCAGAATTACAGTCTTCAATATGAAAACCATATGCATCTCTCATAAATTGAATTGCCTTCTAAGCTGCTGATTGTTCTGAATCTGCTTTCTTCCTCGATATCTTTCCTCTAAACTCATACGGAATATCTTCATGGTAAATTTCTACGGTAGCATAGAATTCTCCTTCCTTTATGGTATAATCGTATTTTACAGGGGCACACTTCAGCATGATCAGTATTTTATTTAATAAGTTTTTGTATGAAATTGAAAATTCGATGCTTTCATAGTTGAATATTGGTATTTTCTCCATCACTCGATGATCTAAAAAAAATATAAGATATAAGATCTAGTATAAATGCATCTTATGTGCAACTACACGATATCTCAATGTATTTGAAAGATTTAAAAGCTAGAAAGCAGAACCAAAAGAAATCGTAAAGAGAAGAAAGTGAAAAATATTATTGATTATTCATCGGATGAATCAAAGAAATAACAATGCTCAACTTTAAGAATCAAGTAGGTAACAAAAGTTGAATTATCATAGTAGCAATTTACACAAAGTAATGGCCCGTATCTTGTATCATAATGATCCAATTTAATACCAAAGTTTTAGAAATTTTCTAGGAGAATAAAAAGTTTAGCTGGATATGTATTCAATCATTTAAATGTATACCATGTGTAAGGTAAAAAAAATCAAAAGATTACCTGAAATTTTGTGAAATATTTTGGTTCTCCAATTTACCGAAATGCAATATTTTGGTATATTTTATGAAATATGCTATATTTTTAGGTGGTAAAAAATATTTTGAAATCATTATTTAGAAACTTGATCGCGTAAATATAAAGCGCTTAATAACATGCTGAGATGTTGGTTTTTTTGTTATTTTTTCATTTATTCTTCATGTGTTCTATGATTGCTGGGTGTGGTTATAGCTTTATGTCACTTCTAAAGTCATTATGTTTACTATTTTTTGCAAAGTGATTAATATATTCTCAACAGATCCTTAAATAAATTACTCAAATATGCATCATCCAGATGCATATTTTTTGCAAGATGTTTGTATTTATCGATTTGACTACAAATTTTTTGTTGGAATTATTTTTTAATTCCCTGCTTTATTCATTATTGTAGTTCAAGTCTTTTCCAAGTCTATTGTTTGATACAAGTTGGCTTGGATGTGATGAATTGCATATGAAAAACAGATACAAAACATAGATGGGGAAAAAAAAAATGGTACCGCATGCATATGGAATGTTGTTACAACCAATATAAACCAGATTGAGACATAGATCCTTGGGGAAAAAAATATAAGCTATACAACCTTCCCAAAATCCAAACCTCAAATTCCATCTTTTTTGAAATTTTCTGCTTGCTAGAATTTGCAAAACATACATCGTATTTTGGTCATAATTCATTTGGTTCATATTGAAATCCAACAAAATTAATTTTGGTTGAAAGCCTATCGGAATACCTTTCATCCAAACCTAAAGGGACAATTTTTAGGGCCAAACACCTAATTTGAATGATCTCCAGATTTGTACAAAATTTAAGATTTGAGATTTAAGTTAATTTAGTTACCATAGGTTTGATTACAGGAGCCATACTTTATTGTTGCATTAGCATTTGACATTGAATCGTCGTATTACAATTCTATTTATATTTCATTATAAATCTCCGCTAGAATTGTCATGCATTATTAGACTAATTAGATAAATCCGGGGTCATGCAACTTGTACACCTAGTATTATTGGTCCAAAGGTGGTGGTGTTAAAACATTATATTTCATCGATAATTCCTCATTGACTAATGACAACTTAAATAGGCCTATTTAAATCATGCATCCCATTATCTATGCATTTGGGTTAATCTATTTGGCCTTAGACCATTACTTAATCTATCTCTACTCTAAGCATTCACAACCGTGAAATAAACATCCCCACTTATCAATTAGTCAAAGCATGTTTATATTCTCACAATGCCAATACATTCTCTCAGAATCATATTATCACTTAACAAATGCAAATAAAATATTAATCTTTTTTAAGAAAGCCTACTTGAAACTTTTCAACTCCCTTGGCCAGAATAACATGTGGAGATTTAGCATGGTGGATTGAATAGTACTATCTGATACAACCTTAAAAAAATAAATCTTACATCGCCAAGTTTCTTTAAAATACTATCCACCATTATTTTTTAATGAATAAAAAAATAAAGGAGAATAAAGTAAACAACTTTGAGTGGTCCAAAAATTAAAAATTTATAAAAGTTCTACTAATTATGTTCAGTTCAATCACAACTTGTTCACCCAAAACAAACCAAAGGCCTCAAACTAACTCAAATCTCCTAAACATAAGTGTCACATATTTGAGAAATCTAATATTATTCTTCCAAAAATGGTAGATGAAGTCCACAATAAAAATTGAGAGATGTCCAAAACTGGCTCGAGCCGCATGAACTTATGCTAAAATAATTAAGGAGTAGAGGAGAGGAGCACATGATAAATAATATAGGTTCACATATGGCTAAATACCTATCTACTCAATCCACCTATTTAACATATTTTGAGATATCTAGCAATGAAGGTTTTATGATACATGCATGCCAATTCAAAATTATTTATATCATTAAAAACATTTAGATGCATACTGAGAGGGGAAGTAACGGATATATGGATTCTTAAATAATGAAACTCAAGCAATGACCCCATATATGGATTCTTAAATAATTAGATATGATGTGTTCACAAAATTTCATAAAAAACACAAAATATAGAAGAGTATGAATGGTGGGATGAAGGAACAAAAAGAAAGAAAGTGAGCTCTTTCTCTATTTCTTACCTCCTCTTCGGCTCTGCCAAGATTAATCCTCAGGTGTTCCTTGTCTTTTTGCAAGGATTCAACTTCAGCAAATAATGCTGTGATCTATTATGCATAAATTTTCAGATATATGATCAGAATTTGAGAGAGTAGATAATTAAAGAGAACAACAGTTGGATTGGTAGCAAGACAAAAAATAGATGATAGAAGTAGTTTTATATAGGAATGAAATCCTAACAATATTTAACTCAAGTAGATCCGAAAAGAAAGTAAAACCATCTATTCTAATTAATTTCTAGAATTATTTTCATAACCCAATGTTAGTTCAGTCTCAAACATAGCCTAATTTCTCAAAAGCCCAGCAACTGGAGGTTTAATGAAATTCCCAATTTCCATAACCCAACATTTTATAGAAGCTATAGGAATTACATATCCACAAGAAATAGAAGTGAGAGAGTGAATCCGTTCATGCAGAAAGTTTCATTGTTCACAAAATTTCATAAAAAACAAGCAAAAGCAAATTTAAGGTGAAGGATATCAACAAAATAGTTATTCTTCCATCCAAGATTGCAACCATATTGTTCCTCACCCAAAATTAATCACCATTCCATTTGCAAAAACAGGGCCAAAGTAAAAAAAAAAACAGGGCCAAAAGAAACAATGGATTCATAGGGGGAGGAGGGAGGAGAAAAACAGAGGATTCAAAGAGGGGAGGGGGAAGGAGGAAGGAGGGAGGAGAAAAACATAGGATTCAAAGAGTGGAGTGGGGGAGGAGGAAGGAGGGAGGAGCTCCACGTACCCAAACTTTGCGGGGATGGGTTGGATTCAAAAAACCCTAGATCGAGATGGCTATCTCCGATGAGAGAGATGGACCTCCGATGAGAGAGATGGATCTCCGATGATGGCTATCTCCGGTAATGGGCAGCTCCCGACAATGGCTCGAAAGAGAAAGGGAAGAGAGAGATGGAAGTCCGGTGATGTGATTCCGGCCTCCGGCGGGATCGAGATGGGCCGGCGGGATCGAGATGGGCATCTCCCGGCCTCCCTAACGATGGGTCAAGATGAAAGAGGAATGGAGGAGAGAGAGAATGGGAGTCCCGAAGTGGGCGTTGGGGTTTGGGAGGAGAAAGGGACAGGATCTGACCTCTTTAACTCTCCTCTCTTGTTTTGGTCCGCAGGATGGAAATCGGATGGCCAATATTTTCGACCGCACGTTAAACCCATCAGCCGCACTTTAATTTTTGGCTGCACAGTATCACTACTATATATATATATATATATATATATATATATATATATATATATATATATATATATATATATATATATATATATATATATATATATATATATATATATATATATATATATATATATATATATATATATATATATATATATATATATATATATATAAACCAGGTGTACAAAATATAAAAGGATTATGGTACAGTTGTTATAGTTGTTCTAACATTTTTAAAGATTTAGCCTTCAAACCCCGCCATATATAAATTTTTTAAATTAAACATACCTTTTTTTTAAGTCCAAACCCGGCCCGACCTGGCCTGAAATTCCAAATATATATATACCCAGGTCGGGCCCGGGCTCAAATCCTTGGCCCGAGGCTCGGCCCGGCCCGATGAGCCCGACGGGCCTATCCGGGCTTGACATCTCTAGACCCAGCCAAGCCCGAAATATTTTAGGCCCGACCCGTTTTACACCCCTAGTAACATCCACCAACTCCCAAATTAATCACGAATAATCCATAAATTCTATGAATAATTTACAAATTTCTCTATTTTTTGTGTTATCTATTTTATTTTGAGTGATGCTACTCGAACAATCTAAAAAACAAATTAACCAGACCCGAGAGGTGGTGGCGAGGCTCAAGGGTCAGTGTCACACCATGCACTGATCCCTGGGCCCCCCATCACTTCTCAGATTGTACGAATAGCATTACTTTTTAATTTTAATTATAAATATATATTTTTATATTTATTTATGTTGAATTACTAATATATTATAAGATATTTTATGTTTCTGGACTTCTCTTGAACTTATTCCAAATTTTTTGGATGCTTTTTTAACTCAATTATTATCGAACGCCTAACTTGCTACTAAGGAGGTGTTTGGTATGTGGAACAGTTTTTCCTTTAATCCTCGTCTAAAAGTAGTTATTAACGTCAATTACTATTTCTAATACAATTTAAATGGTTCGGCGTTGCGGTTGGCATAGAAACAGCTGGAGTGATATTTTTTTTTTCCTAAATCTTTTATTCCACGCCGTTATTTTCAAACCATGAATTTCGAAATGGAAATAGATTGTTCAGGAATGATGCCAAACACCCCCCCTAAGCTTCTAGCTTGCTTCTTCAACAGAACTCATGAAAACATCTGCAGGTGCCCAAGGTTGAAGGCCCTCGTGCTGCCCCAGCTAACGCCGGAAGGTGAGGCATGCCTCCCTGGGCTCGTGGGGCGGTGGAGGGATCTTGAGCGGCTGGAGCTGGAATCGAAGCCCGCATGCTTCCCAGAGATCGCGAGCTGGATCGGTGTCGGCTGCAGGAGGTTCCATGGGCTCCGGATGATCGGCACCATCAAGAAGGCCGACACCTCGGCTATCACCGGCTTCCTCCCGGGGCTGAGGCATCTGGATTTGAGCAAGTCGTACTTGTGCAGGGAAGTGCTGCTGGCGATCATGGGCGGTTGTAGAGAGGTTGAGTCGTTGAGAGTCAACAATTGCGTTGGTTTCGAGGGGGGTGATGAGGTTCTGAAGAGGGCTTGTGGTGGTATCAAGATCTTCGAGCATGAGGGCTCCAAAATCATAGATGAGTATGAAACTGAGTACATTAGGGAAATCCTTTCATGGATAATGTGATTGATTCCATCAGTTTCTATCACCAAGAACAAAGGTTTTTTTTTTTTGAGAGGTAAAAAACGAATATATTACTGAAAAATAAAGGCAGATACAGGACTCGGCTTAACTCTGGATGAGTAAGCAGACCACGCGACCAAATAGGGTCTCAACAACAACAAAACCCTAGCTCAACGCACTGGGAGCAAACAAAGTACCCCGCAGTCGAGAGGAAGACACAACACCTAACAAAAGACTGTCACAAAAACACAATGAGTCAGACTCATGACATCACTAACTAGTCCCCCTGCTCCTCGTAACCCAATGAGTCAGAACAAAGGTTTTTGGTTTCATACTAGATGGACTACTAATCGATCCGGGTTGGCTTTCATTTCCTTTTGGTTTCTTGTGGTATGGTAAGTGTTGGGCTTCGCGCGATGAATCCTAACTCCTCCATCTATTTAGACATTAATCGTCTAGCTCATATATAACTAAACTAGAACTCTCTCTCTCTCTCTCTCTCTCTCTCTCTCTCTCTCTCTCTCTCTCTCTCTCTCTCTCTCTCTCTCTCTCTCTCTCTCTCTCTCTCTCTCTCTCTCTCTCTCTCTCTCTCTCTCTCTCTCTCTCTCTCTCTCTCTCTCTCTCTCTCTCTCTCTCTCTCTCTCTCTCTCTCTTCATACGTGTTCGAGAGAGATACCTAGAGTGGGGATCAAGCAAACCTCAAGATCCTCATCCTTGGTTCCCTATGGCTAGAGGTATAATCTTCTCTGCTTCATCTTATTGTTGTTAATCCGCTCTTTGCGTTGTATGCTTCGGATCTATAGAAATCCATGCAGATTTCTTACAATGGTATGAGAGAAAGATTCGTTCTATTTTTTCCAATAAATATTGGGGGATTAGAATTCATCATCGGAATATTACATCACAAGGCAATGGTGTCGTGCGACACTACCCGTCCGATGCGGTACGTATCGCCGCCGAATGAACTTCATCGATCGGCCAACGGTGTGGTTGATCTTACCTGACCTTTTGTAGTCCCGACCCCATAAAGGTTTCGAACTCCAACTAACTAGTTTAAGCGTGCTATCTCTGGGCTGATTTATTCAGTGATCTAAACTAATTCAGTTCAGACTGGACTGGATTAGGTCATATCTATGATACTATGTTAATATGAATCTTGGGCCTATTATGTTTATGTGGGGGTCGGCCAGGGTCCCAATTGTGATTTGCATATATAGACTGTTTTCAACATGTTACAAAGGAGTAGTTCTATGTAGTTCACTGCCAGTTACTTCTTATAATTTTTATGGGGACTGTCTATATAGAGCTTCCAAGTTGTAACTTATGAACTATAATAAAGGGACTGTGGACTTTGGATTTCTATGATTGTTTATATTATGTGTTCCGTGGGATACTCTGGTTGAGCCTTAAAAGCACTAATTAACTCATTGACCTAGATATCTTAATTTTAAGTATTTATCAATTGTTATTGTAACTGCAATGTGGATTCTATGAAAGCTTGAATATGTTTATCGCAATATAAGATTTTTCCTTTGAAAGTGACTCAAGAGTACCCAAATCATCATTGGTCAACTTCGACGAGTGATTCAAAAGTATGCATTGTGGAATGCATTGAATCAGAAAAAGTTTGCAATTGTGATATCGTCGTTCTAATTATGTTATCTTGGCAGTTATCCGGTCCCACTGGAAGGTGATTGACAATATCACGTAATTAGGAAAAGGTGGAGAGTTGCATAATAAAACATGGACAGTCCTTAGGCCCACAAGTATGAGATTGTCCATTTTACTGTGAAACAAACTTGCCCTATCAAGAAACCTCCAAGTTTCTAAAAGAACTCAGTGTAATTCTTGTAGATTATGGTCTTTGCCAAAAGGGAGGTTCGAGTTTTACTGGTTGACTTTTACATAGCTTAATCATCATATAAAGATTTATTACCTCGCATTACTATAAGCCTTTTGTGCCTTTTTTACCTATGTCCTTTATTAGAGACCCCACCCAACGCCTTCCATATTTGTATGGTAACAATTTTTTGGATTGGAATTAGGTTAAAATACTTTATATTGGAGTGTATGGATCTAGACATGGTACTTCGTATAGATGCTCCTTCGGTTCCAATGAAGAAAATTAAGGTAGCTGATATTGTATCATATGAGCAGTGGGAGTGATCCAACCGCTTGAGTATGATGCTTGTCCAGACCCATATCGATAAAAGCATTAGAGAATCTATTCCTAAGTACAGACTGGTCAAGGGCTTTATGAAGGCTACAGATGAGCGGTTCAAAAGCTTCGATAAAAGCCTTGGTCAACACTGTGGTTGTCAAATTATCATCCACGCGGCTTACTGGAGTTAAGAGTGTGCGAGAGCATATTATACAGATGCATGATATTGCAGCTCAATTGAAGGGTTTTAAGATCGTCATCGACAAGTAGTCATTTCTGATGCATTTCATCTTGAACACCCTTCCCGTAGAGCACAAACAATTTGAGAATTCTGACAACACACAATACAAACTTATTGATGAACGAATTGCAGACCATGTGTGTTTAAGAGTAAGGGAGGCAGAAGCAGGAGAAACTAGAGAGTGCTCACCTAATTCATCATAAATGAGGGCAATCCAAACCTCATAAAGTGGGCCCTAATAAAAAGCTGGTAAAAGGCGCACACATCCATAAAAAAAGAATGTGGCACTCCTAATGAGCCCAAATGTTTCTTCTGCAGGAAACTTATCAATGGACCACAAAAATCTTCACAAATGAAAGGGCAATGTCCACTTAGAAATTTGGGCCAAAA
The DNA here is from genome assembly GCA_947650365.1 of Chamaelirium japonicum. Taxonomy (NCBI): domain Eukaryota; kingdom Viridiplantae; phylum Streptophyta; class Magnoliopsida; order Liliales; family Melanthiaceae; genus Chamaelirium; species Chamaelirium japonicum. Next base: position 29,475,599 of record OX393552.1, read on the forward strand.
GGAGAAGGAGATATGAATTTCACATTGTTCTCAATGCCATGGCTTTATCCCTCTATTTTTGCAAAAAAAAAAACACATGAGAATGGAAGCATTGTTCAGAAGTGATAAGATAAAGATATAATATAGAGAGCTAAATGATGGATATGTTAGTGTATTGCTTGCTTTGTTTGTCTATCCCATTTCATATATAGGATTGTATATTCGTATTCCAAGCAAGGGATCATATCAAATCAGATCTCTAAAGTTCCCACATAACCTCTCAAAATCTCATATTAAATATCTCAAGATATATTACATTATCTCTCAACATTTTATCATATCCTCCTACTTCAATCATATCTAACTAATTATTTATCATTCATAATTCCAATAATTATATCAATAACATCTTAAAATTTCACTCTAACTCATGTTGGGGACAACATGAGTTTGTTGGGGACAACATGAGTTTGTCAATAAGAAAGAACTCGATGTCAAACAATAAAATCTTTTGGCAGAGAAATGAAGGCCTGAAGATAAATAACATCATAGACCCATATACTCGACGATATGATGTTGTCGTCGGAGATGCGTCCGCTGAGTGTTCAAAGACCTCATAAGAAAATGATGAATTAGATTATGGATATGAGATAAATTAGATTATGGATATGAGAATTTATTGCTTAAGTGATCTAATATCAACTCTCCCAAGGTATTACATTTTCTTTCCAAATCATAGCATATTGTCCCATATAGAATCATATCAATTTTAGAACCTCGGATCTTTAATAATCCAAAACATATACCAAACATATATAATATGGTGCTACAAAGCTACCCAACTAGCTACAAAAGATCAGCTATGGGATTGTCTGGGACTACCACTGACCATGCTTTCAATGTTTCTTTAATATGTTTCACAATCTCTGTAAAAGTAGCAAGCATTGTGCATATCAATTTTGAGTAATGATCCCATTGTTGGGAACTGAAGGCTCCGACGATCTAGATTTCACCATTGGGTCTTTCGCGGAAGCGATACCGCAAGGTATCGTGGTCAAGATTTCGGATATCACAATCCGGAGAAGATGATAAACACAAGTACAACCAAGGCATATGCAAGCAATCAAGGAATATGATTTCACTATCATGGTATTACAATCCCCAATGGCGGGTCATCGTTTGTCGGACCCGCGTTGACCGTCTCGTGCATGACCTGCGGTGTCAGTAGTTAGGCCATGCACACGACTTTTATATCGTGCACACAATTTCTCTAGAAATTTGCTTGCCGCTTTTTCTGCCATCTTACCTTGTGCACATGAGACAAAGTCATGCCCACGATCCTGTCAGGTTTAGCTTTTGCAAACCAAAAATCCAACAATCTCCACCTTGGTTTAAAAAGTCAACTCCACCATTGCTGCTAATCGTTCTGAGAACCTGTAAAAATTTTTTGCCATCCTTCTCGCTATTGTTGCACCCTAAATCAAGTGCACGCACCCCAGCTGGGTGCTCGATCATCTAGATCGATGATCGACCAAATCCAATTTGGCTTTGGACTTAACTAGGATCCATTTTTTCATCTTTCATGTCTTCACCAACATTAGCCAATTCTGAGATTGCCTGATTAAAGGTGTTGAGATGCTCACAAACGTTAATGCCTTCCTTCATCCAAAAAGAGAACAACTTCTGCTTAAGATATAGACGATTTCTGAGTGACTTCGTTATATAGACTTGCTCTAGATTTGTCTACAATTTTGTTGCGAACTCTTCCCTTTGCAATTGTGCCATGGCACTCCTCGCCTGACATAGCCAAATTCTCTATCCACCTTTAGATCATATTATTTCCACTCCTTATCCTTCATATCTGTCGGCTTCACGCCCTTCAGTTCCTTGTGTAACCCAGCTTGAATTAACGTATCCCTGACTTGCACTTGCCATAAGCCAAAGTTGATCTTCCCTTCAAACTTCTTTATGTCGAACTTAACGGATAATGTAACACCTGTGGTGTTAGATTTGAGAATAATAGAAATCCTCCATGGCTAGTTTCGTCTTTTTTACAGCCAGACTTTTTCTTTGGGCTTTTTCCCAATAAATGGATCGTAAACCTATGGGATGTTTTACGTTCACATTCTCCGTAACTTCGAGCATGTCACGATGGTGCGTTCCATGCAACGATCATGTGTATGCGCAGCCAGTTTCGGCAGCCCGGTAGGTAAACCCTAGAAAAACGATAATTGGTCGATAGTTGTAACTGTTTTGTTTCTTGCAAGAGATCGGGTGATCGGATCGTAACGAAACAAGATACGTTAGATGAGGCTCTGAGAGAGCCTTCCAATGAGCCTGAGTTAGGGTCGATCCGACACCCGGGTGAATAGTTATTACTATTTTGAGTTTTGGAGTCTTTCCTTCTTTTTGGAAGATCCAGAAGTCAGAAAATTAGGATGCACGGCGAGAGAGTTGGCCCTCTACATCGAAATAAAAGGCCCTATAGTAATGCCCGACCGGGGGCAAGATGAACAAAATATCCGGGGTTCATATTTTGATAGTGTGTGTTTTATCTATATATGAATTTAGAATTGTGTGACTGTTTACATGATGACTTCGTGACTTTATATGAACGTCTTATTTAATTTGTCCTTTAATGCTGTAGATCATTGAATGGACTTTATGTTAGATAACCTAGTGACAGTAGGAATTGCATGTGAATATAGACAACTGATAGGTTTAGGTATCATTCTGCAAACTTTGATTCTACTAGAACTAATATATCTTAATTTATTAAGATTAGTTATCTCATATTATTAAAGACTATTAGGATGTCACTAGCCATTAATTTGGCTAATCTCCCAATTTCCTATTGGGGGCTACTCTTTCCCACTAGTAGGCTCAGTTGCAGGTCCGGAGGCTTAGGAGTAGCAGTAGGAGTCCAGAGGCGGAGTTAGAGTTGCAGTATTACCTTTCTGCTTAGTACGTCAATCTTGTAGTCTTTTCGATCTCTTCAGACATTGTAATTGTATTGGAATAAGAGTTCTTATTAGTTAGTTAGTATTTTGTGGTTGTAGTTGCAATGGTTCCAGCTGAATTCTTTTGGGTAGGCCTCTCCTCAAGGCCCTAAGCTTAGGATAGATCATGATGAAAATATAAGTGCATATAAATGACTAAATTGATTAACCCTGTAGATAGGAACCCTATACTGGTGCACCTGAGTGTTAGGACGTGGATGAGACCACTTGGCTAGCCGTAGGAGGCTTGAGTCTCGTGCTCCCTACGATAGACTCCTGTCAGTATGTAGTGGCACCGACAGGTCACTCATACTGAGAGGATATGACTTTTGAAGGTTGAGCTTGACTAGATAATATCTTCTCTCTGTTGATAATTTCTCATTCTTTGCTTTTTAATAAAAATGTTTTTTGAAAAATCAAATTTAAAAGATTCCCCTCTTGTTTCTCCCTCCTCCTTGTTTTTCATTTTAGAGAGCGAAGAAGCCCAGTGAGAACCCAAATTGGTATAGTTAAGTAACCAGACCCAAAATCCCATCCTTTTCTCACCTCACACCCCAGGGATCGGTCTTCAGATTTCTGGGGCGTGACAGCTGGTATCAGAGCTTAGGGATATGTTCCTAGGGGTTTTGTTAGGTTGTGGTTCGTGTCTTGCTGTTCTTTCTTCAGAAAGTTCAGACTTTAGTGGTGTTAGAATGTTTTCTAGAGATTGTATAGATATTGAGTCGATAGAATTATCGTAGTAGCTAGTGGCGGTATAGCGATTATTTCTAAGGATAAGGACCTAGGGTTAATCATACTTGGAGAACTAGTTTTGTTGAGAGATTGATCTGTAACTAAGTGCTGTCTATGATTGAGTTTTTGATTGATCGAGAATCGTGAATCAGTCTATATGTCGTATGCGTATGATTGTATTTGAACTCTGAGGTGCTATGATGTTTAGGTTTAGAGTTAGTCGTTGTAACTCGGGTGATAGCTCTTAGGAAGGAGCCACGTAGAAAATCTTAACCAAGGGTGCTGTTTCTTGATCTTTAGGCAGAAGCATAGTGTTTGAGTCTATGTCAGAGTATAGGTTGGGAGTCTTCTAATATGGATTTCTCTTGAACTTTCTAGTGGTAAGGAGCTAACCAAGGACTAGATATTCAACTCTAGTTAATAATTTTTGTTGATTGGTTTTGGAATTGATGTATTTGAATATGTCTGGAAGGATGTATATCCTTGATGGTTTATCTGGCATGGTTGTAAGGTTACTCTTTTTGTTGGTTTTGTTATTTTTCATTGACCATAAGCGCTAGGAACCTAATCGGTGTTTAGGATCCCTTGATCTTCGTTGACCCTTAGTACTAGAGACTTAGTTGGTGTTTTAGGATTCCTTGATTCTTGTTGACCATTGGTACTAGAGACCTAGTTGGTGTTTTTAGGATTGTCCATTATCTCGATATATGTGTAATAATTAAATTAGTTTTCTTATTAGATCTCTTTGGTGTATCGTGGGTTATAATTAGTTTGGTGTAGAGCTTGTGTGTCTTTTTTAATAGATCCTATGAGTGCTGATGATGACTCTTGGGGATAGTGGTTTCAAGGAGTACACCAGGAGATGAAAAATCTCAGGTGGTAGTTTGAATTTCCCATGGTTAGTAGATTATGGGATACCTTGATAGTGACTCTTCCGAAAGAGTACGCACTGTTCCTATGGAATTTTGGCGGTGGTGATGATTGTCCGGTAGAGGACATACTGTGGCTATGCAATGTTCTTAATAAGAACTTTGGCAGCTACGCACTTTCTCATTTGAGAATTTGGCGCCTACGTATTGTTTCTCGGGAACTTTGGTGATGGATAATGATTATCCGGTAGAGGACATACTGTGGCTATGCACTAACTCTTCAGAGGCTTTGGTGGTTGGTTTCGCAGTTCTTATTGGAACTCGCGGGAGAGAGCGCACTGGCTAGATGACAGTGACGTTAAGATAGAATTGAGATAATTGAGTACTAGAAAGATGTTAGCGATGATGTCAAGAGAACTGCCTATGTTTATAAAATTTGGGAATGCCTTATCAGTTGGACTCTTAAGAATGATCATTATTTTGCCGATTCACCCCGCTTTGTTTCTAATTATTATTCGATTCTAGTAACTTTCGTTTGCTTCAGTTTTTTTTGAGTAATTGCCTTAGTTCTCAGAATGTTAAGATTGTGCTAGTTCCCTCAGTTGTCCTTTTTTCTAAGTTGTCTCTATTTGTCTTCTTATTTTTGTATGGTTGCGAGGTTTCCGTCTAACTATCTCGATGATTAGTTTAGGGTAGAATTTAGTACTTAGTATTGATCTGCTCAGTCGATATTAGTTGGCCATTAGTTTTCTAGTAGGCAGTTTCTTCAGCCAACTCATAATAGTTTTGGTTTAGGATCGATCCCCTCGTCTTGTAGTGAGCCATTGGAATGACTATCTATTGTCAGAGTGTAGCTATCTAGTATGGACCCACTTGAGAAATAGATTTTTCGGGCATTTGTTCGTTAGTCCCTTGAGCAGTATTGGTAGTTCGGTTAGTGTAGGTGTTGGTCTCATAGGAATCTTATAGGATTTTATTTTAGTATTAGATACACGTTAGGCGTACTAGTTGAGACATCTCTTTTGTCAAATCATTCTGGAATGTGTACATAAGCATATGTGTATGGGTGCATATGTGTAGTATACATTGCTATGATTGTAGAGTCGATACCAAAAGTATAAATTAGATATGGGTGTATGGGCACTCATATACATTGATATATCTTTTATATCGGCACTGACAATTGAGTGCATTTTAAGTTTCCGAATCTATGAGTTTTGGTAGTTACCCTACCGAGGAGGACACCCCTCGGTGGTACTAATAAGGGGGATATGATGCCCCTTATCAAGGCAGGGTTAATGACCAGAGCTCATGATTTTGGTCTAATCCGTAATGCTTAGAATGAGAAATGGAAACCAAAACTCGTATTTGCGATCGATGCGAGAATTTGGTGGTTCATTTCTATTCTAATAATTATGAGAGTCGATTCGTATAATGTTTAGGTTAGTAGAGAGAGTAGGATTGTGAGTAGTAGAGGGTCAGGGTTTTCTTTTAGTAAGATTTGGTGTAGTGACTTGACTTTCTTATTGGCAATGTTAGTGAGGATGTTTGCGCTCGTTGTAGTTAACTTTTCATTGTTATATTGTTCTTGTTTTGGTAGTAGAGATGAGTGGACTCGTATATATGGTTTTTGTAGTTGAATTTTCGGGACGAAATTTTTTTTAAGGTGTGTAGGTTGTAACACCTGTGGTGTTAGATTTGAGAATAATAGAAATCCTCCATGGCTAGTTTCGTCTTTTTACAGCCAGACTTTTTCTTTGGGCTTTTTCCCAATAAATGGATCGTAAACCTATGGGATGTTTTACGTTCACATTCTCCGTAACTTCGAGCATGTCACGATGGTGCGTTCCATGCAACGATCATGTGTATGCGCAGCCAGTTTCGGCAGCCCGGCAGGTAAACCCTAGAAAAACGATAATTGGTCGATAGTTGTAACTGTTTTGTTTCTTGCAAGAGATCGGGTGATCGAATCATAACGAAACAAGATACGTTAGATGAGGCTCTGAGAGAGCCTTCCAATGAGCCTGAGTTAGGGTCGATCTGACACCCGGGTGAATAGTTATTGCTATTTTAAGTTTTGGAGTCTTTCCTTCTTTTTGGAAGATCCGGAAATCAGAAAATTATGTACCAAGTGCTGACGCGTTCGCGTTGACGAGACCTTTCCAACGAATCCTCTCGGGCCCTATTCCGACTTCCGCTTTGATAGTTACAAGTGATTATTCTTTTCAGTCCGGTTGATAGGCGAATCGCACCCGGATTCTAACCGAGCCCGGTTCAGGGCTCGGGACCGAGCCCGACCAGTCCTGGAGCCTGCCTCCCGTTCTCCTAGCATAATTTAAGGTCTCTAGACCTCCCTTCCCAGTGATTTAAAATCCAAAATTCGGATGGGAATTATCGGCTAGGATTGGGATGATGTATCGATCCCTATCTTTCTTTCCTTATCCCTTCGCCTTAACCGACTCTATCTCCCCAACCCTTATCACAACAGCCCCCCTTTTCTATAAATAGAGAGAAAGAGAGGAACGTGAGAGAACGAGAGGAAGAGAGAGAGAACATGAGAGAACGGGAGAGAAAAAGAGAGAGAGAGAGAGAGAACGGGATGCAGAGAGAGACAGAGCGAGACGGAGACGGAGAAGGAGGAGAGATCGAGGGAGATGGAGCGCCGACCCGCCCCTCGCCGGAGCCCCGGCGAGCACGCCGAGACACCCGCAGGTCAGCCCCCTCTCACCCTCCCATCCTCCTCCGCGACCCAACCCCGCGACCCCCCTTCCTCCTCCCATGCCGCGGCCCACACGGGCAATGATCGTCGTCGCCCCGAGCCCCTCCCCGGCGCACCACCACCAGCCGTAGACCCCGCGCGACCCACCCCGCCGTCCAAGCTTTTGGGGCTCCGACGAGGGCTCCGGCCGCCTCCCACCGCGCCTCCTCCGTGGGGGTGGTGCGGGAGAGGCCGGCCGAGCGCTCGCCGGCGCTCCAGGCCGCCCCTCCCGCCGGCCGCCAGCGCGCAGGAAACCCCCCCCCCCCCCCCCCCCGGCTGGACGTCGCGTGGAGAAGAAGGAGTTGGGGGGGGGGGGGGGGGTAGTTCAGTAATTTTACAGGTTATTACTTAACCCTTGAACCCGACCCGTTTAACCCTGAACCCGACCTAACCCATGCAGACCCGACCCGACCCAGCAGACCCAACCCATACAGTGAACCGCTCTGGTTCACCTGAACCAGACCCGTGAACCAGTGAATTTTGGTTCGACCGCCATTTCTCCGTCCGAACTCGGAATTGGACGAAACCAGCGCCATTTCGACCGGCTCGGAAATTCCTACCTATTGGTCATAGTCTAGAATAGTAATTATACTTTTTAATACCCTGTTTTATCCTTTGACCCGATATTATCGTGGTACCGTGGTTTGACCGCTGTTTCATCGTCCGAAGTCGGATTCGGACGAAACCAGGGCATTGTGCTCAGAATATTGAGTCCCACCTATTAAACCCAGAATACAACCCTAGAACCTCTTCTACCCTAGTGAACCAACCATGTGATCGGTTTTACCAAAACCGATTCTACGTGGTTTGACCCGAAACCATTCGACCGAAGTCGGATTCCAGCGAAACTGGAACCATCGGAAAGGGTTCTTCGAGCCCGATTCGATGAGTAGGTTTAGCTTCTGTTTACTTGATTGGCCTAGTAGTATTTAGGTTCGAGTTCTTCAGTCGCACGGATTTGCGTGCTGTCAACTCAATGTTGGCCCCTTATCGAGGGTGCCCGACTATCCTTGGCATAGAACCCTCATCGTAGATTCTTTTGTTTTAATCGATAGAGTTGTGATGCGGAGCTGTGGTTATTATCAGACCTTGATCATGGTGATCCAGCGGAGACGGATCAGAAGCAACTAGCAAGCCGGAGTCGTGTGCGATCGACAACCAGGTGACATCTACTACCCTTGTGGGGTCTTTAATGGTGGGAAATGAGAATGACTAAGGGTAGGTGTCCAGGACACTGCATGCGGGCCCCGCCGGGCATCGTCGCATGTGGTCAAGTGGACCCCGCCTTGCATGCGGAGTCGCGAGTCCGGCGACACATGCTTAAAATATTAATAAAGTAATAATAATAATGATTACTTTTGATTGTATGGACACCGTAATTAGGATTCCCTTAAATTAAACAATAAATTGAATAATTAGTAATTATCGGAGCCCACCCTCCTGAGAGGAGTATGGCGACCCTAGCACACGGGTCATCGGGATGAGTGTCTTACTTTATTTATTTATTATGTCGCATGGGTTGCGAGAGCAGTACGGGACCAGGGGTAAATTGTTGGAAATTGTTAAGCATTAAATATACCTTTTGTAGCTTCAGTATATATGTTGAAAGATGTTATGTAAGAATCTACCTGGTTAGAAGGTAGGGACTCCGTGCGCGCAAGGGCCGTGAACCACCCTGCGCGTATAGCCGAAGTTAAGTAGGTTAGGGGTCACGGGCAAGGGTTGTGGTAAAGCCAATAGGTGGTGCCCTCGAGTAGGGATTGGCCTAGCAACCATGTCCCGGGGAGTTGAAGTCCCCATAGTAAAGCAAGTTGGGCGGTAGAGCTCCACCGTGAAAGACGGGAAACCCCTTATGATCATCTGGGTGACTAGTGCATGGTGTTGGTGGATGCACGGCGAGAGAGTTGGCCCTCTACATCGAAATAAAAGGCCCTATAGTAATGCCCGACCGGGGGCAGGATGAACAAAATATCCGGGGTTCACATTTTGATAGTGTGTGTTTTATCTATATATGAATTTAGAATTGTGTGACTGTTTACATGATGACGTCGTGACTTTATATGAATGTCTTATTTAATTTGTTCTTTAATGCTATAGAACATTGAATGGACTTTATGTTAGATAACCTAGTAACAGTAGGAATTGCATGTGAATATAGACAACTGATAGGTTTAGGTATCATTCTGCAAACTTTGATTCTACTAGAACTGATATATCTTAATTTATTAAGATTAGTTATCTCATATTATTAAAGACTATTAGGATGTCACTAGCCATTAATTTGGCTAATCTCCTAATTTCCTATTGGGGGCTACTCTTTCCCACGAGTAGGCTCAGTTGCAGGTCCGGAGGCTCAGGAGTAGCAGTAGGAGTCCAGAGGCGGAGTTAGAGTTGCAGTGTTACCTTTCTGCTTAGTACGTCAATCTTGTAGTCTTTTCTCTTCAGACATTGTAATTGTATTGGAATAAGAGTTCTTATTAGTTAGTTAGTATTTTATGGTTGTAGTTGCAATGACTCCAGCTGAATTCTTTTGGGTAGGCCTCTCCTCAAGGCCCTAAGTCTAGGATAGATCATGATGAAAATATAAGTGCATATAAATGACTAAATTGATTAACCCTGTAGATAGGAATCCTATACTGGTGCACCTGAGTGTTAGGACGTGGATGAGACCACTTGGCTAGCCGTAGGAGGCTTGAGTCTCGTGCTCCCTCAGATAGACTCCTGTCAGTATGTAGTGGCACCGACAGGTCACTCATACTGAGAGGATATGACTTTTGAAGGTTGAGCTTGACTAGATAATATCTTCTCTCTGTTGATAATTTCACTTTCTTTGCTTTTTAATAAAAATGTTTTTCGAAAAATCAAATTTAAAAGATTCCCCTCTTGTTTCTCCCTCCTCCTTGTTTTTCATTTTAGAGAGCGAAGAAGCCCTGTGAGAACCCAAATTGGTATAGTTAAGTAACCAGACCCAAAATCCCATCCTTTTCTCACCTCACACCCCAGGGATCGGTCTTCAGATTTTTGGGGCGTGACAGATAATCCACTCAATGTCATCTCTTCCCCGCCTACTTTGAAAACATGCACTGAACCCGAGGCTTTGATACCACTTGTTGGAACCGAAGGATCCGGCGATCTAGGTCCAACCACCGGATCATCTGTGGAAGCGATGCCGCAAGGGATAGAGATCGAGATTCCAGAGATCACACACACTGGAGAATATGATATACACAAGCATAATCAAGAAATATGCAGACAATCAAGGAATATAATTTCACTATCAAGATATTACAATCCCCTGTGGTAGGTCACCATTTGTCGGACCCCCGCACACCGTATCTCTATCCTGGCCTCTACATTCTCAGAACACACACAACGAAGATGATCACACGCAGGAGATACACAAAAGAATACTGAACATGACCAAGAGTAAAAGCATCAAAGAAGCCGCCGAAGTAGACCAGTCGAGGAGCCTGGAGATGGTCCACACACCATACCTTCTTCCTTCTTTTCTCCTCTTCCTCTTCTTCTTCCTTTCTTCTCTCTCACAAGTACTCTCTCTCTTCTCACGATGGCTGCAAACATGCAACTTGTAACCATGAATCCCAACACATCCCCTTTTATAGCTAGGGAAATATAAGACTTTATTTTTCCTAAAACAACCTCGTCCCATGTCTGATCCGTGCTGTTAGCAATTAGGTTGTGTGCACTATTTTCACATCATGCACAGATATCTCCGAAAATTTGCTCGTCGTTTTTTCTGTTGATTCGCCTCGTGTGCACAAGACAAAGTCGTACGCACAATCTTGTCAGGTTTGGCTTTTGCAAACCAAAAACCCAACACTCATCAAGAATCCTGCACTGCAAGGTGGCGGGCCTGATGCATAGGCCATCATCAGTCAGGGTACGTGAGTGCCATTCGCCTATCACTGGTGTCGATGATCAGATGTTGCTAATGCATCATACCATCTATCTTACGGTATGGGATGCCTAATGAGATCATTTCTCTTCCAATTTACCTAGGATGAATATTTTAGTAATCCTAGGGATGCCTCATGAAATTATCTCTCTTCTAATTTACCTCAGCCAAATATTTTAATAAACCTAGGAGCCTACACGCATCAACCCAAATAATCGTATGGGTCGACATATAAATAAGCTAATGGAGTTATGTACGTAATTATGAATTTATATGCAAATTTCACGGCCCTAGGAGTTTGTCCCTTTTTAAATTGATAAAGTCGTGATAATTTAAAACATACCAGAAAGAAACCCGGGCAATGCCCAGATGAGCTTGATGCACAGCCATTTGGCACAGATGACATCACAACTGTTCGAAGAAGTATGAAATCTAAAGTGAGTGTGATTCACTTGTTAGAGAGAGAGAGAGAGGGAGAGAGATTAACATCAAATGATAATTAAATGACATTGAATGAGTGTTTTATTATGTTTATGGTAGATTTTTAATAGGATTTAAACTGAGCCGTGTTCACACATGGAAGAATGATTATGGTTCTTTAAAAGACGTCCACATGTCACAACACGGGAGAGAGGCTTCCATTTTAGTATATAATATAGATTTTCCCTATGTTAAATGGGTAGATAAGACTCGTTAACCACACGGGTTTATTCAGTTGACCCAATCCGACTCGACCCGACCTAACCCGATAGACCTGTTGATATTATATATTACAGTATCGGATTGCAGGTAGACCCGATCCGACACGACTCGTTCAATTTTAAACGGGTATTCCGTGTCCAGACCCTAAACCCGGACCCGACCCGTTTATTAAACGGGTCTATCGTGTCGACCCGTGTACGACCCGAACCCATTTAGCCCTGACCCAGACACGCTAACTTCGTGTCGGGTCTGCCATGTCGGGTCCGAAATTGCCAGCCCTACCTGTGAACATGACATCAACGATCATGATTCAATTCGCACGTGCAAACAAGGCACAACGGCCATGAGGGAAGGTTCACTCCATGGTGTCCATAGCGGGAGTCGAACATGGAACCTCTCCTCTCCAACATGGGGGAGAGGAGCCAAGAGCTCGTTGGTTGGGGTTACTGGGTTAGGATTGGGGTTAGGACTCACTTAGGACTAGTGATGGAACTCTATGTTTCTCCAGAAGCTCAAGGTTCAGATTAGAGCAAGTCCTGTTTTCAAGAGGTTTTAGTGTGAACAGGTTCGTTGGGTTTGATTCGTTTGAAGCAGATGACGAGGTGAAAAGGACTTCTTGTGTTTTAGGTGAAACGGTTGAATCGCATTCTTTCACTTGTCTCTTCCTAACTTTGTTGTTTTAATTTAATTTTGGGTAAATTATACATAAGCCACTTGTAGTTTGATCAATTATCACTTACACCCACTCATGTTTAAAACCCTACAAATGCCCCCCTATAGTTTGAAAAACACATCACTTGCACCCCCTCCAGAGGGCCTTCAGAGGGGGTCTATGTGTATGGTTTTTCAAACAATAGGGGGTCATTTATAGGGTTTTAAATAGGGGGGGGGGGGGGGGGGGGGGGGGGGGGTGTAAGTGATAATTGATCAAACTACAGCGGTTGACGTGTAATTTATCTTTTAATTTTTAGGGCAAGTTACAAAACCTTTCCAGAACTATTCACTTCATTTCATATATGTCCGTTAAAATATTTTTTTTGAACAATTTGAATCCTGAATTATGCTCCGTGCACATTTAGCCCCCCCCCCCCCCCCGTTAACTTTTATTTCGTAATACATCTAAATTATATATTTTTAAAAAACATTTATTTTATTAGAAATTAATAAAAGTATTTTTACGATAAAAAGTGGATGGAGGGCGCTACACGCAGACAGTGCATAGTTCAGGAATCAATTTTTTCATAAAAAAAAAATAAAAATCAAAAGACCAATGAAACTAGACGTATAGTTTAGGGGAGGTTTTGGTAATTTGCCATTAATTTTTTATCACTTTGTGAATTTTATCATTTTGTCCATGCTAGGTGACATTGAGGTGCATCACATAATGTTTTGCACACAATAGACGGTGGCAGAGTGTTCTAGCTCGCTCAGTACGTCGAGGCCCGCATCCAATGGCCTAGGTCTCTCACACGGTTGATCACGGCCGCAGGGTGTTATCCAAGCCCCCTCTGTGTAGCACGAACAATAGCCATAACCATCAATACTTATCCCATCCATCATACCTATGTTGTACTAAATACTTTTCTACAAATTCCTCGTATCACTTGTTATTATATATTCACCTATGTTACGACAGTAGATTTGGAGGAAAAACTCCATATATTATTTCTATCATTGCTCTCATTACATAAGACTACCTCTCTATATATAGAGAGAGAACGCACACACTTGTGTTACCACAACCGAGGTGGGACTATAATACTAACACCCCCTCCTCAAACTCACGGTGGGTCAACCACTGAGAGTTTGCGGATAAGAAACCAGAAACGAGGAGATGGATGACACTTCGTGAATAAGTCAGCAATCCGCTCCGTCGAAGAGACATAAGGCAAAGAGATGGTCCCAGCCTCAGACTGCTCTTTGGAGAAATAGCAATCTAGTTCAATATGCTTGGTCCGCTCATGAAACACCGGATTACTAACAATCTGAATAGCACTTTTGTTGTCACAATGAAGAGCAGTGAGACCCGAGGTATCAACACCAAGATCTCGAAGAAGACGACGGAGATGAACTATCTCCTTTGTAGCAGTGGCCATGGCACGAAACTCGGCCTCAGTACTAGAGAGAGAAACCACCTTCTGCTTCTTGCTCTTCCAGGAGATAAGAGAGTCATCAAGAAAAAGGCAGTAACCAGTAGTCGAGCGCCGAGTAGTTGGGTCCCCTGCCCAGTCGGCATCAGAGTATGCACGAAGAGCTAGAGAGGAGGATGACGAGAAGAAGAGCGACCGAGTGATAGTGCCACGAAGGTACCTAAGAGTCCGAAGAAGAGCAGCGTAGTGAACAGAGTGAGGGGCATCCACAAACTGACTGAGAATACTGACAGCATGGGCAATATCCGGTCAGGTGATGCAGAGATAGACGAGCTGACCAACTATCTCGCGGTACCTGGTAGGATCTGAGAGGGGCTCACCGTCAGTAGGGCGGAGTTTCACATGAAGTTCAAGAGGAGTGTCAACTGTACGGCAATCAGATAGTGCAGCCCGAGCAAGAATGTCAGCTGTGTACTTCTGCTGAGAAAGCAGAATTTTCCTAGTGCTCCTAGCAACCTCAAGGCCAAGAAAATAACGCAGAGGACCCAGATCCTTCATCTGAAATTGGCTCCGAAGATGCTCCTGAAGGGAGGCTATGGCACGGTTGTCATCACCAGTAAGAATCATGTCATCGACATAGAGAAGAATGATGGCCCGGCCGTGGGGGGAAGTCCGCACAAACATAGAATGGTCTTGAAAACTCTCTACAAAGCCGATTTCAGTAACTGCCCGACGGAAACGCTCAAACCAGGCACGAGGAGCCTGTTTGAGGCCATAGATAGCTCGACGAAGATGACATACATGCTGAGAAGGTGTGCTGAGGCCCGGAGGAGGCTGCATATAGACAACCTCAGAGAGATCACCGTGAAGAAAAGCATTCTTCACATCCATCTGTAATAGGGGCCAACCCTTAGCCGCAGCAACAGCGAGAAGAGTCCGAATAGTGGTCATCTGAGCTATTGGAGCAAACATCTCATCATAATCAATCCCATACTCCTGAGTGAAACCACGAGCAACAAGACGAGCTTTGTACCGGTCAATAGAGCAATCTGGGCGATGCTTGATCTTGAAGACCCATTTGCAGCTGATGGGTGTGATACCAGGAGGTAGAGGCACAATGTCCCATGTCTGAGTCTGCGCAAAAGCCTGAAACTCCTCAGCCATAGCCTGCTGCCACACAGGGTACTGCAATGCCTCTCTATAAGACCTAGGCTCTCTGTCTGCGTGAAGGGCAGTAAGGTAGGTAACGAACTGAGATGAGTAGGAAGTGACAGCTGCAAAACCAAAGCGATCAGGGGAGTAGCCAAAGCGGTCGGGAGGGCGATGCTCGCGCTGGGGGTAGCGAGGAGGAGTGTGAGGATTCGCATCCGGTAGAGGTAGGCTGCTCAAAGTGGACGGAGTACCAGAGGTGTCACTGACAGACGAAGACGGGACAAGTGGAATGTCGGATGAAGGAGAAGCAGACATAGGAGACGAGGAATCCGAAGGAGATGAAGAACTCAAGCGTGTAGTAGGGATGACAACGGGAGCAGGAGGTAAAGACTCAAGAGCAGAATCAGGAGGAGGAGCAGAGAAAGGAGGAAAAGGTGAAAGAGAAGGAGGCATCTCAAGGAAGGAGAGATCCTGAGACGCAGGAGAGTAGTAAGGAACATGTTCAACAAAAGTGACATGTCGAGAGATACGAAGACGACGATCTAGGGGGTCATAGCAACGATACCCCTTGTGCTCAGAACTGATGCCCAAGAGGACACACTTAGTAGACCTAGCTGACAGTTTGTTACGCTCATGAGAAGGAAGGAGGGCAAAACATGTGCACCCAAAAGTACGCAACATGCTGTAATCAGGAGTCGTGCCATAGAGACGCTCATGAGGTGAAACACCTGCGAGGACAGAGGAAGGGGTGATGTTAATAAGGTTGACAGAGGTCAAAATGGCCTCTGCCCAGAAGGTGCGAGGAACGCACGAGGAGATAAGTTGAGCACGAGCTGTCTCAAGAATATGACGATGCTTTCGTTCTGCAATACCGTTCTGCTCATGAGTATGAGGACATGATTGTTGGAAAAGAGTCCCATGAGACTGAAGGATAGACCGCATTATAGAAGAAAGATATTCGCGGGCACAATCGGACCTAAAAGTTTTAATACGGGCATGAAACTGAGTATGAACCATGTTGGTGAAGGTCTGATAGACGTCGGGAATGTCAGAACACTGACGAAGGAGATACACCCATGTAAAATGAGAATAATCATCAATAAAGCTAACATAGTAAAAATAGCCATTCATAGAAGAAAGAGGTGCAGGACCCCAAATATCTGAGTGCACTAGATAAAACAGATTACAGGACTGCGACAAATTGGTAGAAAAGGGGCTAGCAGAATGCTTAGCCAACTGACATCCTGTGCAAAAAGAAAGACGAGAGAATGAACCACGACCTAAAGTACCAGATTGGAAAAGACTTTTAAGTTGAGGTTCAGACACATGACCTAGCCTCCGATGCCACAGGTCGGCATCAGAAGAAACAGCACTACAAACGACCGAAGGAGAGACAGAAGGTAAATGGAGATACTCCAGGTGATATAGGCCACCAACCCTATAAGCAGCACCAATCCTCTGTCCCGAGCGTGAATCCTGCACAACACAAAAAGAGGGAGAGAAAGCAACTGTCACACCGGAATCACAAAGGCTGCTAATAGAAATCAGGTTCATACGAAGCTGAGGAGCATGTAGAACAAATGGTAAAGAGAGAAAGCCCGAAGTGATGGACCCAGTCTGCGAGACGGCTAGAAGAGAGCCATCCGCAGTGTGGATCGGAGGAATACGGTGGGCGGGAGAACATGCAGTAAGAATAGAGTGGTCAGGGGTCATGTGGTGAGAGGCCCCAGAGTCCATAATCCAAGGTGCAAAGGTACCCGAGGTGGCAGAGAAGGCAGAGAGACCGGAGGGGGGGCCGGAAAGACCAGCAATAGGCTGTAGAAGGAGCTGCTCAAGACGCATCTCAAGACACTGAAGGCGATCCGTCGTAGTAGTTGCGGTAGAAGAGGGGGCATGAATAGTAGTGCTAGCAACGACAGCCACAGGTCGATTACGGTGAGGTGGGCTTGCATGCTTCTCTGGATGGAGAAGCCAACAGGAGTCAATCGTGTGCCTCGGCTTGCCACAGTGGGTGCATCACCGAGTATCAGGCAGACCGACGGGACGAGATCCACCCCGAAAAGGAGGAATTTTCGGGGGGTGAGTGGCCGCTAAAACCCCCTCAAAGCTAGAGGGTACAGGTTCCCTACGTGCAGCCACGATGCGCAGACGTGTCTCCTCGGCAAGAAGCTCAGCAATGACAGCATCGAGACGAGGAAGCGGATCTTGATGAATCAGCTGACCCGCAAGAGGAGAGAACTCAGGGTGAAGAGCCATCAGAAATTGGTAAAGTTGTCGCCGTTCCCAAAAAAGCTATAACTCACGCCAGGAGGCACTGATTCTGGATACCTCCAACAGAGGGGGCTCCAAGGCCTGGAGCTCACGCCAATAGCCGCGCATAAGGCTATGAAACTGCTGAATGGTCTGCTCCCCCTGCTGAGCTGACTGGGCCTGAGATAAGAGCTGATACTCGCGGGCCCCGCTTTGTTCCACAAAGCGCTCAGTAAGGTGGGCCCAGAGTTCTGCCGCAGTAGAGAAAGTGACAAGATCTGCACGAAGAGAGCGATCGACCGAGGCAACTAGAAAGGCACGAACGCGGCGGTCACGAACACTCCAAGAGTCAGAGGCCACGGGATAAGAGGTTGCAGTAGGAGCAGGAGTTGAGCCATCGAGGTGACCGTATAATGCACGGCCATCCAAAACACTCCGGACTGTAGCCGACCACGCAGTCCAATCCACTACTGTCACAAGAGGAAAGTCCGTAGAGACTGGGAGAAAATCCCTTGTCTGCTCGATAGGTGTCGCCGAGAACTGGGCTGAGGACACTCCAGAGGACTGATCAAAAAAAGCCATGAGTTACAGGGCACAGCGCAGGTAGGAAGAGCAGTACGAGATAGATGCAGGATAGGCACTGGTGCGGGATAGGCACAGTGCAGGATAGGCACTGATGCGGGATAGGTACAGATGTGGGATACTCGTCCGGTACGGGATAGGCACTGGTGCAGGATACTTGTCCGGTGCAGAATACGTATCCGGTGCGAGATATTTGCACGGTGCGGGATACGTATCCGGTGCGGGATATTTGCACGGTGCGGGATAGCACCGTTCGGTTCAGACTCGGGCGCGTGTTCGGCTCCGGTGCCGGGGGGCGGCGCACGGCCGGGGACGGTGCCGGAGACGGGCGCAGCGGAGACGGTGCCGGAGACGGGCGCAGCTGATGGTACCGGAGACGGGGCGCAGCGGACGGACCGGTGTCGTGGAACGTCGCACGGCCGGCGCAGCGGACGGAGCTCGAAGGGGAACGTCGCACGGCCGGCGTGTTCTGCTCCGGTGCAAACGGACGACGCTCGAAGGGGAGCAGCGCCGGGGCGGAGGGGAGCAGCGCCGGGGCGGGCGGGCGGTCGCAGCGGACGGAGCTCGAAGGGGAGCAAACGGACGGCGCCGGGCCGGGCCGAAGGGGAGCAGCGCCGGGGCTCCGGTGCCGGGAACGCCGCTCGGCCGACCCTGCCGTAGATTTGGCAGCGGACGAAGCTCGAAGGGAGAGAGGAAGAGAGAGTTGAGCACGGGTTAAGAACCCGGCTCTGATACCATGTTACGACAGTAGATTTGGAGGAAAAACTCCATATATTATCTCTATCATTGCTCTCATTACATAAGACTACCTCTCTATATATAGAGAGAGAACACACACTTGTGTTACCACAACTGAGGTGGGACTATAATACTAACAACCTAATTGCCCATCTTTTGGATTATCAAGTCAAAACAATACTAGATTCGTGGAACCACTATAAAACGGCCGGCGTAGGGTGGTGCCGTACGCCGCAGCTCGCCAAATGGCAGTGGTCCGACAGTCAAGGTGGCCGGTGGGGGCCCTACGAAAATCAACCACAATTTCAAGATATGGGCATGTTCAAGGAGAGAGTGAGCCGGTAGGGGACTAGACCGAGCCGCGGAACACCCCCCCCCAAGCCCACCCTCCTCTTGAAAAAAAAAAAGATGAGAGCGACCGACCGGAGTCATAAGCAGCATGGAGGTAGCTGGTGGTCGAGAAGATTCAACAAAGAGCATCAAGGCCTTGATGGCAGTGGCTTGTGGTGGAGAAAGATTCAAGAAGAGCATCAAGATTTGGATGAGACCGGAGATGCAGTCTCTGCTACGACAAGAAAAAGAAAAAGAAAAGCAATTGAATGAGTGCACTTTAACCGCCGGCCCCTCCGTTTGCTGTGTTTGCTTCCGTTCCGATCGCAGTGTGTCATGCCATCCATTCAAAGGGGCATAATGAAAAATTATCTTTGATTCCGGTCCAATCAAAGTGTGCCACGTCCCCATTATGTCCTTTTAAAATAAATGACATGGCACAGTATGATTGATCCGAAAGCCTACGCAGCAAACATCTAACGATTTAGGAAGTGACATGTGACGATCCAAAAACGAACGGCCATGATCTAGTCATGGGACGAATCCAGGGGGTATGCTACCCCCTCCGGCTGCATCGCCCGTCGGCAGGCAATTGTCCCTGCAACCGTCGGCCACCAACACCGTCTCCAGAGATCACCCTTGGCGATAGTCGGCCACCACCGCCTCCGGCAACCAACCCTGCCGACCATCGGCCACGTGACGTGGTGCCGTCGGGGCGGCGACGGGTGGGCCGATGGTCTGCAGGGGTGGTCGCGGCGGTAGTCGACGGCGGTAGCTGACGGAAAAGATGGCTGACAGCGATGGGAGGTGGTGGACAGCGGTCGAAGATGGTGGCATCCCCCCTTGGATTCATCCCATGGTTATAGATCGTGGTCGTTCGTTTTCAGATATGCTACCCCAATCGTTCAGCGACCAATAGGGGAGGGGTCGACCCCCCAAAAGAATGGTAGGTGGGGTGTGGGATCAGGTACAAAACATCATGTTTCTAGAATGAAACATTGTTTTGTTTTCTTACCAACTGAAGCAATCTGGGCGGAGAAAATGAGGGAGTCTGCTTTCGGGTTTAGTTGACTAGCTACTGTTTGCCGGTGCCCTCAGCATGTTGAAACAATCCATGACTTTGTTTGGTGAACCGGCATACGTGCAAGGACGGGCGCTACTGTTTAGGTGGGAATTTAGTATTGATGGTGTTGGGGTATCGATCCCCGCATCGGTATAGACCCGCTATCGGCGTCCGAACGAAATCCTAGAGCTAAGTTACAGAAAGTGACGCCCGGGCAAAGGCCAGGGTACCTAAGGGTCTGTTTGGATACGCTCCAATTTCAGGATTCTATAATTCTAGAAGCTTGGAATTCCTAAAAAAGACAAAGAATCTGTTTGGATACAACCCGATCTTAAAGAGTGTTTTTGCAGAGAGCCCAAATTAAATATGCTTCTAAGAGCCATTTTTCTGGAGCCTAAAATTGAGGATTCAGACTCCAAAACCCTTTTTTGGGATTCCAGGCTCCTAGAATCCCAGAATCAGAATCCTATCCAAACAAGACCTAAGTGAATTTACAGGGGGCAGCCGAACACCCACGGGCCAGTTTGCTCAGACGGGTTGCTTTAGGTATTTGGTATAAAATCTTATTGAGCCGTCGTTGGGGTAAGATGAGTTGAGGATGAATTGAGATCAAAATTTGAGGAATCTTTGATGGTTAGGGTTCCTCCACGGAGAGTGAAAACTAGTTTACGATCTTTCACGGAGTGAAGAGCGGAGTCGTGGCAAGCTTGGAAGCAGAGTTGAGTGCTTTGTCTGAAGAGAAGAAGGTGTCTGGTGTATTTCTTGATTCTCATTCATAGTGAAGCCTCTTGAGCGCTCTAATGACGATGGATGTAGCCCAAAAAGGCCAACTAAGGAGGTCGAAGACCATCTCGAAGTATAGCTTCAACAGTAACCCTTTCTCGTCCTTCTCAAGCATGTGGAAAATCACTTCATGGGCTGTAGCGATGCTATCGAGAATATTCCTTCCTCGAATGAAAGCCGATAAATTGAGACTGATGATATCCCATAGAATTGGACTAAGCCGGTAAACTAGAATCTTAGCGACAATCTTGTAAAAATAGTTCGAGGGACTGATCAACCGGTAATCATCGATTGACGATATCCACTGATCCTTCCTTCTTGGGAATGAGAGAGATCCAAGAAAATTTGATCGGGTGCTCTTTTAGCAAAGAATGTCGTCCAGCCTATCTCAGTGCTCCTGGGGTCTCTGCTCCTCTCATTGGTGAACCCCGTGACATTGAAGTCTCCCCCGACTAACGATAATCTGGAGATGGACACCCGCAGGGCCGACAGCTCCGTCCACATATTGCCTCGGAGAGTAGCATCGATCGTCCCATAAACAAAAGTGATGCCACGACACCCCATCGCTCCTGTCGATCAAATGGACGGTAAGGGAGAAGATACCCACTTGGCTGGACAAAACCAATGAGATTCCTCCCGATATGTCGGCCCGCTGGGTCCTTGACCTCCCTGGTGTCCACTTGGCCCCACCCCAAGGAGTAAAGGAATCTTCTCGACGAATTGGATGCTCTGGTTTCCTGGAGGCAGATGATATCCACGCTGTTCATAGTAGCAAAAAGCATTGGCCACCCTCCCAAACCCCTTACACTTCACGAAAGAAGCTTTATGTGGGAACGAAGAAGATACCCCATCGATGTTGTTAACTCAAATCACAATCATTTCATAATTATCAACCGCATGGGTGGAAAGTGTGTTTTTTTAAAAAATTTGGCCTAGACGAAAGCCGAGTCTTGTTTTTGCCCACAGGTGCAATGCATTATTTATATGCCACGCGGCGTAAGACATACCCGGGATTGGATCCTACGACCTCCCGATAGGGAAACTTAGGGTTGATTAACTGCTAACCGTCGCTGTTGTCACCTCATGAAAGGCGTTGAGGATCCTCTGACCTTATCGGCCACATCAAAATTTCCTCACGTTAGCTGGCCCACTGGCATCATCGTCCATCACAATCTCACCCAACTCTCTCGCTCGATCGTGCACGTGCCGAGGCCTCGACGGCTGATGCAGTGGAGCTAGCAGCAGCGCCTACTTCTCTCAGCTTCAGAATTATATAAATCGCCAGCCCCCCCCATTGAGCGGCGGAAGGGTGAGGGGGGAGTGGGTTGATGGGGGAGGAGAGGAGGTGGGAGGACATGGAGGCCGACTGCCTGGTGAACATCTTCCGGCGGCTCGGCCTCGAGGACCTGACCGTCGGGGTGCCCTTCGTCTGCAACTCGTGGTACAAGGCGACGCTGAGCCCCCTCTGCTGGAGGGCCCTCGACTTCCGGCCGCTCGACTTCATGCCCTGGAGCCGCCTCGCCAAGGGGTTCGCCGCGCGGTACGCCATGCCGCGCTTCTCCTTCGCCGGCTTCATGAGGTTCGCCGTCAGCCGGAGCCGGGGGTCCGCGGATGACCTCAGGTTCCCGGCCGCGTTCGGCTCGTCGATCGAGGACTTGGATTACGCGTCGAATGAGTAAGAGCCCTAAACACTCCCATCCATCGTTCATCCTTCGTGGTTGTGGAGGAGCTCGATCCCACGGTTGCGGTTGGACGCCGTTAACCTTTTTGGGTCGAACTCCGTGAGAACTTTTTTTTGGGAAATTTCATTCATACCCTAAAAATCTGTAATTAGGACACACCCCATTTTTTTTTTTTCATACCCTATTCCTATCCCAAATATATCATTCCACGTTACACCCCACTTTCAATACGCCCTAGGTAAATGGCTCACTCCAACTTGATTATAACCCAATCAAACACATACCTTCTTAAATATATCCCAATTTTGAATACACCCCGCTTTTAAATAAACGCCATGCAGTTGGCTGGTACTTGAAGGCAGACGAAGGGTTGCAACTTGGGCGGGCCAATCGGAACCTAACCCGAACCCAACCCGAATTTGGGTGGGTTAACCTGAACCCAACCCGAATTATTTTCCCTCTACCATATTGAAGCCGGTCAACCTATCCCGCATAACCCGATCAACCCGGCCAACCCGACAGGTCAGGCTTGGGCTAAGGAAGTTCAAACAAACCTTGGGTTGGGTTGGGTTGGGGGTACAAAAGCCGCTGAGTTAGGGCTTTGAGGTTTGGGGGTACAAACAAAAGAGCATTGTTGGTTTTAAAGGATTGTTGAGTAAGTTATTGTGAAACGATAGGAAGACGGAGGCTAATTATAGATTTTTGGGGTATGAATAATTTTTTTTTTTTAGGGTTATTATGACTTTGCCTCCCAAACATTGCCTTGAATTAGACTTTAACCCCCAAAACTAACTGTTCCGTCGTCTAAGAGAAACGGTGAGTTGACGGAAAAGAATAAAGTATTGGGGTGAGATAACGGAACAGTTAGTTTTGGGGGGTAAAGTCTAATTAATGAAAAATGGGGGTAAAATCTAATCCAACGCAAAATTTGGAGGGCAAAGTCAAAATAACCTTTTTTTGTATATATTTTTGGTAGACTGGATGGTGGCCATTACAACATGATCGTTAGGTCCTCACAAACAAGAGCAGACAGAACATTGGGGAATGAAGCAGTCCAAGAACCCACGGCACCATGCGTACGACCCTCCCTCGCCAACCAGTTTGATGCACTATTTGCCGGGGAGTTAACCCACCGCACTGTCACCCCTTTTAGGCACATGCACTCGAGGAGGAGATGACAAATATCTTAAGTAATCCCCCTCCCAAGACTAACGCATCCGAGCCCTCGCAGCATCCGTTAGGATCACCACATCTCTGCTTTGGCGCCACACAAGTGACACAAAAAGCCTCGCGTAACGCCCATAGTTTGGCGTGGATGGCGAAAGTCGCTCTGTACCTAGCTGCTGCAGCCGCCCACACCTGCCCGTCTGTGGATGCCAGTACCCAAGCGCCACTAGAAATTTCCTCGGGTACATGAAAGGAACTATTCATGAGAACTTTAAGTACCTCGTTAGTGGTTGGGGACTTTAGGAGCTACGCTTTAAATACCTTGTTAATTAGTGGCGTGGGGCTTTAAGTGGTGTACTTTAAATCCCCCGTTAGCCGAACTTGAGGACTTTGAATGAAATTTTGAAAAATATTTTTAAGTAAGGAACTTTAATGTTCCTTTGTATACAAACTAACACATTTCAATGTTCCACTCAAAATGCGAAATTTCAAAGAGCATCAAACCGGCGGTCACCGCCAATAACCACCTCTAGCGGGCTATGGTGATCACCTCCGGTGAGCTCCGACGACCACCTCTAGCAGCCGGCGGTCACCTCCGGCCACCAACTTCCACCTTCGGAGAACTCTAGACACCAACTCCGGTGATGTCCGACGGTAGCGGCCAACAATCACCCTCGGTGAACTCCGACGGATAACAACCAGTCATGGGCATGGAATTTTGTAATGGAGTGGGTTATGAGAATTTCAAGTCTTTAAAGAGTTTGAATTCAAGAACATAAAATTCATTGGAACTCAAACCCAGACTCAGACAGCATGATGGATGCTCGTCACTTTCAATTTAATGATCGGTTAGTCCCATCTAATAGTATTAAAGCTAAAATGAAAGCCTCTTTCTCATATGGAGACATGTGAATCATTTTTGAGGAGCTAGAATCCTTCTTCCATATATGAACACGACTCTCTAATAAATCTTATTAAAAACATATTATAAAGATGATAAACATCTCTTCAATGACATTTAATGATTAGTTGATGCTAATTAGAAAAATAATTAATAGGGATCACTTTTGAAGAGTCAGAATCTAATAAATCCTATTAAAAACATATCATAAAGATGGTAAACGTCCCTTTAATTAAAATTAATGATCATTAGACGCTAATTAGAATAAAATCATTAGTACTATTTCTCTTTCTCTAACAAGTAAATCAGATCGGATGAGTGAATCACAATCACTTCAGGTTGGATTTTTTTTTTGGGTTATTTTGACTTTGCCCCCCAAATTTTGCCTTGAATTAGACTTTACCTTCCATATTTTCATTAATTAGATTTTACCCCCCAAAACTAACTGTTCCGTCAGCTCACCCCCCAAAACTTTATTTCTTTTCTGTCAGCTCACCCTTTCTCTTAGATGGTGAGCAGACAAAACAATTAGTTTTGAGGGGTAAAGTCTAATTAATAAAAAATGGAAGATAAAGTCTAATTAAAGACAAAATTTGGGGAGCAAAATCAAAATAACCCCCCTTTTTTTTTTTATGGTTGTGATGTCGTCTTGGCTAAGTGGTGTGCATCGAGCTCATCCGGATATTACTCGGGGGTCGAACTCGCGAACCTATGGATTTGAATGCACCACGTTAGTCGTGATTGTAAACTTTTCGATGATGCTTTGCGAAAAGTTCTCTAGAGGGGAACTTCCAATTTCCCACACATACAAACCACCTGCTTGTAATTTTTAAATCCACGTGATTAGGTGGAATTCTGGAGTTCATGAGGACCGCCACCCGCCTGCTCCGATGACCATTGTGCCGATTGCCACCACCCGATAGGGCTGCAACTTGGGTGGGTTGAACCCGACCCAACCCAAGTCCAATGCGACTCTGGGTCGGGTTTGGACTCATTTTATTAAAGGACGGGATGGGTTTGGGTTGGAAAAAGTTAACCCGAACACAATTTGGATTGGGCTTGAGCCAAGGATGGGGGCAACCTGACCCAAACCCGAGTTGAGTGTAAGTTGTCACCTTATGAGACCGATTTTGTTCCAACCTCCTTAAAGAGGTTGGAGCATCTCTCTCTTATTGGTCCATTTCAAGGGTATGTATTTTATTTTGCACTATTCATCATGGTCAAATGATCAAAAGCCTTTGAAATGGAGAGAGAGAGAGAGAGAGAGAGAGAGAGAGAGAGAGAGAGAGAGAGAGAGAGAGAGAGAGAGAGAGAGAGAGAGAGAGAGAGAGAGAGAGAGAGAGAGAGAGAGAGAGAGAGAGAGAGAGAGAGAGAGAGAGAGAGAGATGGTCCAATCTCTTTATGGGGGTCGCAACAAAATCATTCTCTCAGCTTATATGCCATATGAATCTTCCTCCTAAAAATACATGGAGCATATTCCAAACACAAAGAGCCTCAAACCATCAAATAGTGGAGGTAAGAGACCTCACTGATAAGGACTAAGATATATTTTTTTGATATTTTGTTTTTTATAATTTAAAAATGTGGACAAATAAAAAACTAAGCATTATCCAAACCCACTTAACTTGACCTGACCCACCAACTTGCGCTAAGCTGAGTTTAACTTGAACTTGAAAAATTTTAATTGGAATGGGCTTAGGTTTGGTAGCATGGGCTGAAGGTCGGGTTGGATTGGGTTATGGCCAAGGGTTCAGCGACTCGGGTTGGGCTTCAATGGACCTCCAACCTGGCCCAACCCGCCTGAGTTGCAACTCGACCACCCGACACCCAATTTTTTTTTATCTTTGATAATTTAAACAAAAAATATAGGGATTGTGTTTGCATAAAAAAAAGGCTGCTACAAACCATCAAGGACACATCTTTTTTTTTTTGAGAACCCTCGAGGTGAGGGGGGTTTGGCATGGACCCCAACTAGTTTATTAACTATGCTCCCAAAGAAAAGATTAGAGACGATTACACACTACACGGAGGCTACCCGAGAGGTCGGTGGGCATACCCACGCTCCACTCGACCATATAACATCGAAGACACCCAACTACCTCATCCACCGAACGACATTTGTTGGAGAAGACTCTAGCGTTGTGTTCTCTCCACACGTGCCAACCCACTGCAAGCACCAGAACATCCCACACATCTCGCTGTCTCCGACAGACATAGCTATGGCGCCAAGAGGTCCACAAAACCTGTAGAGATAGGGTGGTCGTCCTTGCACTCCTGCCGCTGCATAGACACGTCTCCACACCTTCCTCGCTAGCTGGCAACGAAGCAACAGATATGCAACAGTCTCTCGAGTCCAAGTCACAATAAGGACAAGACATATCTACAATGTTGGGGTGCCTGCGTCGTTGAAGATTAACCCTCGTCAGGATGAGCTCCTTAAGTGCTATCCATCCTTGTTTCACAATTATATAGTATTTAACCCTTGGCAACATGAAGATCTTGCGAAGTTAAACATTTGTGAACCTAAGCACAGGGGACCTTTGAGTCCATGAACCTAAAACCCATGGATTTCCATAGTTCAGAAGAGATCATAAACATCTATGGACTCATAGTTCCCCATCTGAAGTGCCCAATTTGTTTTGTGGAAATGTTTACAGGTGCCCGAGAGTGAAGGTCCTCGTCCTGCCTCACCTGATGTTGAAAGATGAGGCATACATCCCTGAGCTCGTCGGAAAATTTAAGCATCTGGAACACCTTGAGATGGAATCGAAGCCTTCTCCCTTCCGCGAAATGGTGAGCCAGATTAGCCTTAACTGTAACAGGTTCTCCGAGCTGAGGATGTCAGGGGGCATCAAGGAGGAGGACGTGGCGGCCATCGTGAAGTTCCTCCCGAAGCTCAAGTGTCTAGATTTGAGCAAGTCTTACTTGCTCAAGGAGCAGCTCTTCGCAATAATCAATGGGTGTCAGCATCTGGAGAGATTGGTTGTGAGAAATTGCGTTGGTTTCGTGGCAGATGACGAGGTTCTGAGACGGGCTTCTGCTATCAAGATCTTCGAGCACGAAGGTTGCAGATTGATGGATGAGTCTGGTTATGACACCGAGGAAGAGGGTGAATGCTTCTACGCACAAGTTATATGAAAGATCGCATTGCATTCGATTCCCATGCTTGTTTTGCTACGACTCCATGCGAAACAAAGTCTTGATAAATTTCATTGAACTAAGACTTTGATCGTTCGCAAAATTGAGTTTTGGTCTTGGATATTTTGGATGACCAATTGGCATACGATTGCTATGCAATCGATCTATTCGACAACGGAATGTTATGGACCGATCTTTATTGCAATACAAAATAAGTTGCACGCTGTACTTCATCGGCTGTTTGGTTCGTTGTAGTTTCTGAAAACCGATATATGCAGTTCCAACTACATGCGTTGCTTTCCCACCGCACGGTGTAGTGCTAACTGTAGCGAACCAAACAGGCTGTAAGATGGGAAGCACACCAAAAAATAACTGAAAAAAAAAGAAGCAATTTAAATTGTTCACTTAAAACCGAGCTGCATCCATAGGGAGCGAGAGATCTTTCATCATTACTTAACAAATAGTATAAGGAAGTAATAAGGGTTCAACCACAACCAGTGAACAAGAAAGATGTCACCTTCCAGCTAGCAAGTCGTTGACAAGCTTTTCACAAAGCTACGATATATGAGACAACCTCTAGAGAGACTACCAACAAGAAGCCAGCAACAAAAAAACCTAAAAAATACCACATGAGATCCGATGAGATTCTGTGAGAATTGCCCAAATTTCTCTATCTAATTCTCTCTAGCTCCAATCTCTCTCTCTCTCTCTCTCTCTTTTTCTTTCTACATTATGTGTTTTACCTCTGACTTCCACCTCATGATTGCCCACAAGTACTTAGTGGCAGCCTAAGAGACTATTTTCCACCTAAGGGAGAGGGGGGAAGAATGAATTCTTCTGAAGATTGACTTTGAAAGGGCCTTTGATCAGATCCATTGGAACTTTTTGTTGGAGCTGATGCGAGCTAAAGGCTTCTCGCCCAAATGGCTAGACTGGATTGAGAAGATCCTATCCTCGTCCAAGATTGCCTGCCTTATCAATGGCTCTCAGGGAAAGGAATTCAAGGTCTACCGAGGTCTCAAGCAGGGTTGTCCACTTTCTCCCTACCTCTTCATTCTGGTGATAGATGCTTTTGACGCCATGATTCAGAGAGCGAATTCGGCGGGGATAGTGAAAGGTATCGGTGGGTTGGGGTGGAGTACCTCTAATCTGCACTACGCGGATGATTCCATTTGTTTCTCAGAATCTTGCCCCCTTCAGTTGGTTTCCTTGAAGATTCTGCTCTACGGGTTGGAGCTTACCTCGGGACTCAAGATCAACTTTCAGAAAAGTAATTTATACCATATAGGTGGAGCAGAAGAACTGGGAGAGAGCTTTGCCAAGATGCTCAATTGCAAAGAAGCGGTGCTGCTGATAAAATATTTGGGTTTCTGATCAGCAATAAAGCCGTGAGGCGGGATGACTGGGAGAAACTCATCCAGAAGATTGAGAAGAGATTGGAAGGTTGGCAAGGTAAGTTCCTCTCTCTAGGCGGTCGACTGATCCTTGTGAATGCGGTTTTATCCGCAATTCCGGTTTTCTATCTGGCCTACTTTTATTTTCCTTCTTGGGTTATAGAGAGAATTGACCAGATATGTAGATCCTTCCTATGGAGAGGGGTAGGAGCTATCGAGGATCTGGAGGAGTTTACAATCTGATGAGATGAGATCAAGTCTGTCAACCCAAGGACAATGGCGGTCTAGGTGTTCTTGATCTAAGGCGTTTTAATATTTCCTTGCTTGGTAAATGGTGGTGGAGACTACAGAATGAGGCTGGAGGCTCGTGAAGACAGATAATTTTGGCTAAATATTTCATGAGATTCTCCCCGATCAGCTCTCGCGGCAGGGTTTCAGGTCGGATCTCGCATTTCTGGAGAGGAGTAATTAAGGTTCGTGACCTTTACAAGCAGGGGTGCTCAATCTCTCTGGGTGACGGTAAGAAAGTGAAGTTCTGGGAGGATACTTGGATCGGCGGCGTCAAGCTGAAGGTTCTTTTTTCAGACCTCTTCTCGATCTCCTTGTGATGAGAGGCTTCGGTTCATTCGATGATTAGGATCTCTAATACTGGCTGCAGATGGATTATCCGGTTCTCCTCACACCTCTCCCCGGCGTTGCGGGTTCAGCTGGATGATCTTTTGATTATCCTCTCAGCAGTCATCGTCAGGCAACAAGCGGATCGCACTAGGTGGAAGTGGCACCCGTCTAGGGGTCTTTTCGGTAAAATCCTTTTACAAAAAATTGCTGCCTCCGGTGGAGAGATTTTTGCCTTCTAAATCTATCTGGAGATCCAAAGCCCCGTCGAAGGTCAAGATTTTTGCTCTCTTAGCTTCGAGGAACAAGATTTTGACGAAGGTAAACCTAATGAAGAGGCATAATCCTCAAATTTTTGACTCTTCCTGCACCTTCTGTAATAGGGTTGAGGAATCCTTTTCGCATCTTCTGCTAGAATGTCCTATGGCTAAGAGGATCTGGGTGCATTTCGAGGAGATCGGGGGTGTTAGCTCTCACCCTAGAAATATACGGGCTCTTTGGCACTCCTGGAGGCGCAGAGAGATTAAGAAGGAACTGCGGAGCCCTTGGGATATTTTGGCTATGATCATTCTTTGGACCCTTTGGCTTGAACAGAATAGGTGGATTTTTCACCAGAAGGTGCTTAGGAGAGCCGTCGTTGCTACCTTTAAGATTTGGATTGTTCCTTAGGTGGAGAAGTTCTCAGTAGAGGGTAGAGATTTTTGTAATCGTATTTTCTCTTGATTTAGTTTTATTTAACTAGTTGGGGGCTGCCTAACCCTCCCTCCTCTGTGGAGGGGTTCTCAAAAAAAAAGAACCTTAGTGGCATCCGCTTAAATCACTATGGCAATAATTGAAGGATGTATTCCTTCATTTGATCCCTCGTTGTGCTAATTTTGCTGCAGATCTTCTGCCGAAACATTCTCGTTGTTTAGGTATGGCAAATTTTTAGGAATCCTGTCTCCAAAAGAAGTAAGGACACTCTTGATAGCTGATCTACAAGTCATGTCCGCATGAAGTTTATTTATTGTACCAAAAAAATAAAAAGAGAGAGCTAAGGTAACGTTGACCCTGGGTCAACAGAATCGCACTCTTCCAATAACAAGTGTAGCCCATGCTATTACTCTTTAATGATCCACATGGCACATTTTGATTGGGCCGTAAGCTAAGTGCAGCCTACCCTTCGGGTGGCAAGAATGCCGAATGCGCTCTGCCACGTGAAGACGTAGAGTATCTGCTAACCCCCTTGGTCGGGTCCGGGTTTAGGGTCTGGACACGGTAGACCCGGGAAAACCGTTTAGTATTCAACGGGTCGTGTCGGGTCGGGTCTACCCGCAATCCAATACTATAATATATAATACCAGCAGGGCTTTCGGGTCAGGTCGGGTCGAGTCGGATTGGGTCAACTGAATAGACTCGGGTAGTAACCGGGTCTTATCGGGTCTACCCGTTTATTAGTGGGTCGGGTACGGGTTTAGGATCTAGACGCGATTAGTTAAACGGGTTGGGCCTGGGTCTAGGGGTTTTGGACACGACACGAAGCTAGACCCGACACGACACGACCCATTGCCACCCCTATTCCATAGGTCTTTGTTTGAACTAAAGGATATGGTTCCATCCAGAAGGACACGCTTGTAGATCAAAACCCTAACTAAAAATGTGGATTTTTTCAATCCTTTAAATGACAAAATTATCCCTCCATAACCCCTCCGGCAAGAGTATCAATTCTTCTCCATAAAGAATATCAATCTAGTTTTGGTAAGAGTATCAACTAACTGAATTGATATTTTCGCTACAGTGATTTTAGTGTCGCAACGACAGTGATTTCAGTGTAGCAAGAGTATCAATTCGATGTGGTAAGAGTATGAATTAGCCGAATTGATACTCTTGCTACAACAATTTCATTGTAGCAGCTTCAGTGAAATCACTATAGCAATAGTATCGATTCAGTTTGGTAAGAGTAAAAATTAAACTGAATCGATACACTTGCTACAATGATTTCCCTATAGCAGCTGCAATGAAATCACTTTACCAACCGCTAGAAGCATTGTATAAACTGGCGAATTGATACTCTTGTTGGAGACAAACTAATACTCTTTGAAGGAGATGAATTGGAGGGACAATTGGGCCGTACCCATCAACAAATTGATACTGGCTAATATAGCATCTACTAAAAGGACATAAAGACTGTATCTCACAATGGGTAAGTTACATTGACACCTCCTGCATTATCTGACAGTTACACTGACACTCGCTCTCGTTTTTGATATTACACTGGCACCTCCTGTCAGGCCTTCTCCCAAGAGGCGTTAACAAAGGGTATAGATCAAATTCTGAATTTACCCCTCAAAACAACCTTCAATCTTTTAACCCCAGAGACACATGGTCAGACTGGGACCAAAGCAGACCCAGTCGGTAGATCTTGGCAGGAGCCGGAGTCGCCCTGCTAGCGGTTTGCCGCCTCATGTCTTCGAAGTCTCGGGCGCACCCTGCCACCTCCATCTCCACCAATTGCCTCTGTACCATGGCGGCCTCAGCTCCGACGACTCTGTTGAAGTTCCCCTCTCATCCAATCTCCCACCCACGGCTCCCATTGTACAGCTCCAAGCTCTCATTCCTCCACACTGTCCAGCTCCACCTCGGCTCCAGCCTCTCTCCAATGTCCTCCATGCACGCCACCGTGCAGACTGCCTGGGACAACCGACACTTGGCCCCACTCAATAGCCTCAGACTACCCATCATCGCCAACGGCACCCTGTGCCTTCTCAATGAGAACCCGTACCGTCGGTCGCTCACGATGTAGAAGGGAGAGTGCCTCCGTGGAGTCGGCCCGATCACCCACCCCGAGATGGTTGTTAAGGCCACGATACTGGGGGCTCGAGGGAACCAGGTATGATCCTGGCTCAAACGTCCCTGGATCGAGCGGGCTGGACCAGTACCCATCCACCCAGGTCCACACGATCAAGTTATACATGAAGTTGCCTCGTGATTCGTGCGAGCTGATCATTGTCAGGCAACCTTCCACCAAATTAAAATATTGCAATAACCCATGCTTAACCCACTAGCACAACGCCCACTTGCTGCCATATATGTTGAGGGTTTTGGCTTGAAACAAGTCTAATGCAATATCTAAGGTTCACGCACGAATGATGGCGGAAGATGGAGTGACAAAGGAGCGAAGATAGGGAATTTATCCCGGGGCGCCAGGATTGACGCACTGGGCGAAATCCAGAGCCGAACTTAATCGGGCTTGCAGGATTTTCGCTTAGGGCACCAATTATGGCACCCAAGGCGAAATCTAGAGAACAGGCGCGCATGAAGGCATTTTTTGGTAGCGTTTTTTTGGGGGATTCCAAGAAAACTTATAGGGGTTTGGCTCTATCTTTTCTCCTAAGTCTTGTACGAACTTGGGGCTATAAAAGAACCCATAGTGCTGAACAAAGAGAAAACAAGGAATGATATAAAGGCTCTTTCAAAGATTTGGAAAGGGGTAGACGTTATCGGGTTAGAGCGAGTGTTTCTCTTGTTCTTGGGGTGAGTGGGCTGCGTTATCTCTTCTTTTTCCTTGGGGGGTTATCTCTTTGTGGGTTGGGAGAGGGATTGGTGAGAGGACAGACATATGTGTGCTCTTTGTATTCCTTTTCTAGTGAATCCATTGATCGTCAATTGCCGAATATCAATTTGTGTTTTGAGCTTTGGTGTGTTTGATCATTCGTTCTTCTTGTTGGTGATGGTTCATCATCTCTCGGTGAAATTCTTCACGCTATCGACGTCTTTTTTCGTCACTTGACGCCTAGGTGGTGGGATCGATCTCGTCGGTTATCCCCAACAACATATAAACAACAAAATAAAATAAAATATGTGGATCCGATGGTCAAATTCTGGCAGAAATGGTCGGAGAATGGGTAGAGCCGATCGGAGGATGGCCAAATCTAGGCCTAAGCCTGAGATGCGGGCACTATAACTCCCTTTCTCTCTCCTGCCCGTCTTTTTTTTCTCTTACATGTGAAACCAGAGCATGCTTTTTTAAAGAGGCGAGGATAAACTATGTATTTTCATATTAAAGTGAGCTGACATCAACATATATAATTTCATAAACAAAAGATGGTGTTGGTATAATTGTTAGAAAATCCAGTGGGTGTCGGTGTAATTTATCTCAAAAAAAAAAATATCCTACACTTTGTTTGGTAGGCCGAGGTCCCATATTTGATGCTCCCCTCCCCACATTTCAGACTCAATGGAGCAGGAAAGGAGATGGGAGGACATGGAGACCGACTGTTTGGTTAACATCTTCCGCCGCCTCGGCCTCGACGACCTCACCGTCGGCGCCCCCTTCTCCTGCAGCTCGTGGTACAGCGCCTCCCTCGACCCCCTCTGCTGGAGGACCCTCGACTTCCGTGCGCTCGACTTCATGCCGTGGAGCCCTCTCGCCAAGAGATTCACCGCCCGCTACTCCGCGCCGCGGTTCACCTTCAGCGGCTTCATGAGATTCGCCGTCCGCCGGAGCCGCGGATCCGCCGTCGCCCTCAGGTTCCCGATCGTCCTCGGTTCATCGATCGAGGACTTGAGCTACGCATCGAATGAGTAACAACCTAGTTACGCATTTACGCTGTCCAGTGAGAAACCATCATTTCAGATCCTCACTGAGTTTTGCGGCTGCAGGTGCCCGAGAGTGAGACTCCTCGTCCTGCCTCGTCTGACGTCGAAGGATGAGGAACACATCCCGGCGCTGGTGGGGAGACTGAAGCATCTGGAGCAGCTGGAGATGGAAGCCAAGCCCTCGTCCTTTCGCGAGACGGCGAGACGGATCAGCCTCGACTGCGAGAGGTTGCGAGGGCTGAAGGTGTCGGGCTCCGTGAAGGCGGACGACGCGGCCGCCATTGTTGAATTCCTTCCGAAGCTCAGGTGTTTGGATCTGAGCAGGTCTTACCTACCCAAGGAGCAGCTGCTCGCGATAACCAATGGGTGTAGAGAGCTGGAGAGATTGAGTGTGAGAGATTGCATTGGTTTCGAGGCGGATGGCGAGGTTCTCGCAAGGGCTTCTGCGATCAAGATCTTCGAGCATGAGGGTTGTAGACTAAGGGATGAGTCTGGCTATGATACTGATGAAGAGGGTGATTCCTTCTATGTACAAGTGATGTGAATATTGCATTGCATCCCAAATCCTCATCTTGTTTATCAGCAAAATTGGTTTTTTGATCTTGGAGAGCCATAGTACCCTAACAAAACTTGTGCTTTCTCTTTTTGGGCTACTCCCATGTTTCGCCCTTTGGCTTCTCCCCATGTAACATAAGCATTTAAGATCAAAAATCTTGTTTTTACTCAAGAAAAAGGAAATATGATTTAAAATTATTGGGAATATAAATAAAAATCATCGAATTGTTGGTGTCCATCCCAATGGAGGAGACCCAAAGGGGGAAGGGAGCTTGCCTCCCTCCCATTGCTGGCAGCAGATCGACTCCAAGTTGTGCGTGCGACCTGGGAGTCCAGGTGGTCGTGCGCACGACCTGCGGATCTGGAGATCCAGACTCTGTGAACAGAAAGTCATGTGCACGACTGTTGTCGGGCAGAGAGGGGCTCAGGTTACTGATTGTTCTCTTTTAAAGCCCTTGTTTGGGGGCTGCCATTAGAAGGAAGAGGAAAGAGATTTCCTCAGGGATCGATCTTCGACGGATAGATCAGATTGAAGCTTGTAAGGAGGTAGGTTCCTTGAGCCTTGCTGGGGTCTCATCTTATTGAGCCCTAGAAGGGAAAGAGTATAGATCTAGAAGGAGGGAGAAGAAGGAGTCGGGTTACTCTCGTCTGGCTTGCCGCCTTTGATAGTGAAGCTCTCTCCCGAGCATTTGCTCACCGTAGTTTTTTCCGCAAGGGTTTCCATGTAAATCCCCAAGTCGTCTTCTTTGTTTGTGGTTGGCTTGTTTTGCACTTGTGATTGATTGGTTGTTGATTGTTCTCTTTGATTCATCTCACGAGGAAGAGATCGTCGATTATCGGAATTGAGCCGGTGCGGTTTTCCCATAACAAATCACTGTCTCCTATGAATGCATCGATGCACTCGTTCTCTGCCATCGGTCATTTGTCGTAACGACGTCAAATCTTATCCGGATTCATCCTAGGATTGAAATAAAAACCTGGAAATGATTGGAAAATAGTCGTGTGAATTGGATTCCATGGAAGAACAATAATTCAAAACAAAATCCAAAACGAGGTTCAGCCAGGCAATGATATGCATGGAGTACAATATTGAGCAGTGGTGAGATGTTTACAGGAGCAGCCATTAAACAAAAGAGGAGAGTGACCCACTGGCATGGAATTGTGAGTTGATGAGAGAAGGGGGGTAGGTTAATTGTGGCTGAGAAAAATTCAAGAGAGACTATCAGGGCCTCTGATCCAACCAAAGCAGAACATCAAGAATGGTGGTAGGTGGCATCTGGGTCCATCATGGTACTATGATGTCATCTTGCTGAAAAGAAGAGGAGAAGCATGGAGTAACCTCTGATTTCAAACCATGACATTGTTTATGAAGAACCCGGTCCATTCGAGGAAGCCAGAAGTCTATCCATGTGACGGCGGTCTAGCTGTTCAAATGCTTTATTGCGCATGCCAAGTACGTGAGTTTGCACGTTTTCCTCGAGGACGGTCTCGTAGGTGATTAGGTTAACAGATGCATATACGATTGGATTATTGTATAGTATCTTTATGTGTGTGCCTCATATTGAGGACTCTCTTGTATGTATTTGGACTTCGCCCCATCTAATCTAAGAGATTCTTTCTAATAGGCCCATGACGCTCGGGGATTAGCGAGTTAGGGATTGCAACAGTACGGTTAATTTCGATGCGTTTTGGGCAAAACCGAAACCGCACCACAACCTTAAACCGCCACACCGAAACTGTACTGTACCGTGACAGTGTACCATTATATAAACCGAAACCGTACCATGCGGTGCGTCGTGGTGCGGTGCACCGCGGTTTATCATTATAATGATATAAGCGATGCAGTTTTGGGCAAAACTGAAACTGCACCGCAACACCGAAACCGTAAACCGAAACAGCATCGCACCGCGACGGTTTTATATTTTAGCAAACCAAAACCGCCAGAATTATAGTGCAAGTCATGATTTATTATTATTGTGTGTACCCTTCCGGTGGGCCGTGCAATAAGTGGCCAAGAAGGGGAGGAGTCGGAAGGCCGGGCAACAGCCCCCCCCCCCCCCCCCCTCCTTGTTCTCGGTCGGCCGGTCATCAGAGGGAGGGGGTGGGGTAACAACAGCCCCCCCCCCCCCCCCCCCCCCCCCCCCCCCATCTTTTGTTCTTTCGGTCGGCATGTCATCAGAGGGGGAGGCAACAGCCCCCCCCCCCTCCCTTCCGGTCGACATGTCATCAGATGGGACGGGGGGGGGGGGGGGGGGGGGGGGCGGGCAACAGCCCTCGGTCGGCATGTCATCAGAGGGAGGCAGCAGCCACCCCCCCCCCCCCCTGGCTTTGGTCGGCCGGTCATCAGACGAAGGGGGGGGGGGGGGGGGGGGGTCGGCCGCGCAACAGCACCCCCCCCCCCCATCCCTCTTTCTCTCGGTAGGCCGTGCAACAAACCGAGGTGTGAGGTAGCAGTCGAACCCGGAGATCTCGAAGTGCTGACTACGCTCCGAGATTTCCGGCCCAAGGTGACCAGGTGTCAACCGCGCGCCACGTCCTCACTATAGCGGCGGTTGAGCTCATTGCGGGAACACGTCACCCACCCGTTTTTCGCGGAGCATCGTAACCGTCACCCCGCCACTATAAAAGGGGACCTACCCCTTCAGCGAAGGAGAGGAAGAATTCTAGAGGAGACGCTGCCCGTTTTGTCCCGAAATTTGCGGAGTTGCGGAGGTCGGTCGGTCGGTCGGTAGCCAGAGACTGTCTGCGGAGGTCAGTCGGTAGTCAGATACTGTTTGCAGCTACCGGTAGTCAGATACTGTCTGCAACGACCGGTAGTCAGACGCTGTTTGCAGAGGTCGATAATTCGGGAGACCGGTCCTCAGGGTGTAATTGGGGTAAGGTGAGAGAATTGTAACCGTAATAAGTATTATAGTGCATTCTCGCCCCACCCGTGGTTTTTTCCCCTTCGACGTTGCGAAGGGGTTTTTCCACGTAATTCCCAGTCTTCATCTTGTTTTTGGCTTGTTGGATTGTGCTTGCCACCCGAACCGCCCGGTTCGACTAAGAACCCCCCACAATCTTGACGCCTTCTGTGGGATAGACTTCGAGACTTCCTACTAGAGCTTTCGATTGTTGACCCGTGGGTGTCGACCAGTCCGAGGCTACCTGCAACCAGCAATCCACGACCACACGGTTGAAGAGCGATGGCCGGTGGACCGTATCGTACCCGCTCGACGTTGCAGCTCCCATCCGAAGCTGCACCACTCGGAGATGCCAATGACGTCAGGCATCTTGTTCAACCACCAACGGACACGGAGCGCGTAGTCCCGTTGGCGAATCATGTACTGGGGGTCGAAGAGTCCAGTCAAGCTCCGGTAGCAACCCTGGCTCCTC
This sequence comes from Chamaelirium japonicum, assembly GCA_947650365.1. NCBI lineage: Eukaryota > Viridiplantae > Streptophyta > Magnoliopsida > Liliales > Melanthiaceae > Chamaelirium > Chamaelirium japonicum. Next base: position 29,513,947 of record OX393552.1, read on the forward strand.
TAACAGGGGGTCTATCGGAAGCTTTCCTGGCCACTATGATGATGACCCAGCAAGCTCTTACCGCCCAACTCCAAACAATGCAACGCAACTACGAGGAGTTGCGCGACTTCGTGCGGGCCGCACCGACGGGTGGTCTACTCAACCAGGGCATGTTGGCCCAAGCGGGACAGAGCCTTCCTACCCAAGCTGCCCCACCAGTGCAAATGCAGCCGCAACCAGTGCCTCAGGTGGAGGTCAGGGTTAATCGCTCGGTGGAGGTCCAAAGTGTGAATCCCGACGGGCGGGACTCAAGTAGCCCGGAACCTGTGGGGAGAAACAAGCACGCTCGAGCGGCGTCGGCACGCTCGGATGTCTGGTCCCGGCTCGGGGCACCCCCCTGACAGCCGCCTACCTCCAAGTATCACTCGAAGACAGACTCGGCACAAGTGCATCGCCCGAAGCGAGACGGTGAACACCATCGTCACCCCGAGTGATAGCCATCACACTTGGGTGACGCCGGCCAGTCGGCAGCCGGCTCACATTGCTGATCGGAGGAGCGTACATGAGCGCATTCAGGTACATGCGTCGGAGCAACTCGGGGATCAAGAAGGAATCCAGCGAGACCGATCGGGGGTCTGAGCTCCCGACCGGCTGGAGGAAGTCGCCATTCGAGGAGCCGCACGGTCAACGCTTGTCGAGAAGCTACTCCGAGAGCCATTCCCTCGGGGATGGAATCCTCCACGCCTCTCCAAGTTTGACGGATCGAAAGACCCGGTGGAGCACGTACTAGCTTTCCGGGATGCTCTGGTCCCCCACGAGGATGATCATATTCTCTGCCGGACCTTCGCCAACAGCTTGTCGGGAACACCTCTCGAGTGGTTCCACAAGCTCAGGCCCTCGTCCATCTCCTCATTCTCGGAGCTGAGCACGCGATTCATCGACCAGTACCGATGCAATCGCCGGGAGCTGAAGACTCTAGAGTCACTCTTCGGGATGAGTATGACCAGAAGGAGACGCTCAGACAATTCTACCATAGGTTCAGGTCCGAATCCCTTAGCTTGGTGGACACAGACGGGCAGGATCGCATGGTGATCGCGGCCTTCAAGAACGCCATTCAGCCTACCCAACTCGTCAACGCATCGCTCATCAAGCGAACCCCGGAGACGATCGACGAGCTATCGCGACGTGTTGAAAAATACATCAAAATTGAAGACGCGGACTGCAAGAGAAAGGCGGTGGAAACCAAGGTCCCGCACCAGGGCTACGCCAAGCCAGCTACCATGAAGAACGTCAACAAGCAGCAGGGCGAGGCGACGCAGCATGAAGCGAAGCGGCAAAGGCAAGATAGGCCAGCGAGGCCGCAGTGGAACAGGGAGTTCACGGTACTAAACGCCCCCATAGACCAGATCTTGGAAGCTATTAAGGGTGAACCGTACTTCAAGTGGGCGCAACCGCTTGAACCCGGAGAGAGGGGAGCCAGAGATGCATCAAGGTACTGCGAGTACCACCAGGGCCAAGGCCACACTACCTTGCAGTGTCGGGCGCTCAAGCATCATATCGAGGATCTCATTGAGGCCGGCCACCTTGACTGCTTCATCGACATCCCTCAACGTAAGGAGACCAAGGCTGTAGGGGAAGTACAGCAAGGAGCGACGACACAGCGCTTACCGGGTCCTCCGCCAGAAATACGTCAGCTCTAAGAGGTAGACGCAGTCTACGGGTACCATGGCCCTGTACCATCATCAAATGCCGTCGACCGACAGGTGCGGCGTATTGAACAAGCAAGGCAAGTCCACCATGTGGTGCTCGACCCCGTCATTCGCCCCGAGCCAAGAGTGGAAGCAGCAGTACAGTTTTCGGTGGCTGATCTGGTTGGAATAGAGAGGCCTCACAACCATCCTCTGGTCATACGATTGCAGATAGCGAATCACCTGGTGAAGAGAATTTTGGTTGACGTCGGGAGTTCGGTAGATGTGCTCTTCCTCAGCGCCTTCGACGCCATGCAGTTGGATCACGGGCAGATGACTGAGTCGTCGTCGACGATAACAGGCTTCACGGGAGAGGCTGCAAGGGTGGTTGGTGAGATCACCCTCCCGATCACAACAGGGCATCTCACCAATCTTACCCGGTTCATTGTGATTGAAGCTCACTCGGCGTACAACATCATCCTTGGAAGGCCGTGGCTCCACCACTTGGATGCGGTCCCCTCGTCGGCCCACCAGGTGGTGAAGTTTTGGACTGACAAGGGTGTGATGAGCATTCGAGGTGACCAGTCCTCGGCGGTCAAGTGCGAGCTAAGCGCTATCCATCTGAAGACAACATGCCAAATCGAGGGAGGAGAACCCGGTGAAGGCGGAGCTGAGATGGGCATCCTCAACCTCTGGACTACGAAGCGGGGTCAAGAAGCTCCAACGCTCCAGCACCACGCCCTATCAAGCGTAGGAGCGCGAGGACGCCAAGCATCTGAGAAGACCGACCTGTCAGTTGAACTTAAAGAACTGACAGTGTCGGGGGACCTGCTGAAGACCGACCTGTCAGCTGAACGTAAAGAGCTGACAGTGTCGGGGGACCTGTCGAAGACCGACCAGTCAGTTGAAAGTAAAGAACTGGCTGCGTCGAGGTGCTTGAAGAAGGCCGGTCAGTTAGCTGAACTTAAAGAGCTAACTGATCCGAGCAACCCGATGGAGACTGACTTGTCAGCTGAAGGTAAAGAGCTGAACAAGACGACGCACTCACAGAAGACCGACCGACCGGTTGAATCTAAAGAACCGGACGAGTCGAAGAGGTCAATGACAGACCTGAACACGGAGTGGGAGGAGTCACCCGCCGTCGAGCCAATTCTGCCCGTGGACTTAGGAGAAGCGGGTTATCCGAGGATAACTTTTCTTGGGTCGCAGCTGCCAAAGCGTCATGCCGAAGCTATGACGGCATTTCTCAAGGCAAACCTGGATGTGTTCGTATGGTCAGTTGAAGACATGCCTGGCATCCGCCCCGAGGTAGCCTGTCACCACCTCAACATTCGAGAAGGAGCTGCACCCGTACGCCAGAAGCCCCGGTCACTAGCACCGGAAAAAGCAGCAGCTGTCAACATGGAGGTAGAGAAGCTGCTACGAGCGGGCATCATCAGAGAGGCTCGATACCCGAAGTGGATTGCTAACGTGGTCGCCGTCCCTAAGAAGTCCAGAGCCATACGGGTCTGTATCGATTTCACAAATCTCAACCAGGCATACCCAAAGGACAGCTACCCGCTACCGCGCATCGATACCCTGGTGGATTCCATGGCGGGACACGAGAGGCGAGAGTTCATGGACGGGTACTCGGGCTATCACCAGATCCCTATGAATCCAAAGGACCAGGAGCACACAACTTTTGTCACGGGTCGGGGGCTCTACTGCTAAAAAATGATGCCATTCGGGCTGAAGAACGCGGGGGCGACGTACCAAAGGCTGGTGAACAAGATGTTCGTCGACCAAATCGGAAGGAACGTGGAGGTCTATGTCGACGACTTGCTTGTGAAGAGCCAAGTGGAGGAGGCGCATATGCGAGACCTGGAGGAAACCTTTATAACCCTGCGGAGGTACAGCATGAAGTTGAACCCGGCCAAGTGCACCTTCGGCGTGACGTCGGGAAATTTTTTGGGTTACTTGGTCACCTGACGGGGGATCGAGGCCAATCCTGAGCAGATCCGAGCTTTGGAGGAGATAACGTCTCCCAAGTCACAAAAGGAAGTCCAGAAGCTGACCGGACGGATCAACGCCCTCAGCCGCTTCATATCCAAGTCCTCAGACCGGTGTCGGCCCCTGTTCGAAAGGCTGAGTAAGCTTGCCCCTTTCGACTGGGACCAACGCTACGAAGAAGCATTTCAGGAGCTGAAGACGTACCTTGGCCGACCCCCAATCTTGACAGCCCCCCAGCCAGGTGCAACGCTGGGGGTGTATCTTTCAGTATTGGAGGCAGCAATCAGTGCTGTACTGATATGCGAATGTGAAGGAGCGGAGAGGCCCGTCTACTTAGTCAGCCGTATCATGACGTCAGCGGAAACAAGGTATGCATGGATCGAGCAAGTGGCCCTAGCACTAGTGTACGTGTCAAGGAGACTTCGCCCATATTTCGTCGCTCACCCCATCGAGGTCATCACCGAGCACCCCCTGAAGGAAGTACTGGATAACTCTACTCGGGCAGGTCAGCTGAGCAAGTGGGCTGCAGAGCTGCAAGAGTTTGGCCCTCGGTACGTACCTCGGAAAGCAATCAAGGGCCAAGCACTTGCAGATTTTCTCAGCGATTTCCCGGCGGAAGACACTGCACCGGTGCCAGAGACGTTAGAAGACCTGTCGGTAGCTGCCGGTCGACCCGTGGGAGTCGGTGCGGCAGCAGGACAGGAGGATGAAGAAGGCTGGAGATTGTTCATGGATGGCTCGTCATGCGCGATCAGGAGTGGTGTGGGGGTAGTCTTACTAACCCCCGACCACACGAAGCTCGAAAAATCAGTGCGGCTACTTTTCCCGACGACGAACAACGAAGCTGAGTACGAGGCAATGCTGACAGGACTGGAGATGGCAACAGCGCTGGGGGTGACCAGATTACAGGTCTACGGTGACTCCCAACTGGTGATCAATCAGATTACCGGTAGATACGAAGCTCGCGATGCAAGAATGCAAGCTTACCTGAAGCTAGCCCGGGAGTTGATCGCCAAGTTCGAAGACATAAGCTTCCACCAGTTCCCCAGAGCGGAAAACAAGCAGGCGGATGCCCTTGCTAATCTAGCATCGGTACTCAGAGAAGACAGAGAGAAAAGGGTCTTCATCAAGGTGCAAACTGACCCCTGAACAGTCGGTCCCGCAGAAGATAGTTGCCTGACAAGGAGGACACAAGCCATGGAGGCGGGTCCATACTATTGCGGCCGGAGCTGATTGGGTGACCGACATGAAGAAGTACCTACTTGATGGGATACTACCGGAGGACGTCGATAATGCCCGAAGAACCAAAGAGCACGCTCCAAGATACACCCTCATCGACGACGAGCTGTACAAGCGCTCGTTTGGTGGACCGTACCTCAAGTGCCTCACGAAAGAACAAGCAGTAGAAATCATGAGGGAGATACATGAAGGAGGTTGCGGGAATCATTCCGGAGGAAGAGCCCTGGCGCGGAAGATAAAACTGTAGGGCTACTACTGGCCCACCATGGAAGCAGATGCGGGAGGGTATGTGAAGAGGTGCCTGCAATGTCAAAAGCATGCTCCCTCCATACACCAACCGGCAGAAGAGCTACACCCGATATCCAGCCCTTGGCCCTTCCAACAGTGGGGGTTGGATATCTTGGGTCCCTTCCCGACGTAGCCCAATCGAAGGAAGTTTCTCCTCGTCGTCACCGACTACTTCACCAAGTGGGTGGAGGCAATTCCATTGCTGAAAGATTAGAGAAGTTCAAGTAGGAAAGTTCCTATGGAGCAGCATCATCTGTCGATTCGGACTGCCGCAGGCTTTTGTTGCAGACAACGGGCGACAATTCGATACGGAGTCAATTAAGATGTTCTGCGCCAGTAACAACATCAAGCTATTCTTCTCTACACCGTGGTACCCTCAGAGCAACGGGCATGCAGAATCGACAAATCGCGCCATTCTGGACATACTGAAGAAAAAGCTGGAGCAGAAGAAGGGTTTGTGGGAAGAAGCTCTACCCGGAGTCCTATGGGCCTACCGGACGACACCGAAGCGTCCAACGGGAGAGTCCCCGTTCAGCCTTACCTACGGCTCCGAAGCCGTCCTGCCAACGGAAACCCTGGTCCTAACACAGCGAACAGTCGTAGCTGCCGACCCAGAGCAGAATGACGGACTCTTGCTCGATGGTCTAGACCTGCTAGATGAGAAGAGGGAGAGAGCGAGAGAGCGCCTAACCAATTATCATCAGGCCATCAAGAGAACATATGACCGCAAGGTTAGAAGGCGGGTATTCAAACAAGGGAACCTAGTCATGCGGAAGGTCTTCGACAATACCAAGGAGCTGGGAAGTGGCAAGCTGGGAGCTACCTGGGAAGGACCATACATCATCGATGGCATGGGAAAGAATAGAGCCTACCGCTTGAAGACTCAAGACGGCGATGCACTAGCAAGGCCATGGAATGCCACCAATCTGCGCAAGTTCTACCAGGGTAGCTAAATGGGCGAGACGCTTGTAACCATTTTGTAATTCCAGATCTATTCAATAAAGATACATTTGCTCAGCATTCTTATTCATGCGTGAGAATAATGGTTAACTAAGGCAACCTAAACCAAGTGGTACATAACACTCCGAGCGAGTTCTACCACTTGGCCGACCGATCGACAGGTCCCTGCGAAGGGCATGACCAACCGGTGAACACCTGGGAAGATCAGTCGACAGACCCCACCGGGGTACGACCGGTTAACCAACCTAAACCAAGTGGTACGTAACACTCCAAGGGCGAGTTTTACTACTTGGCCGACCGGTCAACAGGACCCTACGAAGGGCGAGACCGACCGGTGAACACCTGGGAAAATCGATCGACAGACCCCGCCGGGGTACGACCGGTCAATCAACCTAAACCAAGTGGTACATAACACTCCGAGCGAGTTCTACCACTTGGCCGACCGGTCGACAGGTCCCTGCGAAGGGCGTGATCGGCCGGTGAACACCTGGGAGGATTGGTCGACAGACCCCTTGGGGGTACGACCGATCGACCAACACAAGCAAGGTAGGGTATATCACCTCCCGCAAATATGAGGGCCAGATATTGGTCGCACGTCGTCGACGTGTAATCAAGGTACAAAGGTCAACTTTTGATTGCACATCGTCGACATGTAGTTATGCACGTCGTCGACGCGTAGTCAAGACATGAAAGCCAAAATTTTAACGACACGTCATCGACGTGTGCTTAAGGTGCAAAATCGATAAGAGAAAGACGACAATCATAGCATTCAGATGAATTACATTAAAGGGTCCCAATACAAACGAGAGTGCTGTTTTATTACATCACAAAGCCAGACAGCAAACGGGAGCGGTCAGTCGTCTGCACCGGCTTTCCACGGCCCCTGCGGGAGCTTGCTGCGTAGCTTCGCCACCTTCTTATGCCACCCCGCCGCCTGTTCTTCAAGAAGCGACTTGCACTCTGTGGATAAGTCTGCATTCTGCTGAGCAAGCGCAGCCTTATGTGATGCTTCGGCCTGGTCAAGGGAGGCCTTCAACACGGTGATTTCGGCTTCGTGAGCTGCTTTGACGGCCTTGGCATCTGTTCGCTGCCTCCTGATCGCAGCGGCCTGGTCCCTGAACCGTTCCCACAGTCCGTCAATTTCCGCCTGAGCGGAATCCAGTGCTTCTTGAAACTCGAAGGGGTCAGCATGTTTGCCTGCGCGACTTCGAGCTGAGCCTGGACTGCAGCTAACTCTTCAGCATGAACCCGTCGAGCTTCCGCTAACTGAGCGCGTGTCTCTCTCAATTCATGCCGAGCAGCCCGTAGGGAGGCCTCAAGCTGCGCCATCCTTCGAGCACCCCCCTCGGCGACATGACCGGCAATCGTAGCTACGCGACCGCTCATCTGACAAAAGTGGAAGAGATATGTACCAAAGAGTCAGGAGTGGAAACTACTACTGCAATCAAGCCTACAACGACTCGAAGACTTGCCTCATGAAGGTCGCCGAGCTGGCTCCGCCAGCTGGAACTGTCCACCCCAGTATCCTCTTCCTCCACCTGACGGGAAGAGAGCCCAGGGGAACGACGGTGAGATGTAGCTTCGGTGGCGCCGAGGGGAGAATGGGGAGGTGGCCCGGCGACGCCCTCGGAAGCAGAGGAAGAAGGCGAAGCCATGAAGTGCCGGACCTCCGCGTGATCGAAAAGTCTAGCGGTAGGTGCAGCAGTAGGGGCGCGGGGTGAAGCTCGCCCACGTGACCCCGCAGAGCTAGACGGCATGTCTTGCTTACCCTGCCCGAGAGAGAGAGAGAGAGAGAGAGAGAGAGAGAGAGAGAGAGAGAGAGAGAGAGAGAGAGAGAGAGATTGTAACTGGAAGACCTCTCGGAGTCTTCTATCTCCATGTAATGTCTACCCGTCGACGGCACGTCTTCTGACCAGTCGTCAGGGAGGGAACGAAGATCATCACAAGCAGCTCATCGCATGGCTGGAGCGGGAGAAGAGCGACCTTCATCGTCATCGCTGGAGGACTCACTTAGCAGGACGCGCCTCCTTGCCTTCCCTGCGGGTGCAGCTACGTTGCGAGTAGCTGGTTGCCCGCAGTCGCCTGAAGCTACAGTCGACCTTGTACGGCGCCTGAAGATCATGCAAAGTTTAGATGCGGCTGTGTTTGGGTTGAAGCGTCGGACGGAGCTGACGTACCTGTCAGGGACCTTCGAAGAGTAAGCAGAGGGCTCTTCTTCCCTACTGGTTGTTGCAGGCTGCTTACCCTTCTTGGGGGTAGTACTGTAAGACCTGACAACCGGGAGCTTCGGAAACAGCTGCCGCCAGTCGTCGTCGTTACACGTCACCCTCCTAATCAGTTGGTCCAACTCCTCCTCAACAGCCCCAGGGCACTGAAGCTGCCTAGAGGGGTAGAAATCCTCGATGGTCGCGGCAAGGTTGGAGACTTGATCGGAAATTTTGAAGCGACCCCTCCAGGGTCCTCCGACCACAATGGAGCAATCCTTCCAACTCCTCACGGAGTCAGATAAGCCTCCGATGGGAGGGCGACTGCCTGCGCGTGCCTGCAGGCTGAAGTAAGAAAATACGCTGCCTGGCGTCATCTTGTAGTCCTTGATGAAATACTTCTTCAGAAGATACGCGACGCAGAGCTGCTGCCCCGCCCGTTCTTCTATTGCTTCCATGCAACGGAGGATCCTCCAGCCATTGCTAGCTATTTGGCCTGGAGACACTTTTATGTACTCCAGCAGGCGACCAGAGAAGCTTGCAAGGGGAAGTCTCAGGCCGCAACGTAGCTGCCCGAGGGTGATGACGGTACGGTCGCCGTCGTTAGGGTCCAAAGGACCAGTAGCGAAGGAGAGTGAGATCGTATCCGGAATGCCGTAAGCCGCCCGGCCCTCCTCCATCAGCGGAAACTTCTTCGTCACGACGAACCAGGTGAAAGACATCTTCGACGACGACCCTCGGCTTGTATCCAAACGCAATTCCTGCGAACACGCGACTCCTCGGCGTGTACCCAAAGGAAGCTACGTGCAGCGAGTTATCAACCCAAACGAACCTTCAGCCACAAAGGAGAAGTCTGAAGTAGAGGAAAGAAATGAACCCTCGGGGTTCTATTTATAGAGAAAGTTGGAGCTATGGGAGTTGGTTCGGATTTCGAGAAAAATAGGCGGCGAGGTGGCAACGCCTAATGACGCCATGTGGCAAAAAACCGGGAAAAGCCCAAACAGTTACTTGGAGTCCCTACAGCACCGGAAAGAGGCTGGCACGCAAGACGAGGCAGCGTACGTAAACCGAGGCTGGCACACAAATCAAGGCGGGCGCACAAGTCGAGGCTGACATGCGGAGAGAGGCTGCACGCAAATCGAGACGAAGTAATCCTGATCGGGCGGGACTGAAGATCGTCCGATCAGGAGGGGGTATTGTGTGTACCCTTCCGGTGGGCCGCGCAATAAGTGGCCAAGAAGGGGAGGAGTCGGCAGGCCGGGCAGAAGCAGCCCCCCCTCCTTGTTCTCGGTCGGCCGATTATCAGAGGGAGGGGGTAACAACAGCCCCCCCCCCCCCCCCCCCCCCATTGCTTTGGTCGGCCGGTTACAAGAGGGGGGCAGTAGCCCCCCCCCCCCCCCCCCACCCCCCATCCCTTCCGGTCGGCATGTCATCAGAGGGGGCTTCGGTCGGTCGGTTATCAGAGGGAGGCAGCACCCCCCCCCCCCCCTTGGCTTCGGTCGGTCGGTCATCAGACGAAGGGGGGGGAGGGGTCGGCCGCTCAACAGCACCCCCCCCATCCCTCTTTCTCTCGGTAGGCCGTGCAACAAACCGAGGTGTGAGGTAGCAGTCGAACCCGGAGATCTCGGAGTGCTGACTACGCTCCGAGATTTTCGGCCCAAGGTGACCAGGTGTCAACTGCGCGCCACGTCCTCACTACAGCGACGGTTGAGCTCATTGCGGGGACACGTCATCCACCCGTTTTTCGCGGAGCGTCGTAACCGTCACCTTGCCACTATAAAAGGGGACCTACCCCTTCAGCGAAGGAGAGGAAGAATTCTAGAGGAGACGCTGCCCGTTTCGTCCCGAAATTTGCGGAGCTGCGGAGGTCGGTCGGTCGGTAGCCAGAGACTGTCTGCGGAGGTCAGTCGGTAGTCAGATACTGTCTGCAGCTACCGGTAGTCAGATACTGTATGCAGCGACCGGTAGTCAGACGCTGTTTGCAGAGGTCGGTAATTCGGGAGACCGGTCCTCAGGGTGTAATTGGGGTAAGGTGAGAGAATTGTAACCGTCGCAAGTATTATAGTGCATTCTCGCTCCACCCGTGGTTTTTTTTTTCCTTCGACGTTGCGAAGGGGTTTTTCCACCTAATTCCCAGTCTTCATCTTGTTTTTGGCTTGTTGGATTGTGCTTGCCACCCGAACCGCCCGGTTCGACTAAGAACCCCCCACAATTATTATTATTATTATTATTACATATTGGTCTTGGTAGTTAGCCCAATTTAATCCCAATAGATCATATCACCCATGAACCAACCACCTTTTAGTTCAAACTCAATCATAGCAAATCTGACCCCAACCATACAACTCTATGTAATTGATCCTAAGTAGATCATGGTCCTTTTATCCTCATCCCTCTCTCTCTCTAATCCAAACCCCCCAACTCAAATCCCATTCAAGGAACCCGCTATATACACAAGTAGTACACCCCACTCAAACCCCCTTACAACCAAGCCCATTCAACCAACCCTTCAGCCATCCTGTACCCTCTTGTCAACACCCCTACAGCCACCCTATACCCCTCACACACGGAATAATCTTTGGTATAACCGTGATAGCAGATAGCTGGTATCATGAGCATCCCTTGAAGTGCATCATAGCCACACGATAGCAGTCACCGTGAAATGTGTATTGCACTCAGCCCCAACTGTCCGTTTATCTGATTTAAAGGAAGATTATGTAGAGAGGTGCTCCGATGTTTGTGATTGATCCGTGATGCCATAAACTGGTATCACGGTTATACCAAAGTTTTTCTCCGCCCGCACACCCTCTGGCCACCATTTTCTTTTTTCTTTCAATTTTGACTCCCAAATCCCGTAGATCCCGGCTTCCTTGACTTCACTCCATACCTAGCAGCTCTCCTCTTCCCATAAAAGAAAGGGTTATTTAGGCCTTGCCCCTCAACTTAGACCTTTAATTAGACTTTGACCTTCAAACTTTTTATAGTTAGACTGTGCCTCCCAATTTCACGGATTCTGTACGTGAGCCTTGGTTGACCAACATTTTGCTAATGCTGATGGAAAAATTTTCAGCACATCCTGGGTACGGTACAACTGTTGTCCAAAGCCTATCTGCACATGTGTTGGGGGGGGGGGGCACTACCCCCATTTCTCTTGAATCATAGTGGGCCCCGTGGTTGTTGCATACGCAGGATGTACTGAAAATTTTTCCCACGCTAAATCTCTGTATATTTTCATATTGACAATACTACCCCATATGACTTTAGCCCCCATTTATAGTCGTTGTATAGCTACAAGTAGGACCGTCAATTGGGCCGGGCTAGCTCGATACCCGCCCGTCCGACCTGAAAAAATTTGGGCTGAGCCTTAAATGGGTTTGGGCTGGGCCGAGTTCGGACATAATTTTATACCCGAAAATTAATTCGGGCCGGGCTCGGGCCAGGTTCAGCCCAGCCCATATTCAGCCCGAACCCGAATGCTTATATATTCAATTTAAAAACCCATGAAGTATTGAATCCCCTGTACAGTCTGTACTACCCGAGCATATTGAGTAATCAAGAGTCGCTCCGACCCTCCGACATCTTCTTTCCATAGTTGATTGACAGTCAACACTAATTCAATGGTCAATATATCCTTTCCCAATTTGGGAGTCCCACTAATACTATCCCAGATTCCCAATCTTCTGTTTCACTTCCTTCCAAACAAAAAAAAAAATCTCTTTTTTGCACTAAAGCGCCTAACCGATCGAAGTCGGACGCCCTCCATGGCTCCATCCCAGATTCCCAATCTTCTGTTACATCTATGCTTGTAGTACTAGATGTCTAATTTTTTTTGCATTTTGATTCACTGCAAATCTTAATTGGGCTGGCCCGAACTTGGCCCGAAGCCCGAAAAACAAATTGGGCTGAGTTTGGGTTGAATAAAGTGAAAAATTTTTGGGCTGAGTTTGGGCTTGGAAAAGCCGATTCATATACGGGCTGAGTTCGGGCAAGGCTTGGCCCGACCCGACCCGGCCCGATTGACAGGCCTAGCTACAAGTTATTATCAACTGAAGAGGAGGGGTAGTATTGTTAATGTGAGAATACATAGAGGGACAACCTGACCAAAACGTTTGTCAACCAAGGAGCACATACGGAATCCTTAAAATTAGGTCTAATTGTAAAAAGTTTGGGGTTAAAGAGTAGTTAAGGTATAATTTGGGGGGCAAGGTCTAAATAACCCTAAAAGAAACCCAATCTCTCACTCCCCAGCCCCTTCCTTCTTCACCGAAACCCTTACTCCGGCCACTTCCGATCTCATGTCTCACTCTCAACCTCCCTCTTTTTCTCTGCGGTGGCGCATGCAGCCGACCGAAGCAAGGAAGGGAGGGCGCTGGAGCTAGGCGCCGGAACAAGGAAAGGAGGAGTCGCCGCTCGACGAGGAGGATCCCCGACCAGGTCAGCCCCTCTCCTCCTGCCCCCTTCTTCTTCCTTTTTTGTGGGTCCTGTCAAGACCGACCACAGCCGCCCCATGCCGCGTTCATGGCTGCTGGCCATGTGGCCGACGGCTGTGCAACCAACGGGCCCGACCAAGCCAGGCCAGGCGGCCCAGGCCACCACCGACCACACAGCCACCACCCCGACGACCATCCCACTGCCCAAGTCGGCTGCCGATCACAACTCCATACCCGCTCATTCTCTGTTGTGATGGAGGTTGAAGTTGACCCTGTTGGTGATGATGATGATACAGGATGGTGAGGAGGTGTGGGTGCATGCATGTGAGTGAGTAGTGGGGTTGACAGGGTATTGGTTATGGTGAATTGGTGATGTTTCTGATATCCTTGAGGTAGATGGGTATATGGTGTGTATGTGAGTACTTGTGAGGTGTTTGTTGAAAAGCCTACGAAGGAGGCTTACTTTGTGCTACGAGTGCAGTGAATAGGATGTGGGGTGTGTAGTGTGCAATGGTTAGGAATGCTTGCAAGAGAACGTGTATGATTGCTAGGTGTGTGTGGGTGTCGCTTAGCATTGGTGGAAAGTGTATGTCATGAACTTGTGCCAAAGCGATTATGATCGTGTTAGGCCATGAGACCGAATCTTGTGACTACCCGAATTTATCGACGATTGTTGAGCATCCCTTACGACAAGCTACCGATCTCGGGATTCGACAAAATACGGCACAATAATTGTATCGACAACTCGTATACTCACCTAGCGCGAGGATATCTTGGGCGGATGACGAACCGAACCTCCGACCTCATCTGGAGCTTTTCTTAGATACTTTTATATATTTACTTTAAGTTATTATATGTAAATACCCCCCATTTGATTTCAAAAAAAATATCAAAAAAAATAAAAAACCAAGTGAAAGTAACCCCCCTCCCCTCTGTCGTACTCAGGAGAACCTAAAGCGTCTCCCTCCCACTCAGCAAAAAGTGACCCTCTCCCTCCTACTCAACAGGCACAGATCTGTTTCTTCGAGCAAAGTTGAGGCAACGAAGATAAAATTACAGAAAAATTACCAGGATGCAGATACAACTAAAAAACAACAAACGATGCAAGTATTGGAGCTGCATGATATACCGTCAAAGAAGGCTCCTATTAAAAGACACCCTATTCAGCAACAATTTAAAAGTAACATTACTACCTGTACCCATTGGAAGTTGACGACTTCTCACTTAACGTTCCTCTATTATAGTATTTGTTATTCAGATTGTAAAACACTAAAATGTTAAACATTTTAAGATCAATGAAGTTTATGTTTCTTGCTAATCCAAATAAAGTTTAAAAATTATAACTTAATTATCTACTCTATAAAGAGAAAGGACCTAATGGAAAAAATTTCGTTTATACCCATGGAAGAATAATTTAAAGAGCAAAATAAAAAAAATTAAAAAAACATTAGAGGCATAATGATTTATTTTTAGCCCTGTATAGAAAAAATTTGAGGCAGACATGCGTCAGTTAATATCTGTCTCTCTATCTAATTGTTTCCCGTCTCTCTCTCTCTATCTCTCTCTCTCTCTTTCTCTCTCACATGCATCACAAGTGCAAAATTCTAGTAGGTGGTAAGGTTAATCCAAAAGTTGGCATAACATCGTTGTGCGACCGCACAATCCCATATGCGATCGCACATGCTTTCAACTCATGCGGAATTGTGGGGTCGCACATCACATTTGACTACATAGGACTTGAGCTTTAGTTGACTCTAGTTGCATCATCATCATAGTAGATGATACGACCTGGTTTATTATGAGTCTGTCAAGTTTGGTCCTTGAAGGGTAAAAGAGGAGATAAAAATCGGAGAATATGTAAGTATATTACCAGCATGTCACTTGGCCAATCTTTGTAATAGAGACAAAGAATTCATGTGAAGCCTTTACCCGATACAAAATGTGTGTGTGTGTGTGTGTGTATAGAGAGAGAGGAATGTTATAGTGAGCTGTGAGCTACGGGTGGAGAAAATGAGTTGCCCTCATTTTGATCCCTCTAGGAGTTTTGGATTTTGATGAAATTTGGTGACGGTGTTATCTAGGGTAAGATGATAATCCCCACCAATTTTCATCAATTTCCAAAATTTGTAGGGTCATCAAATGGTAGAAGCAAAATTAACGGTGACTACGGACGGTAGATAAAGCTTCTACCATTTGATGACCCTAGAAGTTTTGGAATTTGATGATAATTGGTGAAGATGATCATCTTACCCTAGACAACACTCTCACCAAATTTCATCAAATTCCATAACTCTTAGGGGGATCAAAATGAGGGCAGCTCATTTTTTCCACCCGTAGCTCACAGCTCACTGTAACATTCCTATATATATATGTGTGTGTGTGTGTGTGTCTGTGTGTGTGTGTGTGACTCCACCAAGGGTCAGCCTTAACCCCATATCTTTTTACTCTTGTTATTGATGAACTCACGGCTAATATTCAAGAAGTACAGTGGTGTATGCTATTTGCAGATGATATAGTGTTTGTCGATGTGACAAGGATGTGGTTAAATACTAAATTGGAATTGTGGAGGTAGACTTTGGAAGGTAAGCGCTTAAAAACAAGCCAGCTAAAACAAAATATATGGAGTGCAATTTTAATAAAAATAATAATGATTATTAAGCACGTTTCACAATTGATGATCAAGAAGTACAACAATGTGATTGTTTTCGGTATATTAGGTCTGTCATATAGAAGAATGGAGAGATAGCTGATGACATAACCAATAGGATTAGAGCGGGTTGAATGAAGTGGATAGGGACCTAGGAAGCGTTACGTGATCGACACATACCTTTAAGACTCGAAGGATAAATTTTACAAGACATTAATATGACCCGCAATGTTATATGGTTAAAAATGTTGGCCCTTAGAGAAAGCTCAAGCTCATAAGATGGGCGTGGCAGAGATTAGGATGTTGCGGTGGATGTGCGGAAAAACTAGGAGGGATAGAGTGAGGAATGAGTGTATTAGAGGAAGTGTTAGAGTGAACCAATTGAGGACAAAATAATGAATAATAGATTATGTTTTTTTAGTCATGTAGAACGTAGAGCAGAGGCGACCCCTATAAGAAGAGGCTCCCATATTAGTGTGGAAGGTCCATGGAGGAGGAGAAGCCTTAGAATAACATTGATGGAAGTTGTTAGAAATTACATGGAAAACTTTCATTGACCACAGATATAACCCTAAATAGAAATGAATTGCAAAAAAGGATTCATAAAGCTGACCCCAAGTAGATGGGACATGGCTTTATGGTTATAGTTGTGGTCATGGTATGTATATATATAAATGTATTATCTAAAAAAATAGAACTATTTGTTTAAAATTAACCAAGGCTTTATTTATTCTCGTGAGAATAGGCATGTAGCATCAATAAGCCATCCACTACAAAATAAGCCAATTATAAATGATTTCTATTTTAAAGTTATGATGAACTTGGTGAGATTATAATTTCCCATATCTAGTTGTGCTTTTCCTTATTCTAGAAATATCAGCCTGTGCAGGCTGTGAGGTTTCCTTCAAGCGAAGTGTTTTGCTGGTCCGATCTAAGGTATGGCAAGTCTCTTTAAATTATTAAAATGCAGTATTTTTGCTTGCCAATTCTTTGAAATACCATATACTTGTCGTTATAGGCTGCCTGTATTAGTTGCTTTTGAAATATATTGAATCTCCATTTACTAAGTTACTAGTTTTACTTCTATTTTCTCTTGTGATTCTTGCTAGCTACTGGGTACTTAGCACCTAGAAATAATTATGGCAGAGACAGAAAAGGTAATTATGGGGATTGAATCAACAGCATCATTGGTGGAACAGCTTGCAAAGACATTTGATGAACTAGAATCTCATAGAGACTCATCTTTGCACAATAAGACTCGATGGGAGGACATCAAAGAGTACTTCCAAAACGTTGGGAGATCATTAAAGGAGACATTTGGTGAGTTAGAAGAGAAGGAAAAAGCATTTAAGGAAAAGCTATTGGAGGCTCGGGTATTGCTTGCAGAACGAGAGGCAGCTGTCACTGCAAAAGAACGAGCTTTGTTGGATCGTCTCCAGGAGCTGAAAGACATTGCCGTGTCTGCTATAACCGAGGTTCATAAGAAACGCAAGGTGGAATTTCCTGGGCCAGTTCATGTCGGTGGAAGCAATGAAAACAAGGTATGCATCGTCACTGATGGTGATCGCAGTACACCCATTTCTTCTCCGGAGGAGAATCACCCTAATAATAGGTCAGGTGAATCGGCTGATGCCGTGGCTGTCAAGGATAAGTCTCGTCCTCAGTTGAAGCAACTGTGCCAACAAATGGATGTGAAGGGCCTTCTGAACTTTATTACCCAGAATCAGAAACACCACGTGTCGCTACGCAAGGAACTTACGATTGCCTTGAAAAGTGCATCCTCACCAGCTCGATTGGTGCTGGATTCGTTGGAGGGCTTCTACCCTCCTGACCAACCCACCTTTTTTCAAGGTAGTGAGAAGGATGCAGCCCTTCAGGCTCTACGCCGAAATTGTCTTGTGTTGATGGAAGCTGTGGCTCCCCTATTGGGGATGACCGAGCCAGCTGTTGATTACCCTGTGAGCTCAGAAAGTAAGCAGCAGGCCAAGGTAGTGGCAGATGAATGGAAGCCCAAATTGGCTGCTGTTGACCTAGATGCTTCCGATGGAAATTCAGCGGAAGTACAAGCCTTCTTGCAACTCCTTGCGACTTTTGGCATTGCCTCAGAGTTTGACGAGGACGAACTCTGCAAGCTCGTCCTTGCTGTCTCTCATCGTAAGCAGGCACCCAACCTCTGTCGGTCCCTTGGACTAACACACAAAATGCCAGGTTTGTATTGTACAAACTGACCAAAATGGTTCCAATGGCCAATATTAAGTTATTTTTGGTAGGTTACTAGATGTAGGGCTAATGATAGCAAAGACTAACTGAAAAAGAGGGTAAATGGCTTGTAGTGTCATCTGTATTTACTAGGTATTCTAACTGTGCTGGAGAATGGTCTCGTGCAGGCGTTGTCCAAGCTTTGGTTAACAGCGGGAGACACCTTGATGCCGTTCATTTTGCGTATGCCTTCCACCTTGTTGAGAGCTTTCCTCCGGTACCCTTGTTGAAGACATTTGCGAATAACGTGCGGAATTCACTAGAAGCTACCGGGGACGCTAGTGCACAGGTGTGTGTGTGTGTGTTATATATCTCAGTAACACTGGGAGTAAATTGGAGCAGATTTATTTTTTTGTCTGTCGAGGAAGTTCTAGGACAAGAACACAATGTACTACAAGTGGTACGCACCTTAGAAACAATGTAGGGTCAAGGCCGAACACCATCCCCCTCACACACAAGTGCGCATGCACACACACAAGGGGGGGGGGGGGGGGGGGGGGGGGGGGGGAGAGCTGCTCGTTGATTACCATAGTTGGTGAAGGAGTTCATCTGTTTGTCCTATGGTTTACCTTCTGAATGTCGCAGCATCCAATCTTCAACCCTTTTTTCTAAATCCATGACTGACACTACCCACCTATTATAATGTGTGCAGTTGGATGCTATCCGTCAGGAGCTAAGGTCACTGAGGGCTGTTGTCAGGTGCGTCGAAGACTATAAGCTTCAAGCTGAGTACCCGCTTGGTCCAATCCTCAGGAGAGTCTCTGAGCTTAAGATAACCAAAGGTGACAAGACAACACCCGAAGAGGCTGCTAAATACCCTCCAAAGAAGCCTCGAGTCAGCACACGATCCGCCCCTCGCCGGCCTCCTGCTGCTGTCGATAAGATGGGATTATTTCGCGGGGTTTCGGAAAGGTACCCTTATGCTGCACCGCCTTTTTACAACGCTACGATCCACGCGTCGTACGGGAAGCCTGATCCTCCAACCATGTTTAGTGCTCCTCCATCGAATTATGGGAGCTATATGGGGCCCGGGCTGCAGACCGCTACAGCTGCCCATGGGAACTATATGGGTGCAGGGTCGCAGGCCCCGCCGGCTGCTCATGCGAACTATATGGGGTTAGGGTTACAAACCGCACCAGCAGCCAACCAAGGGAACTATATGGTCACTGCTGGTTATCCGCCCGCCGCTCCATCGAACTATGGAGGCTATATGGGTGCTGGATTGCACTCCTCTCATCAATCCAATATGTAAACTTTTTTTCTTCTTCAATAGATTGTAGGCAGTTGTTGTAACTGTCAATTGAGCAAGTAGAAATATTGTTGTCTTTGCTGTGGTATCCTACCCTTTGATAGCTTCAGCAGCTTAACCATGCATTGTACTGCAACAGGTTAATATGGTATGCTTTGTGCTACCATTCTACGTTAGATCTTTGTTGGTAGTGGTTCGGGTTGGTTCGTTTTTTTGATAGATTTGGAACCGAACTGAAGTTGATCGGTTCTCTAAAAAATGGAACCGAACCAAACCATTCCTTGGTAAAAACCGAACCAAACAAAAGCGGAAAAGTTCTGTTCGGTTCGGTTCTGCGAGTCTTTCAAATCGCTCGTCATTACACTGTAAGGCGTGAATAGTTGAGCCGCTGAGTTGGTTCGGATTTCATTTTTAAGCCTTTAACTTTGGGTGCTGCTATTTGCCCCTATAGAATTACTAGTAACACCCTTAATTTTTCACTTTGAGATATTTCATAAGTTGGGATTTGGGGGTGTTAGTAATTATGTGGGTACCATCCTTTACTTTTCAGTTTCATCACATCGTTGAACACTTGAAAGTTTTGAATGCACCGAATGGTGGTAATTGGGGTCACCACCATGTAATGTACAATATTAATGAGACTGCACACTAAGTATAGTAGTAACTATTGAGGTTATAGTACCAATGGTTCGGGTTAAAAAACTCAACCCAGAACCGAACCGACTATAATGGGTTTTTTTTTTTTTGAACCGAACCAAACCGAACGGTCAAAAATACCCGATTCAAACCGAACCAAATAGACCAGTTTGGTTCGGTTTGCCGGGTCAACCCGAATCGATGAACACCCCTAGTAGTTATAGTCAACTGTGAATGTTAATTGGCAATGGATTTTAGTTGGAGCGATTCTATTTCGACACATCGGGGCACAAAACCCGGACACAATGCTGATGTGGCGTGTATACCTCATTGTGAGCCAATTCATCTGACTCAAATTGTGATTTCTTCTTGGGAGGTATGTTCTTACTTGCCGCTTGAGATTGTGAAAAATTTGCTCCCCCAAGGGCTATGGAGCAATATTTGCTTATATATTTTCTTTGATTATGGTGGAGTCCTAAAATAAAAATGATAAAGAACAATAAATTGAAAAGAAAAGAAAAGAGAAGTAGAAATTTTGTTTGCTTGGTTGCATGTAAATGAGAAAGAAAGAAATATCATGTATATCTTTGAATCTTTTCTTTCAAAATCATTGCTAAAAGGGATGGAAAACTTCTGGTCATTTGAAAGTTTTGGTCTTTTCTTTTTTCTTTTGTTGAGGATTTTTTTCAGTTACCAAACATTGGAACAGATAATTTCCCTTCCATACTCTTCATTTTCTTCTACTCTCTTGGTAATCAAATCGAGATTAAGAAAGTTAATGACATGCATAAATAGGATGAATGTGTGCTAATGAGTCCAATATTAGTAGAAATTGATCAGCCCATCTCTCTCTCTCTCTCTCTCTCTCTCTCTCTCTCTCTCTCTCTCTCTCTCTCTCTCTCTCTCTCTCTCTCTCTCTCTCACACACACACACACACACACACACAGTCACACACACACACACACTGCACGTGCGCTGCGACTAAGATCATTCTACAAATTAGTGTGTACTCTATGAATTGTTAAGACTTTTTGTGAATCTGATTATGTTGTGCTGCAGGTAGTAGCTCATGGTGAGAGTTTTTTCACGTGTGCAACGAAAAAGTAGGTTTGCGAGTGAAGATGCTGCTGCTCTTGAAGAGCTAAACAGGTTGCTTCAGGAGTATGTGTATGGTGTTCTTGCGTTGCCCCCATGTGAAATTCATCGGAAGCCTTTATCAGGAAACATAAATTTTGTTCTTCTGGTATACTCAGCAATGTGAGAAAATTTCAAAAATGCATTTAGCTCCGAACAATTTGAACCCCGAACTATGCCCCGTCTGCATTTAGCCCCCTTGATCAACTTTTATTCTGAAAATGCCCTTTTCCTAGTGAGAATAAGTAAAAATTTTCAAAAACTATTTGTCATATTGTAATTTGATTAGGGTATTTTAGAGATAAAAAGTTGACGGAAGGGAATAAATGCAGACAATGCATAGTTCAGGATTCAAATTGTTCCAAAAAAAAATTTGAGGGACCAATATGAAATGATGTATATAGTCCAGGGGAGGTTTTTGTAATTTGCCATTGAAAATATTGAGGGTGTGTTTGGCATTGGTTTTGAAATTTTAGGTTTTGATTTTAGAATACCAAGAACTAGTTTTGTGCAAAACCAGTTTTAGCCTATCGAAAACCAGTTCTAGAATTATCAACATTTGAGCATTTGGCAATAAAACCAGTTTTGTGCCTAAAGCTAGTTTTGCAGTTATTTTTCTAAAATGTTCTCTCCAATATTTTCTCTCTACAATATTTTCTCTTTCTACAACATTTTATCTCCAACATTACCTCTATGATATTTTCTTTCTATAATATTTTCTCTTCTCATTACGTCATTTTCTATCTAAAATACTCTTCTTCTACAATATTTTCTCTCTAAAATATTTTCTCTAAAATATACTCATTCTATAATATTTTCTCTCTCTAAAATATTCTCTTGCTACAAGATTTTCTCTTTCTAAAAATATTCTCTCTATAACACTTTCTCTAATATTTTCTCTCTACAATATTATTTCTCCTCTCTACCCCATTTTTTCTCTCTATGATATTTTCTCTCTATAATATTTTCTCTCATTCAGTTTCTCTTTAAATATTTGCTCTTTAAAATATTTTATCTTTAAAATATTTTTTTCTCTCTAAAATATTTTTTTTGTATAATATTTTTTCTCTCTATAATATTCTCTTTCTACAACATTTTCTCTTTACAATATTTTCTCTTTATAAAATATTATCTTTCTATAATATTTTTTCTATCTACAATATCTTCGATCTCTTTCAACAATATTTATTTTCTATCCCATTTTTTCTCTATGATATTTTGTTTGTATAATATTTTTTCCTCTTTATGTCATTTTCTCTCACTATAATATTTTTTCTTTCTAAAATATTCTCTCTATAATATTTTCTCTCTCTAAAATATTCTCTTTCTTTAAAATTTTCTCTCTAAAATATCATATTCTATAATGTTTTCTCTCTACAATATTTCTCTCTCTAAAATATTCTTTGTATACTATTTTCTCTCTGTAAAATATTCTTTCTATAATATTTTCTCTCTTGAACATTTTCTCTCTCTATGATATCTTCTCTCTCTATAATTAATATTTTTTTCCCCTCTACGTTATTTTCTCTCTATCATATTTTTTTTCTAAATTTTACTCTCTATAATATTTCTTTTCTAAATTTTTCTCTCTATAATATATTCTCTCTTTAAAATATTCTCTTTCTGTAATATTTTGTCTCTATAAAATATTCTCTTTCTACAATATTTTCTCTCTCTACAATATCCTATTTCTATAAAGTTTCCACTCTATAATATTTCTCTCTATAAAATATTCTCTTTTTACAATATTTTATCTCTCTAAAATATTCTATTTCTATTATATTTTCTCTCTCTATGATATCTTCTCTCTATTATTAATATTTTTCTTCTCTCTATATTTTTTTCTCTCTCTACAATATTTTCTATCTAAACTACTCACTATAATATATTTTTTCCCTAAAATATTATCTTTCTATAATATTTTCTTTCTCTAAAATATTCTCTTTCTATAATATTTTCTTTCTCTAAAATATCATATTCTACAATGTTTTCTCTCTACAATATTTCTCTCTAAAATATTCTATTTGTATACTATTTTCTCTCTCTAAAATATACTTTCTATAATATTTTCTATCTTGAACATTTTCTCTCTCCATGATATCTTCTCTCTGTAACTAATATTTTTCTCCCCTCTACATTATTTTCTCTCTCTCTAATATTTTTTTTTAAATTTCTCTCTATAATATATTCTCTCTCTAAAATATTCTCTTTCTATAATATTTTATCTCTATAAAACATTCTCTTTTTACAATATTTTCTTTCTTTACAATATTTTTTCTTTCTAAAATATTCTCTTTCTATAATATTTTCTCTCTCTAAAATATCCTATTTCTACAAAGTTTTTGATTTATAACATTTCTCTTTCTAAAATATTCTCTTTTTATGTATTTTTTTCTCTAAACTTTTCTATTTCTATTATATTTTCTCTCTTTATGATATCTTCACTCTCTATTATTTATATTTTTCTCCTCTTTATGTTTTTTTCTCTCTCTACAATATTTTCTATCTAAACTACTCTCTATAACATATTCTTTCTCTAAAATATTATCTTTCTATAATATTTTCTTTCTAAAATATTCTTTTTCTATAATATTTTCTCTCTCTACAATATTTTCTTTTTCTACAATATTTTCTCTCTACAATATTTTCTCTCTCTATAATATTTCTTATCTATAATATTTTTTATCTTCAATATTTTCTCTCACAACATATTTATTTATTTAATACTCTCTATCTATATTCTTCTCTTTAGAATTTTCTCTCTCTATAATATTTTTATATCTATCATATATTTTCTCTAAAGTATTCTCTTTATAATAATTTTCTCTCTCTACAATATGATATGTATATATTCTTCCGGTTTTAATTTTCTCTCTTTACAATAGTTTCTCTCTACAATATATATGTTATTCACAATAATTTCTTTTAATTATTGTTTTGTCTTCTTGCCTCAAGAACCCAAAAGAAGAACCCAAAAGCAGAAAATTTCTGCTTTTGGGTTTTGATGATTTTCTGGTTTTGGTTTTGAAAAACCAATTTTCTAATCGAATCCCAAACGCACTAAAATCTTATATCAAAACCAGTTTGGCAAGCGGAACTAGTTTTGACACAAAACTAGGCCTCCAAAACCAATGCCAAACACACCCTGAGTTACAGATTCTGTTTACAGATTCTGTGGAAAACCAAAATCATTATATGTTGAAGCAAGCGATTATTTTTAGTTGTTCATTCAGTCATAAAGCTGTTGCGGAGTCGACATCAATAAACTGAAATCTGAGCTATGCTCCTCGTCTGTCCGAGAAACCAGTAATGGCTTATGTGGTTTGTTTCGTTGTCCTACTATAAAATTGGATAAATTACACTTAACCCCCCCTCTAAGTTTATCCCCAAATCACTTAAACCCCCCTGAAGTTTTTTTGTTCGAAATTGGTCCCTATAGTTTTCAATGGTAACACAATGTCGACTACTCATTTTCCTCTTCTGGTAATTACTATCTAATCAAAACTGAATTGAAGGGGGCAAAATGTAGTTTATTAACTATAGGAGGGTTAAGTGATTTTGAGCTAAACTTTAAGGGGGGTATAGTCTAATTTACCCTATAAATTTTTAAGGATGACTACCCTAGTATAAAATTGAAAATCATATAGGCCTATAGTTAGTGTAGAAATATCTGTTTGCATGCTTTCTTTAGAGAGAGCTGCCTGGTGGAAACTGGAAAGTATGGTGCTCGGGAACACTTATGAGTTCTAGGGCTGGCAATTTCGGACCCGACACGACAGATCCGACATGACACGAAGTTAGCGGGTCTGGGTCAGGGCTAAATGGGTTAGGGTCGTAAACGGGTTGACACGATAGACCCTTTTAATAAAAGGGTCGAGTCCGGATTTAGGGTCTGGGCATGGTAGACCCGGGAAGACCCGTTTAAAATTCAACAGATCGTGTCGGGTCGGGTCTACCTGCAATCTTAATATATAAGTATCAGCGGGTCTATCAGGTTAGGTCGGGTCGAGTCGGATTGGGTCGGATCGGGTCAACTTAATAAACCCATGTGGTAAACAGGTCTTATCGGGTCTATCCGTTTATAAACGGGTCGGGTACGGGTTTAGGACCTAGGCACGATTAGTTAAACAGGTCGGTTCTGGGTCTAGGGGTTTTGGACACGACCCGAAACTTGACACGACACGAACCGACCCGACACGACCCATTGCCACCCCTAATGAGTTCCACTCCCTATTCTTGGACCTCTTAAGCGCTTTTCGACATAATAGGGAGCCACTTGGAGGAACTATCTCCAAGGGACTTCTAGTGTCTCACTCTCTATTCTTGCAAAGACCAAATGGTCCTTTGTCATCGCCAATCACAGCTGTTTCCTAGTGAATGGGGACCCACTTGTTGCAATCACTACCGGTAGGGCTGGCAATTCTGGACTCGACACGACAGACCCGACACGAAGTTAACGGGTCTGGATTAAACGGATTCGGGTCATAAACGGGTCAACACGATAGACCTGTTTAATAAATAGGTTGGGTCCGGGTTTAGGGTCTGGACACGGTAGACCCAAGAAGACCCGTTTAAAATTCAACGAGCCATGTCGGGTTGGGTCTACCCGCAATCAGATACTGCAGTATGTAGTACCAATGGGTCTTATCGGGTCAGGTCGGGTCGAGTCGGATTGGGTCAACTGAATAGACCCGTGTGGTAAACGGGTCTTATCGCGTCTACCCGTTTATAAGCGGGTCGGGTACGGGTTTAGAGTCTAGACACGATGTGGTCGCAGAAAAAGATTCGGGTCGTCTTTATTGCGGATCACACGAGATTACAAATTTTCTTTGATCAGGAGATTGTGGGATAGATCCTCTGGAGGGTCCCTTTGATCCGCGTCTCCACGTGGTATTCGTGCGAGAGCTCTGAAGGGGTTGCCCAGGACAGAGGTCTTTACAGGGTGAGGGTTTTTGAGAGGCTAAGGAGTTTCCGCCGTTGATTTTGTCCCGTCCGTGCTTCGCGCTTTCTCGGCTAGGGAGGCTTTGGGCTTCGTTCCTCGGTCTTCGTGTCTTCCTCGATCCTTGCTCGACCTCGGCGTCCTTGATCGTCGGTTCGCGGCGTCGATCGTGTTTTTGGCGTCAGCTTTTGCTTTAGCTTTCGGCTTTGGCGTAGCTTTGGCGTGGCTCTGGCTTTTGCTTCGCTTTGGCGCTTGCGCTTGAACGTAGACGGGTAGAGACTTGCGATGCTTTAGTTCTTCCGGACTTCGCGTCGTATCGGCTAGAACGTGCGGTGCTTTGCTCGTGACCGTCGTAGTTGCTTGGCTTTGGCACGTGCGTTGCTTTAGCGCGGGCTTTACCGGTGCGTTTGCTTTGGCTTCTTGCGTCGGCTTTGACTTTCGCTTCGACTCGATCTTCTTCTCGAACGACTGGCGTTACCTCTTCAAGGCTTCTTTACACTTCCGGCTTCCTTGACGGTTGTGGCGTCGGTCTTGGCTTTTCGGCGGGGGTAGCACCGATGCTCGTGCGACGGTTGTAGCGTCGGCTTTCGTTGATGAAGACGGCGGGTGTAGCACCGGTCTCCGTGCGACGGTTGTAGCGTCGACTTTTGTTGATGAACACGGTGGGGGTAGCACCGGCTTTGGCACGACGGTTGTAGCGTCGGCTTTTGGTTGACGAAGGCGGCAGGGGTAGCACCGGCTTCAGGCTTTCTTCTCCCGGCTTTCTTCTTCGTGCGAGGAGTCGACGCCTTTGCTGAAGACGACGGGTGTTGTCGGCTTCGATCTTCTTCTCCGGCCTTTGCTTATGGCGTCTTCGGAGCTGGTGAAGATCGTTGGAGCGATCGGGTGATGACGGCTCCGGGTCTTCTTCTCCAAGCTTTCTTCTTCGTGCGAGGAGTCGAAGCTTTGATCTCCGAGTGCAAGGTCTTCACGTTGATGAGGACTTGAAGGGCCAAGGACTCCCGTAGGATATGCTTGCCGTGCCTCGTGAAGCCTTCGGTCTTCGAGCGTTGGAGCTTCTCTTGCGAAGCTCTTTCGTCTTCGGCTTTCGGACCCTTGATGCCTTCCCCGACCCCTTCTATTTATAGGCAAAGGGGGGCGGTTGGGGGAGATATTGCTGAAATCTTATTGTTTCCTCCAATCTCTCCCCTCATAACCATCGAGATATTGTTCCCTTATTTGGGGAAACAAACCCGATTTCCTCCTTTTTAGTTGGAGTGGTTATGGGCTAGTTGTGACTCGATCTTTAAAGATCGAGTTGTTATTTTGTTGCACTTTTGGATCGGATGGCGACGCAACGTCATCTTGTCCGTTGGATCGAGGGATCGTCGCGGATCTACGGTTGTGTAGACATCCACGCCACCTCCCCCCGCATCAAGGCGGTTTTGACTTTTTCTCTTTTTCTTTTTCTTTTCTTTTCTTTTTCTTTTCTTTTTCTTTTTCTTTTTCTTTATGGCCGGCCCCACCTCTTCATGAAGAGGGGGGGCACGGATTTCTAGAAGGGCCGGCCCCACCTCTCCACAAAGAGGGGGGCACGGTTTTCTAGAAGGGGGGCCGATGGGCCCCCCTCCCCTCCTTGTGTCCGAGTTGCGGGTCCGGTGGGACCCGTTTGCTTTGGGTCGGGCCATGGCGCGCGAATTGAGTTCGCACGTGGGCCTAGTTCGTACGCGGGCCGTTGTGTGCGGGCCGAGTTTCGCATGCGGGCCGTTGTGTGCGGGCCGAGTTTCGCATGCGGGCCGTTGTGTGCGGGCCGAGTTTCGCATGCGGGCCGTTGTGTGCGGGCCCAAGTTTCGCATGCGGGCCGTTGTGTGCGGGCCCAAGTTTCGCATGCGGGCCGTTGTGTGCGGGCCCATTTTTTTTTGTAAAAAATCGGGTTTGACCCGAAGGCCGTCGGGTGCGGGCCTATTTTTTTGTGTAAAAATCGGGTTCGACCCGTGGGCTAATTTCGATGCCCACAAGTGCCCCCTCAAGTTCGAGTGCGCCCGCGGGAAACGCGTAGCAGTTGGACTTGAGTCGCGTATTCGTGGGATTAGGTCTTTAAAAGGACCCCTGTTTTTCATTATTCTTCATTATCGGCGATTCCCGACGGCTTGGAGGCGAGAGCTCTGCTAGGGTTTCTTGCTTCGCAACGATGCCGAGGAGGATGAAGATGGTGACGCCATGGGGTTCACGGAGGAGGGAAGACCGCCGGCCCGTGGAGGGCGGAGGGTTGCCGGCGAGGTGATCCTTCTTCCTCCTCCTTCTTCTTCTTCTTCTTCTCCTTCTTCTCCTTCTTCTTCTTCGCATGGTGCGGGAGGGCGCGACGGGCGCGGCCGGGGGCTGCTGTGGCGGCCGGCGCGCGGGTTCGAGGCGCGGGAGGGCGCGAGTCGGAGGGAGCGAGGCGAGGGTGCGGCCGGGGGCTGCTGTGGCGGCCGGCGCACGGGCTGGAGGCGCGGGGTGCGGGTGCAGCACGCGGGGCGCGGGGTGCGGGTGCAGCACGCGAGGCGCGGGCGCAGCATGCGGGCGCGAGGAGGAGGAGGCCGGGGGCTGTGGGCCGGAGGTGGCCGGTGCAACGGCAGCACGGGCGCGGGGGCCGGAGCGGCGGGCTTGGCCGGGGACGCGGGCGCAGCGCTCAGGGCGCGGGGGCCGGAGCGCGGGTCGGAGACGGAGGCGCAGGGGCCGGCGGCGAGGGCGCAGGGCGGCAGGGCGTGGGGCCGGAGCCGGGTGTGGGGCCGGAGCCGGGCGCGGAGGCGGCCGGTGCAACAGCACCCCCTCCTCCCCTCTGCATGTAAAAGAGATAGAGATGGGGGGGCGGAGCGGTCCAGCGCGGGAGCCGGAGCCGGGCGCGGGGGCCGGAGGCGTGGGCGCAGCAGGCGGCGCGGGGGCCGGCGGCGAGGGCGCAGGGCGGCAGGTCGTGGGGCCGGAGCCGGGCGCGGAGGCGGCCGGTGCAACAGCACCCCCCCCCCTCCCCTCTGCATGTAAAAAAAGAGATAGGGATAGGGGGGGGTCGTGGCCTTTTGCCATGACCCCCCTTTTTCTTGCTTTATTTGCCGAAAGCCCCCCCCGTGTTTTGATAGGAGAGAGAGAGATAGGGGGTTGCGGTTTTTTTTTTTTGCCGCGACCCCCCTCTGTTTTCTTTATTCGCGAAGAGCCCCCCCCCTGTTATTTTTAACAGGAGAGAGAAGGGGGGGTCGTGGCTTTTTGCCATTACCCCCCTCTGTTTTTCTTTATTTGCTGAAGGCCCCCCCTTTTGATTTCTTTGTTTCTGCACTCGGAATCCGTTTGACTAGGGCTTTGTGTTCTTTCCTTTTCAGGTCTCGTCGTTACGAGAGCTTTCCGAGTTCCGGATGGGTTGTTGACGCGGTCTCCCACGGGAGTACGTACCTTCGCTTCCCCTTTGCGCAAGTCTCCCATCACCGTACTTCGAGACAGGAGACCGGGCTGTCAGTGCTTCAGCTTTTGACGCACGAGCGAGTTTGCGAGGATGGCGTGACCGACGGTTCTTGTCGAGTGTTAAAACTCGGCGAGCGCATCCTTACTGACGAAGGGTCTTCCCGGCAAATTGTCCGGCCGAGCTTGGGGTTATCGTTTCACCATACTGGAGATGAGTCAGTTCCGGTCCCTGTTGTTGCTTTGAAGATATGTTCCCGCCGTACGCGATGGGGTGTGGGGATTCAATCGCGTGGAGATGTCACCTATCTGGGAGGTTTCCGGGACTGGATGAAAGAGCTATCCAGCGCGTTGGAGGCGGAGCCAGGGATGGAGCGTCTGGCGAGGTTTGTGGAGCCGGCTTGTTGGGAGTACAGCCGTCCGGATGGTATGTACCGGGCTCTGTGTGAGCAGTGGTGCCCTGAGACCAACACCTTCTTGACCGGAGCTGGTGAGAT
This sequence comes from Chamaelirium japonicum, assembly GCA_947650365.1. Taxonomy (NCBI): domain Eukaryota; kingdom Viridiplantae; phylum Streptophyta; class Magnoliopsida; order Liliales; family Melanthiaceae; genus Chamaelirium; species Chamaelirium japonicum. The sequence continues at coordinate 29,543,494 of OX393552.1, forward strand.
TGGGATCACCCTTCGCGACGTGCATGTCATCTCTGGGTGTCCGGAGGTTCGGAGCTACTATCAGGAGGAGGTTCCTTCTCTTGAGGTTTTGACGGACCCAGACGAGTCCCCTAGCTTCTGCCTTTTACTTTTTAAGGCGTATGCTATTATAGCGGCGCGCGAGCGGTCAGACAAGGTACTTCACTCGGATTGGGTGGACTTCTGGTTCCGAGGAGAATATCGTCACGCTCCCCCTTCGAGTCACCCGATGTGGAGATACGCTTCGTCAAAGAAACCGGCGCCTGGCACCTTCCGGCGACCGATTGACTCTCTGAAGAAAGAGTGGTGCTCGATGGCCGGGGCGCAACGTCCCTGGGAGGTTTTGGGACTTGAAGAATGCAGCGACGACTGGCGTGCTGTTTACTGGTCAGCGGGGTTAGTTCTTTTCCTTTGCCGCTTTGTTTTACCCTGGGAAGGGGATGTGGTACGTCCTGGGACCTTCCTTGCGGCTGCTCGGATGGTGACTGGAGATTTTCTTAACCTGGCGCCAGCAATTCTCTGTTCGTTGTACGGTGGGCTTAGCGGCACCTACTGGAGTTTATCGAGTGCGGGTAATGCAAGAGGGGAGGTAGGCAGAGCTAGTTCTTTTTGCCCCCTGCATTACCTCTATGGTTGGATTGGGCTTCATTTTCCGAAGGGGATCTTTGCAGCGCGTGGACCTTCGACCTTGGTGCCCTTTCTTCCTTGTGTGGGAGGTGTAATGAACGCTTTTTATGCATGGGAGCGTCCGAAGCCTAGTGCCCGAGAGTGTTTACGGCGCATGGGCCCTTCTGACTTCGAATTTGTATCGGAAAATGCACTTGCGCCTTCTATGAAATCCCTGGTATGTGATGGGGCGGAGATGTCCGATCCTTTGTACTGGAGCATGGTGAGTTGCAGGCCTGGGTATCTTGTTTGGCGTCGTGGGGATGTAGTGGAGGTGGCACGGTATTCTCCCCACCGGTTTGCTCGTCAGCAGGGTTTTCGGCAGGAGTTGCCTGGGACTCCTTTGCGCCTGCGGTTACGTTACACTCCGCAGGAGGCGTACCGCCTCTGGGGAGCGCTTTACGATCGGTTTACTGGGTGTACTTTCTCACCGGGGATTAAGTCGGGCGGCAAGGATGCAGCGACTCCTGAGTATCGCCGCTGGGTCAACGGGTCAGTGCTTCCCCTCTTGGCTGGCCTTCCGCTAGACGTCCTTGCTAGCAGCGAGCGGGCTGACTTTCCTTTTGACTCTTTGGCGGGGTTAGAGGATCGCCGTCTTTGGTCCAAGGAGCGATGGTCAGAGGAATCTTGTGGCCGTCGAGAGGGGACTTCCCAGGCTTCACTTTCTGTGCAGGAGGTTGAGATGGCTCCGCCCTCCAAGGTTCATAGCCTTCCTGAGACTCAGGCTTCTTGGAGTGGGTGTACTTCTCCCAAGAGGAGAAAGTTGGACCTCTTGTGCGAGGCAGCTTTGACTGGTGCTGGCGAGGCAGGGCCATCTCGAGAGGGAGAGCCAGGGCTTTTTGCCGATGAGGTAATCCCTCCCTCCGGGGTATCTTCTTCGGATGCTGCAGGTATGCCTTGTTCCTTATTTCTCATGAATTTCTGTGCTTGTATTCTTACTTCGTTGGCTGAGTTATCCAGCTCTCATTTTGGCAGGGTCTGCTGGGCCGGACTACGAGTCTGCCCCGAAGGGGGTTGGGCAGGAGTGCTCTCCCATCAGAGCAACGTTGATTGAAGGTGGCGGGCTGGATGTTCCCTGGGATAACTTGGAGCTTTTGGGAGCGTGTGGAGCGGATTTTGCCGGCAGTGCCGTCAACCTGGATGATATTGACGTGGAGCAGTTGGGTTTTGGGGAGGAGGATGAGATCTCCAGTGTGGGGAGAGAACAGACTCTTCCAGCTAGGTCCGGTACTCCGGCAGAGGCTACTCCCGCAGTCGTTTTGTCGGAAGGTTTGCCTGTGCCTCCTCCTTCGGCTCCGGTGGTTCCGCTGACTGTTATCACAGCGATGGTTCAGGAGGTGGCTCCTACTCTTGAGCCTTCAGGGCCGGAGCCCACTTTGCCTGTGCACTCAGAGGCTGTCGGGGGGAAGTGCAGTTCTCGAGACCTTCTTTCTGTGCTTCTTTTGGAGAGCTGTCGGAAGTATATCCAGACGACGCTTGCACCCTTCCAGGAAGAAGGCTTTGACGCTTTGAGCAGCTGGTGGGTTCTTGAGGGGCCCGAGTTTTGTAAGAACCTGGCGGCCTTCCAGGTAGATGGCTCTTTGTTTGAGACACAGATGCGTGTTCTCTTGGCGGATAGTGAAGCTCATTGCTTGAAACGGGCTTTGATGGAAGATGACCTTCCCCTGATACTGGCAAAGGCCGAGGACGAGGAGCGTCGACTGGAGGCGCAGCATGCACTTGCCGCTGCGAGCCTTGTTCGGGCGCGGAAGAAGCTAGAGGCTGCTCGCGCATCTTTCGAGAAAGCTGAGACGATCGAGAAGTCTTCTGGAGCAGACTTGGCAAAGCAGCGTATCGAGCTGGCGGCGCATCGGGAGCGGGTAGCTTCTCGGTCTTCTGAGTTGGAGCGCATGGAGGTTACTGACGGCGAGCTGCTCCAACGTCTCAAAGGATTTGATTCGCTTTACTAGCATGTCGCATTTCCTTTTCTTTCTTGTCATTTCTGCTGAACAGACTTGTAGTTCTGTTTTTCTTTATCCGGTGATAACTTAATATCATGCATCTATATATTTTTTTTTTGGACTTGTATTCTGGAATGGCAGAGCTTTGTTGTGTTTTTCTTTTGTTTGGACTGAACCTTTACAGGCTGCCTACGTACCCTACTGAGAGGGATCAAGTCACACGTAGTTCCTTTTTTTTTTTTTTTTTTTTTTTTTTTTTTTTGCAAGGGGTGTCGCCTTGCTTTTAGGCATAGTACCTTTTGAGGTACTTGCCGTTGATAGGGCCGAGCGTAAGCCCTTCTGGCGTGGTGAGAAGATATGCGCCGTTGGAGTAGACCTTTTTGACAACGTGCGGTCCATCCCACTTGGCATCGAACTTCTTTCCTCCTCGATGTGAAAGGATGATGGGGCGTTTGACTGCGAGCACCAACTCTCCTTCTTGGAAGGATCGAGGGCGAATCCTTTTGTTGAAGGCTCGGGTTAGCCTGGCTTGGTAGCATTCCAGGCGTTGCTGGGCTTCGAGGCGCTTTTCATCTAGGGCTTCTAATTCCGCTAGGCGAAGTTGAGTGTTGTTGCCGTTGACGAGGCCTTCCTGGATGGCTATCCTGAGTGACGGGATCTGGAGTTCAAGTGGGAGGACAGCTTCTACTCCGTATACCAGCGAGTACGGAGTCGCCTGTGTTGGCGTACGAAAAGAGGTGCGATATGCCCATAGCGCTTCGCCCATGCGTTCATGCCAGCCTTTCTTCGACTTCGAGACGACTTTCTCCAAAAGTTTGCAGAGTGTTTTGTTGAAAGCTTCAGCTAGGCCATTGGCAGAGGCGTTGTACATGGTTGAACACCTTTGCTTGATATCGAACTTGGCACAAAATTGGCTGACGGCGGCGTTCTTGAATTGCTTCCCGTTATCCGTAACGATATAGCGAGGGATGCCGTACCGAAAGATGATGTCGTTCTGGATGAAGTTGATAACAGAGTGCCTGGTAACTTCTCGCAATGGTACTGCCTCAGCCCACTTGGAGAAGTAATCTGTTGCCGCCAGGATATAAAGATGCTGCTTGGATGACTTGGGTAGCGGGCCGACAATGTCGAGTCCCCATCCATCGAAGGGCCATGATGCGATGGTTGGATGCAAAGGTTCCGGAGGCTGCCGGATGTAGTCGCCATGCAGCTGGCAAGTGTGGCATCTCTTTGCAAACTCGAGGGAGTCCTTGATCATAGTGGGCCAGTAGTACCCCATCCGCCTGATGCGAAAGTGCAGCTTTGGACCGGACTGATGTGAGCCACAGATCCCGGCATGGACTTCTTCTAGTGCTGTTTCTGCTTCTTCTTTTGCAAGACACCTTAGGAGCGCACCATCATAGCTTCGACGGTACAACTCGTTGTTGAAGTGGAAGAATTTCAGAGATCGCCTGCGAATGTCGACTTTACGCTTTGGATCTTCAGGGAGCTTCCCGTGGACGAGAAAATCTATAAATGGTTGTCTCCAATCTAGCTCGTCGGTCATGAGAACGTGTACTGCGTTGACTTGGTCCGGGATCCCCATGGGGAGGCCCTCCTCGGTGATCACCATTCTCTTACAGATAGGGATGATGAGTTGGCTTTTTTCTGGGAACGGAAGTGTAGCCGCCAAATTTGCAAGTGCATCTGCCTGTTGATTGAGGCTTCTGGGAACATGCTGGATTGAAGCATCTTTGAGTGTACCAAGGAGTTTCAGGGCTCGTAGGTGCAAAGGCACGAGATCTTCTTTGTTGACCTCGTATGCTCCCAATATTTGCTGAATGACGAGTTGAGAGTCGCCGAAGATTGTGAGCCCTTGAAGTTTCATATCATTGGCGAGTTCGAGGCCAATGATAAGAGCTTGATATTCTGCCCTGTTGTTGGAGCATGGTTCTGATAGTAGAAACGAGAAGGGAAGTACTTCGTCGTTTGGTGTGACGAAGATAACTCCCGCTCCTGCTATGTCTTGCCTGGCCGCACCGTCGAAGAACATTTTCCAAGAAGGGGCGATGTCGATGCAGAATACTTCTTCGTCTGGGAGATCTTCCGATAGTTCCCATTCTGCTGGAAGGGGGTATTCTGCTAGGAAATCTGCGAGAGCTTGACCCTTGACCGCTTTACGAGGGACAAAGGTGATGTCAAACTCAAGGAGGAGCAAAGCCCACTTGGCCAGACGTCCGGAGAGCACTGGTCTTGACATGATATATTTGAGCGGGTCAGCTTTTGAGATGAGCCTGATGGCGTGAGCTAACATATAGTGTCGCAGCTTTTTTGTAGCGAAGATGAGCGCCAGACAGACCTTCTCAATCGGGGAGTAGTTTAGCTCCGCGCCGATGAGAGTGCGGCTCAAATAGTAGCATGCTGTTTCCTTGCCTAGCTCGTTGTCTTGAGCCAGGAGTGCCCCCAAGGACTGCTCCTGGGCGCTGATGTAAAGGACCAATGGTTTGCCTTGAACTGGTGCTGTCAGAACCGGGGGCTTAAGCAAGTAATCCCTGATGTTTTGGAGGGCTTCCTGGCAAGCTTCATCCCACTTGAATGCTGCTCCTTTCTTCATGAGGCGGCTGAAGGGTCTGCATTTTCCAGCTAAGTTGGCGATAAACCTTCTGATATATGCTAGATGGCCCTGGAGACCTCGGAGGTCTCGCACGGTTTTCGGGATTGGCATATTGAAGATAGCATCTATCTTAGTTTGATCTATCTCGATGCCTCGATGGCGTACGACAAAGCCGAGAAACTTTCCCGAGGAGACCCCAAATGCGCATTTAAGCGGGTTCATGCGGAGTTGGTACCTTCGAAGTCGCTTGAAGATTAGCTCAAGGTCTTGAAGATGTGTTGACTTTTGTCTTGATTTTACCACGAGGTCGTCGACATAGCATTCTACATTCTGATGAAGGATATCGTCGAAAATTTTTTGCATGGCTCGTTGGTAAGTAGCTCCTGCGTTCTTCAAGCCGAAAGGCATGACTTTGTAGCAGTAAATCCCTTTTGGCGTGCGGAATGCCGTAAGCTCTTCGTCTTTGGGCGCCATCCGGATCTGGTTGTAGCCTGAGGATCCATCCATGAAGGTTAGTGCTTCATGGCCCGTTGTTGCGTCCACCATTAGTTCTGTGATTGGCAGTGGGAAGTCATCTTTGGGGCATGCATTGTTTAAGTCCCTGAAGTCCACGCATACTCTGATCTGGCCGTTCTTCTTCTTGACTGGGACCACGCTGGAGATCCATGTTGGATATTTCACTTCTCGGATAAAGCCGGCTTCGATGAGCTTGTTGACTTCACCTTCTATTTGAGGCACTAGTTCCGGCCGGTAGCGTCTTTGTCCTTGCTTGATGGCGCTAGCTCCATGCCTGACAGCAAGCTGGTGTACTGCAATCTTGGGGTCAAGTCCGGGCATTTCCTTGTAGGACCATGCGAAGACATCTCTATATTCTTGGAGTAGCTTGGTGTATGCGGCCTCCTCTTCGGGAGTCAGGAGTGCACTTACGAATGTAGGCCGAGGATCCTCTTGTGTACCCAAGTTGATTTCTTTCAAATTGTCGACGGTAGATTGCCCCCCTTCTTCGAGGACCGGCGGTGCATCGGGCAATTCGTCGTCCGAAGTAGAAGTAGCGTCGATTGGAGAGTCAGAAACGGTGATGTGATTAGCGGAGACCAGAATAATGTCGGTGATGTCGCCTGTATCGTAGAATGAGAAGGGTGGGTGGGTGGGAATGATTTTTCTCACCTCAGTGGGTGGCTTTCCCAAACTGTCGAATACTGACCTTCGCTTTGCCTGTCTGATTGGCCCAAGTCTTTTGAATACTGATATGGGATTTTGACTTGCCTGGTTTTTGACGTTCTTCTTTGGCATTTGAGGTGCGGTCTGACGTCGAGCTCGATATCGTCTTCTTTTGGCGACATTGGTGGAGCGTGCATCGGAGGTTGACGATCCTTCTTCTGCTTCTTCTACCAACTTCACCTCAATATAGTTAGAGGTGAAGGTCTTCTCTCCTGTTATCTTGATGACCATCGGGGTTTGACGGGAGCCGATGCCTCGCCGATTTGGTGGGATCTGCTCGCCACCCTGGAGTAAATGGGCTTGAGTCTTAGTCATCCCGTGTGGTATTGGAGCTGGCAGGAGTGTACTCATATGTGCAGCACTATCTTTGTCGTAGCCAGCTTTGAACAGCAGCTTGGCGGCATTTTGCCCCCAGCTTCCTTTTGGCTTGAATGTGAGTTGGCTGGATTCGAAGGGATTGATGGGTTTTGGCGAATTTGAAGCTTGCCCCAGGCTGGGTAGTGGCAGTGTCATCTCTTGCAGAGTGATGACGTTAGCTTCCGATAGCGGCTGGACTATCCCTTTTGGCGAGGCAAAAGGTGGTGGTTTATCTTTACGAAGCCACTGAGGCGTGAGGCGTAAGACTGTCGTAGCTTGGACAGGTAATGGAGTATGCTTCATGGATCTTGGCTTGGAGCTGATGCGGATTCTTCGCCTTGGTGCTAGCACTTCTTTGACTTCGTGTATCACCTTAGATGGTGGTACTGGATTTGGAGTTGGCAGAGCTTTGTCCTGCTCCATCCTTTTAGCTTTCTGAGTTCGAGGAGCTTTAGCTGGAAGGACTTCTGCAACAAGGTCCTTTGCTTGGTAAAATTTGGCATCGGCGAGGTGCGCTTCAGCCTCATTGAATGGCTTGTCGTCTGCAATAATGCACTTTTCCAGACCTTCCTCGTAATACTTGAGGCATTGGTGCCAGGTAGACACCACGACACCGTTTTCATGCAGCCACGGTCTTCCCAGCAAAAGGTGATATGATGTTTGACAGTCGATGACGTGGAAAAGAACCGTCGTGTCAAGCTGACTGATGGAGAGTTTTAGACGAATGATCCCTATGGTGGACTGCCCTCCTTGGTTGAACCCTTGGATGACCAGCTGGCTTTGTGAGAGCTGGTCGGTGGTGATGTCGAGCTGGCACATTGTTTGGATAGGCATGATGTTGACGGCGGAGCCGCAATCCAACAGGATTCGATTTACTGGCTTCTCATTGATGTATCCCGAGACATAGACGGGTCGATTGTGCAATCGTGTGCCGAGCTGCAGATCTTCATCCGAGAAAGTTATCGCTGCGTTACATGAGACAATAGATTTGTCCTTCTTGGCGTTTTTCTTCTTTCTTTTGTAGCTGTCTGGGTCTGTCAAAGCCTCGGCCATTGCTAGGCGAGCTTTCTCTGGGAGGTGTAGTGCTTCTATGAGTGGCAAGTGTAGAATTGCCTCATCGCAAGCAGCAGTGTTTTCTTTGTCGAAATCATCCTCCTCGTTGTCGGTGTTGCTTTCTTCAGAAGGCTTGATCCTATCTTCTTCTTCCGGTGCCGTGTGAATCTCAACCATGCAACAGGAGGCTTCGCATTGCTGATCAGATGGGAGGAAGTAATCGGGGAAGAACTCCTGCAACGTTGTCGGTTCTGGAGGGTTTTGCAGGAGGAGATCATCAGGATCTGCCGGCGGTACTTTGAATCCCCTCCTTCCTGGAGCTTTGCTTTTCTTTTTGTAAGTTTTTCGTTCTGGAAGCTTCCTTGTTACCCGATCGAGCTTGCGACTTTTTGGCATCCATGGCCTTCGTCTGTGGGGCAACATGACCCAGGCATCTTCATCAGTGGATTCTTCGTTACCAAGGTGAAGGTCTGGAATGGCAGCTGTAGGTTCTTCATGGGTCAGGGAGACCTGCTTCTCTGGGGACCTTGGTGGTTCGCCTTCTGACTCCCAGCCGGTGGGCTTGATTTCTTCTATTGAGACAGACGGAGGTTTGGAATAGAGGACGTGGTAGTCGAATTTACCTGAGGGCTGGCCTAACAGGCCGACCTCCGGGTCTCCTTGTTCGTACCTTGTCTGGAGATTCGTGGGTTCTCCGTGATTCGGGAAGCCTTGCTCCTCTGGGGACCTTGGTGGCTCGCCTTCTGACTCCCAGCCGGTGGGCTTGATTTCTTCCATCGAGACAGACGAAGGTCTGGAATAGAGGACGTAGTAGTCGAATTTACCTGAGGGCTGGCCTAACAGACCGACCTCCGGGTCTCCTTCCTCGTACCTCGTCTGGAGATTCCACTGGGACATAGCTTTGTTTGAGAGAGACATTGATGTAGACGATGGTTGCCCCCAGGGCAGTGACGTTTCTTCCTCAGCGAGCTTAGGAGCGTACTGCTGTCGTCTTGAGACTTTCCGTCGTGTAGCTAACTTTGCAATTGGCCTTTGGCGATTGATGCGCAACTTGGGCCTTCTCTGGTGAGTAGCAACGAGTACTGGTTGAAACGAACCAAAGGTGATGGACGTCATGTTTGCCGTTGCAACATCGCTGGAGTCGATCTCGATTTTTCCTTGCTTTGCGAGTGCCATGATCTTTTCTTTGAAGACGAAACACTTTTCAATAGGATGGCTAACCAGCCGATGGTATTTGCAGAAGAGCGGATCGTTGACCCGATGCATCTGTTCGGGCCTTTTTGAAGGAGGAAGCTCGATCATCTTTTCTTGTAGCAGTTGATCGAACATGGAGGAGACTTCCGAGTCTGGAAAGGGATACTCTTTGGCCTCGAGTTCTTCTAGAGTCATCTTTGACTGTCTTTGAGATGGAGGCGGTGGTATAGCAGCTCCCTTTTCTTGATCCGGTTTGCCACTGATTTTGAGTGGCTTGGAGGCCGAGGCGATGTCGGTGACGTTAACTTGCTTTGATTTGGGTGCCGGCGGTTTGTCTTTCTTTTCCACCTTCAGGAAGTCTTTGGTCTTCGAGTCCCCGCGATTTGCTAAGCTGAGCTCCATGTCGTGGGCTCGAGTTGCGAGTTCTTCGAAGGACCGAGGCTTGATCCCCTTGAGGATGTAGAGTAAGCCCCAGTGCATGCCTTGGGTGCACATCTCGATAGCCGAGTCTTCCGACAAACGGTCTCGTGAATTCAGGGCGAGATTCCTCCATCGATCGATGTAGTCGATTACTGACTCGTCCTTCCTTTGCTTGACGGCAGTAAGCTCGGTCATGCTAACGATGCGCCGAGTGCTGTAGAAGCGGTTGAGGAATTCTCTTTCCATTTGATCCCAGCTGTCAATGGATCCTGGAGGAAGGTCAACATACCAATCAAAAGCGTTACCTTTGAGGGTGCGAACGAACTGCTTCACCATCTCGTCGCCGTATGTGCCGGCGTTGTTGCAAGTTTCGACGAAGTGGGCAATGTGTTGCCTTGGGTTCCCCTTTCCGTCGAAGTGTTGAAACTTTGGTGGCTGGAACCCGGTAGGGAAGCGCAGCTGCTGGATCCTTGCGGTGTAAGGCTTTGAGTATGCCGCCGTGATCGGAGGTAGGCTGCCGCCGTGGGAACGCATCATGTCAGCCACCAGTGCTTGTATTTGCTGGGCATTCATCGTTGCTGCCACTGAAGGTTGCGCGGCTATCGAGGTCGGCACGGGGGCCGAGGAAAGTGCAGGAGTAATTGCTAGTGTTGCCGGGCCAACTTCTGCAAGAGCAGGAGTTGGAGATGGGGCTGGAGCAGCTACTGGAGAAGCAAGAGGTTGACCGAATGTTGCGGCATCCCTGGCACTCAGCCTTTGAAGTAAGGTGTTGATGTGACGATCTTTCTCTTCCATTAGTCGGGTGAGCTGAGCCATGTGTTCACTCATTTGCATGACTTGGAGCTGGAGAGCGGACGGAGGATGATGTCGCAGGACGTCTCGATGTTGTATGCCCACACCTTCGCCATCGTCGTCGGAGACGTAGTTATGATGACTTGCTTCTGCTTGATGACGGATGTTTGCCCCCGGCAAGGGAGGTGCAAAGTCCGCTGGAGAACCCGAACGGGTTCGGGGTTGGGGCTGGTCCTCCCCAAATTTCTGGACAGATGTTCCAGGATTGAGGCTTGTTTCTTCATGCACCAAGGCCTCATTGGTGCCTTGGCGGGCATCTTCGGTAGCAGTTTCCGGCGTGAAGAAGTCCGCAAGAGTTTGAGTACGCCGAGTGTAAACGCGTACTACCGGGGGAATGTCATCCACCGGGTTTTCTGGATCGCCGTGTTGGAGTAGTGGAGACTCGGCGATAGGTGAGAGGCTTGTTGGAGCAAACGTATCATCGTTCGTTCCGGTCATGGCGAACTTGAAGCAACTCCTTCAAACGTACGGATGAAAGGAGAGGAGGTCCCACCGGGCGTGCCAGAAATCTGTGGTCGCAGAAAAAGATTCGGGTCGTCTTTATTGCGGATCACACGAGATTACAAATTTTCTTTGATCAGGAGATTGTGGGATAGATCCTCTGGAGGGTCCCTTTGATCCGCGTCTCCACGTGGTATTCGTGCGAGAGCTCTGAAGGGGTTGCCCAGGACAGAGGTCTTTACAGGGTGAGGGTTTTTGAGAGGCTAAGGAGTTTCCGCCGTTGATTTTGTCCCGTCCGTGCTTCGCGCTTTCTCGGCTAGGGAGGCTTTGGGCTTCGTTCCTCGGTCTTCGTGTCTTCCTCGATCCTTGCTCGACCTCGGCGTCCTTGATCGTCGGTTCGCGGCGTCGATCGTGTTTTTGGCGTCAGCTTTTGCTTTAGCTTTCGGCTTTGGCGTAGCTTTGGCGTGGCTCTGGCTTTTGCTTCGCTTTGGCGCTTGCGCTTGAACGTAGACGGGTAGAGACTTGCGATGCTTTAGTTCTTCCGGACTTCGCGTCGTATCGGCTAGAACGTGCGGTGCTTTGCTCGTGACCGTCGTAGTTGCTTGGCTTTGGCACGTGCGTTGCTTTAGCGCGGGCTTTACCGGTGCGTTTGCTTTGGCTTCTTGCGTCGGCTTTGACTTTCGCTTCGACTCGATCTTCTTCTCGAACGACTGGCGTTACCTCTTCAAGGCTTCTTTACACTTCCGGCTTCCTTGACGGTTGTGGCGTCGGTCTTGGCTTTTCGGCGGGGGTAGCACCGATGCTCGTGCGACGGTTGTAGCGTCGGCTTTCGTTGATGAAGACGGCGGGTGTAGCACCGGTCTCCGTGCGACGGTTGTAGCGTCGACTTTTGTTGATGAACACGGTGGGGGTAGCACCGGCTTTGGCACGACGGTTGTAGCGTCGGCTTTTGGTTGACGAAGGCGGCAGGGGTAGCACCGGCTTCAGGCTTTCTTCTCCCGGCTTTCTTCTTCGTGCGAGGAGTCGACGCCTTTGCTGAAGACGACGGGTGTTGTCGGCTTCGATCTTCTTCTCCGGCCTTTGCTTATGGCGTCTTCGGAGCTGGTGAAGATCGTTGGAGCGATCGGGTGATGACGGCTCCGGGTCTTCTTCTCCAAGCTTTCTTCTTCGTGCGAGGAGTCGAAGCTTTGATCTCCGAGTGCAAGGTCTTCACGTTGATGAGGACTTGAAGGGCCAAGGACTCCCGTAGGATATGCTTGCCGTGCCTCGTGAAGCCTTCGGTCTTCGAGCGTTGGAGCTTCTCTTGCGAAGCTCTTTCGTCTTCGGCTTTCGGACCCTTGATGCCTTCCCCGACCCCTTCTATTTATAGGCAAAGGGGGGCGGTTGGGGGAGATATTGCTGAAATCTTATTGTTTCCTCCAATCTCTCCCCTCATAACCATCGAGATATTGTTCCCTTATTTGGGGAAACAAACCCGATTTCCTCCTTTTTAGTTGGAGTGGTTATGGGCTAGTTGTGACTCGATCTTTAAAGATCGAGTTGTTATTTTGTTGCACTTTTGGATCGGATGGCGACGCAACGTCATCTTGTCCGTTGGATCGAGGGATCGTCGCGGATCTACGGTTGTGTAGACATCCACGCCACCTCCCCCCGCATCAAGGCGGTTTTGACTTTTTCTCTTTTTCTTTTTCTTTTCTTTTCTTTTTCTTTTCTTTTTCTTTTTCTTTTTCTTTATGGCCGGCCCCACCTCTTCATGAAGAGGGGGGGCACGGATTTCTAGAAGGGCCGGCCCCACCTCTCCACAAAGAGGGGGGCACGGTTTTCTAGAAGGGGGGCCGGTGGGCCCCCCTCCCCTCCTTGTGTCCGAGTTGCGGGTCCGGTGGGACCCGTTTGCTTTGGGTCGGGCCATGGCGCGCGAATTGAGTTCGCACGTGGGCCTAGTTCGTACGCGGGCCGTTGTGTGCGGGCCGAGTTTCGCATGCGGGCCGTTGTGTGCGGGCCGAGTTTCGCATGCGGGCCGTTGTGTGCGGGCCGAGTTTCGCATGCGGGCCGTTGTGTGCGGGCCCAAGTTTCGCATGCGGGCCGTTGTGTGCGGGCCCAAGTTTCGCATGCGGGCCGTTGTGTGCGGGCCCATTTTTTTTTGTAAAAAATCGGGTTTGACCCGAAGGCCGTCGGGTGCGGGCCTATTTTTTTGTGTAAAAATCGGGTTCGACCCGTGGGCTAATTTCGATGCCCACACACGATTAATTAACGGGTCGGATCCAGGTCTAGGGTTTTTGGACAAGACACGAACCAGACCCGACACGACCCATTGCCACCCCTAACTACCGGTCACATCCGTTTCCAAGTCAAGAGATGGCCCACGTGTCAGTCGAGGTCACAACCGCCTAAGTGACCCTTTGCATTTATTAAATATCGCTTTCCGCACTGACACGAGCGGGCCCCCCATAAATAGCGAGAGAAGCTCGCTCGTTGCATCCGATGAGCCCCGTCGGAGTGAGTTATGAGAGATTTCCACTTTCTCAAACCCATGTATCTATCGAGATGAGGTCTCATCATACATATAAGGATCGTTTCCGTCCTCTACTTTAACTGAGGGACTAATCCTCCAACACTTCCCCTGACATGCATGCCAATTTTTTTGTGATCCGTCGATAATAGATGTGTGGGCCACACCCGGTAAGTGCGTGATATGGTTAGGCTCCGATACATGAAAGATTTCTTCTATTTCAAAATCCGGGTATTGAGATGAGGTCCCATCATACATATGAGGATCGTTTCTGCCCTCTACTTCACCGAGGTGGGGCTAATCCTCCAACAAGCTATTCTGGCGAGTCTCTTCAGAGGTCGCAGGAGAGGATTTTTAGGGTGGCCCGCTCATTCCAATGGCCAAGGAGTTACTGTAGCAACCGACCACAGATGAATTTTCGAAGCATGAGCGCAGTCCATCCGAGACCTAACTCGAAGAAAGTGCTGACTCGAAGAAAGCTCCGACTCGAGAGGAGTCGATTCCTTGTATATAAATAGATGGGCAGGCCACCCTTCTAGCATTTTTTTCTTTAAAGAAAAATTACCTTGGCCACTGGTTCCTGACAAATTCAAACAATGGACCGTTGCACACAAATCCCTCTCATCCACAAGACCGTACACATCAGCTATCACCCAACAGGCCCTATATATGCCTACCAAAATCTTGAGACCCATGAGACCTTCATCTCCCACCACTATCACCATTACCATTAGCATCTAAATCTTCATTAGGGTTTCTTCTATACTTATCAAAAAACAATGATCCCCGCAAATCGTTTACTTGTCGTCGTCCTTCTGGCGATCGCAACGACCGCTGTCGTTCGTTGCCAGGCCGCCCGTCTCCTCTCAGAACCCCCGGTCGCTAGCGTTGGCGGAATTCTGACCAATATCCAGGCCGCTCTTCCGGCGATCTCCAATGTGCCGGACTTATCGGTCAACTTCCCGGACTTCACATTGCCCCCGATTCCCTCGCCCGAGATTCCGTCGGAGTTCGATGTCTTTGGGATCCATGTCCATGTGCCGCACTTCTTATCATCATCCTCCCTCTTTGGTGATCACTCATGAGGGCTCCCATGAATGTCATTTGATGGTCTCACAGGCATCTAAGCCCCTGAGGGGTGATGGAGTAATGTAATGTATGTAGGATATTTGTCACCAAAAATCATTAACCATCAATTTATATCGATTTAAAGATAAGTTCAAATGGTCTACAATTTATCAAATGTTCTCCCTTTAGGCTATAAAGTATGTTATATTCTAATTTGCAAATAAAAAGAGTTCTAAACTTATGAGTTTAGAAGGTGTATGTTTGGTCGAAGCACATAAGCGTTGTCCTAAAAGTCGATTGCCCCCTGCGAGCGGATCTTTCGGCAATGAATAATAAAGATACGATGATCCAACCAGTAGAATTTTTCTCCCATCAGCACGATTTTAAGGTGTACGGCAAACTCCAAAAAAGCTTTCAAGAATCCAATAACTCACAAAGATTGAAACGCAAAAAGAGAGTCGAGATTTCTGTGAGTGTTGAGAATAGTCCCGCATAGGTAAAGGGGTGGGAGCTTCACATCTTTACATACTGTTGTCCTCTCCCTCTCATCACCGGTTTTGAGGGGGCACGGAAATCGTAACATCGTATCAGAGCTAGGCTGGCCGCCTCACCTAAGCACGTAAGACCCGCTGCCCCATTTAATCCACGTGTCAGGCCCTCAAATTATCTATCCCTGCATGTGAGAGGGGGGGGGGGGGGGGTGTTGAGGAATAGTTCCACATCGGTTGGGCTAGGAAAAAGGCTTCTCCTCTTATACTTGGTAGTCCCTCCACTCAACAGCTAACTTTTGGGTGTGAAGGGTTTCTAACATGGTATCAGAGCTATGCCCCATCCCGTCTCCTCTCTATGTGGTCTAGTCGCACCGTCTTTCTTCCTTTGATCGAGATCTTCTCCCTCCCTCCGATCGAGAGGTGCTCTGTGTGCGGACGAGTGTTGAGAATTGTCCCACATCGGTAAGGGGTGGGAGTTCCACGTCTTTAGATATTGTTGCCCCCTCCCTCTCATCATCAGTTTTGAGGGGGCACGAGATCGTAGTAGCTAGCAAAATACTAATTAATTTCATTATTTTGTTGAGAGACAAAAGGTTTCATATATAGCCTTTGAGCTTGTAACGGTTGGTTGAATCCAGTGAAATAAGGTAACATCTAGAAAGGTAGGTGCTCCAAACTATTTCAGGACCGAGATAATCGGTTTGAAGTGTTGGGCCAAGATCTGGTGACTCTTCGAAAATCCATCAAAGCTGAGCAGATGACTAAGCGGAAATCCAGGGACGTCGAAGGGGTTCAATTTCTTATTTGGACGGATAGAGATTTTTGGTCTGAGGGAGAACTTGCTAGTTGGGCTTGGTTTCTTACTACCATTGGTGGTACAGTCGTGAAGGCTGCTTCATTTCCATGCCAGCTGAAGTCCCTGGTTCAAGCGAAAACGTGGGCGATTTATGGGGCTCTCCGTGAGTCCAACGGTAGTGTGAGCGAGTTGTTTTGTACATGGATGTCGCTATAGCTAGAGATGCCCTGGTTCTTGGAAAGTGGATCTCTATGGAGGCAAATCCTGTGTTGATTGAATGCCAATTATGGAGGCAGGTCGAAGGTGTCAGTATCCACTGGACTCCACATTCTGCTAACTTGGCGTCTCACTGATTAGCTCTGGAGACTCAGCTAACTGATATGGGAGGGTACTGGGAATGTAATTTTTCGTCTAGTTTTCATGCTTTAGTCTATGAAGACTTGAAGGCCATGTAGTCATGATCCCCTCTGGTTTACCAAAAAAAAAATTTGATAACAGCAATCGAGTAAATGAACCATGTAGTCATGACCCCGCCTTTAAACCTCCTAGCTGTTACTAGTTTCAAGGTCCATATTAAGACCAGTAGAGTTGAGAAAAATATAGTAGAAAAGATAATTCTCACTCTCCCTCTCTCTCACCTCAAGATTATTCTTTTTGTTGTTTTGATAACTTCACTACTGGATTTCTGAAAGCAGGCTTCAAGTTCGCCGAGGACTTTTCGAAGGCATGTCAATGAGAAGAAGGTGGATATTTCGGGCATTATCATATCTCTAGGATCCATTGCCAGGAGTCCCGCACGTGGGAGGCAATTGGCTTTTAGGACAACGGCTTGCGCTTCAATCCCTGAGGCCACCTCTTTCTACTCTTTTTCCCTCTTTTCTTTCATCTATTAAGAATAACTGTATTTTTCCTTACCATACAATTGTTAGATCATTAAGTATAAATTAAATCTTAATCCAAAATATGTAAACATATAAACCTAATTATCTAGATCTTTATGCTTGTTTGGATAATCCATGATCCTCGGCCCAACAGCCCAATATCACTGGGGTAAACACCAAACCCAAAATGGTGTATGTCAAACATACATGTATGATGTATGTCACACATACATGTACATAGGCATGGGACAGCACACCCCCCCCCCCCCCCCCCCCCCCCAACCCACACACACACACACACGATCCAGTCCCACATCCACCCAATCTCCACAAGAAAGACCATTTCTCACCACCCTCAACAAGCCACCATAGCCTAAAACTAACAAGAGAGAGTCAGGGCTCAGAGTTTGAGATGGCATCAACTGCATGCTTCCTCCACCACCAGCACCTCCAGGACACCATCACAGCGCCTCGTGCCGAGCTCTAAGCCTACCCAGCAAGCCTGCAGGGCTCAGAAGCAGGTGGCCCCTCGACGAGGAGAGCAACGCAAATGTCTCACGCCGGCTGGCGCTGACCATCATCATCAGCTCCGCAGCCATCGGCGCCAAGGTCTCACCCGCCGAAGGCCGCCTATGGGGAAGCTGGTAATCTGTCTGTCCATTCAAATCCTACTGCAAAGACAATTGAAAGCAATTATAAAGCCTGGCATCAAATTTTTTAACAAGCACTGATTAGTTCATTTGAATCATGCACTAAAGCTCATTGAAAAACATCAAACTATAACTTTCATAAGAAGAAAAAGGTCTATTTATCATGAAGCTAATAAAACATGGAAGCAATTGGAAATCTGAAGTCACAGAATAAGAATCCGCAAAAAAAAAGTAGGGAGGACTTAGTGAAAACTGTTTTTAAGGAGATGCTTTTAAGCTCTAGTCCCGACAACTTGTTCTTTTGAGCTCAACCCCCTTCTGAGAAGGCAATTTTATATTTAACTTTTGTTGGCCATTTCAGCCTTATCAAATGACAAAAATGTTCCTTCCATTGCCCCCCCTGCAGCAAAGAATCATTAGTGTTTGTACGGTGATTACTAAATTTCACTGTAGCACTACAATGATTTCACTATAACAGTGATTTTAATCAATTGCTATAGTGATTCTAGAGTATCAATTCGGGGCATTAGAGTATTAATTCGGTTGCTATAGTGATTTTAGTGTAGTTGCTATATTGATTTCACTATAGCGACCGAATCAAAATAATTACTACAGCGAAATAACTGTAGCACTATAGTAATATCCTGATGCGGGCACTCTATATTCTCGCTATCGCCTAAAAATCTTGTAGCGGGAAACTATATAGCCACTATAATTAGACGGGTAAAATGGATATTTTTTTAAAAATAAAATAAAGTCATGCGGGGCTTAAGGCTAAATGATCTTGAGTCAAGGGTTTATCAATCATTGTAAGACATGGGTAGTTAAAAGTAGCTTAGGCTAATAACTTCTTCGGGAAGCCGAAGGCGAAGACGAAGACGAAGACGGACTTCTTGTCATACAGTGGCGATGGATTCAAGCTGATCATACCAGCAAAGTGGAACCTGAGCAAAGAGGTGGAGTACCCCGGGCAGCGGGGCAAGGTGCTGAGGTACGAAGACAACTTTGACTCCAACAGCAACGTCGGCGTCATGGTCACACCCACCGGCAAGAGCTCGATCACCGACTACAGCACCCCCGAGGAGTTTCTAGCTCAAGTAATTACTTCCCCTTAATACACTAATTCGCAGTCGGAACTATATTAGCATAGCCCCTAAGAACATGAAAATGCAGGATTACACTAATCTAGAAGCACCCAATAAATTAAAAGATCATGATCAAGAGTAACACATCCTACTTGGAGGTTAAGGGAGTGTTTGGCATAAGTAACAGTTGTTCCACCACTTAATCCTCATCCAGAAAAGGGTTTTGCTGTCAATTACTATTTCTAATGTAATTCAGTGGTTCAGCATTCCGACTAGCTTATAAATGGACGAAGTGATAAATTCGTATTCCCAACTCCTTCATTCCACCAGATCAAATCCTATCTTAGAAACGAAAGGTTCCAAAATGTTGCCAAAGACCCCCTAAGTTGCTATCATGATATTAGTTGTAGACTTCATGACATTTGGAAGGTTTTTAGGTTAGGGTTGATAGCCATTAATAAACAATAAACTCTAACATATAACCCTTATCAGAGATATTTTGGATGTTTTGATGATTATTTTCATCATTTCATATTAAGGGCCACATCTCTTGTTCGTTAAGCTAATTTATTCTTCCTTTTATATATATATATATATATATATATATATATATATATATATATATATATATATATATATATATATATATATATATATATATATATATATATATATATATTTGTTACATCTTTCTTACAAATATATGTTTGTTACTTATCGCACGATCTTTGTGCCAGGGCAATCAGTGCTATTGTGTAGTGTTTTCAGAGGTGAAGGCGTAGGACGAGGCATTTTGCCTATCGTGAAGCGGGAGATCGGGGCGTAACCCCCAAGAATTATTATATTATTATTTTTAAAAATATATAATTATTTAAAAGCAGTATGAAAATTGTGAACAATAGATAAAAATTAAAATGTACAGGTATACTAGGCAGTATAAAAAAAAACTTGAAACAATATTGTTATTGTCTTTCATGATTAATCTATGGTCCAAATAAAATCCAAAATATATAGTACCCAAGAGTCATAAGATCTAAATTCAAGAAAGTTATAGTTAAGAAAAAAAAAAAAAACTTTATCAAAGGCTCTTACATATCAGATGATACATCAACTCATTCTCATCAATACCGTCATTTTCATCCAATGGATCTATGTCAGGGGAAGCTTCCATTATGAACTCCCACCACTTCCTCTATATCCACATCTTCCTCTATAGGAGTCAATATGACCACCTTGCATTCACCTATTTGTATTATACATAAATAAATGTTGGCATTTGGAATTAGGAGACAAATTATTGATAAAAGTGTGCCCTAGGTTTCTTTTTAGCGTTAAAATTATAGTTTATTTAATATATGCCACGCCATCTGGGCGTACGTCCAACCAGCTAGGGTGCAAAAGGTGAGCCCTAGGTGCTCAGGGCGTGTGTACAACCAATTAGACAGAAGTCCATATGGATTTTTGCCCCAGATTGCTATTCAGTCTTAATCATACAAGTTTCATAACATCCAGCTCTTGGAGTTTTGAAGTAGCGCCTGAATGACAGCCGTGTGGTGAAAATCTTGGAATTCTCGAGTTTTTCTCTTTCATAGAGTAATTGGCATCCCTAAGAAGGGAGGAGGTTTGGCAAACCCCAACCTGTTCATTAAACAACTTGAAGACTGAGTTGCAAAGTAGACCCAATATTACAAGCTGTAGGTAAACATACAAAAAGACTGGAATTCTAGAGTTGCGGCCTAAGTTTGCAGTTTTTTTTTTTTTTTGTACTTCAAAGGGGAGGTCACTAGACCTCCGGGAGGCGCCACAGCCTGGCACAAGCATGAAACCACTGCTCGCCGGCGGTAAAAACATCAGAAACCATCACCCAACAGGAACAACCACACGCCAACCAGGCGAACAGACATACCCTAACTCTAGGGACACCATCACGCCTCCACCGGCAGCCACCAACCTCTCGCACCGCCAGGAACCGCCACCGACTAGGGGAGAGGTGTACTAGAACACACCGGTGGAGATCCTCGACGCCGGGGCCAGATCCAGCCTCAGAGCTGCACCCAGTGGAAGAGCCGGCCCCAACGCCGAGAAGAAGCAGTCAAACGAGCCATGGAGGCGCCGCTCAACTCCGGCGAGACGAGAACAAAACGCTGGCGTGAAAATCTCCGCTAATCACCGATTTTGCACGTTTTGATCCTCGTGTCTCACGACTAAGTGTTCAAACACCATGGCATCTAGATAATCAAATCTGATAGGGTGGGTTCGACCCCGATGCTGTGGCAACTGCCAACGTTTTCGAGGCTGCCACCCATTTACTAAACGGGTCGGGTCGTGTCGGGTCGGATTGGCTCGGGTTGGGTCAACAGAACCCATGTAAATCTGTCGGGTCGGGTCAAGACAAGTCGGATTGGGCTGGGTTGGCTCGGGTTGGTTCGGGTTAGCTCGGGTTGACACGACCCATTTTTTAAACGGGTCAAGTCGGGTCAATCAGGTTATAAGTACAAACCCGAACCCGACCCATTAAATAAACGGGTCAATCTGGTCGACCCGTTTATGACCCGAACCCGTTTAGGCCAAACCCAAACCCGCTTACTTTGGGTCGGGTCAAGGATTGCCACCCCTAATCATGACCCATTATTCCACTAGATTTGGTTTGATGTTGTAATGCAGTTTTTTTTCCCCGGCAAATTAGGTATAGGTCCTTAACTATTTTGCAATATTAGCCGCATGATACCATATTTGCTATATTAGCTAAGGTCCCTAGTGTATATTCATCGAGCTATATTTCAAAATTAATGTGTCCTGCAACCAAAAGTCATCTCTCAAAAAGGACTTATGTCAAACTTCCCCATTTTTTAAAAACCATACATATGTTCCATTGTTCCTCCCCCAAAACGTTGCCCTCCCATGGCACTGGCTTGCATGTGTTGGTTCCTGAACAGCCTCGCATTCCTTTCAAGCCATATGCACCATAGCAAGTCAAAAGTCGACGAGAGTATGCGCTCCTGTCTCAATGGACGACGAAAGATGGTGGGGGGATTGTGCATGAAGAAGGGGATTCCTCAAGGAAAAAAAAAAGGGGGACTTAGTGAGCCGTCCCTAACAAAGAGATCGGTTTAGTCTAAGAAAAAGGGGGGACTTCGTGAGCCGTCCCTGACAAAGAGATCGGTTTAGCCTAAGGGCTTTGAAATGCTATAGATGAAAATATCCTCCACAGCATTTCAAATTTTCTTTTGCCAAGCTACCGGGCCAGTGAACCGATCGGAGCATGCCGGAGCTGCTCGCCACCACCAAATCGGAGCTGCTCGCCGCCGCCGCCGAACTGAACCTAACCGTAAGATCTACAGACTATGGTATGAACCCTATAGACTTAGCGTCCTCAACCAACCCGAACCGAACCCGGCCGCTACCGAAGCTGCTCGGGAGAGATGGGAGAAGAAGAAGCCGGGGTAAGATAGATTCGGGTTTTCCAAAAAGATGGATATGTTGTCAGGGACCTCTCACACATTAACCCAAAAAAAAAAATCTTAGTCCAAAATCAAAATCTAATCACATCAGATAAATCAAAAGATGACCTAAAAGGGTGTTTATGTAGTGGTTTCAATCTCATTGATACAGTTTGAGACATGGATCATGCATCAGAGCCATCCTTCGCACCCCTGAAACTCATTCCCTCGACCTAATGTGTGAAGGGTCTATAACAGAGTTAGGGGTTTGGTGAGGAAGAACGGTGACGGCCAGATGAACTTTGCCAACAATGTTACAATTTTCATGCCCTCTCAAAACCGATGATGAGAGGGAGAGGGCAACGGTATATAAAGATGTGGAACTCCCATCCTTTTACCGATGTGGGATTATTCTCAACACCCGCCCGCACGCAGAACACATCTCGATCGGAGAAAGAAAGAGGGTGTGACAGGACCACATAGAGGGGAGACGGGATGGGGCATAGTTCTGATACCATGTTATGATTCCCGTGCCCCCTCAAAACCGGTGATAAGAGAGAGGGGACAACGGTATATGAAGATGTGGAGCGCCCACCCTTTTACCAATATGGGACTATTCTCAACGGGTGGGTTGTCCACCGTGGATAGCTTACTAGGAAGACAGGGACAATGCTTATTAAGAATCCGGCGACAAACAGAAGCATAGTGGAGCTACAGAAGATAACATTTTGTTTTATTTTTTGTTCATAGAAGTGGGGGTTCACAATCAGACCCCCAGGAGGCGCCACATGCTGGTGCAATCAGAGAAAACCCACACGCTGCGGGGACAACACCACCGGCCCTCAGGCCGAAGCTACATCGACTGCCAATCGGTCGGAAAAAAACCACCCACCTAAATTGCCACTCGACGGTACGGAAACAAGACCCGCCCCTCTAGTGAAACCCATCCCACACAAACAACCCCAAACCATATCCACCACCATCTCCAATAGCTGACCAGGATAGAGGAGGCGCTACCGTACGCCATCTACCTACCGTCGATCGCCGCCGCCGCCACCACAGCGCCAAGACCCGCGCCACCGGCCAGGGGAGGCGGTCCGGAAAACCTCTGCCACCAACAAAGGGGAACGGGGCCAGATCCGACACTCCAGCTGCACCCGACGGAGGAACACCCCCCCGATGCCAAGAGGAACCCGACGTTTTGAGCATAGGTCGCCGCCGCATCTCTGACTTGATGATCACAAAATCCGGCCACTGGAGGAGCCCCTATCTACCTAGTGGAAGAACTGGAGCCAGACCTCTCCCCAAGCATGTAACGAACCAAGAATCCTGGCCTCCCCGGAGCCGCCACCGGCATTTGAGGAGGCCAACAAGGGATCTATGAAATCCTGACCTTGTGGGGGGGTGGGGGAGGGGAAAGAGGAAATGCACTCAGAGAAGAACACCGCCTTCTCCAAAGATAACCCTTGGAATCCACAACAAAATGGTTCCTTATACAAACGTCTATTGAGGTAATGTACGAGGTGCTCTCAGTAATATATGCCTCTTCACAATAAAGCATTGAATGCTCATACCTGAATCTCACATCCCATAATGTGGTTGACTAATAAAATCATCATATAAAGTCTGATAGAAGTGTAGTTAACAAGTCGGAAGTCGGGACAAATCCGCTAAGAGATGTTGGAAAATTAAAAAAAAAAATGTTAAAAAAGAGTCGAAAAACAAACGGTAGAATTTTAAAATTGTTAAGAGATGACGGCTAGGGTTTGGAGAGAATGGAATGATCTCTATTGAGGGACTCAAGCCCAATATATATGTACATGTATAACCATACAACCCGACCCGACTGTGCATAGAACCCGACCCGGTATATATATTAACACTCCCCCTCAAACTCACGGTGGATCATGTACCAAACGTTTGCTTATAAAATGACGAAATATAGCAATCATCAGGGGCTTTGTGAGAAAATCAGCAGTCTGCTCCGTCGAGGGAGTGAACGGCAAGGAGATTATGTTTGCAAGAAATTTCTACCGAACATAATGACAGTCGACCTCGATGTGTTTGGTCCGCTCATGAAAAACAGGGCTGCTAGCAATTTGAATGGCACTCCGGTTGTCACAGAACAGAGGTGTAGCCCCAGAAATCCTGACTCCCAAGTCGAGTAGAAGACGTCGAAGCCAGACAATCTCGGCAGTGGTGGAAGCCATAGCTCGGTATTCGGCTTCGGTGCTGGAGCGTGCAACAGACTCCTGTTTCTTGCTGCGCCAAGAAATGAGAGAATCACCAAGGAACACGCAGTAGCCGGTAGTAGATCGACGAGTAGCAATATCGCCAGCCCAATCGGCATCGGAGTAAGCACGTAGATACAGTGGAGATGTGGAGGGAAACAGCAGCGATCGAGTGACAGTGCCATGGAGATACCGAATAATCTGAAGGACTGCTGCATAGTGAAACGAGCGAGGAGACTGGACGAACTGACTGACAATACCGACGGCATGGACAATGTCAGGCCTAGTCATGGTGAGATAAACGAGCATCCCAACCAGCCGCTGATAACGAGAGATATCCTGGAGAGGCTCACCGTCGGTAGAGAGAAGCTTCAAGTTAAGCTCCATAGGAGTGTCAGCAGTGCGAGAATCAGTAAGAGCAGCTTCAGCAAAAATATCGGAGATGTACTTCTGCTGGGAGATCAACAATCTTCGAACTGACCGGGCAATCTCAAGGCCAAAAAAGTACCGGAGAGGGCCGAGATCCTTTATCTCAAACTGGCTCTGGAGGTGACGCTGAAGGTAAGCTATGGAAGCACTGTTATCCCCGGTGATAATCATATCATTCACATACAGAAGTAGCACAACAATACCCTGACTGGAGGAGCGGGTGAACAGAGCGTAGTCTGAGTATCTTTCAACAAACCCAGCTGCCAGAACTGTACTGCGGAAGCGATCAAACCATGCTCGAGGTGCTTGTTTGAGCCCGTAGATAGCACGACGTAAATGACAAACGTGCCCTGGAGGAACTGAAACGCCCGGAGGAGGAGCCATGTAGACTTCCTCGGAGAGGTCACCATGGAGGAACGTATTGGTGACATCCATCTGATGGAGAGGCCACCCTCGAGCAGTTGCCACAGCTAAGAGGGTGCGCACAGTAGTCATCCGAGCAACTGGAGTAAAAGTCTCATCGTAATCAATCCCATACTCCTGGGAGAAGCCACGAGCAACGAGGCGGGCCTTGTGCCGCTCAATGGATCCGTCTAGTCGAGTCTTGACCTTGAATATCCACTTGCAGCTAACAAGCACCACGCCTGAGGGACAAGGCACCAAATCCCATGTCTGGGTCCGTTGAAAAGCCTCAAGCTCAACTGACATGGCATGCGGCCACTCTGGATGTAAAGCTGCCTCACGGTACGATTGTGGCTCCCGATGGGTGTGAAGAGCAGTAAGAAAAGCCTGATAAGATGGCGAATAGGAGGCAATGGCAAAGTAGCCAGAGCAGTCAAAAGAGTCAGAGGAAAAGACAGAGTAGCCAAACCTGTCCGGAGAGTAGTCATATCTGTCCGGAGGGTGATATTCGCGCGCTGGATAGCGCCGAACAGGAGCAGGATCCACGATCGGGGAGGAGGGGGCAGCAGCATCAGGCGAGGGAGTACCAGTGTGAACCGACTCTGGAGGAGGAGATGCAAATCGACGAACATAGACACGAGTAACAGGTGGTGGTGGAGGTGGCGAGGGATACGGAGGAGGTGGTGGTGGTGGTGGTGGAGGTGCCGGGGAAGATGGAGGTGGAATAGGCGTGGGTGGGGCAACAGAAAACGGAGGTAGAACGGGGATGTGGAGAAGTGATGAGGGCGAGGAGGGTGACGTAGGAGGCAAGGAAAGATCCCGAGACTCAGGGGAAAAGTACGGGACATCCTCAACAAAGGAAACGTGACGGGAGACATAGATTCGGCGAGCCAAGGGATCGTAACAACGATACCCCTTTTGCTCCCGACTGAGCCCCATGTGAACACACCTAACAGACTGCGCAGAGAGTTTGGTGCGCTCATGGGGAGGAAGAAGAACGAAGCACGTGCAGCCAAACGTGCGAAGAAGAGAGTAGTCAGGTGGGCTGGACTGAAGGCGCTCATATGGGGTGGCACCGGACAGAGCAGACGACGGAGTGATATTAATGAGGTGGACAGCCGTCATAACAGCTTCAGCCCAGTAGGAGTGAGGACAGACGCAGAGAGAAGCAAGGCTCGTGCGGTCTCAAGGACATGACGATGCTTGCGTTCGGCAACTCCATTCTGCTTATGAGTGTGGGGACAGGACTGCTGGTGAAGAGTGCCATGAGATTGAAGAATCTCACGCATCTCAGATGAGAGATACTCCTTGGCATAATCAGACCGAAAAGTCTTGATGCGCCGACCAAACTAAGTATGTATCATAGTGGTGAATCTCCTAAAGATGTGAGGGACTTCAGACCAGTGACGCATAAGATAAACCCAGGTGCACCTAGAGTAGTCATCTATAAAGCACACATAATACATGAAACCAGAAATAGATGCAACAGGTGCAGGACCCCAAATGTCATAATGTACTAAATCAAATAAAGCATCAGATTGGGAAGCACTAGCAGAGAAAGGAAGGGTTAGATGCTTTGCCAGTCTACAACCCGTACAAACAGAGAGAGGAGAGAAGGACGCTCGATCCAAAGCACCTGAACGGAAAACGCTTTTGAGTCGATCACTCGATATATGACCTAACCCTCTGTGCCATAAGTCGGCATCAGAAGTAACAAACAAAACAGACGCAGCAGGAACAGAAGACACATGTAGATGGTCCAGCTGGTAAAAGCCTCCTGCTCTACGGCCCAGCCCAATCCTCCGACCCGTCCGCGAATCATGCACAACACAAACAGAAGGGGTGAAGATGACAGTCAGTCCAGAGTCGCAAAGAGAGCTGATAGAAATCAGATTAATGTTAAGACGGGGGGCACGATGGACATGAGGCAGGGTCAGGCGACCAGAAGGATCAGAGGTAGTAGTGATGGATCCACATTGCGGGATAGGGACTAAGGTTCCATCCGCAGTGCGGACCTCTAGGTGAGTGGGAGTAGAAGAACAGTCAGTGAGGACAGTGGAGTCAAAGGTGAGGTGACAAGAGGCACCCGAATCGAAGATCTATGGAGCAGTAGTACCAGAGGTGGCAGACAAGCCGTGAGCAGTCGCGGAGCCGGTGGAGGGTAGGTGACGAAGGAGGAGCTCCCCAAGGCGCTGAAGACGATCCAGCGCAGGCACAGAAGGTGCAGTGGTAGCAGGGGGAGCGTCGAGGGCTCTATAGTAGCCGCTGTCCCGCCAAAGTGGCCGAAGGAGGACAGACCACGTCCACGGCTCCGTCCACCTCGACCGCCGCATCGATCATCCCGGGAAGCAGGAGCCCAGCGTGATGCTTTCTCACCCGGACCCCAGCGGAGGTTGCGTAGAGGCCGTGTAGGACATTCATGCTTCATGTGTCCGGGCTCCTTGCAGTAGTGACAAAAGACAGACTCATCGGAGAACCCGGCCGCCAGGACAGTGTCTGAGCCAGGAGTAAGTGGAGGAGGACGAGTTCCCTGAGTCTGAAGGCCAGTCTCCTCATCGACCAGGGCGAGAAGTGCATCCTGTAGCCTAGGGAGTGGCTCACGGTGCAGGAGCTGAGCAGCGATGAGGGCAAAGTCCGGCCGAAGTGCTGCCAGGAACTGGTGCAGGTGGCCCTCATCAAGATAGCGTTGGAAATCCCTAGAGCATGGGTAAGCACACCACTCCGAGATCAGGAAGTCCAGCTCATGCTAGTAGGCACTCATCAGACTGAAGAAGTCCTGAATCGTGCGCTCCCCCTGACGAGCAGACTGCGAGTCACAGATAAGCTGATGCCGGCGGGCGCCACCGCGCGGGAGAAACCGGTCCCGGAGATACTCCCACATCGCGCGCGCTGTAGGAAGGCGGCCGATGGGAGCAAGAAGCGGACGAGCAATGGAGTCCAAAAGATATGCCCGGATGGCCTGATCGTGGCGGCGCCACGTGAGAGCAGCAACCGTGGCTGTCGTGGTAGCAGTCGCAGCAGAAGACGCGGCACTACTGGTGACAAAGGAGGAGCCGGAGGAGGCAGCTGGAGAAGGATCATCGCCGGTGATGTGGCCCCAAAGATCGTGACTGGAGAGTGCGACCTCGACGGTGAGCGACCAATCAGGCCAGTCGCTGACCGAGGACAACTGAAAGGTGACCACCTTCAACGGTGTAGAGATCGCAACGACTGACGGCACTGTAGGAGACGCCATGAAGGAAACTCAAAGGAGAGGGGAACCGGTAGAGGGCTTGCGGGTGGTGGGGAGAGGTAGGGGGGCCTGTCGGGTGGAGGGAGGGGTCGGGAGTGGCTAGGGGTGATCGTAGGGGGCTGGGGGTAGGGCGGGAGGGGTTGGTGGTGATCGGAGGGGGGGGGGGGGGGAGGGGGGAGGGGCTGCGGGGGGGGGGGGGGGGGGGGGGGGGTACAGGAGGGGCTGGTGGTGATTGGGGGGGGCGGGAGTGGTCGGGAGGTTCTGGGGGGGGGCGGGAGGGGTTGGGGGTGATCGGAGGGGGCTGGGGTGGGGGCGGGGGGAGTGGAGTGGTCGGGAGGTGCTGGGGGGGGAGGGGCTGGGGGTGATCGAAGGGAGGAGAAAGGCCGGAGGTGGGCCTATCGGGCATCGGGAGAGCCGGAGGTGAGCTGCCGGAGGTGGAGAAGAAGCCGGAGGTGGGCTGGCGTCGTCGCCGTCGTCGCGCGAGAATCCCTAGAGCTCTGATACCATGTTAGGAGATGACGGCTAGGGTTTGGAGAGAATGGAATGATCTCTATTGAGGGACTCGAGCCCAATATATATGTACATGTATCAGTGTTCTAAAAAGCGGTCTAGGCGGCCGCCTAGGCGGCGCCTAGGCGCTAGGCGGCCCCCCACCGCCTCGCCTAGGCCCTAGGCGCTCCAGAAAAGCGGCCAAGCTCCCAGGCGGAGCTAGGCGGTCTAGGCAGGGCAAGGCCCGCCTAGGCGGTCTAGGCGGGCTGAGGCTGGCTAGGCGGACCAGGCGAGCCAGGCGGACTGAGGCTGACCAGGCGGGCCAGGCGGATTGAGGCTGGTCAGGCGGGCTGAGGCTGGCCAGGCGGACCATGTTTGCTTTTGTTCTTGTTAATCACTCAATCTAGAATTATGGTTATATACTTGTTCTTTAATAATGGTTTGGGATAATCTTGAACTTATATTAATTTTTAAACATATATATATATATATATATATATATATATATTATCTAATATCAAGATAATAATTAAAATAATTAAAAAAAAGGCAAAACGCCTAGGCGCCGCCTAGGCCCCGCCTAGGCCGCCTAAGCGCTAGGCGCCCCCTCACCGCCCGACTAGCGCCTAGCGCTTTTTAGAACCTTGACATGTATAACCATACAACCCGACCCGACTGTACATAGAACCCGACCCGGTATATACATTAACAAAAATATATTCATTTACAGATAGATGTTCCAATAGTTTTTTTGAGCAGTACACGACGGTAATAAAAATATGATTAATTGGGGTTTAAACTGCGTAAATCATGATTAAAACTTGAAAATCATGATTTTTTTTTGCAAGATCATGACTTTTTCAAAAAATCGGAAAAGAGTCGCATACTGAACGTTTACTGAATAGGTCATGCTTTAATCACGACTTTATCAAAAGTCGGAGTTACCGAGGGTAGAAGTAACAGATAAGATCAAGTATAAAATCTGAAAAAAAAAAAAAAAAAGTGCAATGGGCAATGAAGATCATGAAATATGGGTATCCTCTAATAGGCATCTAATTCAATCATCAGTCAATCTGATTGGATAGATGGTTTGAAGAACATGTAAACCAGAAAGACAATAACCTTCTACACATGTAGGATTTTCAACTTATATAAACCTACACAAATATGCCATATATGTACCCAAAACACTAACAAAACTTCAAAGTGTTGTCTCAAATCATGTTAACAATCTACATAGTTCTGTTTGCTCAAAAAAAGAAGCCAGTCAATGAAGAGAAACTAAAACAAGAATTTTACAAAAATGCAGATCAATCACTTTAGTTACATCAGAAACTCCAACATTTACACACACAAGAAAAAAAAAAAAGACCAAAAAAATGGATTAACATATCTGCCAAAGCAAAAGAATAGTCGGTGCCTATTTCAGGTTACGGTGGTGATGTATGTAATCTTCGAAATAACAGACAAGGGAACCATTGAATGGTGACCCAAGTTGCCGTAGAACCCAATTCTTCCAAAGCTGGCGGAGGAGCTGTTCATGGTGGCAGTTAGAACAAAAGTCAGGTTCTGTTTCTGGCCACTGCCAACGGAAAACCGAGTGGGTGCGACTGAAAGTGAAACTCCGTAAGGGGCACTCCAACTGACGCTATAAGTCTCATCGTTAGCAATGTTGGTCACTGTTCTAATGACGGTTCTCGAATTGTTCAGGAGAGCTACGGTGATGGAAGGTAAGTTTAGGTCTGCCCCACTCACGGTGGAAGTCCCACAGTTAGAGTTAGTGTAGTTCAGAACTACAGGAGCAGACCCATTGATCCCACAGAGAAAGGAGAGAAAATCATCAAAACCTGCAAATAGATGCACATCAAATGCAGGGATTCAGAAAACATATGATCATTAAGTTTTAGAATAAAACATAATCTTACTCGATGGCTATCATTATGCTGAAACACCCTCCACGAAGTGAGGATCTCTCAAAAAAAAAAAATTTATGCTGAAACAGTGCTTTAGTAGTAGAATGTCCACAAAAGAGCAGAACAAAAACGATAGTCAAATTTTGGTAGCGATGCTAATTGAATATAGTTGATGTGGGGCAAGCTGCTCAACACCCACCCGCACGCAGACTGCGTTTCAATGGGAACCTTACCCACACGGGGAGAGAGAGTGGGGCCTAGCTCTAATACCAAGTCACGAATCCCGTGCCCCCTCAAAACCGGTCATTAAGGGGAGGGTGCTACGGGTATATGAAGACACGGAACTATCACCCCTATCCGATGTGGGACTAACCGCTCAACACTTAGTATTTGCAACTAAACTGGAGGTATTAACACATTTCAAGAAACTCTCATAAAGGAAGTAAGAAACTAAGAAGGGATCAACTACCAGAAAAAAATAGGTAGAATCCAGATCGAACTGGACAGCAGAGAAGCCTTCGATTAGGATCTTTAATCTATCTGAATGATTCTTTAGTTTTAAGTTGTTGATGTCATGTGGGTGCTTTGGATATTTGCACTTAGAAAATAAGGGTATAGATATTACCAGAATCAAAGATCAAGCCAGGGTCTAAAGCAGCAGTTGCATTAACAAAGCCGCTGCCCATGTCAAATGGTGTTGCAGGTGATAGGGTCGAATCTGGGTTGCTGTAAGCACGTTGAGCCATGATTGGACCACCTTGTTTATCATAGAGTGCGGCAGTTGTGGAGAGTGCAGAAGCAATGGCGGAAGGACTAAAATTTGGAAACTTCTGCTTGACCAGAGCGGCAAGACCAGCAACATGGGGAGCGGCCATACTCGAACCAGAGATCATTGCAAAATTTTCACCTGAGATTTTTGCAGCATCAAAAGCAGAAAAACTCACCCCAACATGAAGCCAATTTGATAGGGGAAAAAACATGCATAATATTATATAATTATATAATAATTCAACCATCATCACAGAATAATGCCTAATATAATAGAAAACATTTGGATTGCTTTCGGTTATATATATATATATATATATATATATATATATGGGGAGGGATACTCTTACTCATGGCCTCTTACTCATATAGTTACCTATGATCCGGGCCGTCCATTAGATCCCGACGTACGGTTCGGATTAAATAGGAAGTTAAAACAATGGTGTCCGCATTAAATGCGGGCTTTTAATACGGGCTTTTAATATGGGCTTTTAATACGAGCATTTAATGCGAACACCATTGCTTTAACTCCCCATCTAATCCGAACCGTACATCGGGATTTAATGGACGACCCGGATCATAGGTAACTGTATGAGTAAGAGGCCATAAGTAAGAGTATTCCTCCCCTATATATATATATATATATATATATATATATATATATATATATATATATATATATATATATATATATATATATATATATATATATATATATGGGCTCGTGACTTTGTATGCCCATGCATTGAAGGCTTCCATGTATGCCCCTCTATTAACATATATAGAGGTTTCCAAATTTGCTAATTTTTTGTGGAGATGATATCTATGTTGGGATGATCATCCTCACAAAAATTCCGCAAGTTCTGAAACCTCTAAGCATTTCAAATAAGCTCATCAAATTAACGGTTGAAATGGACGACTGATAAAGCTTCTAACATTTTGATGGACCTAGATGTTTCAGAATTTGTTGATTTTTGGTGGATATTCTATCTACAGCAAAATGATCACCCTCATCAAAAATTAGTAAATTCTGAAACCTCTAGGTTTATCAAAATGATCGAAGTTGTATCGTTTGTCCATTTCAACCGTTAATTTGATGAGCTTATTTGAAATGCTTAGAGGTTTCAAAACTTGCTGAATTTTTGTAAAGATGATCATCTCCACAAAAAATTAGCAAATTTGGAAACCTCTATTGTATGTTAATAGAGGAGCATACATTGAAGCCTTCAATGCATGGGCATACAAAGTCATGCTCCCCTATATATATATATATATATATATATATATATATATATATATATATATATATATATATATATATATATATATATATATATATATATAGAGAGAGAGAGAGAGAGAGAGAGAGAAAGAAAGAGGCCCCCTCTGGTGCACACCTTTGGCGTGATCCGAGCACCATGGGGCCGCCCAATTTAATTTGTATGGCTGTGATGCATTGTTTGTTCGGTGCATGCATCACATCTATACATATGCTTGTTTTCTAACACAATACGTTGCGGCGCTCTATTGCATATTTTGCACTACTTCCAGTGGATATGTTACCTTACACGGAGCACAGCAAATATCATATGTTGCTGTGCTCCGTGAAAGAGGTTGCAGCACTTCTAGTGCATATGTTTCTGGTCTGGGTCGCAAGGACTGGGTCGCACCAAAGGTGAGCACTTGAGGGTTTATATATATATATATATATATATATATATATATATATATATATATATATATATATATATATATATATATATGGGTCAGGTTCGGAGGACACTGTTTTTGCTCTTAAATTTTTACACCGATTTTCAAATCATTAGATCGAGGTTTCAGAAATTCTTGATTTTTTGTGAGCATAATCATTTTGTCTTAGATAACACATCCACAAAAAATTAGCACATTCTAAAGCCTCTAGACTTATTAAATGCGCTCTCCAAATTAACTATTAAAATGGACGGTCAATTAAGCCTTTTAGATTTGACGTATTTAGAGGCTTTAGAATTTGTTGATTTTTTATGGATGTGCTATCTAAGCGAAGGTGATTATGCTCACAAAAAATCAACAAACTCTAAAACCTCTATCTAATGGTTTGAAAATCGGTGTAAAAATTTGAGGGCAAAAATAGTGTCCCCCGATCCTGACCTTATATATATATATATATATATATATATATATATATATATATATATATATATATATATATATATATATATATATATATATATATATATATATATATATATATATATATATATATATATATATATATATGGGGGCGGGGAGCCTGCACCCAAGTTGCAGCAACGACGCTGCACCTCTCGCTTGTTTACCTCCCTAGAAGTTTTGGAATTTGATGAAATTTGGTAAGGGTGTTGTCTAGGGTAAGATGATCCTCCTCACCAATTTTCATCAAATTCCAAAACGTCTAGGGGGATCAAATGGTCGAAGCAAAATCTGCAGATTTTAATGGTGATTGCGGACGGCTGATTTTGCTTCGACCATTTGACCCCCTAAAAGTTTTGGAATTTGAGTGGTGAGGATGATCATCTTACCCTAGATAACACCCTCACCAAATTTCATCAAATTCCAAAACTTCTAGGATGGTAAAACAATGCCTGAGGTGCAGCAACGACGCTGCACCTCAGGTCCAGGCTCCCCTTTCCCTATATATATATATATATATATATATATATATATATATATATATATATATATATATATATATATATATATATATATAGGGTCAGGATCGGATGACCCAGCAAATAACCCAGCATCCTTTGATGCACCTAGAGGTTTTAGAATGGGCTGATTTTTTATAGACATGTTGTCTATGGTATGTTGATCATTCTCACAAAAAATCAGCCCATCTAAAACCTCTAGGTGCATCAAATGCGCTCTTCAAATCAACGGTTAAAATTAACAGTCGAAAACCGTTGATTTGAAAAGTGCATTTGATGCACCTAGGCGTTTTAGAATGGGTTGATTATTTATGAGGATGATCAACATACTATAGACAACATGTCAATAAATAATCAGCCCATTCTAAAACCTCTAGGTGCATCAAAGGGCGCTGGGTTATTGCTAGGGCTGGCAATTCGGACCCGACACGGCAGACCCGACACGACCCGACACGAAGTTAGCGGGTCTGGGTCAGGGCTAAACGGGTTCGGGTCGTAAACGAGTCGACACGATAGACCCGTTTAATAAACGGGTCGGGTCCGGGTTTAGGGTCTGGACACGGTAGACCCGGGAAGACCCGTTTAGTATTCAACGGGTCGTGTCGGGTCGGGTTAGGTCTACTCGCAATCCGATACTATACTATATAATACCAGCGGGTCTTTCGGGTCAGGTCGGATTGGGTCGGATCGGGTCAACTGAATAGTCCCGGGCCCCACCCCATATATATTGTCTCCCATCACCCATCGGTCCCATCCTCATTCTGTACCCACTTCCTCCCATCACTGTTTATCCCATCAACCTCCTACGACAACTACAGTGCCAAGATATGGGTTTCAAAGAGAAATGGTCCCGTAAGGCGTCCCGTGCCGTAAGGTGGCAGGCTGTATGCATCAGAGCCGTTTGATGGTGCTTCCTGCACCTTACACTCCCGGGTGATAAACGGGTCTTATCGGGTCTACCCGTTTATTAGCGGGTCGGGTACGGGTTTAGGATCTAGACACGATTAGTTAAACGGGTCGGGTCCGGGTTTGGGGTTTTTGGACACGAACCCGACTAGACACGACACGAACACGACACGACCCGACCCATTGCCACCCCTAGTTATTGCTGGGTCAAAATATGCTGGGTCAGTCGATCTCGACCCATACATATATATATATATATATATATATATATATATATATATATATATATATATATATATATATATATATATATATATATATATATATATATATATATATATATATATATATAGGGCTGTTACAGTGAGCTGTGGGCTGCCGGGGGGAAAGTGAGCTGCGGGTATTTTGACCCCTCAAGAAGGTATGCAATTTGATGAAATTTGGTGAGGTTGTTGCCTAGGATAATATGATCATCCTCACCAATTTTCATCAAATTCCAAAACTTCTAGGGGGGTCAAATGGTCGAAGCAATTTTGACGGTAGAAATTGCTTCGACAATTTGACCCCCTAGAAGTTTTGGAATTTGATGAAAATTGGTGAGGATGATCATCTTATCCTAGGCAACAACCTCACCAAATTTCATCAAATTCCATAACTTCTTGGGGGGGTCAAAATACCCGCAGCTCACTTTCCCCCCCGCAGCCCACAGCTCACTGTAACAGCCCTCTCTCTCCCTCTATCTCTCTCTCTCTCTCTCTCTCTCTCTCTCTCTATATATATATATATATATATATATATATATATATATATATATATAATATATAGAGAGAGAGAGAGAGAGAGAGAGAGAGGTTTCAGAATTTGTTGATTTTTTCGGAGGATGATAACCTTGCCTTAGATAGCACCACCCACAAAAAATCAACACATTTAAAACCTCTAGGTGTATAAAATCTAAAAGGCTTTATGGAACGTCCGTTTTAACCATTAATTTGAAGAGAACATTTGATAAGTCAAGGTTTTAGCATTAGCTAAAACCTCTAAAATAGCAGAAGAGAGTGAGTTGTACATAATAATGTCCTTCATGAAAGCACTTATGAAAAGGTGATGAGGATACTCTGGGATTAGCGTGTAAGATTACCTTCAAATTCAGCAGAGTCAGTACCCACAGAACTCCAAGCACCCCATATGAGATTACCTGGTGCAATCAGATTGGGCTTCATTATATCAGCATTAGCTAGTGAATTGTCCTCTGGGTCTGGTCCTCTAGCAGAATAATACATTACTTTTGGAGCTGAATTGCTGTAATTAGCTTTTAGACCTCCTAATATTTTTGCAGTCCCTCCGAACTTGATGATTGATTTTGAAGTTTCATCTCTAACTAGAGAGCTGTTGTAGTATGTTAGGAAAATCTGCAATGAATTATTGAAGAATCAATTTCGTACCACATACAGAAAAAAAAGTTAAATCACTCGACTCTTCCAACTAAGTAGTTACATCCTTACTATACCAAATGTCTCTGAATATGAATATGGACATTAAGATTCACACGGAAGAAAAATTAGAAGAAAAAAAACAAAAGAATGCAATAAAAACCATCAAAAAAGAACACGGGAAAATATGGGTGCACCGAAGTGGATGATATGAAATGGTACCACCAACAATTGTGGTGACGAAGGTCTTTGTAGCAATGACCCAATACACCGAACAAAAGCAAACAAGCATCTCTATGTTTAAATGAACAGAAATTCACATTTCACGGTGTTAATGTATAAAGAATGGGTTGGGTTATATGTACAGTCAGGTCGGGTTTTGTGTGATACATGTACATATATATTGGGCCCAGTCCCTCAATGAGATGCATTCCATTCTCTCCAAACCCTAGCCATCATCTCCTAATATGGTATCAGAGCTCTAGGGTTCTCTCTACGACGACGACGACAACGACGATCTCCGGCTTCGGCTTCGATCTTCCTCTCCGGCTCCTCTGATCTCCTCTCCGGCAACCCGCAGCCCTCTCCCTCTTCCACCCGATCACCCGCAGCCCTCTCCCCTTCCCTCCAGCCACCCGCAGCCCCCCCCCCCCCTCTTCCACCCGATCACGCCGCAGCCCTCTCCCCTTCCCTCCAGCCTCCCGCAGCCCCCGTAACCCCCCTTCTCCTACCCCCCAGCCACCCGCAGCCCCCACCCCTCTTCCACCCCGCAGCCACCTCTCCCTCCCTCCCAGCCACCCGTAGCCCCATTCTCCTTCCCCCAGACCCCCCCCCCCCCCCTCTTCCACCCGATCACCCGCAACCCCCCCTCCTGCACCCGCAACCCACCGCCGCCTCCTCTTGCCCCCCTCTGCAGCCCACACCGCCCCCCCCCCCCCCCCTCCTGCACCTGACAGCCCCTTTCGCTTCATCCGCAGATCTCTCTTTTGAGATTCCTCAATGGCATCTCCTACTGTGCCGTCCGTCGTTGCGATCTCTCCACCGCTGAAGGTGGTCACCTTTCAGTTGTCCTCGGCCGACGACTGGCCTGATTGGTCGCTCACCATCGAGGCCGCGCTCTCCAATTGCGATCTGTGGGGTCACATCACCCGGTGATGATCCTCCTTCAGCTGCCTCCTCCGGCTCCTCCTATGTCACCAGTAGCGCCGCCGACAGCGCCGCGTCCTCTGCTGCGACTACTACCGCCATGGCTACTACCACGGCTGCTGCTCTCACGTGGTGTTGCCACGACCAGGCCATCCGGACCTATCTTCTGGACTCCGTTGCTCGTCCGCGTCCTTGCTCCCATCGGCCGCCTTCCTACAGCGCGCGCGATGTGGGAGTATCTCCGAGACTGGTTTCTCCCCGCGCAGCAGTGCACGCCAGCATCAGCTTATTTGTGACTCACAGTCTGCTCGTCAGGAGGGGAGCGTACGATCCAGGACTTCTTCAGTCTGATGAGTGCCTACTGGCATGAGCTGGATTCCTTGATCCCAGAGCAGTGTGCTTGCCCACACTCTAGGAATTTCCAGCGCTACCTTGATGAGGGTCACCTGCACCAGTTCCTGGCAGCGCTTCGGTCAGACTTTGCTCTATCGCTACTCAACTCCTACACCGTGAGCCACACCCTCGGCTAGAGGATGCCTTGCTCGCCTTGGTCGATGAGGAGACTCGCCTTCAGACTTAGGGTACTCGTCTCCTCCACTTGCTCCTGGCTCAGACATCGTCCTGGCGGCCGGGTTCTCCGATGAACCTGTATTCTGTCACTTACTGCAAGGAGCTCGGGCACATGAAGCGTGAATGTCCTACACGCAACCCCCGCTGGGGTCCGGATGAGAGAGCATCACGCTGGGGCTCCTGCTTCCCGAGACGATCGACGTGGCGGTCGAGATGAACGGAGCCGTAGACGTGGTCAGTTCTCCTTCCGCCACTTTGGTGGTACAGCGGCTACTGTAGAGACCTCGACGCTCCACACTGCTACCATTGCACCTTCTCAGCCTGAACCGGACTGTCTTCAGCGCCTCGAGGAGCTCCTCCTTCGCCACCTAGCCTCCACCGGCTCCGCGACTGCTCACGGCTTGTCTGCCACCTCTGGTACTACTGCTCCATGGATCTTCGATTCGGGTGCCTCCTGTCACCTCATCTTTGACTCTACTGTACTCACTGACTGTTCGCCTACTCCCACTCACCTAGAGGTCCGTACTGCGGATGGGACTTTAGTCCCTATTCCACAATGTGGATCTATCACTACTACCTCTGATCCTTCTGGTCGCCTGACCCTGCCCCATGTCCATAATGCCCCCCGTCTTAACATTAATCTGATTTCTATCAGCTCTCTTTGCGACTTTGGAGACTGTCACCTTCACCCCTTCTGTTTGTGTTGTGCAGAATTCGCGGACGGGTCAGAGGATTGGGCTGGGCCGTAGAGCAGGAGGATTTTACCAGCTGGACCATTTACATGTGTCTTATGTTCCTGTTGTGTTTGTCATGTCTGTTACTTATGATGCCGACCTGTGGCACAGAACGTTAGGTTATATATCGAGTGATCGACTCAAAAGCGTTTTCCGTTTGGGCGCTTTGGGTCGGGTGTCCTCCCCTCTCTGTTTATACGGGTTGTAGATTGGCAAAGCATCTAGCTCTTCCCTTCTCTGCTAGTGCTTCCCAATTTGCTGCTTTATTTGATTTAGTACATTCTGACATTTGGGGTCCTGCACCTGTGGCATCTATTTCTGGTTTCATGTATTATGTGTGTTTTATCGATGACTACTCTAGGTGCACCTGGGTTTATCTTATGTGTCACCGGTCTGAAGACCCTCACATCTATAGAAGATTCACCACTATGATACATACTCAGTTTGATCAACGCATCAAGACTTTTCGGTCTGATTGTGCCAAGGAGTATCTCTCCTCTGAGATGCGTGAGATTCTTCAATCTCACGATACTCTTCACCAGCAGTCCTATCCTCACACCCATGAGCAGAACGGAGTTGCCGAACGCAAGCATCGTCATGTCCTTGAGACTGTACGAGCCTTGCTTCTCTTTGCGTCTGTTCCTCACTCCTACTAGGCTGAAGCTGTCATGACGGTTGTCCAGCTCATCAATATCACTCGGTCCTCTGCTCTGTCCGGTACCACTCCATATGAGCGTATTCACTCCAGCCCACCTGACTACTCTCTTCTTCGCACGTTTGGCTGCACGTGCTTCGTTCTTCTTCCTTCCCATGAGCGCACCAAACTCTCTGCTAGGTCTATTAGGTGTGTTCACTTAGGGCTCAGTCAGGAGCACAAGGGGCATCGTTGCTACGATCCCTTGGCTTGCCGGATCCGTGTCTCTCGTCACGTTTCTTTTGTTGAGGATGTCCCGTACTTTTTCTTTGAGTCCCGGGATCTTTCCTTGCCTCCTGCGTCACCCTCCTCGCCCTCATCACTTCTCCACATCCCCGTTCTACCTCCGTATCTTACTACCCCACCCACGCCTCCTCCACCTCTATCTTCCTCGCCACCACCACCTCCTCCGTCTCCCCCGCCACCTCCACCACCACCTGTCACGCGTGTCTACGTTCGTCGCTCTATAGTTCCTCCCTCCGAGTTGGTTTCCGCTGGTACCTCCTCTCTACCTGCAGCTGCTCCCCTCTGCCCGGTCGCGGATCCTGGCCCTGTTCGGCGATACCCTACGCGTGAACATCACTCTCCTGATTGCTATGACTACTCTCCTGACAGGTTTGGCTACTCTGTGTTTACTCCTATTTCTCCTGACACTTCTGGACACTCTGTTGTTGCCTCCAACTCTTCGTCCTATCAGGCCTTTTTTACAACTCTTTACACCCACCGGGAGCCCCAGTCGTACCTTGAGACAGTTGTACACCCAGAGTGGCAACAGGCCATGACAGTCGAACTTGAGGCCTTTCAGCGAACTCAAACATGGGATTTGGTTTCTTGTCCCACGGGTGTGGTTCCTGTCAGCTGCAAATGGATCTTCAAGATCAAGACTCGACCTGATGGGTCCATTGAACGGCATGAGACGCGCCTTGTTGCTTGTGGTTTCTCCCAGGAGTATGTGATCGACTACGAGGAGACGTTTGCTCCAGTGGCTCAGATGACTACCGTTCATACCCTCTTAGCTGTAGCAGCTGCTACAGGGTGACCTCTACATCAGATGGATATGACCAACACATTTCTCCACGATGATCTCTCAGAGGAGGTATACATGGCTCCTCCACCGGGCGTCCCTGCTCCTTCAGGTCACATCTGTCGTTTGCGCCAAACCATTTATGGGCTCAAGCAAGCCCCTCGTGCCTGGTTTGAGCGATTCCACAATGCAGTCCCGGCCGTCGGGTTTGTTGAGCGTCACTCTGACTATGCTCTGTTCACTCGCTTCTCCAGTCAGGGTGTTGCAGTTCTTCTTCTCTATGTGGATGATATGATCATCACTGGGGATGACAGTGCCACCATAGCGTCCCTTCAGTGCAACCTCCAGAGTCAGTTTGAGATGAAAGATTTGGGCCCTCTTCGCTACTTTTTGGGCCTCGAGATTGCCCGGTTAGCTTGTGGTCTGTTGGTCTCCCAGCAAAAATACATCTCCGACATCTTTGTTGATGCTGCTCTTACTGACTCTCGCACTGCTGACACACCCATGGAGCTCAATTTGAAGCTTCTTTCTACAGATGATGAGCCGCTCCAGGATGTCTCTCGCTACCAGCGGCTGGTTGGGATGCTCGTCTACCTCACTATGACCCAGCCAGACATTGCCCATGATGTTGGCATTGTCAGTTAGTTCATTCAGGCTCCTCGTTCGGTTCACTATGCAGCAGTCCTTCGGATTATCCGCTACCTTCGAGGCACCATCACCCGCTCACTACTTTTTCCCTCCACCTCTCCGTTGGCGCTGCGTGCCTACTCCAATGCAGATTGGGCAGGAGATGTAGTCACTCGTCGTTCTACTACCGGATATTGTGTGTTCCTTGGTGATTCTCTTATTTCTTGGCGAAGCAAGAAACATGAGTCTGTTGCTCGCTCCAGCACCGAAGTCGAATACAGGGCTATGGATTTCACCACCGCAGAGATTGTCTGGCTTCGCCGCCTTCTACTCGACCTGGGAGTTGCGATATCCAGGCCCACGCCTCTCTTCTGTGACAACCGGAGTGCTATTCAGATTGCTAGCAACCAGGTCTTCCACGAGCGGACAAAACATATTGAGGTTGATTGTCACTATGTTCGCCAAGAGTTTCTCGACCACACCATCTCCTTGCCATTCATTCCGTCATCGGAGCAGACTGCTGATTTTCTGACGAAGCCCCTTACAATTGCTCGCTTCCGGCATTTTATCGACAAACTCTCGGTCCATGATCCACCGTGAGTTTGAGGGGGAGTGTTAATGTATAGAAATGGGTCGGGTTATATGTACAGTCAGGTCAGGTTGTGTGTGTATACATGTACATATATATTGGGCCTCAGTCCCTCAATGAGATGCATTCCATTCTCTCCAAACCCTAGCCGTCATCTCCTAACACACGGTTTAACTAGTGGATCTACATGATATTAGAATGTCTACTACTGCAGGGTACTCATGTTACCATTGTAGGAAACTAGGAATCGATACGTAAAACAAAAGTGAAAAATGGGTCATGGATTTTTCCACGATAGGAAGCAGGAAACAAACTTGGATTATGAGGAATGCATAAAAACTCACAGGGAATGATTGGGAAGGGGAAACTGATATGCAATTGTTCCAAGGACAGGTTTACACGGGAAACACATGGTTACATACATTGTTGGCATGCGCGATCGCATATGTACACGTAGTTCCAGGCAACCAAAGGTAATTCTAGTGTTAGATCCCCTCACGCCCTAAAACCTGGGTCGTAAGGGGAGGTGCACAGAGGGTATATAAAGCGGGCGTTAGGTGTCCCCTTTACCGATGTGGGACTAACCAGTGGATTTCTTAACACCCCCCCCTCAAGCGGAGCACACGGAGCGAGGCACAATCAGAAGGGGCCGCACCCTGAGGGAGACGGTGAAACCCAGCCCTAATACCATGTTAGATACTCTCACGCCCCATAATTCGGGTCGTTAGGGGAGGTCCACAGAGGGTATATAAAGCGGGCGTTAGATGCCCCCTTTACCGATGTGGGACTAACCGGTGGATACCTTAATATCCAGATTGTGTGGTCACAATCAAGGTTTTAAATGTCGTTTTTGATATCCATGTTGGTCGGCCAAAAAAAGAAAAAAAAAATTGTTTTTCAGTAATTTGTCAGTGAAAAAATTGTAAAATGGAAAGATAAATTTCAGTGGAAATATTTTGTTTTTTGATCAAATTTCGGTGTTATTTGATGAAAATTTA
The DNA here is from genome assembly GCA_947650365.1 of Chamaelirium japonicum. Classification (NCBI taxonomy): domain Eukaryota; kingdom Viridiplantae; phylum Streptophyta; class Magnoliopsida; order Liliales; family Melanthiaceae; genus Chamaelirium; species Chamaelirium japonicum. The sequence goes on from OX393552.1 coordinate 29,586,038, forward strand.
TCATTTTTCCATCAGATTTCGATTTTGTTCATTTAATATAAAAAATATGGAATATTTCAGCAATACTTCAAGATAAAGGTGAAAGTAGAATATTGTCTATTATGAAGAAAAAAAATCAAAATTAAGGAAAAATATAATTTATTACTGATAAAGATGAGCTTTGTTTTGTTAAAAAAGTTAAAAATTTTAATTGAAATTGTCTGGAAAAAAGACATCATGTCAGATTTCGGTCAAATGTCAGTCATTTCGGCCGACATTTCGTTATGTCGGAAAGAAATTTGGTACTATTAAAAATTCGGTCAATTTCTATGTCGGATCCTTGAAAAAAAGACATTTCGGTGATTTCGTAGGAAATTTGTCGAAATTTGATTCCATTGTCACAATGCATTGTGCAATGACATACCCTCATGTGTTCACACAATCACATGTGTGATCACACAATCCAACGGCTCTTGTTTTAGACTTTGGAGTTGTGAGGTCACATATTCCAACTTTCCAGTGGCTACGCACAAGTGTCTATGCCATTAAACAATCACATACGCTATTACATATGTGATTGGGGACCTAGTACTGCACACTAGCACTTGACAACATTGACTACATAGAGTTACCAAATCAATGCTCAAAATAAAGTAAAAGCAACCCGAAAGGCATATATTATCATGGTTGTGCTACTAGGTAAAAGCATGTGGCACAATTAAGTAAATACACTATCATACAACGCACATACAAAAACCTTTTATATCCTCTTTTCTTGCATAGTTTGACTCAGTTTCATAATCTCGCATAATACTACTGAATAACCGTACCTTGGAATCATCAGGAGATGGTATTATGAGGCCAGGTATATGCATAGGATTTGGATTGAGCTGAAACCCTATAACATACGGATCCATGTAGAATATAACACCAACCGCACTAACATTTTGTGCTGTCTCTAATGCTTGTTTTATTGAGGACAAGCCAAGCACAAATCGGATGGAATAACTACAAATTAAGAGATTTCCTTTAATCAAATCATGATTGAGATGACTCGAGTCTTGGCATTCTCCCAGGTACATATCATTTACATTTGCTGAGTCATTGTTCAAGGCATGATTCGCAGAAATCAGAGTGTACATTGACTCACCATCTGTTCCAGCTGAAAGTAAATACCAACAGTCAGTTTGTTTGTTGATGACAGACTCCATTTTTGTATAAAATAAAAGAACCATTGAAGATAGACAACATCAAATTAATCAACACATATATGCCTAAAGAGCTTTTCAGTGAATTTTCATAAGCTATTGTTGGTGCAAATACAGGAGGCGGAAAGCAAGGTAAGAATTATCTATTACGAAAGTAAACAAATGATGAATACGACAGTTATGGTAACGGAATTGAATTATACATTACAGAACATGGATCATAAACTTACGTGCAAGTCCAACTCCTGAAATCGTGAGATTGTTACCAAGCACAATATAGTTATTGTAAATTCTATCGTGCGCAGAGGCACCTACAGTAAATATCCATGGGCTGAAGGAAGACATGCTCTTGGGTGAAGGCCCAGTATTGCCTGCAGCTTGGACAACAAAAATTCCAGCTTTAACAGCTGAAAGAAGTGACATATCTATGGGATTGAAGAATGTTGCAAGGCCAGGAGGACGCCTGTTGGGAGTGATGGATAAACTTATAATGTCAACACCATCTTGAGCTGCCTGTGAACATAACTGACTGTAAATACAAAGCAAAGTGCAGACTGCAGGTACTGAAATGAAAATATATAGCTAACACTGCATGTGTATAAATGTGGTGGGGACTTGATCAATTTATAGATATAAAGATGTGATAAACAATAAATAAATAAAAAGGTTATATGATAAGTTGCGATATTAGTACGTATTTGCCGTCATTTATAGATATAAAGATGGAAAATAGCATTCACTATTATTATTCATGAAATACAAGATTAGAAAGGCATGCAAGACTGTCTGCATTATAAGCAAGTCAGATTTTTCTCATTGCTAATTACGTTAACAATGCTTATTCAGGCAATGGTTCTAGGTAGGAAGCTATGAGAATTTCCATACATATCTGTGGTACACATGCCAAGCACCCACTAGTCCACAACTAGGCATCATTTATGACTGGTATCAGGAAGAAGATCATCACGAATCTAGGATCAAATAGGCTCTCAAGAATGTTATGTATGTTAGTATGCAAAAATACATCCATGTGTCTATGCATGCATGTATTACTTTTAGAAGCATATTAGATTTTTCCCTTAGTAGTACACGGCATGTGTCATGTGCATGCACGAGAAAATGAAAACAGGTGGCATTTTCTTTATTTTTTTCTCCTAACTGGCAATCTTTTAAGCGTGTTAAGAGAGAGAGGGTTCAGGACTGCATTTCCTCTTTTCCACCCAAAGCGATCAAACATCAAAGAGGCCAACCATATGTGAGTTGGCTCACAGGAGTATGCATTATATAATAGCAGTGATGATTATGTTCAATATAGATCTAAGGCTTTTGGGTGAAATATATGGGTTTCCCATTTCTAATTGTATCACATCAATGTCAGCTCCTAGGTGCGATAACTGATTTGGCTGGGAAGCCTCAGCATTATGGAAGCTTCCCAAAAGAATGCATTGTAACCTTAGTTTCAGAGTTTGATGATGCTACACTTAAATGGAATGATTTCTTCAGGATACAAGTGTTCTATCAAGATCCTTGGTCAAATATAAATATGTTAGGTTTTAGTCAAAAGTAAAAATAGAGTTTAGGAATGTATTACTCCGAAGTTTAGTTATTTCCTGTTGGCATTTTGGTTAATCGGATTATGATGACAGTGAGGTAGATTTGTTGCTTTGATTAAGATGCCTTTGGATTTTAATTATGGGAGACCAGTATTAAGTTATCAAGACAAGGATCCAAGCAGATCTTTGAACCTTTGATAGATTTCGTAATTATAAATCCTATTGTGGTGGATAATATTCGTTCTAATCTTCCACCTACAGCCGCACGTTTGGTATAGTGTCAATATTATAGGAGTAGAGATTCTATAATTGTGTACCTTGTGGAGAACTAGGAAGCATGGACACTTCCCCAAGCCCCCCGTACCCGTGTCGGACACCGAGATTCATCAGACACGCACCGGACACGCATGTGCCGTGTCCCACATACTTCCGGGAGCCGGACACGACCGGACACTCCACGGACACTCACCGGACACGACGGGTTGACAGACTGTCCGATATAGGGTCGAGTCACAAGCTATTGTAATTCGATTTTGGCTTCAACCTATCTGATCCTCTGAGGTTATAACCTTAGAGGATCAGATAGGTTGAAACCAAAACTGAATCACAGTTGTTCTTTTGCATGCCATTTGGGCCTGAGTGTGATTCACTTGTCAAGTTGGTTGTAACAGACGGTTACGATTTAGTTTTGGCTTTAACTTATCTGATCATCTAAGGTTTCAGATAGGTTGAAGCCAAAACAGAAACACAGTCGTTCTTTTCCATATCATTTAGAGATGTGTGTGATTCACCGATTGGGCTAGATGTAACTAACGATTGTGATTCAGTATTCATTAAATTTTTATTTTAGTTGTTTTCTATAAGGTTTTTTCGATTATTGAAAAATATATGAATTGTAAACACACATAAAATATAAATAAAAATATATTAATTTATTTTGTCATGTCCCCGCTATACCCGTGTCCTTTTTTAGGATTTGTCGTGTCGGCGAACTCGTGCCATGTCGAACTGTGTCCCCGTACCAGTGTCAGTGCTTCTTACGAGGACGATGTAGAACATAAAGCTCGAGTCATAAGCATAGTCACAAAGGTCAGCGTTTAAAACGCGACTTAATAGGCAGCCGATTTATTACCGTTTTTTCCCCAATTTTTGACCAAATTCACCGTTTTTTTTTTGTTTTTTTGCGTTATTGAAAAAAAGGGTTAAAAACGTGTTTTTTTGCTGAACTTTGTGACTGTACCAATGAGTCCGATGACATTGAAATTCAACTTTCTTCCGATGATGAGTCCGAAGACATTGAATTCATGGAAGATGAAGAGAATGAAGTAAGAGAGGATGATGCAAGTTTGGTATTGGATGCTCTCGACGACAAGATGGATACTTAGTTTATATTTTTTATTCTAATTTGATTAGTGATTATTGGACAGTGGACATCTTAAGTTTTGTAATCTTTTCTTTTGAGATGTCGTTATCAACCTATCATGATGTTCGTAACTTAGTATGTTACTTTGTCGGGTTGTTGCTTTATTGCTTACTTGCATTTGCATAGTTGCATGATTAACTTAGTTAATTTGTTGTTGTTGGCTTATCATCTTTATATAAGTCGCGTTAGAAATGTCTTAATTGTTTAAATGTAGGCTAAAAACTTGACTTTTGAAGGCCCCGAATTTACCAATATTTTTTAAATTTCACCATCGCTGATTAAAACCCGAACCCATTTTTTCCACCGATTTTTACCTGTTTTTTTTTTTTTTTCCGAACTTTCCGATTTTCGCCAAACTTTCCCAAGTTTTACCCTTGCCGACTTATTGCCAAACCCGAACTTGGTGACTATGGTCATAAGTAACAGGTCTCAAAACAATGTCCAAATAATTGTGTACCTTCTAAACTTCAGTCTTTTTTGTCTCAACTTTATCCTTACATAGCTGAAAAATGTGAAGCTACATGACAAGTTGTAATCTTTTCAAGCATAGACAAAGCTTAAAACAGTCATGTTGATCAATCTATTACATATCAACTTTCTTGACTAATAGTTGAGGACTTACACCATGTTCGAGGGACAAAACAACGATGTTGACCTAACCAATGGAGGTAGTGGTAATAATGTGAACAAATACAGACCAAGTGACCAACAGGCTCTTGTCCGAGTGGTACTTACTACTTCCCCTCTCTCTCCTTTGTTGGAGAGGTTCCCTGATCGACTCCTGGTATGGACACCGTGGACCGAACTTTCTTTCAAGACCGTTGTTACCTTGTTTGCATGTGCGAATCCTGGCCGTTGATGTCATGTTCAAAAGATATGCAATCTAATAAAAATAGCAGTTATGCTGCCTTCCATACATTTCGATCTCCGAACCTCTTCGAGCCCATGCTCTAGCGTCCAATCCTCTGACCGCCTAGCTGGTCCATCCAAAAAAAAAATTACAGACAAAGTAAGACCTAGTCACATTTCTAAGGATTTCAAGTTTGGGAACTATCTTAGGAAATATTTCGGCTTGTGGGTGGGATCAAGACGCTTCTTTACATGACTAAAGATATTAAAAGAGAGGGCAAGTCAAAAGGAAAAGGTAAAGTTCAACATGAAACAAGAGACTTCTTAGGCCAACTATTCTCAGAGATGGTCTCAAGGCATGGAGGGTATCGGGGAGACCTTTGTGGATGATGCGGATGAAATCATGTGTGTGAAGCGTTGGGAGGGAAGGTATACATCTTTTGCCAACTGATGCAGACGAGCCTACTACGTGCAGATTTTCTACAGCTGATCGTGTATTTTCATCCTCTCCGGAGATCCAGGAAGCTGATCGTCGATCCGTCTGCATCAGTGGAAAGCTCATTCGAAGCTCTACAACTTTGGTTTTTATTTTGTTTCGATCCGACTGACGGATCTTTAGTTATTTCTGTTTTTTTTTCTGGTTTGGGTAGGTGCGAGCCATGTTCGCATCCGGTTCGAGCCACAGATGCCGAACTGACTCGTTTCTATGTTAGAGTCTTAGCCGTAGGATCTTAAGTTAGGATAGATCTCAATGGATGAGATTCGAAGGAAGATCAAAAAAACCCAAAAACCCTAACCGAACCCCCTACCCGACCGGCCCTCTCTCTCTCTCTCCCGCGAACACCTCGCGCCCCCTCTCTCTCACCCGCACGTCCCTCTCTCTCTCTCTCTACCCGTTCGGCCCATCTCTCTCCTTCTTTCCTTTTTTGTTTCCCTTGGTTGTTTCCCTATAAATCTACAAACCCTAATTGCAAAGGGGGAGGATGATATAAAATTGAAACCCTAAACGGAGAAGCGTGTGCGCTTGCTCGGTGTATCCCTTCCGACAAATCTTCCTTGCTTCTAGGCTCTTCTTCCTTCGCACGCTTCTATCTTGTCGCCTCGCCTTTCGTCTACGACTTCGCGGAAGATCGACGCGGAGTTCCTTCATCTTCAAGATCCATCGTCTCGGCTTCTTCACCTCTTCTTCTGGGCCACGCCTCCCCTTCCGCCACTTTCATCTGCAACAACGGAGTTCCTGTCAGTAGCCGTCATTGACCAAAGCACGGTGAGATTGATCCTCGATACTTTCATGTGATATCTTTCTTTTTTCCCAACCGGCCTTCTTGCTGATTTCACATTAGGGTTCCCAAAAATCCTTGGTTTTTCGAGAATCTCATCAATTAGGATTTATTCGCTTAGATCTTGGCTTGTTCTTGAGACATTGGCTTTATTTATTTGCGATTGTGATTGTTCTTATTGCTGGAATTCAGTCATTAGAATCTGAAATTAATCTTATTCTTGTCAGTTTTATTATTTCGTTGAATTAAATCTGATTGGGAATGAATGAATGATGAATCGTGATTATAGGCCTTGCTGAAATTTGTTTATAACATGCTGAAATCTGATTTTGTGTTTTAAATTCTGCACTTGGGTTTATTTAAGCATACGCATCCCATCACCAACACAGCAGCAAGGAATTGGTTTGAGGATGTTTAATGCTTTATAAATGATTTTGTCTCAGTACTATATAATCAACCCTAGTATGTACCAACACTTGATATAGAAACACTTTGGGTTCGTCAGACATCAGCCATACATCCAAACCTTACCCACCAAACCAGTAGCAGCCAACCCGAAACTTGCAGCATATTTGTCATTGTTGGTATTAATCACAAGGCTTTTGACTATGTAACTTAATAGTATGAGCAGCACTACATATATATGAACTTTCCCCATCAGTGTTGGTTTATAGTTGATATCATACATTAATCCGGTGTTGGATGATGACAATTTAGACACTCCTCAAATTTCAACCATGGAATCAAATGTCGACAAATTTCCTACGAAATCACCAAAATATGTCTTTTTTTCAAGGGTCCAACATAGAAATTGACCGAATTTTTAATAGTACGAAATTTCATTCCGACATAACGAAATGTCAGCCGAAATGATCGACATTTGACCGAAATGACGGACATTTGATCGAAATCCGACATTATATCTTTTTTCCAAACAATTACACTGAAAATTTATATATTTTTTAACAAAACAAAGCTCATCTTTATCAGTAAGAAATTAAATTTTTCCTCAATTTCAATTTTTTTCATAATAGATAATATTTTATTGTCATCTTTATCCTAAAGTATTGCTGAAATATTCTATCTTTTTCATATCAAACGAACAAAATCAAAATCTGACCGAAAAGCGATAAATTTTTATCAAAAACACCAAAATTTGACCAAAAAACAAAATATTTCAATCAAAATTTGTCTTTCCATTACGATTTTTCCACCGACAAATTACAGAAAAACGAAAATTTTTCTTTTTTTGGCCCACCGAAATGAACACCGAAAACGACATTTAAAACCTTGATTTCAACAGATAGGTCGGTAGAGGTATATCCATATACTCTTGTGCTCTTTTGTTTATATCATCTGTTCATTGATTACATCAGTTGATGCATATGATACTCCTCGATTGGATCTAAGTATATAGTGAGTAATCATATATGTTTTCCGTTCTAACGCCCCTTTTGATCTCGTGCACTCTGACGTGTGGGGTCCTGCTCCAGTTGCCTCCTTTACTGGTTTTTGTATTATGTGAGCTTCGTAGATGATTACTCCCGCTGCACCTGGGTCTATCTAATGCGTCGCTGCTCCGAGATTCCTTATATTTACAGGACCTTTACTACTATGCTTTACACCCAGTTTGGTCGGCGCATTAAGATCTTTCGGTTTGACTGTGCCCAGGAGTATCACTCTTCTGAAATGCGTAAGATCCTTCAGAATCAGGGTACTCTTCACCAACAGTCGTGTCCCCACACCCATGAACAGAACGGAGTCGCCGAGCGCAAACATCGCCATGTTCTCGAGACAGCACGAGCTCTACTTCTGTCTGCTTCTATTCCATATTCCTACTGGGCCGAGGCTGTTCTGACTATCGTTCACCTTATCAACATCAGCCTGTCCTCTACCCTCTCTGGTCTTACACCATACGAACGACTTTACTCTACATCCTCTGACTACTCTCTTCTTCATACCTTTGGATGCACGTGTTTTGTCCTCGTACCTCCTCATGAGCGCACTAAACTCTCTGCTAGGTCTGTTAGGTGTGTTAATGTATAGAGATGGGTCGGGTTACATGTACAGTCGGATCGCGTTGTATGGTCATACATATACATATATATTGGGCTTGAGTCCCTCAATAGAGAGTATTCTATTCCTCTCCAAACCCTAGCCGTTATCTCCTAACATGGTATCAGAGCTCTAGGGTTCTCCCGCGCGGCGACGACGACGACGGTCTTCTCCCTCCGGCAACACCTCCCCTCCCCTCCGGCCTCCCTTCACCCGCCCGGCCCCCTCCTCCACCCGCCCGGCCCCCCCTTCCGCCGCCCGACACCCCCCGGCCCTCCTTCCGCCGCCCGACCCCCCCTTCCTCCACCCGACCGGCCCTCCCACCCCTTCCCTTAGCACACCCGCCACCTTCCCTTCGCCCGATAGCCTCTCCCGGTTCCCCCCCTCTGTTGAGCCTCCTCCATGGCTTCTCCTGCCGTACCGTCCGTCGTTGCGATCTCTCCACCGCTGAAGGCGGTCGCCTTTCAGTTGTCCTCGGCCAGCGACTGGCCTGATTGGTCACTCACCGTCGAGGCCGCGCTCTCCAGTCGTCACATCACCGGCGATGATCCTCCTCCAGCTGTCCTCTCCAGCTCCTCTGTCACCAACAGTGCCGCGTCCTCTGCTGCGACTGCTACTGTCCCGACTACTCTCACCGCAGCCACGACTGCCGCTCTCACGTGACGACGTCACGATCAGGCCATCCGGGCCTATCTCCTGGACTCTGTTGCTCGTCCGTTCCTTGCTCCCATCGGCTGCCTTCCTACAGCGCGCGCGATGTGGGAGTATCTCCGGGACCGGTTTCTCCCGCACGGCGGCGCACGCCGGCATCAGCTTATCTGTGACTCGCAGTTTACACGTTAGGGGGAGCGCACGATTCAGGACTTCTTCAGTCAGATGAGTGCATACTGGCATGAGCTGGACTACATGATCCCGGAGCAGTGTGCTTGCCCCCGCTCTTAGGATTTCCAGCGCTACCTCGATGAGGGCTACCTGCACCAGTTCCTAGCAGCACTTCGGTCGGACTTTGCCCTAATCGCTGCTCAGCTCCTGCACCGTGAGCCACTCCCTCGGCTAGAGGATGCTCTACTCGCCTTGGTCGATGAGGAGACCCGCCTTCAGACTCAGGGCGCTCGTCCTCCTCCACTTGCTCCTAGCTCCGACACTGTCCTGGCGGCCGGGTTCTCCGATAAGCTGTCTTCTGTCACTACTGCAAGGAGCCCGGACACATGAAGCGCGAATGCCCTAGACGTCCTCCACGCAACCCTCGCTGGGGTCCGGATGAGAGAGCCCCACGCCCGGCTTCGACTTCCCGCGACGATCGACGCGGCGGTCGAGGTGGACGGAGCCGTGGACGTGGCTCGTCCTCCTTCCGCCACTTTGGTGGTACAGCGGTTACTGTAGAGGCCTCGACGCTCCCCACTGCTACCACAGCACCTTCTCAGCCTGAGCCGGACCGTCTTCAGCACCTCGAGGAGCTCCTTCTTCGCCACCTAGCCTCCACAGGCTCTGCGACTGCTCATGGCTTGTTTGCCACCTCTGGTACCACTGCTCCATAGATATTCGATTCGGGTGCCTCCTATCACCTCACCTTTGACTCCATTGTCCTCACGGACTGTTCTCCCACTACCACCCACCAGGAGGTTCGCACTGCGGATGGGACTCTCGTCCCTATTCCGTAATGTGGATCCATCACTACCACATCTGACCCTTCTGGTCGCCTGACCCTACCCCATGTCCATCATGCCCCCCGTCTTAACATTAATCTGATCTCTATCAGTTCTCTTTGCGACTCTGGCCTGACTGTCACCTTCACCCCTTCTGTTTGTGTTGTGCAGGATTCACGGACGGGTCAGAGGATTGGGCTGGGCCGTAGAGCAGGAGGACTTTACCAACTGGACCATCTACATGTGTCTTCCGTTCCTGTTGCGTCTGTCATGTATGTTACCTCTGATGCCGACCTGTGGCACAGAAGGTTAAGTCATATATCGAGTGATCGACTCAAAAGCGTATTCCGTTCGGGCGCTTTGGGTCGAGCGTCCTTCTCCCCTCTCTCTGTTTGTACGGGTTGTAGACTGGCAAAGCATCTAGCTCTTCCATTCTCTGCTAGTGCTTTCCAATCTGATGCTTTATTTGATTTAGTACATTCGGACATTTGGGGTCCAGCTCCTGTTGCATCTATTTCGGGTTACATGTATTATGTGTGTTTTATCGATGACTATTCTAGGTGCACCTGGGTTTATCTTATGCGTCATCGATCTGAAGTCCCTCACATCTTTAGGAGATTCACCACTATGATACACACTCAGTTTGGTCGGCGCATCAAGACCTTTCGGTCTGATTGTGCAAAGGAGTATCTCTCCTCTGAGATATGTGAGATTCGTCAGTCTCACGGTACTCTTCACCAGCAGTCTTGTCCCCACACCCATGAGCAGAACGGCGTTGCCGAACGCACGCATCGTCATGTCCTTGAGACTGCACGAGCCTTGCTTCTCTCTGCGTCTGTTCCTCACTCCTACTGGGCTGAAGCTGTCATGACGGCTGTCCACCTCATCAATATCACTCCGTCGTCTGCTCTGTCCGGTGCCACCCTATATGAGCGCCTCCACTCCAGCCCACCTGACTACTCTCTTCTTCGCATGTTTGGTTGCATGTGCTTCGTTCTTCTTCCTCCCCATGAGCGCACCAAACTCTCTGCGAGGTCTGTTAGGTGTGTTCACTTGGGGATCAGTCGGGAGCATAAGGGGTATTGGTGCTACGATCCCTTGGCTCGCCGGATCCGTGTCTCCCGTCACGTTTCCTTTGTTGAGGATGTCCCGTACTTCTCCCCTGAGTCTTGGGATCTTTCCTTGCCTCCTGCGTCACCCTCCTCGTCTTCCTCACATCTCCACATCCCCGTTCTACCCCCGTTTTCTGTTGTCACATCCACGCCTACTCCTCCTCCATCTTCCCCGCCACCTCCACCACCACCATCACCACTGCCACCACCTCCTCCGTCTTCCTCGACACCTCCACCACCACCTGTTACTCGTGTCTATGTTCGTCGGTCTGCAGCTCCTCCTCCAGAGTCGGTTCACACTGGTACTCCCTCGCCTGATGCTGCTGCCCCCTCCTCCCCGGTCGTGGATCCTGCTCCTGTTCGGCGCTACCCAGCGCGCGAACATCACCCTCCTGACAGATACGACTACTCTCCTGACAGGTTTGGCTACTCTGCCTTTCCCTCTGACTCTCCTGATTCCTCTGGCTACTCTGCCAGTGCCTCCTATTCACCATCTTTTCAGGCTTTTCTTACTGCTATACACACCCATCGGGAGCCCCAATCGTACCGTGAGGCAGCTTTACATCCAGAGTGGCGGCAGACCATGTCAGTTGAGCTTGAGGCTTTTCAGCGGACCCAGACATGGGATTTGGTGCCTTGTCCCTCAGGTGTGGTGCCTGTTAGCTACAAGTGGATATTCAAGGTCAAGACTTGACCTGACGGATCCATTGAGCGGCACAAGGCTCGCCTCGTTGCCCGTGGCTTCTCCCAGGAGTATGGGATTGATTACGAGGCGACGTTTGCTCCAGTTGCTCGGATGACTACTGTGCGCACCTTCTTAGTTGTGGCAGCTGCTCGAGGGTGGCCTCTCCATCAGATGGATGTCACTAATGCGTTCCTCCACGGTGACCTCTCCGAGGAAGTCTATATGGCTCCTCCTCCGGGCGTTTCAGTTCCTCCAGGGCACGTGTGTCGTTTGCGCCGAGCCATCTATGGGCTCAAGCAGGCCCCTCGTGCCTGGTTTGAGCGATTCCGCAGTGCAGTCCTGGCCGCCGGGTTTGTTGAGCATCACTCCGACTATGCTCTGTTCACTCGCTCCTCCAGTCAGGGTATTGCAGTTCTTCTTCTCTATGTGGATGATATGATCATCACTGGGGATGACAGTGCCACCATAGCATCCCTTCAGCGGCACCTCCAGAGTCAGTTTGAGATGAAAGATCTGGGCTCTCTTCGCTACTTTTTAGGCCTCGAGATTGCCCGGTCAGCTCGTGGTCTGTTGGTCTCCCAGCAAAAGTACATCTCCGACATCTTTGCTGATGCTGCTCTTACTGACTCTCGCACTGCTGATACACCCATGAAGTTCAATTTGAAGCTTCTAGCTATAGATGGTGAGCCGCTCCAGGATGTCTCCCGCTACCAGAGGCTGGTTGGGATGCTCGTCTATCTCACTATGACCCGGCCAGACATTGCCCATGCTATTGGCATTGTCAGTCAGTTTGTTCAGGCCCACGTTCAGTTCACTATGCAGCTGTCCTTCGGATTATCCGCTACCTCCGGGGCATCATCACTCATTCACTACTGTTTCCCTCCACCTCTCCGTTGGTGCTGCGTGCCTACTCCGATGCAGATTGGGCAGGAGATGCAGCCACTCGCCGCTCTACTACAGGATACTGTGCGTTTCTAGGTGATTCGCTTATTTCGTGGCGCAGCAAAAAACAGGAGTCTGTTGCTCGCTCCAGCACCGAAGCCGAATACAGGGCTATGGCTTCCACCACTGCAGAGATTGTCTGGCTTCGCCGCCTTCTGCTCGACCTGGGAGTTGTGATATCCGGGCCCACGCCTCTCTTCTGTGACAACCGGAGTGCTATTCAGATTGCTAGCAATCCAGTCTTCCACGAGCGAACAAAACATATCGAGGTTGATTGTCATTATGTTCGCCATGAGTTTCTCGACCACACCATCTCCTTGCCATTCATTTCATTATCGGAGCAGACTGCTGATTTTCTGACGAAGCCCCTAACGATTGCTCGTTTCCGGCACTTTATCGGCAAACTCTCGGTTCATGATCCACCGTGAGTTTGAGGGGGAGTGTTAATGTATAGAGATGGGTCGGGTTACATATACAGTCGGGTCGGGTTGTATGGTCATACATGTACATATATATTGGGCTTGAGTCCCTCAATAGAGAGTATTCTATTCCTCTCCAAACCCTAGCCGTCATCTCCTAACAAGGTGTATCCACTTAGGGCTTAGTCGGGGAGCATAAGGGATATCGGTGTTACGATCCCTTGGCTCGTCGGATCCGTATCTCTCGTCACGTCTCCTTTGTTAAGGATGTCTCGTACTTTTCTACTGAATCCCGGGATCTTCGCTCACCGCCTGTGCCACCCTCTATGCCTCCATCCCCACTCACCATCCCCTTCCTGCTTCCATATCCTGCTTCCACGCCCACAAATGTGACCTTCTCAGTTGATCCTCCACCACCTCCCTCACCACCTCCACCTCCCTCATCTCCACCACCTCCCTCGCCACCTCCCCCTCCACCGCTACCACCACCACCACCTGTTACGCGTGTCTATGTTCGTCGTTCTGCAGTTCCTCCCCCGAGTCAATTCACACTGGTATTCCCTCGCTTGTTGTTGCTGCTCCCTCCTCTCTAGTCACGGATCCTGATCCTGTTCGGCGCTACCCTGCGCACAAACATCACCCTCCTGACAGATATGCCTACTCTCCCGACAGGTTTGGCTACTTTACCTTTACTTCTGACTCTTCTGACTCCTATGGCTACTTTGTTGTTGCCTCCTACTCTCCGTCTTACCAGGCTTTCCTTATTGCTCTTCACACCCACCGGGAGCCCCAGTCGTACCGTGAGGCAGCTTTACACCCAGAGTGGCGACATGCCATGTCAGTCGAGCTTGAGGCTTTTTAGCAAACCCAGACATGAGATCTGGTTCCTTGTCCCTCCGGCGTGGTACTAGTCAGCTGCGAGTGGATTCTCAAGGTCAAAACTCAACCTAATAGTTCCATTGAGCGACATAAGGCCCGCCTCGTTGCTCGTGTCTTTTCCTAGGAGTATGGGATGAGACATTTGCTCCAGTTGCTCGGATGACTACTGTGTGCACCCTCTTAGCCGTGGCAGCTGCTCGAGGGTGGCCTCTCCATCAGATGAATATCACCAATGTGTTTCTTCATGATATCCTCTCCGAGAAGGTATACATGGCTCCTCCGGGCATTTCTGTTCCTCCAGGGCACGTTTGTCGTCTGCGCCGGGCTATCTATGAGCTCAAACAAGCACCTTGGATATGGTTTGAGCGATTCCGCAGTGCAGTTCTGGCAGCTGGATTTGTAGATAGACACTTTGACTATGCTCTGTTCACCCGCTCCTCCAATCAGGGTATTTATGTGTCGGTTCTGTATGTGGATGATATGATCATCATCGGGGATAACAATGCTACCATAGCATCCCTTCAGCGTCACCTCCAGAGCCAGTTCAAGATGAAGGATCTAGGTCCTCTCCGATACTTTCTTGACCTTGAGATTGCTCGGTCAGCTCGTGGATTATTGATCTCCCAGCAGAAGTACATCTCTGACATTTTTGTTGATGCTGCTCCCACTAACTCTCGAACTGCTGACACGCCCATGGAGCTCAACTTGAAGCTCCTCTCTACAGATGTGAGCCTCTCCAGGATATTTCTCGTTACCAGCGGTTGGTTGGGATATTCGTTTACCTCACATGACCCAGCCAGATGCTATTGGCATTGTCAGCCAGTTCGTTCAGGCTCCTCGCTCTATTCACTATGCAACGGTCCTTCGGATTATCCGCTATCTCCGAGGCACCATCACCCGCTCACTACTTTTTCCCTCCACCTCTCAGTTGCGCAGGAGATGTAGCCACTCGCCGTTCTACTACCGGTTACTGTGTGTTCCTCGATGATTCTCTCATTTCATGGCGTAGCATGAAACAAGAGTATGTTGCTCGCTCCAGCACCGAAGCCGAATATAGGGCAATAGCTTCCACCACCGCAGAGATTGTCTGGCTTCGTCGTCTTCTACTCGACCTGAGAATTGTGATATCCGAGCCCACGCCACTCTTCTGTGACAACCGGAGTGCTATTCAGATTGCTAGCAACCCGGTCTTCCAGGAGCGGACAAAACATATCAAGATTGACCGTCACTATATTCGCTAGGAGTTCTCGACCACACCATCTCCTTCCCCTTCATTCCATCATCGGAGCAGACTGCTGATTTTCTCACGAAGTCCTTTACGATTGCTCGCTTCAAGCATTTTATCGGCAAACTCTCGGTACATGATCCACCGTGAGTTTGAGGGGGAGTGTTAAATGTATAGAGATGGGTCGGGTTCTATGTACAGTCGAGTCGGGTTGTAGATGTCTTGATGTACATATGTATTGGGCTTGTCCCTCAATGAAGTATTCATTCCATTCTTTCCAAATCCTAGCCATCATCTTCTGACACTGTAAAAGAAACTGAAATCAAGTTGATATGATTATCATTAAGTTAAACAATTGAATAAATGCTTATCTTATAAAAAATAAAGCAAAGAACAAATTTATCCAGGGTGCATTACTAACAAAATCAAAATACTTTTAACACTTCCAAAAAGTGATGGTCAGACTCTAAATAGCAATTTGTATCTTCTAAGATGATATAACGTACCAATCTCAAATTCTAAGGCTAGATAACAAAAAGAACGTTAAACAATCTAGCATCAGAAGTGCCAAAATCCGGTGCATGTAATGCAAAAAGAATTGTTGATTGCGTACCTGGTCAATGGCAGCAACAACATCAGCAGCAAAGCCGCCAAAGCTTTTGTACAGAGCCTTATAAACAGCAACGCTGAAGAAAAACGTCATGCATTCTTATCAATTTGTGAATACTAAAGACGTGTGATTTATCAATAAATATAGTAAAATGATAATTTACTGAGCGTGAGGGGCCATGCCACTAGCATTCCCAAAGTAATGCCCAGCCACTACAACAGGAATTCCATGGTTACCAGCTGCGATTGATGCTGTATGCCTGTGTTTGAAGAACAGATATTGCATCAAAAAAAAACAAGACAATTTTCTGAAATACATTCAGTATGGTATGAAAATGGAATATGAGACTTGAACATGCTTTCCAAACTCATCTAAATAAGTACAAACGGATCACTTAAGACTTCACGCGGGGGGGGGGGGGGGGGGGGGGGGATCTGCAGCCACTTGCAAAACTTTCTTCCAAGGAAATGAAACAAATATAAAACCTCTTGATATATCTGATAAAATTTATTTCTTTCCAAAGGTGAGAGCTCTATACCTCCAGCCATGGTTGAGGATGTCGATCCCCACCATAGTTTTCAACGCGGCAAGGCGAGGCTAGGCGTCCAGAGAGAGCCTAGGAACCTAGGCATAGCCTTGTGCATTTTTTATAGATGTAAATATAGTAAATAAATATAATAATTATATGAGACTATGGTCACTCATCATCTAATGTAGGAAGCAAAAAAAGCAGTGTTTTAAAACCCGAAAACTCGACTTGACTCGGAACCTTCCTGAGTAGAGTCGACTCGAAAACTCGGTTAAAACTCGGTCGAGTAGTTACACCCAAAACTCAAAAAATATAATATAATTTTAATATTTATTATTCTTAATATATATAGCTCCATTTTAAAATGATAATATGAAGTAACTAAAGCATAAAAATAAATTTTAAAATGGATATCTATCAAGTTTTGATGACCTTAAAGCTTGTCACTAAATAACATGTCATTACAAAACATAAATTGTTCAACCGGATCTCGATTTTACCCCTAAGAAATAAAAATACAACGATCAAGACTCGAACCAAGTCACACACCCCAAAAACTCGAGTGGACTCTCCTGAGTCACTCGAGTTTTGGTCCAAGTAGTTACTAAATCGAGTTTTGGACCGAGTCGGATCGAAACTTAGCCGAGTCGAGTCGACTCGGCCGAGTTTCGAGTCGACTCGGCGAGTTTTAAAACACTAAAAAAAAGCATCATGTGTACTTGATTACAGGTTTACAATAGGAGATTCAATCATTTCAGATGTTACAATAAAGAATAATTTGTAATCATTAATCTTAGAATTGTTCATTGTGACAAACCCTAGAAAAGTGGGAGTGAGAGAGGAAGGAGAGAGAGAGGCTGCTAGGGTTTGGGGAGAGAACCAAGAGCAAATTTGTAATAATTTGTAATCATTGATCTTAGCCTTGGACCTCCCCTCACAATTTCTTTAAAAAAATATAATGGTTTCCAAATATCGCTTAACCGGATGTATGGTCATACGATATAAAAGAGATTTAATTCCCTCTTCTTAACCATATACTCTAATTAAAGAAATGTTAACACATGAATCATGGCGGCACAAACCCTATAAATGGATACTACCTTCCATGCATTGCAATGTATTTACCTCTCTTTTTTTCTCAAAAAAAAAAATGTATTTACCTCTCTTTAACCGAGTGCTTTATGTAGCTAATTTTCTTTATGAACAACTAACAAATGTTCATTCGAGGTCCTTGATTTACGTCCTAAAGGACTGTATTGTCCCAATGGACATCATTCTCTAAAACTTTATGTATATAATGTGAAGACAAATTAAAAGTAGAATCATCAGAACTTTATATTGCAATTCAAATAGATGATATCCAAATGGCGTTTCAAATACTTACAATATATCAAACACAAGATGAGCTAATGAGCCCCGTGTGATCCATGTACAATTTAGGTGACAACCCTTTAATCATAACATCTGTGATCATCAATTTAGTGCTGATATGTTGAATAGCCACAAGATGATTCTTAACGTCCTCTCTAACAACCAAATAGTTTATGTCAAAATGCTTGTTTTGGCAACCACTTTTGTTGTTTTGAGAGAAGAAAACTACAGCGGAATTATCACAATACAGTCTTAATGGCCTAGAGACAAATCCACAACTCTTATGTCTGTGATAAAACTCCTGAACCATGATGCATGTGAAGCAGCTTCATAGCACGCTACAAACTCTGCCTCCATGGTAGAAGAAGCATTCAATGTCTGCTTTGAACTTCTCCAAGATATTGCACCACCTGCAAGCAAGAAATTGTACCCTGATGTAGACTTCCTGGAGTCAGGGAAACCATCAAAGTCTGAATCTGAATAGCCAACCACCTAGGAAGCATGGACACTTCCCCAGGCCTCCCGTACCCGTGTCGGACACGTGTCGGACACCGACACTCGTCGGACACTCGCCGGACACGCACCGGACACGCATGTGCCGTGTCCTATGTGCTTCCGGGAGCCGGACACTCGGGACACTGCGGGTTGACGGACTGTTCGATATAGAGTCGGGTTACAAGCTGTGGTGATTCAGTTTTGGCTTCAACCTATCTGATCCTCTGAGATTATAACCTCAAAGAATCAGATAGGTTGAAACCAAAGCTGAATCGCAGTCGTTCTTTTGCATGCCATTTGGGCCTGAGTGTGATTCACTTGTCAAGATGGTTATGATGGACGGTTACGATTTAGGTTTGGCTTTAACTTATCTTATCCTCTGAGGTTTCGGATAGGTTGAAGTCAAAACTGAAACACAACCGTTATTTTCTATATCATTTAGAGCTGTCTGTGATTCACCGATCAGGCTGGATGTAACTAACGATAGCGATGCAGCATGCATTAAATTTTTATTTTAGTTGTTTTCTATGAGGTTTTTTCGGTTATCGAAATATATATGAATTGCAAACATATATAAAATATAAATTTAAAAATATAAATTTATTTTGCCGTGTCCCCGCCGTACCCGTGTCCTCCTTTTTTAGGATTTGCCGTGTCGGCGAACCCGTGTCGTGTCGTACCCGTGTCCCCGTACCAGTGTCAGTGCTTCTTAGCCAACCACTTCTAGATGATCAGATTGTTTGTACATAAGGATGTAATATTTAGTCCCTTAAAAATATCACATCATTTTCTTTGCAGCCTTCCAGTGATCCATACCTGGGTTGCTTTGATATCTCATATCTGTATAACATAACTACTGCAAATCCGATGTCTGGCCTTGTGCAGGACCTGAGCATACATCAGATTTTCAATAGCGGATGCACAAGGAATTATTTTCATATGTTCCGTTTCTATATCATTTTTGG
The DNA here is from genome assembly GCA_947650365.1 of Chamaelirium japonicum. Lineage (NCBI taxonomy): Eukaryota > Viridiplantae > Streptophyta > Magnoliopsida > Liliales > Melanthiaceae > Chamaelirium > Chamaelirium japonicum. The sequence continues at coordinate 29,605,263 of OX393552.1, forward strand.
AGCACTGATCTAGACTGAATTTGTCACCTGTTACAATGGGTGCCACACTAGGTGAGCATTCTCTCCACAATTTTATTAATATCGGTCCTTTGAGATAGTCCTAATTAGGGGTGTAAAACGGGGCCGGGCCTAGAGATGTGAAGCCCAGAATGGCCCGTCGGGCTAGCCGGGCCTAAGGACAAGGCTCCAACCCGTGTATACATATATCGGAAATTTCGGGCCGGGTTTAGACTAAAACCTATGCATTTTTAATAAATAAATATTCTTCTAAGGTGTGGATTTGAACTTAGAACCTTATAGAGTTAACATAACACTGCAACCACTACACTGGATTCCTTTGTTGTTAACTATATATAGTATAATGATCAAGCTCTCGGGCTGGGCTTTGGGGCTTCCTTTTGATTCAAGCCGGGCTAAGGGCTAAGGGTGGCGGCCCAATTCCGACCCATGGAGTTTTCGGGCCAAGTCGTTGACCAGGTTGGGCTGGGTTTAGGCCGTTGACTTTCAGGCCTGTGGGTTTTTTTGACACCCCTAGTCCTAAAATACCTCCAAGTCTCTCTCTATGTATCTCTATACCTATTACATAGGATATTTCACCCATATCCTTCATATCAAAGTTTTGTGTGAGAAAATGCTTGGCCTCGTACAACAAGCCTATGTCACTACTTGCAAGTAATATGTCATCCACATGAAGGACTAGAATACAAATTTGCTCCACTAAGCTTACGGCATCATATTGATCCATAATGTTCTCTTCAAATCCAAATGAAGAAGTCATATTATAAAACTTTAAATACCATTGACGGGAGGATTGTTTTAAGTCCATATATGGATTTCTTGAGCTTGTAAACTAAATGACTATCTGTATCTGAAGAAAATCCCTTTGGTTGAGACATATATATCTTTTACTTAAGTTCTCCATTAAGGATGTTGTTTTTACACCCATCTAATGTAGCTCTAAATTAAAATGAGCCACTAATGCCATGATTATCCTAAACGAGTCATTCAATGAAACTAGAGAAAAGGTCTCAAGGTAATCGATATCTTCCTTTTAAGTAAATCCTTTGGCTACAAGTCTAGCCTTATATCGTTCAACATTACCTTTTGAGTATCTTTTGGTCTTATAGATCCATTTACAGCCAATGGCTTTACTCCTTTAGGCAATTCAACGAGATCCCAGGATTGGTTCTTAGCCATTGAATTCATTTCCTCTATCATGGCATCATACTCATAGCTTGTGAAAACATAACTGGATCATCCTCAACTCCAATGTCATAGTCAGATTCATGTAGGTGCACCATAAAATAAGAGAAAATTGCAGGTTTCCTTATTCTTGAGGATCTTCTAACTATCATCTCAACATCTTTGTATCGGACAACCTGATCTGTGATAGTTTGTTCCTCATGGAGTGGCATTTGCAACATTGGTTGTTCTTCCTCTGACATTCTGAGGATTGTCTTGAAGTACAATCATCTGGCCCATGATTACAGGCAAAATAACAGTAGCCTGTATTTCCTCAGACTAAGTTCCGAGGTTCACTCATGTTAGAGGATGACGGCTAGGGTTTGGAGAGAATGGAGAGTTCTCATTGAGGGACTAAAGCCCAATATATAAGTACATGTATACACATAGAATCCGACCCGACTGTACATAGAACCCGACCCGGTATATACATTAACACTCCCCATCAAACTCACGGTGGATCATGTACCGAGAGTTTGCTTATAAAATGACGAAATCTAGCAATCGTCAGGGGCTTGGTGAGAAAATCAGCAGTCTGCTCTGTCGAGGGAATGAACGGCAAGGAGATGATGTTGGCAAGAAACTCCTGCCGAACATAATGACAGTCGACCTCGATGTGTTTGGTCCGTTCATGAAAAAGTGGATTGCTAGCAATTTGAATGGCACTCCGGTTGTCACAGAATAGAGGTGTGGCCCCAGAAATTCGGACTCCCAAGTCGAGTAGAAGACGTCGAAGCCAGACAATCTCTGCAGTGGTGGAAGCCATAGCTCGGTAGTCGGCTTCGGTGCTAGAGCGTGCAACAGACTCCTGTTTCTTGCTGCGCCAAGAAATGAGGGAATCACCAAGGAACACGCAGTAGCCGGTGGTGGATCGACGAGTAGCAATATCTCCAGCCCAATCTGCATCGGAGTAAGCACGCAGAACCAGTGGAGATGTGGAGGGAAACAACAGCGATCGAGTGATAGTGCCACGGAGATACCGAATAATCCGAAGGACTGTTGCATAGTGAACCGAGCGAGGAGACTGAACGAACTGACTGACAATACCAACGGCATGGGCAATGTCAGGCCTTGTCATGGTGAGATAAACGAGTATCCCAACCAGCCGCTGATAACGAGAGATATCCTGGAGAGGCTCACCATCGGTAGAGAGGAGCTTCAAGTTGAGCTCCATAGGCGTGTCAGCAGTACGAGAATCAGTAAGAGCAGCCTCGGCAAAAATATCAGAGATGTACTTCTGCTGGGAGATCAACAATCCTCGAGCTGACCGGGCAATTTCAAGGCCAAGAAAGTACCGGAGAGGGCCTAGATCCTTCATCTTAAACTAGCTCTGAAGGTGACGCTGAAGGGAAGCTATGGTAGCACTGTCATCCCCGGTGATGATCATATCATCCACATACAGAAGTAGCACAGCAATACCCTGACTGGAGGAGCGGGTGAACAGAGCGTAGTCAGAGTATCTCTCGACAAACCCAGCTGCCAGAACTGCACTGCGGAAACGCTCAAACCATGCCCGAGGTGCTTGTTTGAGCCCGTAGATAGCACGGCGTAAACGACAAACGTGCCCTGGAGGAACTGAAATGCCCGGAGGAGGAGCCATATATACTTCCTCGGAGAGGTCACCGTGAAGGAACGCATTGGTGACATCCATCTGATGGAGAGGCCACCCTCGAGCAGCTGCCACAGCTAAGAGGGTGCGCACAGTAGTCATCCGAGCAACTGGAGCAAATGTCTCCTCATAATCAATCACATACTCCTGGGAGAAGCCACGAGCAACGAGACGGGCCTTGTGTCGCTCAATGGATCCGTCAGGGCGAGTCTTGATGATGCAGATCTGATCAGCACCTTCAGTCGTCGCCGCATCTTCAGTTCGTCGCCAGAGAGTTTTATTTCCTGTCGTTTTATTTTTATGCTTCGATGACATCATCCGTTTGGGACTTGTTAGCCGTTATTTCAGTTTTGGCCACTTTTTCCATGTTTTTGGCCTTATTTCAGCATTTAGTTTTATTTATGTTCTTGTCCAGTTCATGGGGGATGTCCATGATCTCATCCGAGGGCTTTTCGGATTGAATCCGGGTCTTCTCGGGTGAGTTTCAGCATGATATTAATAAAATTATGGGTGTGTGTGTTTGCGGGGCACCGACGGACGAGATTAGATCTCGAAACCGACGGTTAGATGGCGAAATAACTCTATTTTGATGACATGGCAAGTTATGGGCTTCAATTAGGACTTAATTGGGCTTATCTTAAGCCCAATAGGATTTCCCTCTTGTGATACCGCCCCTCTCTCTCTCCCGCTACCCTACCCGTGCGGAAACCGAGCCGGTCCCCCCCTTTGTCCGTCCCCTCTCTCCTCTCTCTCCTCTCCCTTGTTTCTTTCTCTTTTTCTTGCCTTTCTTGGTCCCTTGCATCCACACCATCAAACCCTAATTAGCCTTTGATCCTAACCATCGAAACAAAAACCCTAATCCTACAAAAGATGAAAGGATGAGAAATTCAGATTTTGAAGAATTGCTGAAATTTGGTGCCTCTTCGTGAGTGCTTCCGGGCGAGACTCGTGTCCCCGATCCTCGCCGCTTCCACGACTTCGCCTCGTGAAGGCCTTGGTGCTGATTTTCCAAAGGTTCCAGCTCCTCCCGACGTCCGGCCTTGCTCCGTGTGCGGGATCATCGACGCATCCTCGCAATCGACCCACGGCGGGAAACCCCAGACAGTATCTTTTCTTTCCTTTATCTTTCCCTTCGCATCCGCACCATTTTTCATCCGTTTCCATTGCCTCCGCTCCGCATCGCAGCCCTATTCGCCCTAATTTATTAATAGTTGAAGCCATAACGTATGCTACTTATTATCATTGCCATCTTTCGTCTGTCGGTTACCTTTGCAAACACCCGTAGGCCTTTTCTTTTATAAAATCTGATGCAAAGCTGCCTTTAACTTTCAATATTTACTGCTGCGATTTAGTCCTTTTATATGCTGAATTTTAGTCATTGTGATAGTATTGCATCTTACTGTTAGATCTGAAATCTGCTTTATAATTGATTACATAGTCCCTTAATTCTGCGTGAAATAACTCCTGATTGCATCTCGGGAAGGAATTCTCAAAAAAAAAAAAAAACTCCTGATTGCTATCCTTTTGAGGCATATAGCGCTATATTGACAACTAAACCCTAGTTATTGACCAAAGAAAACCCTAAAAGGGTTCAGGATTGTAGTGTGCTTTATTGGTGCCTGCATCAAGTTGGTATCAGAGCAATCTGACGCCATGTCCTATCATCGCGTCCGATCCCATCATTATTCGCTTGATCCACTAGATACCCACACCTATAAAGAGTTTGTTACGCTATATAAATCCTTTGAGCCATGCCCTACCCTTTTCCCTAGATCTCTAATGGAACATCGCTACTCCTCTTTGATTCGAGATCGAGCCCATGACCTAGATCTATCTTCCAAGCCTTTTGTTCAATGGATTTTACGGAGTCCTTCAGTGCCATCCTTGAAATTCCGCTATATTGAAACCCAGCTCTTACTTGACGAAATTGAGGATGAGTTGGCATGGAGAGAGAAGCAGAACCAGAGGCTTGCCAGATACAGCAGGCCACCACCTCCAGCAGAGCCTCCACCTCCTGTTGAGTACCCGGTTCCACCAGTGGCCCCACTTGAGAAGCATCTACCTCCTGTGGAGCTTCCTCGGCCAATGCCTACGGAGGAGCCACCTCTTCAGTCAGCGACTACAGAGGAGTTCCTTCCACCTTCTCCAGTGCCCACAGAGGTGCCACCTCTTCCATCAGCGACTCCAGAGGAGCTCCTTCCACCTGCAGCAGTGCCTACAAAGGAGCCCCTTCCTCCAGTATTGACTATAGAGAGGTCTCTCCTACCTTTCACAGAGCTTACAGAGGAGACACCTACACTTGCAGTTCTTCCTACAGCAGAGACACCCGTGGAGCCTCCGACTTCCGCGGAGCTTCCATCACAGCTACAGTCAGAGCCAGTTGGGGAGCTTCAGACAGCTGAGCCACTTGCGCGCTTTGACTTTGTCGGGACTAACCGACCACCTACCGCTCGTGTGTTCCTGTTTATGTACTTCAGTAGCTTCTGGCCCTCGCTCGACGCCAGCACTCTCTTCGCGAGAGGCCCAGAGGTTGTTGACTGCCCGAGACATCACTTGTTGAGAATTCATCACCAGATCCAGGCACAGCGACGTTCCCACGGTGGTGGTCTCCCTCCTGCTACCGGCGATGTCTTCCGGCGTAAACTCGAAGACGAGTTTTTCGCAGCGGAAGCGATTGATGCAGATCTGATCAGCACCTTCAGTCGTAGCCGCATCTTCAGTTCGTCGCCAGAGAGTTTTATTTCCTGTCGTTTTATGATACGATGCGTATGCTTGAAATAAACCAAGTGCAGAATTTAAAACATTAAATCAGATTTCAGCATGTATAAACAAATTTCAGATTTTGAAGAATTGCTGAAATTTGGTGCCTCTTTGTGAGTGCTTCCGGGCGAGACTCGTGTCCCCGATCCTCGCCGCTTCCACGACTTCGCCTCGTGAAGGCCTTGGTGCTGATTTTTCGAAGGTTCCGGCTCCTCCCGACGTCCGGCCTTGCTCCGTGTGCGGGATCATCGGCGCATCCTCGCAATCGACCCACGGCGGGAAACCCCAGGCAGTATCTTTTCTTTCCTTTATCTTTCCCTTCGCATCCGCACCATTTTTCATCCGTTTCCATTGCCTCCGCTCCGCATCGCAGCCCTATTCGCCCTAATTTATTAATAGTTGAAGCCATAACGTATGCTACTTATTATCATTGCCATCTTTCGTCTGTCGGTTACCTTTGCAAACACACGTAGGCCTTTTCTTTTATAAAATCTGATGCAAAGCTGCCTTTAACTTTCCATATTTACTGCTGCGATTTAGTCTTTATATGCTGAATTTTAGTCATTGTGATAGTATTGCACCTTACAGTTAGATCTGAAATCTGCTTTATAATTGATTACATAGTCCCTTAATTCTGCGTGAAATAACTCCTGATTGCTGTATTTTTGAGGCATATAGCGCTATATTGACAACTAAACCCTAGTTATTGACCAAAGAAAACCCTAAAAGGGTTCAGGATTGTAGTGTGCCTTATTGGTGCCTGCATCACTTGACCTTGAAGATCCACTTGCAGCTAACAGGCACCACGCCTGAGGGACAAGGCACCAAATCCCATGTCTGGGTCCGCTGAAAAACCTCAAGCTCTACTGACATGGCCTGCCGCCACTCTGGGTGTAAAGCTGCCTCACGGTACGACTGGGGCTCCCGGTGGGTGTGAAGTGCGGTAAGAAAAGCCTGATAAGCTGGAGAATAGGAGGCAATGGCAGAGTAGCCAGAGGAGTCAGGAGAGTCAGAGGTAAAGGTAGAGTAGCCAAACCTGTCCGGAGAGTAGTCATATCTGTCAGGAGGGTGATGTTCGCGCGTCGGGTAGCGCCGAACAGGAGCAGGATCCGCGACCGGTGAGGAGGGAGCAACAGCATCAGGCGAGGGAGTACCAGTGTGAACCGACTCTGGAAGAGGAGCTGCAGACCGACGAACATAGACACGAGTAATAGGTGGTGGTGCTGGAAGTCACGGGGGAGAGGAAGGTGGCGGGGGAGGTGGTGGAGACGAGGGAGGTGGAGGTGGTGGAGGAGGCTCAACCGGGAAGGTAGGCGTAGGAGCAGGATACGGAGGTAGGAAGGGGATGTTGAGAGGGGGTGACGACGTAGAAGATGACGTAAGTGGTGAGGGAAGATCCCGGGACTCGGTGGAAAAGTACGGGACATCCTCTACAAAGGAGACGTGGCGAGAGACACGGATCCGGCGAGCCAAGGGATCGTAGCACCGATAGCCCTTGTGCTCCTGACTGAGTCCTAAGTGAACACACTAACAGACCTAGCAGAGAGTTTGGTGCGCTCATGGGGGGGGAGGAGGACGAAACACGTGCACCCAAAGGTACGAAGAAGAGAGTAGTCAGGAGATGTGGAGTAAAGCCGCTCGTACGGGGAAACACCAGAGAGGGATGAGGACGGAGGGATGTTGATGAGGTGAACAGCGGTCAAGACAGCTTCAGCCCAGTAGGAATGTGGAACAGAAGCAGACAGAAGTAGAGCTCGTGCTGTCTCGAGGACATGGCGATGTTTGCGCTCGGCGACTCCGTTTTGTTCATGGGTGTGGGGACACGACTGTTGGTGAAGAGTGTCGTGAGTCTGAAGGATCTCGCGCATCTCAGATGAGAGATACTTCTGGGCACAATCAGACCGAAAAGTCTTAATGCGCCGACCAAACTGGGTGTGAAGCATAGTAGTGAAGGTCCTGTAAATATGAGGAATCTCGGAGCGGCGACGCATGAGATAGACCCAGGTGCAGCGGGAGTAATCATCTATGAAGCTCACATAATACAAAAAACCAGTAAAAGAGGCAACTGGAGCAGGACCCCACACGTCAGAGTGCACGAGATCAAAAGGGGCGCTGGAACGGGAAACACTAGTAGAAAAAGGAAGAGCAAGGTGCTTTGCTAATCGACACCCAGTGCAGACAGAGAGAGGGGAGGACACCCGACCCAAAGCGCCAGAGCGAAAAACGCTTTGGAGTCGATCACTGGATATGTGACCTAACCTTCTGTGCCAAAAATCGGCATCAGAGGTAACAGACAGAGCCGACGGAGTGGAAGTGGGAACCTGAAGGTGATCCAACTGATATAGTCCCCCTGCTCGACGACCCAGCCCAACTCTCTGACCCGTTCGCGGATCCTGCACAGAACAAGAAGAAGTAAATGTAACGATCAGGCCCGAGTCACAAAGAGAACTAACAGATATTAAGTTAATGTTTAAGCGGGGAGCAAGGTGAACACGAGGTAAGGTTAGGCGACCAGTGGGATCGGAGGCAGGGGTGATGGATACACACTGCGAAATGGGTAGACGAGTCCCGTCAGCAGTGTGGATCCCCATGTGGGTAGGAGCAGGGCTACAGTCCGTGAGGGCAGAAGGATCGGAGGTAAGGTGGCAGGAGGCACCCGAGTCGAAGATCCATGGAGCAGTAGTACCCGGCATGGCAGAGAGACTATGAGCTGTCGAAGAGCTGGTGGAGGCGAGGTATCGAAACAGTAACTCCTCAAAGCGCTGGAGGCGGTCGGAGTAGGACCGAGACTGAGCAGAAGTACCCGGAGTGGCAGAGAGACTGTGATCTGTCGAAGAGCTGGTGGAGGCGAGGTATCGCAACAGTAACTCCTCAAAGCGCTGGAGGCGGTCGGAGTAAAACCGAGACGGAGCAGGAGTGGTGGCAGGCGGTGCTGGAGCCTGGAGTAGGGAGATCAGCAGCAGCAGCAGTCTCGTCATCATGGCGGAGGGGATCCTGACGACGTCCACAGTCGACTGACGTGGTGGAGGGACGTGGCCCGAGAATACCATCAAAACGAGGAGACGGAGGGACTCGACGAGCAGCGACTGTGTGCAGGCAGTATGGGAGCCGAGAGATGCTGTAGGAAGTCATACCCCTAAAGTACGAGGGCGAGCCGGCACAAGGGAGGTCCGGGCAGTCCAGTATAGAGGAGACGGACCGGAGGAGGAGGGCCAGGGGAGGAGCGGTGGGGCGATGGGGGGCAGTAGGGGGTGCAGGAGGGGGTGGTGTGGGCTGCAGGAGGTGCAGAAGGGGGGCGGCGGGGCGTCAGGGGGTGCAGGAGGGGGCGGCGGGTGCTTCAAGGGATGGCGGGGGGGTCGGAGGGGCTGCAGGGGGGGTTCTGTTGGAAGAGGAGGGGCGCGGGGTGCTGCAGGAGGTGCAGAAGGGGGGCGGCGGGGCTTCAGGAGGTGCAGAAGGGGGGTCTGGAGGGGCTGCCGAAGGGAGAATCGGGTGCAGGAGGGGGTTGGAGGGGCTGCCGGAGTGCTGGAGGGGCTGCCGGAGTGGGGAATCGGGTGCTGGAGGGGCGGCGGGGGATGCAGGAGGTGCAGGAGAGGGCGACCGGGGCTTCCGGAGTGCTGGAGGGGCTGCCGGAAGGGGGAATCGGGTACATGAGGGTGCTGGAGGGGCTGCCGGAGGGGGTAATCGGGTGCTGGAGGGGCTGCCGGAGGGGATAATCGGGTGCTGGAGGGGCTGCCAAAGTGCTGGAGGGGCTGCCGAGTGCTGGAGGGGCTGCCGGAGGGGGGAATCGAGTGTAGGAGGGTGCTGGAGGGGCTGCCGGAGGAGTCGCCTTCACCGCGGAGAAACCCTAGAGCTCTGATACCATGTTAGAGGATGACGGCTAGGGTTTGGCGAGAATGGAGAGTTCTCATTGAGGGACTAAAGCCCAATATATAAGTACATGTATACACATAGAATCCAACCCGACTGTACATAGAACCCGACCCGGTATATACATTAACAACTCACAACCTCACTACACAAGGATAAAGGAAGTGTGGAGTTGCTATGCAACTCCTAACCATGTCCATTAGTGTATGGTTCCGTCTTTCGGTTTACACCATTTTCATCTAGTGAACCTTGAACTGTATATTGGAGAACTATGCCTTGTTCCTCAAGGAACTTGGTAAATGGACCAGGTCTCTATCCAGCACTCGTGTACCTCCCATAATATTCTCCACCTCTATCAGATCTCCCGATTCTGATTAATTTTCATCTTTCTTTCTCTACTTCTGCTTTATAGGTTTTGAAGGCATCAAGTGCCTCACCTTTTTCAAATAGAACATAGAGATACATATATCATGTGTGAATCATCTATAAATGAGATGAAGCCTTTCTGACTATTTAAACATGGGGTAGGAAAAGGCCCAGAAATGTCAGTGTGTATGATTTCCAATGTTTTAGAACTCCTCCTGGCACCTTTCATGATCTTGTTGATCTGCTTTCCCTTTATGCAGTCTACATAAGTATCAAAGTTAAAGAAATCAAGAGGACTAAGCACCCCATCACTCACTAACCTTTTGATTCACTCTATGGAGATGTCCCAATCTCCTATGCCATGATATGGGTGATTTCATATACATGCACCATGTGGTGCTAAAAGACAGGCATGAATATTATATGATGCTAGCATATGAAACTGAGTAGTGGGAAACTGGGAATCCCATTTCCCCATAAATATGGATGAACCATCAAATGCAATGAGATACCAGGGGCACTCCAATGTGGGGTTTTGGTAGTGGATCACATGAAAGGAAACACGAAACCGAGGGAATCACTCCCTAAGTAACTAAAGAGAACTACCGCATTATGTATATTGTACAATGGGTAATGCACTGACTGTATTAAATTAATAAATATTAATTTCTTTAACTTTTCCTTCTCTTCTGCTAAGAAACAGAGAAAAGAAATCACCCTCCCTCTCCTCTGATGCAAAATAGAGAAAGAGAATGGTGCATGCGTCCCTTGCCTTCGCTGAATCACACCACCGACAACCACAGCCGGCAATCAGCCGCACATCCGAGTGCTACCCGGCAACGAACTCAAGGATTGGCGATGCCGAAACCATCTAGGATTACTCTCGTCATTGCAAGCATTGTCTTCCCTTTGCCGGTGAGCATTCGATCTGGCCATATATTGAGTACCAAATGGCAAGACGTGCACAGTCCAAGGAAGAGCCGAACCATCAGTTATGCACTTATGCACACAGTAATGGTATGGTGTTCACAGATGTGTTTCTCAAAGGGAAAACATATGGGTTTTGATGCATCAGAACAAGGTTGCGAGCGGAAATAGATAAACCGAAGAAGGCCAAGGATCGCTTGGTGCTCTGATACCAAATGATAGAAATCACTTATTTCCAAAGGTGAGAGCTTTATACCTCCTGTTAGGAGATGATGGCTAGGGTTTGGAGAGAATGAAATCCTTCTCATTAAGGGACTAAGTCCAATATATATGTACAACATAACCCGACCCAACTGTACATAGAACCCGACCCATTTATACATTAACAATCCCCCTCAAACTCATGGCGGATCATGAACCGAGAGTTTGCTGATAAAATGCCGGAAGCAAGCAAAAGTCAGTGGCTTTGTGAGGAAGTTAGCAGTTGCTCCATCGAGTGAATGAATGGTAGGGAGATGGTGTGAGCGAGAAACTCCTGGCGAACAAAGTGACAATCGACCTCAATATGTTTGGTTCGCTCACGAAAGACCGGGTTGCTAGCAATCTGAATAACACTCCGGTTGTCGCAACAGAGAGGAGTAGGCTCGGAGAGCGAGCGGTGGTGGAAACCATAGCCCTATATTCGGCTTTGATGCTGGAGCGAGCAACAGATTCTTGTTTCTTACTACGCCAAGAGATAAGAGAGTCACCAAGGAACACACAGTAGCCGGTAGTAGAACGGCGAGTAGCAACATCTCCAGCCCAATCTGCATCGGAGTAAGCACGCAGTTCAACGAAGAGGTGAAGGGAAAAAGTAGCGAACGAGTGACGGTGCCCCGTAGATAGCGAATAATCTGAAGAACCACTGCATAGTAAACAGAGCGAGGAGCCTGAACGAACTGGCTGACAATACCAACGGCATGGGCAATATCGGGCCTAGTCATGGTGAGGTAGACGAGCATTGCAACCAGCCTCTAGTATCAGAAGACATCCTGGAGAGGCTCACCATCTGCAAAAAGAAGCATCAAATTGAGCTCGATGGGCATGACGGCAGTACGAGAGTCAGTGAGAACAGCATCAGCAAAGATGTCGGAGATGTACTTCTGCTAGGAGATCAACAGTCCATGAGCTGACCAGGCAATCTCAAGGCCAAGAAAGTATCGAAGAGGACCCAGATCCTTCATCTAGAACTGACTCTGGAGGTGACGCTGAAGGGACGCTATGGTGGCACTATCATCCCCGGTGATGATTATATCATCCACATACAGAAGCATAACAGCAATACCCTGACTGGAGGAGCGGGTAAACAGAGCATAGTCAGAGTGTCTCTCTACAAACCCAGCTACCAGAACTGTACTGCGGAATCAGTCAAACCAGGCACGCGTTGCCTACTTAAGGTCATATATAGCCCAGCGCAGACAACAGACGTGGCTGGAAGGAGTAGAGACGCCTAGCGGAAGAGCCATGTACACCTCTTCTAAGTTGTCACCGTGGAGAAAGGCATTAGTGACGTCCATCTGATGGAGAGACCACCCTCGAGCAGCTGCCACAGCTAAAAGGGTGCGAACGGTGGTCATCCGAGCAACTGGAGCAAACGTATCCTCGCAGTCAATCCCATACTCCTAGGAGAAGCCACGAGCAACAAGGCGAGCCTTATGCCGCTTAATGGAACCATCAGGTCGAGTCTTGATCTTGAAGATCCATTTATAGCTGACATGCGCTACGCCTGAGGAACAAGGAACCAAATCCCACGTCTGAGTCCGCTGAAATACCTCAAGCTCCACTGTCATGGCCTGTCACCACTCTGAGTGCAAAACTGCCTCACGGTACGACTGGGGCTCCTGGTGGGAGTGGAGAGCAGTAAGAAAGGCCTGGTAAGATGGAGAATAGGAAGCAACAGCAAAGTGTCCAGAGGTGTCAGGAGAGATAGAAGTAAAGACAGAGTAACCAAACCTGTCAGGAGAGTAGTCATATCTATCAGGAGAGTGATGTTCGCGCACAGGGTAGCACCGAACAGGACCAAGATCCGCAACTGGAGAGGTGGAAGCAGCTGTAGGCAAAGGAGTATCAGTGGAGACAGTCTCGGTGGGAGGAACTATGGAGCGATGAACGTAGACACGCGTGATAGGTGGTGGTGGTGGTGGAGGTGGCAGGGGAGACAAGGGAGGGGGAGGTGGTGGAGACAGGGGAGGCGAAGGGGAGGAAAATAGGGGAGGCTCAACAGGGAAGGGCACAGCCATGGACATGGAAGAGAGATACAGAGGTAGGAAGGGGATGGTGAGAGGGGATGGAGGCGTAGAGAATGACGCAGGCGGTGAGGGAAGATCCCGAGACTCAGTGAAAAAGTACGATATATCCTCAATAAAGGAGATATGACAAGAAACACAGATCTGACGACTCAAGGGATCGTAGCATCGATATACTTTGTGCTCCCGACTGAGTCCCAAGTGGACAGACCTAACAGATATAGCAGAGTTTAGTACGCTCATAGGGAGGGAGGAGGACGAAACACGTACACCCAAAGGTACGAAGAAAAGAATAGTCAGGAGATGTAAAGTAAAGCCGCTCGTACGGGGTAACACCAGAGAGGGTGGAGGATGAAGTGATGTTGATGAGGTGAACGATGGTTAGAACAGCCTCGGCCCAGTAGGAATGTGGAACAGAAGTAGAGCTCGTGCTATCTCGAGGACATGTCGATGCTTGCGCTCGGCGACTCCATTCTGTTCATGGGTATGAGGGCACGACTGTTGATAAAGAATGTCGTGAGTCTGAAGGATCTCACGCATCTCAGAGAATAGATACTTCTGGGCACAATCAGACTGAAAGGTCTTAATACGCCGACCAAACTGGGTGTGAAGCATAATAGTGAAGGTTCTGTAAATATGAGGAATCTCGAAGCGGCGACGCATAAGATAGACCCAGGTGCAGCAGGAGTAATCATCTATGAAGCTCACATAATACAGAAAACCAGTAAATGAGGCAACTGGAGCAGGACCCTATACGTCAGAATGCACTAGGTCAAAAGAAACGTTGGATCGGAAAGCACTAGCAGAAAAAGGAAGAGCTAGGTGCTCTACCAATCGACAACTAGTGCAAATAGAGAGGGGGGAGAAAGACACCCAATCCAAAATGCTAGAGCAGAAAATACTTTGGAGTCAATTACTGGATATGTGACCTAACCTTCTGTGCCACAGATCGACATCAGAGGTGATGCAGGCGCACGTCGTCCAAGAGCGGTTGATGGAGGTTTCCTTTCTCTTTTTTTTTGTATTTTCTTTGTAAAAGGATAACTAGTGATATTGAATCACCGAGAGGAAGTGGCGGAAGAGGTAAGAACCGTGACAGAGAAGTAAAGACTAGAAGCCTAGATGAGAGGGGGCCTGAAATCCATCAGGATACAAGGTGGGGACTCAAATCCATGAGCCAACGAAGGCATCCGCCATCAATTTTCATTCATAATAATATGTCCTCCAATGGTTACAATGGGGGCCTTTAAATAGGCTAAAGAAACAATAAAAATGGCAACAAATTTAAAAGCCAATAAATATCCTAACAACTTGTCTAAAATAAATATGCCCAACCCCATCCTCTCCATCTCGAGGAGGAATTCTCAAAAAAAAAAAAAACTTGTCTAAAATAAAGATCTCAAATAAAAAAATATTCTAAAAGATATCATACGAGATATCCTGCCTTATTCATCCATGACAGGCTAGGATGGGCCTTCGGGTGGGCCAACGGGCTTGGGCCCAAGTCGGATCACATCATTTGCTTCCGCTGCGAAGAACTCGCCCTCGAGTTCATACGGTAAAGCGCAATCATCCTCGAGGTTTTCGCCGATGTGGTATCTGTCGTCAGGAGCTGATGGTGGAGGCCCAACAAATGATGTCTCACTATACCGAAGTTACCACCGGGGTCCCATGAGAAGGTATCACTGCCGTCGATCGGGAAACACATGTCACAGCGGTACTGGGGTAGACAACCGAGTAGGATAGTAATATCAGACCGCTGTAGTAGCTCGAACATCGGCTCGCCTGAACGGAGGTAGAGCTGAACAAACACTGTAGGCACCAATAGTCGGTCCAGCCCAAGAAAATCAATATGTTGAAGCTCAGCTAGAGAGACCTCCTCGAAAGAATCCGCAGTAGGTGGTAGCATGGCGGGCGACAGAAGATCCTCTGGAAGGGGAAGCTCGTCTGCTGGTGGTGGTACTGGAGGTGATGGATCCACCAAAGATACAACTGGAGGAAGCTCTGTCGGTGGGGGAGGCTCTGCTGGAAGTGCTGGAGGTGAAGACTCATCTGTGGAGGCCGCTAGAGGTGAGTCCATTTACTGTAGCTCCCGTTCGATCTCGCAAGCTATCTCATAAGCTTCGTCCAGATCCCTCCAAGATCGAGATGAAAACTTGCCCTTTATGTCGGAGCGAAGTCCTCTAACATACAGTACCACTGCCAAGAAATCTTTCTTTGAAAAACCATAGTGGATCATGCGCCGATAGAATGCTGAAGTATACTTATAGACGGAGTTATTCCCTTGATGACAACGAATCAACCCTTGCATATTGGCATCCATGTCACAATGGTGGAAATGTGGTCCAGGGGTAAATCTGAAAATCTGTAATTACTGGTTCACTGAAAATTTCTACTGATAGTATGGATGCGTAGAGCTCGAAAAGGG
Source organism: Chamaelirium japonicum (assembly GCA_947650365.1). Classification (NCBI taxonomy): domain Eukaryota; kingdom Viridiplantae; phylum Streptophyta; class Magnoliopsida; order Liliales; family Melanthiaceae; genus Chamaelirium; species Chamaelirium japonicum. The sequence continues at coordinate 29,620,747 of OX393552.1, forward strand.
CTTCGATTTGGTACCAAGAACGTCCAAATCGGATGAAAAATGAGAGAGAGATGGCGTTTTGAAGTTGTAGGGTCTTATCGGGTCTGTTTTGTAAACGAGTTGGATCCGAATTCAACTCGGGTTCAGTACTTAAGTGGAAAATAGCAACTAGAAAGGTTGAGGATTTGAGGGCTGTTGGATGGGGATCTAAGGGTTGTGGTGGAGGAGTGAATTGGGGAAAAAGGAAAGGGACTAAAGGGTAAAAAAAAGTTAGGGCTTTGTTCTTTTTTGTTTTGTTGGCAAATAGGGAAGGAAGAAAGAGGCCGGCGGCTGCAGCTGGGAGCAACAAAGGGCCGGCTGCAGCTGTAGCAAGCAGCACAGGTACGTTTCCTCCTCCTTTCTCTCTTCTTTCCTTTTTCTTTTTCTTCCCTTTTCTTCTTTCTTTCCTTCTATTCTTTCTTTTCCTTTTCTGCTGCTATCACAAATCTGATGGCAGATCTGGGTTTTTTTTTTTTTTTTTTGCTGCGGGGTGTGCGGGAGCACGGGACAGAGGGTGGCGGTTCAGCGGGTGGAGCGAGAGGAAGAGGCAGCCTGCGGTGGACGGGCGGGCGGCAAAGGAGAAGGTTCGCGGTTGAAAGAGGTATGCTCTCTTCTTTTCTTTTTTTTTCTCAAGATCTTATCTCTCTTCTTCTTCTTCTTTTTTTTCAATAGATCTGATCTCTCTCTTTCTTTTTTCTTTTTTCTTTTTTTTGTTGGGGTTGTAGGGCGACGTACCCGAAAAAGATGACGACTCGGCGAGGATGGTGACGATGGAACGGCGACGATGACGATGGACGACGGCGATCGAAGCGAAGATCGTTCGTGGTACGGAAACACCACGAAGCCCGGAGCTCTGATACCAACTTGATGCAGGCGCGCGTCGTCGAAGTGCGGTTGATGAAGGCGGTGTAATCTCTTTTTATATTTTTCTTTGTAAAGGGATAACTAGTGATACGGAATCACCGAGAGGGAAGTGGCGGAGGGGGTAAGAACCATGACAGAGAAGAAAAGATTAGAAGCTTAGATGAGAGGAGGCCTGAAATCCATCAGGATACAAGGTGGGGACTCAAATCCATGATCCAACGAAGGCATCCGCCATTAATTTTCATTCATCATAATCTATCCTCCAATGGTTACAATGGGGGCCTTTAAATAGGCTAAAAGAAAAGATAAAAATGGCAACAAATTTAAAAGCCAATAAGTATCCTAACAACTTGCCTAAAATAAAGATCTCAAATAAAAAGATTCTAAAAGATATCATAAGAGATATCCTGCCTTATTCATCCATGGCAGGTTAGGATGGGCCTTCGGGTGAGCCAACGACCCAGCCCAACTCTCTAACCCCGTCCGCGGATCCTGCACAGAACAAGAAGAAGTAAAGGTAACGGTCAAGCCCGAGTCACAAAGAGAATTAACAGAAATTAGATTAATGTTTAAAAAGGGGAGCATGATGAACACGGGGTAAGGTCAGGCAACCAGTGGGATCGGAAGCAGATGTAATAGATCCACACTATGTGCGAACCCCCAGATGGGTAGAAGCAGGGTACAGTCGGTGAGTACGATAGAATCACAGGTGAGGTGGCAGGAGGACCCAAAATCGAAGATCCATAGAGCAGCAGCACCAGGAGTGATGGACAGGCCGTGAGCTGTCGAAGAGCTGATAGAGACGAGGTGCCAGAGAAGTAGCTCCTCAAGTCGCTGAAGACGGTTGAAGTCAAACCGAGGTAGGGCAGTAGTGGAGACGGGAGGTGTCAGAGTAACTGAATTGATAATAGCAACAATGTCGCCACCATGGCGAAAAGGAACCTGACCACATCTACGACCGATTGACTCGACGGAGGGACCCGGCCCAAGAACACCCTCAAAGTAGAGTGGCGGAGGAGCCTGGTTGAAGGCCATAATGCCAGGAGAGGCCATTATGTAAAAGGGAGGAGACACGGAAACGAGTGTACAGGTGCCCTCGGAAACCCACGATGAGACAATGGAGAACCGACAAAGCAAAGAGGAGAACCTGAGATGGGGATCCACGACGGAACATCGAAGGACATCCAACCATGTCGGAGTAAAAGATGAGATCAACGGAGCAACGACCTCTACAAAGCAAACTTGGCAAATCAGAGGAAGTTGGAGTAGCAAACGGCACCGATCGGGGTAGCAACTAGGAGCAGGTGATAGCGGCTGAAGGTGGCAGCGGCTAGAGGAAGCAGGGGAGGTGGCGGGAGGGCTGTAATGGGTTTCAGGAGTCTGCGAGGGGGCTACGGTGAGGAGGAAGAGGGAAGAGGGCTTAATGGGGCTGCGGGATGGAGGTGTTGCGGGGGGGGGTCTACCGGTGTGGGAGAGGAAGATCAAGCAGGGGGTGTTGGTGAGGGAGAGGCCGGTGTGGGAGAGTGGGTGCTGGGAAGGGGTATCGGGTAAGGAGAGTGACCGGTGTGAAAAAGGGAGGAACGGGAGGGGCCTGGGGGGGGTTGGCTGCAGTGGATGGGGAAGGTCGGGGGGGGGGGGGGACTGCGGTTGCCGAAGGTGGGTCTGCAGGTAAGGGGGAAAGGCCGGGCGGGGCTGTGGTGGATGGGGAAGGTCGGGGTGAAAAGGGAGGGCCTGGGGGGCTGCGGTCGAGGGGTAAGGCCGGGGGTGTTGCGGTGGCCGAAGGGAGGTGCTGCGGTGAAGGAGGAAAGCCGGGAGGGGCTGCGGTGGCCGGCGGTTGAGATCGGAGCCGAGTGAGGGAGATCGAGTGAGACCATGGCTGGAGGCAGCTGACGAAGGAGAGCAGAGCCGAAGGGAGTAACCATCGTCGTCGTCACCGTCGGTGCAAGAGAAACCTAGAGCTCTGATACCATGTTAGGAGATGACGGCTAGGGTTTGGTAAGAATGGAATCCTTCTTATTGAGGGACTAAGCCCAATGTATATTGATGCGATCTGATATCAACTAAATGCGATGCGGAATGCTTAAATGAATCCAAGTGCAGAATTTAACAATAAAAATTAGATTTCAGCATGTATCAATAAATTTCAGCAATGCTTATAATCACGTTTCATCGACCATTCATTCCCAAACAAATTTAACTCAACGAGATAATAAAATTGACAAGAAGAGACTTAATTTCAGATTAATATAACTGAATTCCAGCAATTCTGAATAACATAATCTCAAATAAATAAGCCAATGTCTCAATAACAATCAAAGATCTAAACGAATAAACCTAATGGATGAGACTCTTGAGAAAACAGAATTTTAGGGTTCCTACAATGAAATCAGCAATAAGGCCGGTTGCAAGAAAGGAAAATATCACATGAAAGTTCTGAGGATAATCCAAACCGTGCTGAGGTCAATGCCGGCAGCTTTCCGATACTCCGTGTTGCAGAGGAATGGCGCGGAAGGGGGAGGTGTGATCCAGAAGACGGGGTGAAGAAGCCGAGACGATGATCTTGAAGAAGAAGAAACTCCACGTCGATCTTCCGTGAAGCCGAGGATGAATAGCGAGGCGACGGGGTAGAAGCTTGCGAAGGAAGAAAAGGTTGAGAAGCAAGGAGGAATTCGTCGGAAAAGATAAACCGAACAAGCGAGCCGCTTCTCCGTTTCTAGGGTTTCAATTCATCTATTCATCTCCTCTTCTCAATTAGGGTTTTTAGTATTAATAGAGGATGAAACAATCAAAGAGAGCACAAGAAAAAGGAAAGAAAGAGAGTGACGCGCGGGAGGATAAAGAGAAGACCGCGGAAGAGAGAGAGAGAGTCGGGTGTCCGCGGGAGAGAGAGAGAGAGAGGACCGGTCGGGTGGGTTTTTGGGATTTTTGGTTTCTCTTGGAATCTCATCCACTGAGATTTAATCTCATTTAGGATCCTACGGCTAAGACTCTAACACGGAAATGAGTCAGTTCGGCATATGTGGCTCGAACCGGATACGAACATGGCTCGCACCTACCCAAACCAGAAATAAAAACTGAAATAACTAAAGATCCGTGGATCGGATCGAAACAAAATAAAAACCAAAACTGTGGGGCTTCGATTAAGCTTTCCACTGATGCAGACGGATCGACGATCGGGTTCCTGGATCTCCGGCGCGGTTGAAAATACACGATCAGCTGTAGAAAAACTGCACGTAGTGGGCTCGTCTGCATCAAGTCCCCCGGACTCAAAAGAACTCGACTCCTGTCGAGCAAGGTCCTGGATCCGGCGGGGGCTCTCCTGGTATTATCGGCAGCCGCTGAATCCGCTCGAACTGCTCTCCCGGGTCTGGTGGCCAAGTAATCCACCTCAAGTATGCAGCAACTCCATCTCGTATCCCCTGCCCCTTGACGCCAAGCGAAGACCTGAAAGTCAACACCAACATCCTCCGCGGCACGATAAGATCGTCAAAAGACTCAGATAATTTCATGTGATAATAGGAATTCGGGTTGACATGAAATTCAAAGGACATGTGAAAAGAAAGGCCGCGGGAGCATAATGTGCTGCGGGTCATCGGCTTGCGCAATAGGCAATGGTGTATTTGGAAGGCCATGGGGTGCGGGTGCATTATGTGGTGCTCGAGGTGGCCTGCGCACGGTGCAAAACAAGTGGATTCTAGATGACGAAGATATGTCATGCAATCATTGTCGGGATTCAGTGAAAAAAATGAGAAATTAAAATACTCATCATGCCACTTGTTATGATTTCGAAAAATTAAAAATGATGGGTTGTCTGAAATTTGAACGCATGATTCATAAGTATTTTGCATCGAAAAGTGATCAAACATGCCAAAATCGTCGTTATTGCCTAATTCAACACTTGGATGACAATATGGATGCACATATGAATGATCTATGAATGTATGGAGGTCAGGCAAATGATGAATGCCTACAGACTCTAAATGCGATGTGCATGCAATGGAATGCAAAATGTTGTCTAATCCCTTCTCAATTGCTAGTGAACCAGATGAACACCCTACTAGATAATCAGCGAATGGGGGTATGGAATGTTTCTGATTCAGAAGAGCCTTAGGTGCATGGGGTGATGGAGACTGGTGAATAACCAGCAGTGGTGCAGTCATATCATCTTCCCCCAAGACTAACTCATTGACGTGTTCGCCCTCAGACCCATGACTGTCCTCTTCCTTGTCATTGTCCGCCAGATTTGTCTGTGGGTTGAATTGTCGTTGAGGACAATCGGCTGGCTTGTGTCCTGGCTGATCTACTAATTCGTGCTCTTGTCGCAGGTTTTGGCAACTTCTGTTTTGGCTGATCTGCACATAGTTTGCCATCAGATTTGTGCTCTTTTCCCTAACGCGACGACTAGTGCGCTCGGATACTTTCGAGGACGAATTCTGGAACACACTTTGTTTGGAATCAGAAGGGAGGAACTTCCGTTGCAGCTTTTCCCTCATGTGGGTCCAAGTAGAAATTTTATCTTTTCCTTTTCTACCCCTAGCGGTCTGCAACTGTTTCCACCAAACCAGTGCATGACCTGTCAGTTTAAGGCTGACAAACTTAACTTGTTTGTCGCGGGGAATTTTCTTCCACTCGAAATACCGGTCGATATGCTCGGCCCACTCTAGAAACTCTTCGGGATCCATCCGACCCCCGAACTCAGGAATGTCTATGTTGATGCTCTGATCCCAGCCCCAATGGGACTTCGATCTCCTAGGAGTTCTGCTATTCCGCCTATCAGATCCATTAGAGGAACTGGCGCTGGCTCCTCCTGACTCTAGGTCTAACTCACTATGCCCTGGCGACGCTCTAGTCCTGTGTTCCCGATGGGGTCGAGGTGGATTCTGGGATTTGGTGACGGCCAAGGTCAATTTTTCTATTTGGGTCTGAAGCCTACCCATGTGTTCCTGTTGCCTTATGAAGGCATCGTGCCAAGTGCGGGGTGGCAAAGATCCTGCCATGCTAGATTGCCTAGTAGATGCTATCGACTCACTCGGGAGAAAAAAAGGATGGTCCTAAAATGTATGCGTTCACGCGATGCGTGTGACTAGTTAATGCAGGGTACAAAACTAAAATGAAAGAAGGTAAATAAAAAAAAATTTCAGCAAACGCGAGAAGATGCGAATGATGCGAGAGGACCGGCCGTTGCGTAAGGACGCGACGACTAGTGCGCTCTGATACCAACTTGATGCGATCTGATATCAACTAAATGCGATGCGGAATGCTTAAATGAATCCAAGTGCAGAATTTAACAATAAAAATTAGATTTCAGCATGTATCAATAAATTTCAGCAATGCTTATAATCACGTTTCATCGACCATTCATTCCCAAACAAATTTAACTCAACGAGATAATAAAATTGACAAGAAGAGACTTAATTTCAGATTAATATAACTGAATTCCAGCAATTCTGAATAACATAATCTCAAATAAATAAGCCAATGTCTCAATAACAATCAAAGATCTAAACGAATAAACCTAATGGATGAGACTCTCGAGAAACAGAATTTTAGGGTTCCTACAATGAAATCAGCAATAAGGCCGGTTGCAAGAAAGGAAAATATCACATGAAAGTTCTGAGGATAATCCAAACCGTGCTGAGGTCAATGCCGGCAGCTTTCCGATACTCCGTGTTGCAGAGGAATGGCGCGGAAGGGGGAGGTGTGATCCAGAAGACGGGGTGAAGAAGCCGAGACGATGATCTTGAAGAAGAAGAAACTCCACGTCGATCTTCCGTGAAGCCGAGGATGAATAGCGAGGCGACGGGGTAGAAGCTTGCGAAGGAAGAAAAGGTTGAGAAGCAAGGAGGAATTCGTCGGAAAAGATAAACCGAACAAGCGAGCCGCTTCTCCGTTTCTAGGGTTTCAATTCATCTATTCATCTCCTCTTCTCAATTAGGGTTTTTAGTATTAATAGAGGATGAAACAATCAAAGAGAGCACAAGAAAAAGGAAAGAAAGAGAGAGACGCGCGGGAGGATAAAGAGAAGACCGCGGAAGAGAGAGAGAGAGTCGGGTGTCCGCGGGAGAGAGAGAGAGAGGACCGGTCGGGTGGGTTTTTGGGATTTTTGGTTTCTCTTGGAATCTCATCCACTGAGATTTAATCTCATTTAGGATCCTACGGCTAAGACTCTAACACGGAAATGAGTCAGTTCGGCATCTGTGGCTCGAACCGGATGCGAACATGGCTCGCACCTACCCAAACCAGAAATAAAAACTGAAATAACTAAAGATCCGTGGATCGGATCGAAACAAAATAAAAACCAAAACTGTGGGGCTTCGATTAAGCTTTCCACTGATGCAGACGGATCGACGATCGGGTTCCTGGATCTCCGGCGCGGTTGAAAATACACGATCAGCTGTAGAAAAACTGCACGTAGTGGGCTCGTCTGCATCATATATGTACAATATAACCCGGCTCATCTATACATTAGCACCACCGTCCTTGGTTGAGGATGTCAATCCACAAGCTCTTGGCAGCAAACAATGGAAGATCTTCTAGCAACCCTCAAGCACCGAATGCAAGGAATGATGCACTCCACAGGATGCTGCTCACTTGCAAGGCTAGGGACCCCTCACACATCACACTTAATAACTATTCTCCATCAAGAATGGATAATGGTTAAAGAGGAAGATGATGGGAGTTGCATAACTTCGTGGTAGTTTATCCCTATCATCTACCACTTACTTTAACTACCAGCATAGTGGGAAACACCCATTAACTTTTAGCGACTTATCTTATTGGGCCAAACTAAATTGGGAAAAATTGTCTTCATGGGCCACTAGGTTTAGGGCCCAAAAGTGCCAATGTGGGCCACATTCTAACAAATCCGTGTACCAAAGCATTAGACTAATCATCCATAAAGTATCCATGTATCCTATGCATAAAAAAATATGAAAATCAAGAAATTGCATAACTGGTAAGAAATGACATTTTAGAAAAGAAGTTTTAAGTTTTAACTGTATACACATCTTTGGGAATATAAAGGGCAGTACTCACGTTCCATGGCCATCACCATCAAAAGGCGACGCGTGGTCCTGAGAAGCATTGAAAATTCCCCTGGTTATGGCAGAAGCTGCAAAATGACGTGCTCCAACAAGTTTTCTGTTGCAGGACCCAGACGGAAAATCCCTTGTAACTTCACAAACACCAGAAAAACGGGCAGGAATTGGATAAAGATTGACAGAAAGGCCATCAGAAAAGCTGGGGTGTGACGGATCAATTCCTGTGTCAATAAATCCCATAACAACCCCTTCTCCAGCAACTTCAGGTCCTCCTTCTTGGACCCATGCTCCTTGTGGCAGACCCAAGAAATCAGGTGTGTGTGTGGTCGCTGTCCTAACTGAGAAATCCAAAACCACATTTGCTACTTCTCGTCTGCTAGCAAGCTTATCTGCCTTTGAATTCCATTGAGAGTATCAAATTAGAAAGATAAGAACTCAAGCTGTGTCACTAAACATATAGTAAGATTAAGAGCTATCAATCAAGCAATAATAGATGCTTGAACCATCAAATAACTAACAACAAACAATCAAATGATAATCACCTAAATAAGGTTCAGCTAAACGTGAAGTGTTGCATAGTTGTGCTATATAATAGGCAGCTTATTGGTGACATGAGCAATGAATTCAACAGAGAATAGCACAAAAAATCTACAAATACTCAAATTCCAATTCATCACTTACCAAAAGAAAAACTGCATCTACAATAAAATTTTGTTTTGAGACTAGATCACAGGTATTTTAGCTTTAAGATCAAGGGTCCAAACTATCAAAGCCGAAAACCTAAAAATTTACATTAGCGGAAATTCATCGGTTATCCAAAAAGGTCCAAAGGGTCTTTATTCAGATGGCATGGAGTTCTGAATGAAGTGCACTAGAAAGGAGTCAAAGATGGTGATCTCGATAGCATTCAGCTACGATGATATGTCCCGCATGGGCCGCATCTCCATAATATGCTTCCGAATGGAGCCTGATCCAGAGTACCTAATGGAAGAGAGATGCTCTCACTGAGTCTCGTACTGCTGACACACCCATGGAGCTCAACTTGAACCTCCTTTCTTCAGATGGTGAGCCTCTCTAGGATATCTCCCGACACCAGCGGCTGGTTGGGATGCTCGTTTACCTCACCATGCCTAGGCCAGACATTACCTATGCAGTTGGCATTATCAGTCAGTTCGTTCAGGCTCCTCGCTCTGTTCATTATACAGCGGTTCTTCGGATTATTCGCTATCTCCGGGGCAACATCACTCGTTCGTTGCTTTTTCCCTCCACCTCTTCGCTGGTACTGCGTGCTTACTCCGATGCAGATTGGGCTGGAGATGTAGCTACCCGCCGCTCTACCACCGGCTATTGTGTGTTCCTTAGCGACTCCCTGATTTCTTGGCGCGGTAAGAAGCAGTAGTTTGTTGCTTGTTCTAGCACTACAGGGCTATGGCTTCCACTATTGCAAAGATTGTCTGGCTTCGTCGCCTTCTCCTTGACCTGGGTGTTGTGATATCCGAGCCCACGTCTTTCTTTTGTGACAATCGGAGTGCTATTCAGATCGCATGCAACCCGGTCTTCCATGAGCGAACAAAACATATAGAGGTGGACTGTCATTATGTTCGTCAGGAATTTCTCACTCACACCATCTCCTTGCCATTTATTCGCTCGACGGAGTAGATTGCTGACTTCCTCACGAAACCTCTTACCATTACTCGTTTCCGGCATTTTATTAGCAAACTCTTGATTCATGATCCACCGTGAGTTTGAGGGGGAGTGTTAATGCATAATAGATATGGGTCGGTTTCTGTAAAGTCGGGTCGGGTTCACTATGTAATACGGTGTACATACATTAGGCTTAGTCCCTCAATGAAGAGTATTCTCATTCTCTCCAAACCCTAGCCGTCATCTCCTAACATGGTATCAAAGTTGGGTTCACCGTTTCCTGCTCCTGCTCCGGGTGCTCCCCACTGATTGTGCCTTGCCAAGCGTGCTCCGCGTGAGGGGGGGTGTAAACGGATAGTCCCACATCGATGAGGGAGGCACCCATCACCCGCTTAATATACCCGCTGTGAACCTCCCCTTACAACTCGAGTTTTGGGGCGTAAGGGTATCTAACACTAATCATCAGGGTGCTAGTCAGTGCCTTGTTAGAGCTAGCAAATTGTTGCTCCACGGCCTCGATGAATTGGCGAGATATCTCACAATCAGGGATGGAACACTTTATGTTTCTTCTGACATGCGCTTTCATCTGCATCAAATTGAGATGATTCAAACGCTCACTTATCAAAGTAGGCCTTTTGATCTAGTGTAAATCCCTCTGTAGGAGAGGCTAGCTTATCAGCCCGTTATCGCCAGATCAAGGTCCATGTACCCCAATAATATCAACATTCTCTCCTTCCACTTCGCAGAGTTGGGGCCATTAAGGATGAGAGAGAATTATTTATGGGTAACACCGTACAACATAGTAGGATTAACATGTATAACAGAATAAGCAGAAAATTAAATTAGAAACCACATCATAGAATATTCACACCAATAATATACCAAGCCACCATCTGAGCATCAGACTTAGATGGCTTGGGAATCCAAAATATATCAATAATATATCGTAATGATGTATTCTGGTGAGCAACCAAATACAACATCACAAACCCTCCTTTGGGAGTAGAGTTATGACTGCCCTAGGTTCACTCATCTTGACAGTTAGCAATTTGTCTCTGTAAGACCGGTGATTCCCAAGTTTCTAGATTTGAAGAATCTGACACCTTTGGGCAATCAGGATCTCTCCAAAACAGGTCACAAAAGATTTTCCATCATGAGCCTGTTTTTTGTGTTCAGGCCTCCTTTGAGAGCAGACTGAACACGTCAGCACCCACGTGTGCAAGATAGCGTGAGCAAGAGCTTTATGTGAACTCTCAGATTCTTCTGACTTAGGCCACTTTGGCTTGCACCAAGACAGTAAAAAAAACAAGCTACCACCACCCTTGTGTTGCAGTCATGTAATATCAGTATATCACAAGCTGTGATTATGTAATTGTAGTTTTCTATTAATTGGTTAAAGCAGGACTGTAGGGTTAGGCCAGTGATCCCACATCCACACATCAGCAAATAAATAAATAGACAATCCATAAGTCCATTAATACAGTCCATAAATGATGAAATATACAACTTCTAAGCATAGTTTACAAACAGGCCCTTGAAATTTCAGAATTACAAATAGAAATTTATGCACCTTTCACACATATACATTACAAAAGTGCATGTAAAATAAAATTACAATCGAGTCCCTGGCCGGCCCAAAACATAATTCATAAAATCCCTTAAATTTGTAAATGTTCTAACCAATTAACGTGAAATCCATTGAATGGTTCGAATTATTTAAATCAGACGGTTTAAGGTGTTGGATGCACTCAGTACTTGAGCCCAAGTCTGGGATCACCCATCTCACATGAGCAATGGGTTGATTTAACCCAAGCGTGGCTGAAATGGGTTGGCCGTAATCCTTTAACAGTGGGCCACAACCCACTAGAAACACAAAGACTAGGAAGCACCGACATCATCCAGAGGCCACGTGTCCGTGTCCGACACGTGTCGTACATGCGGAAAAGTAATTTTAAATCATTTTATATTGTTAAGGTCTCGGACACGTGCCAGACATGTTCCGGACACTCTGTTATAGCCCCGACCCAATCCGAACACTATGTTCTCGCCTCGACTCGACCCAACCATACTGTTTTAAAACAACCCAAGAGGAGGGCGACTATCGGGTTCAATGTTGAGTGCTTAGGGTTCGGAGTGATCGGCCGCTACCCTCCTCCAGCTCGCTGCCCTCCTCCGGCCCACTGTCCTCCTCCGGCCGCTGCCCTCCTCCGACCCGTTGTCCTCCGGCGATCGCAGGTGCGATTCATCGGGCGAGGCTGGGTGCCGGAGAAGGAGGGCAGTCGGGGTTCACCGGAGTCGGAAAAGGAGAGGGATTCACCGTTCGGCCGTCCAATCGGAATGGATCCAATGGATGGGATCCACCCAGACCGGCTGAATTCGTTGTTACTGTAGCCGCTACAGTAACAACGATTTCAGCCGATCCGAATGAATTCCATTCGTTGGATCCATTCCGATCGGACGGCCAAAAATCCGCAGCTCACTTTCTCTCAGCAGCGCACAGCGCAACCAATCATTCCTCTCTCTCTCTCTCTCTCTCTCTCTCTCTCTCTCTCTATATATATATATATATATATATATATATATATATATATATATATATATATATATATATATATATATATAAATTCAGCGTGTCCCCCAACGTGTTCGTGTCCTGATTTTTTTAAAAATGACGTGTCCGTGTCGTGTCTGTGTCCGTACTTCTTAGCACAAAGGAACGTAACACCCACAATTCAAACTCATGGCACATAAATCAGTGCATGTTACATACATTGGGTGTTCTGTCCTTTTGAGCAAGTTTTAAATTTTGATTTCGTTTCGGGTTTGGGTCCAAGCCTAAACCAAAATTTTGACCGAAATTGACTGAGATGGACCGAAATTTATAGTTCTAGCTCTAGTTCCGAAATTTCAACCAAAATTGATCTAGTCCCTTGTTTCGGTCCTAGCCAAAACCACAATATTTCGCTGAAATTTCTTATTTTCAGTCAAAATTTGAAACCATACTTTTGAGTGCAAGGTTTGGTGCACATCATGTCAAGCACAACCCATTGATACGAGCAATATCAAAGCACATGACTGCACTCCGAAACCAGAGGACAACACACTTAATAGAATGATGAATATGTGGAGACTGTGGCCCATGACCGACTAAAACGGTAACATATCAAAAGAAAAATCAACTACCCCATCTGTCGATCACAACCCACGATAACGTCCCGAACGGTGCAAGCATTATGGTGAAAACCGCAACCGCCTGCCATGTCGCTCGCGACCCAGATAAGCCGACTCCAACATATGTCGCTCCACACCGGCAAGCACTCGCCACATAAAAACGCACCAACTCCAGAAAAGGTTCGATGAGAGCGTCGTCCAATGTCGGAGATCCGGCGAGCAGTACCGCTCGGTGTCGGCGTTTAAGAATTCCTGCGATAGCTACGTGTGGTGATGCTACGGCGGCCCAGTGTCGCCACATACCAAGCTGATGAGGTCATCGAATTGGAGGGCATTGCATGACTAGAACATGTTATAACTGGAACGGGTTCATTATCGGACACGGGAATGACCATATCTATTCCGTCCGATCAAAGGATTTGAAATCCAAGCAAGGCAAACAATAAACAATACGAGCCCTGAAGCGTAATGACTCTGATACCATTGTAAGCATGTATGGATATACCATCCATGGGATCAAACAATCCTAATCTTTACAGGTTAGAATCGTTACCAAAGGCGGAAGCATCCATGGATGATGGTTGAAGCGATGATTACGAACACCGGCACGAGTTCCCGCGAACTTGTTGTCCACTCCCTGTGAGTAGAGATTTCTCTCGGTGTGGATAGAAAGGGTATCCAAATTTCTGGAGAAGAGAGAAGTACGTACTCTGGGGGGACAAAGTTCCCTTATAAGAATCCTCTTCGGTTTTTTCCCATCGAAGAATCCTAGGATCCAACAGATGGGATGGGTCAGACTTAAGTCTGGTAATGCCTAGAACATGCACAGATATGGAAGGGTCAATCAACAATCACTCAGGCCTAACCTTATTTGGAATAAACCTTATATGGGTTGTGTGGTCACGTGGGCCACATCTAGAAGCCCATAGGCTTACAATGACATCGACCTAAATCGATTTTTTCTTATCAGAGCTATGGATGGTGTCAATATCGACATTGTTAGGAGGACAAGAAAATGGAGGACCTTCTGCAACGAAAGCGTGATGGGCCCGACAATTATTGTGAGAAATGGTCCATCATCATTTGTCTTGAAACTTGAAGTCGGCGATCTTTGGGATAGCATTAATGTGATTGAACCATCAAATCGTAGAGATCTGACAATAGAGAAACCCATAAGGACATGCCTCATAAAGGTCTTGTGGACGAGCAGCGGAATCGATTGATGTAAGCAGTTATATAATGGGTTTTTGATAGTCATAACTTTTATTTTCTATAATATTTTTGGTTTTTATCTCAGTTCTGTATTTTCAGATTTGCTAGGAACCACAATGCATAAGAGTCGTAACTTAAAATCCATGGATCTTGTTTAGGCTTATAGTTTACATTTTTGGAATGTCTCCAAAAAATGCATCATCTAAATGTGTTAAAGTCACCAAAAAGGTCCATCTTGATCAATCATCATGACATCAAAGTGCAGAAGTAGGTTGACATAAATGCCTTTCTTCGAAATTCTAGTAAATTTTTGGGTACTAGTTGAACCAATTGGTTTGGATTAAATCTTAGTTTTTTACGGTTCAAACTTCAAAGAATTGTTTCCTACATAGGTAGAGTTAGACATTGTAAATTGATGAACAAAAGTTTTTATGCCGCCCTCTTCTTTGTCCTCTCTTATATCCTTTTTTGCTCATAGATTTGAGCATAATCTTCCGTTTGATCAGCCAAACCATGTTCCGATAGGCCAATTACTCATGAAAATGAGCCTTCCTTGTAATTCATACCGTCCAGTATTTTACCTGTTTAAATTAACCCTTCTTGTCCCACTTCATAGATAATACTTGTCATCTTTGGCACCCCTGCAAACCATAGGCAGTGATGTATTCATCTTTAACCTCTGCCAAGAGTTCACTAAGACAACATCATAAATATTAGCAATCAAATAGAGGACAAAACATACAAAAATGCACGAGATATTATCAAATCTAGTTCACCACCAAGTAAGTTACATTCATCCCTCTCTCCCTCCCCCCGTCTTTTCATGCCAAGACGGAATACATGTGTTACCTCATCCAAACATCTCTATTCTCAGACCTTTCCCTTTCTTAATAACTATTACTACTATTCTCCAAAACAAACTCATTTCAAGCAGCAATATTTTGGGTAGGATTATAGTTTGCATCAATTTGCAAATTAGAAACAGAATGAAGACAGAAGTCAAGATAGAGTTTGAAGGACCAAAACTGTCATACAACCTAAAATTATGAGAACTTGGCAGTTAAATTTTTACAAAAATTCAACAAGCCAATACCATATTTTAACTAATTCAGAAGAAATTGAAGGGTAAGTTCACTAGCTTTGCAGTTTGCACTCTAAATGCAGCAGAGTGCCACTGTGAAGTGCGATTGAATCAAGATCAATAACCAGAACCACCATCTACATTAATCTAGAGTAAAGAACAAACAGTACAGAGCAACTGAAAGAAAAGAAAAGAAAGCAATCATGTACTTGCTGACGGGTGATAAGAACAGCGACGCCATTGATCAGATAATGATAGTTATAGAGCTTTAGATAGCTCTCCCCCTTCAATGTCCTCCTTAACAGTGAATTTTGAAGTCGAACAAGATATGAACTATAACTTGTATCTGCTCTTGAACCATTCCTGCATTTGTTACAAAACGTTGAACCAAGTGCTTCATACATCAGAGCATATATTGTCTAAGACAGCAACTTACAGACCAGAAATTTTTTGCACGATAAAAAGTAAATGACGTATATGCCAATGGGGTACACAACAAGCCCTAGCCCATCTAAGGGATCGGCATTATGGATGTAGACAAGATTCATCAAAGTTTGAGAGCATTTATTACGGGCTTTCGGACTTGCACATCCTCTAAGATTATTCCTAGTTGAGGCAATTTTTGGCATGAGAGGGGAGTACCATAAAATTTAGAAGGTTGTTGGTGCATAGGAAAACCCAACTTATCGTTCATAAAGTTGAATTGCAATCGAGAAGCAACATTCAAGGTTGCTCTAGGCTTGGAGAGAGTCCAGACCGAAAGGGAAAGTTCAAGGTAAAATTCTTTAGATTCATCTTGTAGGCACAACTTATAAGAGAGCCAAATAGAATTACGATCCCCAAACGAAAAAAAACCAAAAGGATGGACATGGTAAAAAAGGAAAACCTATGTAAAATTCTAATCCATTGCTTAGTTATGTACAGATTTTTGCTTAGAGCACAGGTAATGAACCAATTTAATGAATAAATTGGTAGTGGAAAGGAAATAGAAAACCCAATTATGGTAAAGATAGAAGTATACAACAAAAACGAGGAGGCCATCACGAAAAAAGGAGGGGGAAGAAATAAGCCAAACAAAAACCGTAGGGCATGATCAGTTGTTGGATACATGTTAGTCAAATGTATAGCCTTGTGGGATAACGATATATTTTGCAATATTTCGTGAAATATATCAATTTTAGTTGCATACCTGCAATTGAGACTCATCCCACAATTTCTTGGGACATGCATCCATTAGAATTCCCAGTTGTGATGTACATGTCTGACCCGGGCTAGTTGCATGACCTTTAAGGACACAGAAATCATGTCAATGGTAGCTAAGATACCAACTAGACGGGGCTAACATGGCAATGTATCGCTCGAACCTCACCCGGGGGTCGGTTGTATCTCAGATCGGCAATCTGCTCGGGGCGGACATTGGGATGTAAAGCCCGGAACTCGCCTCAAGGTCAATTGTATGAAAATCGGCTATTTGTCCCTCGTTTGTCACCTCACGACTTTGGAAACCTAGACCTACCGACATGGTTTGCCAGATGGTCAGTGCTGCCATGTGTAGTCATCTGACTTGGCCATGTGGATGGCTAGATGAAGCATTTATGTTGTCATTGATAATCGTCATCAGCATCATCCTTATCTAAGTATTATCGCATCAAAGATAGGGTCAACTATATAGCGCAACTCTAACTATAAACTATTCATTAAAAGATTGACAAGAATCTTCCGACCAACCATCAACCTGGAGTGAACCCTCTGAGGTTGGTACCTAAAAGGCAACGTGGCTAGAGAGGAACGTACTGGAAACCTAAAAGGTCAATTGACGAATAATGAAACTTACCTTGTTTGTTACAAGAAGATGCATCATGAACTATGTTTTCTAGAGAATGACTCTTCTTGAAATTGTCTCTCTTAAGGATCTGGGAGGTTTCCGGCCAAACCACCTGTGGGTTTCCATACCATAGCCATCAAGCCACGTACCATCTATTTTGGGTTTGCACCAAAACAAAAAGGAAAAACACTTAATACAAACACTTCCACATAATTTACTCACAGTCTTAGCTTATCTGAAATAATGAATGGATTCATCAAATCTACTCCTAATGTAAGCTAGGAACATACAACAAAAGTGATCCCCTAGCCAACCCAAACCCATAGAGCATAACTAGTCACATAACTATCTTATCATAGGCTCCCTCTATATATATATATATATATATATATATATATATATATATATATATATATATATATATATATATATATATATATATATATATATATGCGGTACGTGCGGCATCGCACCGCAGTCGTCTGATGCACGCGCTGTGTATCGCATGCACGCAACGGTGCATCAGACGGCTGCGGTGCGGTGCCGCACTTACCGTATGCCGCATTATAGCATTTCTCTCTCTCTCTCTCTCTCTCTCTCTCTCTCTCTCTCTCTCTCTCTCTCTCTCTCTCTCTCTCTCGCTACTTTGCCACAGAGTTAGACACGCATCTCCAAAACCCTAGATAGAGGTTTCAGAATTTGTTTATTTTTTGTGAGGATGATAACGTTGCCTTAGATAGCACATCAGCAAAAAATCGCCGCATTCTAAAACCTATAGACTAATCAAATATTCCCTTCAATTTAACGATTAAAATGAACGGTCGATAAAGCTCTTTAGATTTGATGTGCCTAAAGGGTTTAGAATGTGCTGATTTTTTATGGATGTGCTATCTAAGGGAAGTAGATCATCCTTACAAAAAATCAACAAATTCTGAAACCTCTATCTAGGGTTTTGGATGATATGTGTCTAACTCTCTGGATCCTAACCTATATATATATATATATATATATATATATATATATAGAGAGAGAGAGAGAGAGAGAGAGAGAAAGAAAGAAATGCTATAATACGGCATGCGGTAAGTGCGGCACCGCACCGCAGCCGTCTGATGCACCGCTGCGTGCACGCGATGCACGCAGCGCATGCATCAGACGGCTGCGGTGCTGTGCCGTACGTACCGCATGCCGCATTATAGCATGCCCCTATATATATATAAATATATATATATAGAGAGAGAGAGAGGGCCGATCCAGTGAGAATTGAGAAACCCCTTATTTGCGAAACCTTGTGCGAAACCCTCCTAGAGGTTTCATAATTTGATGAAACTTGGTAGGCATACTACCTATGCCATGTTGATCATCCTCACAAAATTTCATCAAATTCTAAAACCGCTAGGGGCATCAAATGTTAGAAGATTTATCAACCGTTAATAAAAACCGTTAATTTGATTATCAAATTTGCTGCCCCTAGAAGTTTAAGAATTTGATGAAATTTTGTGAGGATGATCAACATGGCATAGGTAGTATGCCTACCAAGTTTCATCAAATTATGAAACCTCTAGGGGGGTTTCGCACAAGGTTTCGCAAATAAGGGGTTTCTTACTGGATCGGCCCTCTCTCTCTCTCTCTCTCTCTCTCTCTCTCTCTCTCTCTCTCTATATATATATATATATATATATATATATATATATATATATATATATATATATATATATATATATATATATATATATATATATATATATATATATATATATGGGCTAATGTGCCTAAGGTTCCTGAAAAAAAAATCAGTTTAGCCTAAGGATAAACAAGAGATCAGTTTAGCCTAAGGTCCCTGCCTTCTAATAATAAACCCGACACTACCCCCCCCCCAATCTCTCTCCCGATCTCGGCGACCTCTCGACCCCGGCGGCTCGACCTCCCGACCCGGACGATCTCAACCTCCAGCGGCGGCGGGCTCGACCTCCCGACCCAGACGAGCTCGACCTCCGGTGGCGGGGGGGATTCGGTTAGGTCTAGGGTTCATCCTATGGCCTGTAGATTAGGTCCGGCCGGCCGGGGGGGGAGGGGGGTTCAGTTAGATTCGGCGGGGGGGGGAGAGGGTTCGGTTAGGTCCGGCGGCGGCAGATGAGGGGGGGAAGGGGGTTTGATTAGGTTCGGTGGCGGCAGAGGAGGGGGGGAAGGGGGTTCGGTTAGGTTCGGTGGCGGGGGAGGGGGGTTCGGTTAGGTCTGGCGAGGGAGGGGGGTTCGGTTAGGTTTAACGGCGGCGGCGGCGGGGGAGGGGGGTGGTTCACTGGTTTGGTGGCATGTCAAAGAAAATTTGAAATGTTGTAGAGGGCAATTCCGTCCACAGCATTTCAAGGAACTTAGACTTAACCGATCTCTTGGTGAGGGACCTCTCACTAAGTCCCCCATATATATAGGGTTGTTACAGTGAGCTGTGGGCTGCCGAGGGGGAAAGTGAGCTGCGGGTATTTTGACCCCCCAAGAAGTTATGGAATTTGATGAAATTTGGTGAGGTTGTTGCCTAGTATAAGATGATCATCCTCACCAATTTTCATTAAATTCCAAAACTTCTAGGGGGGTCAAATGGTCGAAGCAATTTCTGTCGTCCGCAGTCACCGTTAAAATTGCTTCGACCATTTGACCCCCCTAGAAGTTTTGGAATTTAATGAAAATTGGTGAGGATGATCATCTTATACTAGGCAACAACCTCACCAAATTTCATCAAATTCCATAACTTCTTGGGGGGTCAAAATACCCGCAGCTCACTTTCCCCCCCGGCAGCCCACAGCTCACTGTAACAGCCCTATATATATATATATATATATATATATAGGGCTGTTACGTTGAGCTGTGAGCCACGGGGGGAGAAAATGAGTTGCCCTCATTTTGATCCCCCTAGGAGTTTTGGAATTTGATGAAATTTGGTGAGGGTGTTATCTAGGATAAGATGATCATCCTAACCAATTTTCATCAAATTCCAAAACTTCTAGGGTCATCAAATGGTAGAAGCATTATCTACCGTCCGCAGTCACCGTTAATTTTGCTTCTACCATTTGATGACCCTAGAAGTTTTAGAATTTGATGAAAATTGGTGAGGATAATCATCTTATCCTAGATAACACCCTCACCAAATTTCATCAAATTCCAAAACTCCGAGGGGGATCAAAATGAGGGCAGCTCATTTTCTCCACCCGTAGCTCACAGCTCACTGTAACATTCCTCTCTCTCTCTCTCTCTCTCTCTCTCTCTCTCTCTATATATATATATATATATATATATATATATATATATATATATATATATATATATATATATATATATATATATATATATATAGTCGGGATCCAGAAACACGCTACTTTACTACAGAGTTAGACACACATCTTCAAAACCCTAGATAGAGGTTTCAGAATTTGTTGATTTTTTGTGAGGGTGATTACCTTGCCTTAGATAGCACATCAACAAAAAATCAACGCATTCTAAAACCTATAGAGTAATCAAATACTTCCTTCAATTTAACGGTTAAAATGAACGGTCGATAAAGCTTTTTAGATTGATGCACTTAAAGGGTTTAGAATGTGCTGATTTTTTATGGATGTGCTATCTAAAGGTAGTTGATCATTCTTACAAAAAATCAAAAAATTCTGAAACCTCTATCTAATGATTTGGATGATGTGTGTCTAACTCTGTGGCAAAGTAGCATCTTTCTAGATCCCGACCCATATATATATATATATATATATATATATATATATATATAAGGCCAATGACCCTGCACCTGAGGTGTAACTTCGTTGCTACACCTCTCACTTGTTCACACCCTAGAAGTTCTAGAATTTGGTGGTTTTTGATGAATGTGTTGTCTAGGGTAAGGTGATGATCCTCACCAAAAATCAGCAAATTCTAGAACTTCTAGGTTATCAAATGTGCTAAGTAAAATTAACGGTTACAATAAACAATCGATTAAGCTTCGAACATTTGATGACCCTAGAAGCTTCGAACATTTGATGGCCCTAGAAGTTTTAGAATTTACTGATTTTTGGTGAGGATGATCACTTACCCTAGAGAATACATCCACCAAAAATCACCAAATTCTAAAACTTCTAGGGTGTTAAACTATACCTGAGGTGTAGCAACAAAGCTACACCTCGGGTGTAGTATCCCCTTTTTCCTATATATATATATATATATATATATATATATATATATATATATATATATATATATATATATATATATATATATAAAAAGAGAGAGAGAGAGAGAGGAGCATGACTTTGTATGCCCATGCAACGAAGGCTTTAATGTATGCTCCTCTATTAACATACATAGAGGTTTCCAAATTTGCTAATTTTTTGTGGATGTGCTATCTCTGTTAAGGCGATCATCCTCACAGAAAATCAGTAAGTTCTGAAACCTTAAAGCATATCAAATAAGCTCATTAAATTAATGGTTGAAATGGACAGACGATACAACTTCTATCATTTTGATACTTCTAGAGGTTTCTGAATTTGCTAATTTTTGGTGAGGGTGATCACATTGCTATAGATATCATATCCACCAAAAATCAACAAATTCTGAAACATCTAGGTCCATAAAAATGTTAGAAGCTTTATCAGTAGTCCATTTTTAACCATTAATTTAAAGAGCTTATTTGCAATGATTAGAGGTTTCAAAACTTGCAAATTTTTTTTTAGGATGATCACCTTAACATAGATAGCACATCTACAAAAAATTAGCAAATTCGGAAACCTCTATGTATGTTAATAGAGGAGCATACATTGAAGCCTTCGTTGCATGGGCATACAAAGTCGTGCTCCTATATATATATATATATGAGGGCTGGGTTCCTATGACATGTCATAAGGAGTACCCTATGACATATGGTGAATTAGTAATGCTAGAATGTTTAGAATGTGCTGAATTTTTTTTAGGGTGATCACCTTACCTTAGAATGTCCACAAAAAATCAAAGCATTCTAAAACTTGTTGGAGCATCAAATGCTAGAAGCTTTATCGGCCATCCATTTTAACCGTTAAATTGAAAATCATATTTGATGCCTCTAGAAGTTTTAGAATGAGCCAATTTTTTGCGGGGGTCCTATCTAAGATAGGGTGATCATCCTCGTAAAAATTCAGAACATTCTAAATATTCTAGGGTTACTAACTCACCATATGTCATAGGGTACTCCCTATGACATGTCATAGGAACTCATTTCCCTATATATATATATATATATATATATATATATATATATATATATATATATATATATATATTAAAATGGAGCCCTCTCTCTCGTGTTATGACACATGGACCTCTTTTAAAGAGCCATAATCCTTCTCCCGAGTGTGATCGCGGCTTTCTCTCATAAATCCTATTAAAAACTTGCTATAAAGATGATAAATACCCATTCAATGGCAATTAATGGTCATTTGATGTTAATTAGGAAAATTATTAGGACTCTCTCTTTGCACTCACTCCGGATTGCACATTTCTTCGGACGGTTGTGATGTCGTTTGTGCCAAGTGGCGTGCATCAAGTTCATCCGAGCATTGCCCGAGTTTTTTAATAGTAACTAATTAGGACGCAACCCCCACAAAACAATCAACAAGGCACAACCCTAACCAACATAAACATCGAAAATTGGGTAAGTAAATAGGAATTAACTTAAAAAGATCAGCCAGGAACCAAAACCCTTACACAATCCAAACTCTCAGAGCTTTATCATTGAGATTTTTTAATTTAAAAAAAAGAGGATATTTTCCATTGAGAAATATTATTCATATTGATAGCATTTAACGATTCGTTTACACAAAATGACATGGCATCCAATCACAACGTCCATTTGCATGCCACTCCGGGTTGTATGCGATTCATTGATCAGGGCTGGGCGAAATAGACGGCTGTGATTGTGACATGCCATTCTGTGTGAATGAATCGGTAAGAACTCCAGGGTAAATAGTATTTTTCTTTACCATTACAAATCCTTCCAAAGATGAAAACGGGGGAAGTACTACTATATTCAAGATGTCAATCCCTACACAATGAGAAGGCATTATATTTTTTGAGAAATCCCCCTCGGTGAATAGGGGGGCGTCTTAGACCCCAACCAGTTTATTAAAAATGAAGAAAAGATGGTTACAAAAGGAAAGGAAAAAAGAAGAAACAAAGACAAGGAAGGTCTTCAGAACCCACGACCCAAGGTCAAAACAAAGAAGACAACACAGTCTCAAAGTGTGTGCCTCTCTCTCCTTGGAGTGTGACCTTCCAAGTCTTCAGGCACACCTCAATCTTACAAAGGACAAGATCCGCGGGGTTGTGTGAATCATTAAATATCCGGTGGTTAAGCTCCTTCCAAAGTGCCCAACAAACCGCAATCACAATGATGTCCCAGGACTCCCGCAGTGCCCTTGGGACGAACTTCCTCCACTTCGTCCATATTGATCGCAGCATCGCAGGCCTACCCCTGATGGCTAGCTTCTCCCAAACCTTGTTCCAGATCTCCATGGAGAAGTAGGGATGTGCAAGATCCAAACCAAACCGACCGATTTTAATCGGTTTCGACACACTCAATGCATCGGATTGGATTGGGTTTTTTAAAAAATGGCATGATTGGATCGGTTGTCGGATTTGTAAATGTAAAACCGACCTAAACCGAACTGAACCAATATATGTATATACATATAATATATTATTAACTATACCATATGTCCTCATATACCCTTGCTACCAACAATCTTTGCAGTTTTGTAAGATGACTCAAAATCAGGTTAAAATCTTATTTAGGCCTAATAATTTGACAACAATTATTATTTATAAAGTTAAAACTATGTCCTAATAGAAGAAGAAAAAAAAGCCCAATAAGCATATGGGCCAAATCTTAAACCGACCATCCAATCCAAACCAACTTTAATTGGATTGGATTCCAACTTCAGTTTGGTTTGGATTGAATTGAAAATCCTCAAAACCGACCAAGGTTGGATCGATTTGGGTTTTGCCTAAATAGGTTGGTTTTGAACTAATACACCTCTATGGAGAAGGGGCAATTGAGAAAGAGGTGCCCGGTTGTCTCGGGTGGGTGGCCGCATAGAGCACACATAAAAGATCGGTGGCGTTTGGGTTCTTCCTCTTCCGTAGGTTACAACGAGTAAGGATCATGTTATCAATCAACAGCCACATGAAGATTCTCGATCTCAGTGGGACTTTCTTCTTCCCAAGTGCTGACACGATTGGGCACACAAGACCTCCCACATTGACAAAGTGGTAGAGGAATCTGGCCATGTAGGTCCCCAAAGCCCTTGTCCGGCTGATCAGAGACCGTAAACAGGGCAAGGATACTCAACAACTCTGTCATCTCAGCCATCAGCTCCGGAGTGGTGACCTCGCCCAACTAAAAGTTCATGTTAATGTATATTGTGGGTTATACATACGAGTTAGGTGTACATGACTCATTCCCTACATATGTATGTGCTTATATATTCGTTGCTATTGCTCTAATGAGAATTATCCGTCATTCTCCTAAACCCTAGTCATCTCTCTCTCTTTCTCTCTCTCCCATAGGGTTATGGTAACATGGTATCAAAGCGGGTTTAATCCCCTCGCCATCCCCTTCCGCTGGCTTCCTCCCCGATCCGGCGACCTTGCATGCGCCCGCAATGAGCCCGTCACCCTGCGCTCTACGTCCGAGCCCACGCCCGACACTCCAGCGCCCGATCAGCCCTCCATCAGTCTTAGCCGGCTCCTCCAGCAACCCGTCGATCTTCCGCCGGCCCCTCCTGCAGCCTGTCGGTCTTACTCCAGCCTTTTCTACAGTCCGCCAGCTATCCGCCAGCCCCTCATGCAGCTTACCAGCTCTCCGCCGGACCTCCTGCAACCCGCCGACTATCTGTCGACCCTCCTACAACCTGTCGGTCTTTTCGTCGGCCCTTTTTTGCCTGCCGACTCCTTGCTACCCGCACCACGTAGCACGCCTTTCTACCAATCGAGTCTGCGTCTTCTGCAACTCTCGATGGCTTCTTCAGATCAGTCGTCGATGACGACCCCTATTCAGTTTTCGACAACGCCACTCAAGTAGACGAGAAACTTCCTCTCTGTCTCGGCAGATTTTTTCTTGATCACAATAGCTGATTGTACCACGTAGTCTGCCACCGCCAAGAGTGTCCTGGATGGCCGAGCCCTTTACGGGCACCTTGACAGCTCTACACCTGCTCCTACTGCTACTTCTGGAGCAAGGACCTCTGACACCTGGAGCCTTCGTGACCGTCGTGTTCAAGAATTTCTCGTTGCCTCGATTGACCGCTCGCTTCGTGCCGACCTTGTCACCTTAGCTACCGCGGTAGAGCTCTGAGCTCATCTTATGGAGAGATTTGTGGAGCAAAGCAAGGCTCATGAGTATCAGCTTCTGTCCCAAACCCAATCTACTTAGCAAGGGGAGCAGACGATCCAGCAATTTCATAGCCTCATGTGCGGCTACTGGCGTGAGATCCAGGCTTTGGAGCCCCCTCTACTGGAGGTGTCGAGAGTCAGTGCCTCCTGGCGCGAGCTGCAGTTCTTTCGGGAACGGCGATAGCTCTACCAGTTTCTGATGGCTCTTCGCCCTGAGTTCTCTCCTCTCGCGGGACAATTGATCCATAGGGATCCTCTTCCTCGCCTTAATGCTACTATTGCTGAGCTTATTGTAGAGAAGACCCGTCTTCGCACCGTTGCAGCTCGTCGGACCTTTGTATCCTCAAGTTTTGAGGGTGTTCTCGTTGTTGCTCCACCTTCAAGACCCAATTCTACTGCTTCGCTCTCGTGGCTCCTCCCGTTCCTCTGGCACACCCGGTGGGATGCTCAGTGGCACGCCTGACACTCGGAGGTGCACCCACTGTAACAAGCCGAGGCACACTGTCGGCTTCTGTTGACAGTTTCATACAGAGAAGCGTGCCGGGCCACCTAACCATGGTCGACCTACTGCTGTAGTTGCTGGCGCCACCACTGCTGATACTACTACGACAGATCGTCTTCAGTATCTCGAGATGCGTCTTGAACAACTCTTTCTGCAGTCTGCCTCTAGTTCCTCCGGCTTCTCTGTCTTCTCTGTCACCTCGGATACCTCTGCACCTTGGATTATGGACTTTGGGACCTCTTATCTCATGACCCTTGACCACTTCATCCTTACTGCATGCTCACATGCCTCCTGCATTTCTCCGATTCACATTGCAGATGGCTCTTTTTTAGCCATCTCGCATATTGGATCTATCACTACAGTCTCAGACCCTACTGGCCTTCTCTCGCTACCCTCAGTACCTCCACCCTCAGCACCTCCACCTCCACCCTCCGCATCTCCACCCTCAGCACCTCCACCCTTCCCTCCCACGTCTCCCTCACCGCTTCCACCACCACCTGGTACTGGTGCCTATATTCTTCGCTCTGCAGCTCCTCCTCCAGAGTCGGTTCACATCGGTACTCCCTCACCTGTTGCTGCTGCTCCCTCCTCACCAGTCGTGGATCCTGCTCCTTTTCGGTGCTACCCGGCGCACGAACTTCACCCTACTGACAGATATGACTACTCTCCGAACAAGTTTGACTACTCTACCTTTACCTCTGACTCTTCTGACCCTTCTGGCTACTCTGTCGTTGCCTCCTATTCTCCATCTTATCAGGCTTTTCTTACTGCTCTTTACACCTACCGGGAGCCCCAGTCGTACCGTGAGGCAGCTTTACATCCAGAATGGTGGCAAACCATGTCAGTGGAGCTTGAGGAGGCAGAAGGCCCTCCTCGTTGCTCGTCGCTTCTCCCAGGAGTATGGAATTGATTACGAGGAGACGTCTGCTCCAGTTGCTCGGATGACTACTGTACGCACCCTCTTAGCTGTGGCAGCTGCTCGATGGTGGCCTCTCCATTAGATGGATGTCACCAATACGTTCCTTCACGGTGACCTTTCCGAGGAGGTATACATGACTCCCTCTCCGGGCATTTCTGTTCCTCTAAGGCACGTTTGTCGTTTGCGCCGTGCTATCTACAAGCTCAAACAAGCACCTCGGGTATGGTTTGAGCGATTCCGCAGAGCAGTTCTGGCAGCTGGGTTTGTTGAGAGACACTCTGACTATGCTCTGTTCACCCGCTCCTCCAGTCAGGGTATTGATGTGCTACTTTTGTATGTGGATGATATGATCATCACCGGGGATAACAGTGCTACCATAGCTTCCCTTCAGTGTCACCTCCAGAGTCAGTTCGAGATGAAGGATCTAGGCCCTCTCTGATACTTTCTTGGCCTTGAGATTGTCCAGTTAGCTCGAGGATTGTTGATCTCCCAGCAGAAGTACATCTTCGATATTTTTGCCTAGACTGCTCTCACTGACTCTCGTACTGCTGACACGCCTATGGAGATCAACTGGAAGCTCCTCTCTATAGATGGTGAGCCTCTCCAGGATATCTCTCATTATCAATGGGTGGTTGGGATGCTCGTTTATCTCACTATGACTAGACCTGACATTACCCATGCTGTTGGTATTGTCAGCCAGTTCGTTCAGTCTCCTTGCTCGGTTCACTATGCAACGGTCCTTCGGATTATTCAGTATCTTCATGGCACTGCCACTCGATCGTTGTTGTTTCCCTCCACATCTTCACTGGTTCTGCGTGCTTACTCCGATGCAGATTGGGCTGGAGATATTGCTACTCGTCGATCTACCACCGACTACTGCGTGTTCCTTGGTAATTCCCTTATTTCTTGGCGCAGCAAGAAACAGGAGTCTGTTGCACGCTCCAGCACCCAAGCCGAATACCAGGTTATGGCTTCCATCACTGCAGAAATTGTCTGGTTTCGACGTCTTCTACTCGACTTGGTCATCAGGATTTCTGGGGCTATACCTCTATTCTGTGACAACCGGAGTGCCATTCAAATTGCTAGCAACCCGGTTTTTCATGAGTGGACCAAACACATCGAGGTCGACTATTATTATGTTCGGCAAGAGTTTCTTGCAAACATCATCTCCTTGCCGTTCATTCCCTCGACGGAGCAGACTGCTGATTTTCTCACAAAGCCCCTGACGATTGCTAGATTTTATCATTTTATAAGCAAACACTCGGTACATGATCCACCGTGAGTTTGAGGAAAAGTGTTAATGTATATACCAGGTCAGGTTCTATGTATAGTCGGGTCGGGTTGTGTGTGTATACATGTACATATATATTGGGCTTCAGTCCCTCAATGAGAACTATTCCATTCTCTCCAAACCCTAGCCGTCATCTCCTAACATATATATTGCGGAATACAGTCATGATAACCCCATAATCAAAACCCTAATCAAAAGGTATTTACCTCAGTAATTAACAAGTCAAAACAGAACTGATGGAGGAAAACCCAGCACTAACCAAATAAGACAAAGAACCATAACAAGAAAACAATATCTAAATTGGATCTGCCCTACCAAGCTAAACCAAATTATGAAGAATGACAAAAAAAAATTGTAAATTCAGAGGAGAAGAACAAAGGAGCACCTTGGCTTGGTGAGGGTATTCATTATCCCGGAGGGCCCATAACCGAGACCACTGCTCCCCAACCTCTTCACCTCATCGTTGTGGTGAGCTAGAGGTGCCAGCTTCATGGTCACAATGTACACAGCTGCATCCCCCTGACAGAGACCCCTCACCCAAAGACCCCATACAGAGAGCACCAATAAATGAACCCAGCAAACTCCCCCCATTTAATGGAGCCCCAGCCGCCCCAGGCTAACAAATCCCTCGCCCACAAACTATCCCTTCACTCCCCCCACACAAGCTACCACCAACCCAGTTGAGATAACCCCCCCAAGAAAAAAACCCACCAAACCAAAATCGATCTTCAGGCACTCCAGTTTCACTCCCCCCATACAAATTACCACCAACCCAGTTGAGATAACCCCGCCAAGAAAAAAACCCACCCAACAAAAATCGATCTTTCAGGCCCTCCCTCCTCACCCTCCCATCCAACAGGAGAGAAAGTGAGAAACCCACAAGAACAAGAGGAACCTCCTCTCCATGTGGTAGTCAGCAATGGAATCGGCTGCCCTTTAAAGAACCCAACAACTAGAGAATGTGGAGGTGGAGGGTCTTAGTGAGAGACTGAGGAGAGAGAGAGAGAGAATGTGGAGCTCTTTTGGGTGGGTATTCTATTACCCTTTGGTTTTACGTTTTTGACTGCAGGGTCCCGTACGTCTTGTAGCGCTGCTGAGAGCAGAAGCAGCAACAGCTCAGCATCAAAAAGATGAGAGAGAGAGAGAGAGAGAGAGAGAGAGAGAGAGTATTATTTGGGAAAGATGGTGCAGAGCTCTTTCTCGGTTGCTGTGAAGCTTTCCAACGTTCATTTAAATAATTGAAAGGTAGCGGGGGATACGTGGAACCATCACACGGATCAACTCTGCACCGTCCAATGGGTGTTCCTCCCTGTTCTGAAATTTGTTTGATCAACACGACCGTCCCATCACAGTTGGAAGTCGGTGGTCGATCACCGACGACTCGATTCATGCCGAATATAAGAGCTGCATCATGGGTCTCAACGATTGTTGTGTGATGGATGGATGATTCATGGGACCATTGATTACTCTCTGATGGACCACGGACCACGGCAAGGCAGAGTGATAGGGATCACTCATCACTGTTGGAGGTGGTGGGAGTTACTGTACTTGTGCTTTTTCCATGATATACCCCACTGCCATAGTTAGGAGCATTCAGTTTGATCCCAAAGAATAATATTTCAGGAACATAAAAAAATTCATATGAGAAGTAGATTTTTTATCCCATGGGTTAATTCTTGTTTCGATCTTTACCCAATAATTTTTTCATATAATATTCTCTCTTCTTTCTAGAATATTCTCTCTCTATAATATTTATTCACTTTATAATATTTTCCCTTCTATAACTTTCTCTCTACCATATTCTCCTATAATATCCTCTCTATAACTTTTTCTATCTATCAATTTCTCTCTCTATAATATCTTATCTCTATAATATTCTCTAGGAAATTCCATCTACAACTTTCTCTTTCTATAATACTATCTCTAGAATATTCTCCTTAGATAATATTCTCTATCTTAAACAGGGGCGTAGCCAGGAATTTATTTTGGGCTGGGCTGAACCTAAACTAATTTTTCTACAATGAAAAATTTTATTATATACAACAAAGAAATACTCATCATAATTTTTTAATCGAACATCGAGGATACGAGAAAACTTTATTAATATAAAAAAAAACACATAAAGCAGACCATAAACTAAAAAAAAAACAACGCAATAAATAAACATGTAATGCAAATATAATAATACATTACTGAAGTTGTGCCCTGCAATGCTTCAGAGAGTAGAATTCATCAATTATCGAATCTGAATCAATATTTTCGGCAAGTTCTCTTTCAATGCAGACAATCATGCAATCTGCAAGAAACTCATCCTCCATCTTGTTGCGAAGTATTGTTTTAACAAGTTTCATAGCTGAAAAAGCTCGTTCTGTCGTTGCCGTAGAAACAAGTAAAGTCAACACAAGACAAACCAATCTATCAATCAAGAAGTAAATTTCTGACTTTCTTGTTTCAACCAATTTTCGGCATAATTCAGAAAGAGAAGACATATTCTGAAACTTCGAATGACAAGGTACATCAAACTCATAATGCTCCAACTGATTTCTCAAAATATTTATCTCAATTTGATTGAAATCTTGAGGATAAAATTTCTTGGCAAGACTGCAAATACTTTCAATATTAAATGATTTGAACTCATCACTAGGATCCAAAGCCGAGCTAAGAATAAGAAGTTCCATTGATCGATCTGTGAATCTATTATCTAACTCCATCAACTGAAAATCTATCGCAGTATTAAATATATCAATATGGAAGTGATGCTCAACTGTAATATAGTCATGTTGCTGACAAGAACGACGTGTACCCTCCATATAACGAGCACTCATATCAGGCATATCAATAGCATTCTTTTCACAAAATGATGTCACGTTTCCAATGAAAGTATCCCAATCATCTTGCCTCAACTTCTGAAGAAGTGTTTTTGTAGTTGAGACTAAATTCAAAGCATTTAAGATGTCT
This sequence comes from Chamaelirium japonicum, assembly GCA_947650365.1. Classification (NCBI taxonomy): domain Eukaryota; kingdom Viridiplantae; phylum Streptophyta; class Magnoliopsida; order Liliales; family Melanthiaceae; genus Chamaelirium; species Chamaelirium japonicum. Next base: position 29,651,669 of record OX393552.1, read on the forward strand.
TGAGATTTATGTTGCAATGCTTGGCAAAGTACATCAGTAATTTCCATAACTTTATTTAGCAAATGCAATATAAACACAAACTCAAAAGATCTCATCGCTTTATAAGCGCTCATAGCTTCCCCACGTATATTGTTATTGAGTCCATTCTTAGTCACGTTTTCAAGAACTGTATAAGTTGCACCAAACATATCAATCAACCTGCTAACAGAACCAAAATGAGAGCTCCAACGAGTAGCTCCGGCTCGTTGCAAAGTACGAATTTGATTAACCCCTGTACCAGTCTCATATTCTCCAGAAGATATCATATCTGTAATTTCAGCTTCACGAGCAGATTTTAACTCAGAATGACGCTTGGGAGAAGCACTGACAAGATTAACAATAGAACCCAGCTTTGAAAAAAATAGCCAAATATCATGCACATCTTTGGATGCCGCAACTAATGCTAGTTGTAGTCGATGAGCAAAACAATGTACATAATATGCATATGGACAATCTTTGAGAAATAATGCCTGTAATCCATTCCATGCACCGTGCATGTTGCTAGCACCATCATACCCTTGACCTCGCATATTTTCAATTTGAAGATTGTAACGAGTAAGAACATTGCATATTTCTTTTTTAAGAGTCAATGAAGTAGTGTCTTCAACACCCACAACTATAAAAAAACACTCTCGAACAAAACCATCACAATCAACAAATCTTAGAACAATAGCCATTTATTCCCTATTAGATTGGTCAAGTGCTTCGTCGATAAGAATACAAAATTTTGCATCCCCAACTTCCTCACGAACTTTATTTCTCACTTTATTTGCAAGAATATTTAAGATCTCCTTTTGAATCGTTGGTGAAGTATATTTGGCATTTCCTGGAGCATTTTCTAAGACAACTTCTGCAATTTCTTTATTCAAATTTACTGAATACTTTATCAATTCAATAAAATTGCCACGATTAGAGGACTCCAAAGATTCATCATGACCTCTAAAAGTACATGCTTGCATTGCAAGTCATTTAACGCTCCCTATTGTAGTCTTGATCCGTAACCGATTCTGCAAAACTTGTTGTGAAGATTGTGCATTCATCACTTTGTCAATATGCTGAGATAGGTTTCTTAAATTATCCCAATTGTGCATAGCTGTATTATGTGGTGAACAAGGAACCCCTATATGATGCATAAAAGCACATTTATCTCCATTATTAATCCTTTTCCAACTTTTAAATCCTTCAACAGTAAATACAAGAAACTTTGGCGGATCACTATCAAAAAGAAAGCATGGAAAATAAAATGCTCTATCTTTTGCTTCAGAGTACTCAAGCCAAGGAAACTGTATGAACCAAGAATATTGAAATCGACGATATTGCTTGCCATCTTGGGAGCGTGGATACTCTGCTAATTTTAGTTGACATGGCTCCATAATGATATATGCTCTTCGAACATCATCACGTTGATTAATAGGATATGTTGATATTGGACGACGTAATCCCGGATCACGTTCAAAAGAAGTGTCTTCTTTAGCTTCGACTCTGGGAGATTTAGAAGGTCGCTCATCGAGATTATCAACAGTAGATGAAGAAGGCGTCTCATTTGTTGACTGATCATCTCTTTTCTTAAAGAATGAAAGAATATTTTTTTTTTGCTTGAGCATTTGATGATTTGACATTATAACCTACAATAAAAAAATTTTAAGATTATGATTTATCAAGTCAGTACAATAAATGTCTGTCAAATTTGACTTTACCACCCCAAAATTATATACTAATTAGTAAATCAAAGACTATCTATTCTTATATCGAATCAATTAACACGTTCATTTAGATACTACTCCATTCTCATCTATCATAACCTGATATTTTCCTACAAGCTTGCAACTTGATATCCAATATCGATTAATTGTGCCAAATTTCTAGTCATCACAAGTATTGCTAAGAAAGGGTTCACCATATATTATGCACTTATTCTAAGTTTTGTGTGATCTTACTACTATATCGAGCAGAACATGTATATAGATTATAGGATAACTTCAAAACTATCAGTTTTGCATTAACATAAAATGGCAAACAATAAATAAAGAACACAAAAATTAATCCAGCATTTGACAAACACAATATATAAAATCCTCTTGTACAAAGCCCTAACAGTAATATTGAGTCATTGACAATGAAGTAGTATCTAAGGGGGTTTTTGTCGGTTCGGTGTGATCGGTTTTCTGTTCGGTTTCGGTTTGAATCCTTTCTCCTACGCCGGGGTGCACTGTTAAGTGTTAACTAAAAAGATCTATAGACCTTGGTAGCATTTGACAAGAACAAATCAAATAGAGAGATCATCCGCAGAGCGCGACCATGCACCAGCTGGCCACATGACAGGACATGAGCAATGCTATTCAGCCATCCAGTTTTCCATCCGGATCAAGCCAGCCTGACGCGGCACCTGATCGCAGGCGCCTGAGATGGCCCGATCCGGATGGGAAGCAGGATGGGTGAGAAGCATTTTCCACGAGAAAATTATACATATTTTTTGCTACAAATCATCAATTATTCCACCTTTTTCTCTGTATCTCATCTCCGATCACAAGATCCGAACAAATCATAGTATCCTACAACCAATCCATCCAACACTAAAAAAAAAACACAAAAATAGGAGGCAATTTTGTATCTAAGCGATCTACAATATTTCATTTCCCCCATTTATACAAAAAAAAAACACAATTTCTCAATTAAACTAAGAAATTATATCGGAACCCTAGAATCCTAGATCACCCCCTGATCCGGCTATCGAACCCTAAAACGACTAAAATCCCCTCAAATCATTGTTCGGATGACAACATCGAGAGATCGACAGCACAGATCGGGAGGTCGGACTTAGGAGCCGCTAACCTGGTCAAAGGTGACGGGCAGGCGGCGCCTCCGCTTCGTCGGCGAAATGATGCAGATCGATCTATGGATGGAAATGGCGCGCGGCTCCCAAGAAGGCTGAGACAGGTATATCTCAAATCCACATAGTGGAATCCCTAGTAGCATCCAGTTGTTCTCCAGCCTCATGGATTGTGGATTCTGGTTCCACTAACCATGCTTGCAATAATTTGTAAGGGCTCAAGGAGACAAGAAAACTGGGTGAATGAGAGATAATCCTAAGCATGGGAACTGAGGCCGTGGCAGAGGCTGAAGCAGTTGGAGATGTCATCTTGCAGTTCCTTGATGGAAGAAGTTTATTACTTCGAGACATACTTTATGTACCGTCCTTGAGACATAATTTAATTTATGTTTCCTTATTGAATAATAAAGGTTTTTCAGTTTTATTTGACGCTTCTGGTGTGTCAATTAAATTGAATGGTTCCTTTGTTTGTAAGGGAAAGATACATAATGGTCTCTATGTAATTAACTCCAATCATAAGCAGGATAACATAACTAAAGCTTGTGTGATTAATTCATCCAAAAAAAAAATCCCTCAGATAATCCAATACTCCTTTGACATCTAAGGCTTGGACACATAGCCTCAGACAGGATTCACAGGTTGGTTAAGGTAGGACTCTTAAGTCCAGATATTTCAGAAAGCCTACCAACGTGTGAGTCTTGCCTGGAAGGCAAGATGACTAAAAGGTCTTTCCGAGTCAAAGGTAGCAAATCTAAGGAGGTATTGGAGTTGGTACACACTGATGTATGTGGGCTCATAAGTGTCCGTGCCATAGGAGGCTTCGAGTATTTCATCACCTTCACAGATGATCACTCGAGGTTTGGATACATATACCTAATGCGGCGGAAGTCTGAATCCTTTGATAAGTTCAAGGAGTTCAGAACTGAAGCAGAAAAACAGACGGGTAAAAGTATCAAGTCTCTTCGATCGGATCGAGGAGGTGAATACCTATCGAATGAATTTATTGGGTACCTGCGTGAGCATGGGATCGTATCCCAGTTGACTGCACCAGGGACACCACAACAGAACAGTGTATCTGAGAGGAGAAACCGAACTTTGTTAGACATGGTTCAGACTATGATGAGTTATGCCACATTGCCACCTAGTTTTTGGGGATATGCCCTAGAGACGGCAGTATATACTTTGAACTTTGTTTCATCAAAGTCAGTACCCCAAATGCCTTGGGAGCTATGGTTAAAGCGAAAGCCAAGCCTACGGCACTTTAGGATTTGGGGTTGTCCAGCACATGTGCGGAAGGACAAGCGAGATAAGATGGAGTCAAAAACTAAGGTATGTTTGTTTGTTGGGTATCCAAAAGGGACAAAGGGTGGTTTATTTTATGATCTTGAGGATAGAAAGGTTATCGTCTCGACGAACGCCGTATTCCTGGAGCAGGATTATTTAATAGACCATAAGCCCACCAGTAAAGTAGTTCTTGAAGAATTGCTTGGTACTGATGGGAGTACGCAGACAGAAAACGTAGTGGGAGCCGATACCACTAAGATTAACAGTATTGTAGAATCGAGAACCACCGCAGGTTCGTCGCAGTGGGAGGACCACAAGTGCTCCTGATAGATACATTGGAGAAGCCTTTATGGTTGATCCAGAGTTTCAGGAGAATGATCCTCTGAACTATGACGAAGCGATGGTATCCACCGACCATACAGCATGGCAGGAAGCCATGGAGGCAGAACTGACATCGATGTCCCAAAATTCGGTCTGGACACTTGTAACACCACCTCACAACATTAAACCTGTTGGGTGTAAGTGGGTGTACAAAAGGAAAAGAGGTCCGGATGGTACCGTTGAGACTTACAAAGCTAGACTAGTCGCTAAGGGTTATACCCTGCGAGAAGGGATCGACTATGACGAAACCTTTTCGCCAGTGGCTATGCTTAAGTCTATCAGGATTCTCTTGTCCATTGCAGCCCATTATGATTGGGAGATCTGGCAAATAGACGTCAAGACCGCATTCTCAATGGGGATTTAGAAGAAGACATCTATATGTCTCATCCTCCAGGCTTTGTCGCAAAAGGTCAGGAAGGTCTGGTGTGCAAGTTGCAAAGGTCCATTTATGGACTGAAGCAAGCATCCAGAAGTTGGAACATGCGTTTTGATCAGGCTATCCAGTCTTATGGATTTGAACAGAACGTGGATGAACCATGTGTTTATAAAAGGAGCGATAAGACTGCAGTAGTTTTTCTAGTGCTTTACGTAGACGATATCCTGCTCATCGGAAACGATATTGGAACGTTGTCTACAGTGAAGGTGTGGTTATCCTCTCAATTTGACATGAAAGACCTGGGTGAAACGAGTTATATTCTGGGGATCAAGGTAACTCGAGATCGTCAGAACAAGATTCTCTCGCTGTCACAGTCAGCCTACATAGATACTATCTTGGTCAGATTCAGTATGCACAACTCCAAGAAGGGACTGGTTCCATTCAGACATGGAATGAAATTGTCCAAGGATCAGGGTCCTAAGACTCCCGAGGAGAGGGCAGAGATGCAGAAGATACCTTATGCTTCGGCTATAGGGAGTCTAATGTATGCCATGCAGTGTACGAGACCAGATATATGCTATGCAGTAGGCATTATGGGCAGGTATCAGTCAAATCCGGGTCCAGGGCACTGGATTGCTGTGAAAAGTATACTCAAGTATCTCCGTAGGATGAGAGATTATGAGTTAGTTTACTCTTCACAGGAACTGATGCCGATTGGATATACGGATTCTGACTTTGCGTCAAATCCGAAATCCAGGAGATCGACGTCAGGGTTTGTGTTTTTATTAGGAGGAGGAGCTGTCAGTTGGAGGAGCGTGAAGCAGGAATGCATCGCGGATTCGACGACAGAGGCTGAGTACGTTGCGGCGTGCGAAGCAGCTAAGGAGGCGGTGTGGCTCAAGAAGTTCCTCACGGACATAGGATGCGTACCGGGAGCTCAAGATCCTATTGTCCTTTACTGTGACAATAGTGGAGCGGTAGCACAATCCAAGGAGCCAAGATATCACCAGAAGAGCAAGCATATCGAGCGGAAATACTACATAATCCGGGACTTGCAAAAGTGAGGGGAGGTAGCAGTGACTCAGGTGGTGTCTGCAGATAACATGGCGGACCCTTTCACAAAGGCGTTACCGACCAAGGCTTTTGAGAAGCACGTGGATGCCATGGGAGTTAAGACTGTTGTTCCCCGCTAGGCCAAGTGGGAGATTGTTGTAGCTTGTGTGTCCTTAGCGTGGATTTTCTGTATTAACATTAATAAAGATGACTTTGGTTATTGCTTTAATTAGAATACCACTCTGGTGTATGATAATACTCATATAATAAAAGGACCCTAGGGAACACAGTAGGCCACTGAGGCGCATGGAGGATCCATGCTTGGGAGACCCAGTGGACCAGTTCTGTATAGACCTAGAACTAGTTCACAGCTTAGGTGATACCGGTCGCTTTACCGAGAACAAGCTGTTGGCAAGTAGAGGATGTGGTGAAGTCTCCACCACGGGAACGTGGGATTCCCATTCACCTGACCAAGCACGATGATCGTGTTGAACAGGAACCAAGACGGTGCACAGTTCAGTGATTCAGACACTGGTGCATAAACCGTCTTACAACTATAGATAATCTGTCATTAACCCTGAGGGACCATGTACACTGGGCCAACCAGTTGTGTGGTGCTTTGATGTGCCAACGTGTGCGGGCCTTCCATAGTCCAATACCACGGTACGTTGGGTTGCCCAACTGGCGCTTGAGTGACATGTAATCCCTACAGGTTATCCGACGTCCAGTGTTGGATGGGTGCGGTTTGATGAGTCAATCTGTCCACACAGTTAACCCAGGCCTGGTGGTTGTCAGTATGACTGACGATGTTCCGGATGCTAGGCATAGCACCGGAAGGTGTGTGGTATTATAGATGACAAGTCATCAAACCCTAGTCAGATGATCGATCGGGATCTGACGGTGCTCCCCACCGCCCGAGTCGTATCATGACACCAGTAATAGAAGGGACTAAAGATTATCGGAGTATAGTAGAGAACAGGGTTACGAGGGAATAACATAAGTTTAGGATCACTAGAGTTCAACTCGCGCTCTGGGTGGCTACGCGGGTTAATCGGATTAGGGCTGATTAACGGAACTTTCGGTGTGTCACCGGAACAGTTAATCAGGGATCCGGTTGCAGCTAGACATCCCGAACCCTGAAGGTTCCACCCTGTCGTTGCGTATAGGAATTATTCCCCAACCTAGTTGGATACGTTGGATGCGAAGTAGCGCGATGGAGCGCAAGCCTGGAGCCAAAGAACCTAATTCACATGTGTTACGGGCCGTAGGGGTATTTTGGTAAATACTGAAATATGGCTCATAACATATTGAATATGGATCTTAGATTGAGCGGAATAATTCCAGGAGCTTACAGGCGCTGACGGAACTCGATTCCGAGTAGCGCACCTCACTCAGTCTCACTTTCAGTTTTTCGCTTTTTGTGAAGGGCGTTTTCATCCGGGCTTCACGATAGACACCCGGGAGACCTAAATCCGACCCCCCCTCATCCCTATCCACCTAGGGGCCGGCCCTAGGCTCCTTGGAGCCATGGGAGACCGGCCCTATAAAGGAAATAGGGAGGGGAGGGGCCGGCCCAATGGTTCTACTCCCTCCCCTCCAAAAATTCGACCCCTAGTCCTCCTCCTTTGTGGTTTCGACCAAGGAAAAGAGAGGAAGAAGAAGGGAGAAGGAAGAGAAAGGAAGGAGAAGGAAGAAAGGAGAAAGAGGAGGAGAAAATCATGTGGCTCGCCATCGTCTTCTCAACGGATTCCTCCGTCGGGTCGAAATCCTTGCACTCAGAGACGGGATTTCGAGGATTCTTCAATTCGTAAAGGACAAGGTGCTATCCGACAGCTTCCCTTGCGATTCATGTGTGGTTCTTCATCGTTCCGTAATCTCCGGATTATAGATCCATAAGGTATGATGAATCTAAACACCTAAGTAGATGCATTTATGTTTTCCATAGATCGTAGTATGCCTCTAGGGTGTCTGCACATATGCTAAGATCGTAGATTTGCATGTAGATTATTTTGTATCACGAATTGTAATGAAACATACATCGTATGATCTTCGGATCTTTCTTTTGCTTCTGCTGCGACTCTAATACACGGATCCAATTCCAACACTAACCATGGACCAGTTTTTACCGGTTCAATCCTAAAACCTCCGATCGAAGTCAAATTCGAGCAAGACTGGATCCAATGGGTCCCTCATCCCTAGACCAACCTATGTAGATCCCTGGTTTGAGTAATTTATAAAGGTAACAATTTATATATTTCAAACTATGGTTGTCAGTTTCTCCTTCGACGATACACCGAACCGATAAGCGGGAGGAGTGTGGACAACCGAGTTACTTTCGAGGTGAACATGATTAATTATATTCTGGTTAGAGTAGATTGTAGTTGTATTTGTAAAATAATTAATAAAACCATATGTGGCATAGTATGTCTAATGCATGCAGGCGGGAAACCGGTACTACATGTGGGAGGTGGGCATATTTTGATAACTGTAACGGTAATTAGCTCAACCTAGATTCACACTAGGATGTATGCAAACAAGTATGTACTCGTATTGATTAATTATTGATATTCTGTTGAATGACTGTGTTTGGGTGACCATGGGTCTCATGGTGCAGTCCAATTGCTACTGAGCAACGAGGGCTGGCGGTCTCAGTGGAGAGACGGGTGGTCTCAGTGGAGAGACCGGTGGTTGTACTTTCTCAATCGAGGTTCTCTTCCCAGAGGGAAGACTCACTACTCACGGGCATGGGTAGGGGACCCGAGTGCACAGGATGGGAGGTGAACCACCGCCTGTGCATAATCCGAATCAAGTAGGTAGGGTCACAGGGTTGGGCAGGCGGTAAAGCCCCTAGTGGCCTAGTAGTCCACCCCTGGGTAATGACCCCAAAGAAGCAAATTGGGCGGGAGTGCCCCATGGTAAAAGACCAAGCCCCCTTATGGCCGTATGGGTACTTCTGGCTCTCTAGGTACACTTGGACCCAGGTTTCTGTTGGCAGACTCAATTAGAAAACTGCCGGTTCACTTTAGGAGTAGGTAGAACTAACCTTCGGTAATTAGTTGCATACTTTTGATCTGGATGATTACTTGTCTTATATATACTAGTTGTAGTTGTAATATAGTAGAATTGCCATGTGTAGCTAGGTCATTTCATTTACTTGTAATGTGTGTATATATGGGTTGCCACCCTCGTAGCCTTCTAGAAAGGCGGGGTACGAATATGGTTTACCCTAGCTTGTTTAGGGTTAACTGTTCACGGAGTTTACCTAGTAAACTCACCCCGTTGTTGCACACTCTTTTCAAGTACCATAGATCCTTCTCAGACGCTTCCTAGAGGATCTTAATTAGCTATCGAGAGAGGACACTAGAGCTATTAGCTAGTTTTTATTATTTCCAGTTGGTTATGTAATAATTATGGAACTATGTTTTAGATGCTCTGAATAATGCCAGAATCAGTAATGTTTCCCCTGGTAAGCTTCTCCTCAAGCTTCATGCCCGGTAGGCCTTTCCTCAAGGCCAAGCTTTTGGTAGGCTTCTCCTCAAAGCCATCCCTCAACAGCTAGTAACTAGTTCATGATAAATTAGTAATAAGCAATTAAATAATAAAATCAATCTCGCAACCTTACAATATTGACTTACCCTTATAACCCCATCACCCCCAGGTTTGATGGGTTTACCCTTGTAGTCGGATCCGGGGCGTGACACAACCGTCGTCAGTCTGCCGACCCCCTGTTAAGGACCGACCGTTGCGCCCACCGACCCCCTGCCAGGGGACAGTCGGGTGTGCGTCTGCCGACCCATTGCGCGGGGCTGAGCATTGCGCTCGCCGACCCCCTGCTAGGGGCCGGTCGGGTGGGCGTCTGCCGACCAGTTGCGCGGGGCCGGTCGTCGTCCGTCTGTCGATCCCATGTTAGGGGCCGACCGTTACGCCCGCCGACCCCCTACCAGGGGCTGGTTGGGTGTGCATCTGCTGACCCGTTGCGCGGGACCGACGGTCATCCATCTACCGACCCCCTGTTAAGGGCCGATCGTTACGCACCGTCGACCCCCTGCCAGGGGCCGATCGGGTGTGCGTCTATCGACCCGTTGCCCGGAGCCCAGCGTTGCACCCGTCGACCCCCTGCAAGGGCCGATCGGGTGCGCGTTTGCCGATCCATTACGCGGGACCGACCATCGTCCATCTGTCGACCCCCTATTAGGGCCTGACTGTTGCGCCCGCCGACCCCCTAGCAAGGGCCAGCCGGGTGCAAGTCTGCCGACTGTACTGATACCCCCTCCCAGCCTGCTAGGTGCTAACCTAGTTGGCTGGGACCCCGTGGTGCGAACAGGTCGACACCTAGCTGTTTAGGGGCAAGGGGTAATGGAGATGTGGAGATGAATGGTGATGGAGATGGAGTCGGTGATGGTGGAGGTGAAGGTCGTGAAGATGGTGGTAGAGGTGAAGATGGTGGTTGCGATGGGGATGGAGGTAGTGATGGTGGAGGTGGAGGTGGAGGTGAAGGTGGTGCAGATGATGTTGGAGGTGAAGATGATGGTGGTGATGGGTGCGATGGGGATGGTGGTGCTGGTGTTGGTGGCAGTGGTGTGTTGATGGTGAGCCAAGCTGAGACGTTCCACCATGATCTGAGCCAAGTCATTCCACCATGATCTGAGCCTTGGTGAGGAGGGGGGCAGCTTGGTCGGTTTGAAGTAGCAGGGGGGACTGGCTGGTTGGTTTTGGAGCAAGCACCAAAACCGACCAAGCCCAGGGGTTGGTCGGTTTTGGTGTCTGTGCAAAACCAACCAGGCCAAATGCCTGGTCGGTTTTGGAGCACATAGTGGAGGGGGGGCAGTTGGTCGATTTTGAAGCATAGTGAAGGGGGAGAGGGGTGTGCTGGTCGGTTTTGAGGCACACGGGGTAGGGGAAGCATATGGTGATGATGATGAGGAGGTGATGATGGTGATAGAGATGATGATGGTGATGGAGATGGAGATGAAGCCAGAGGGGGTGTATCTGGTCGGTTTTGGACCCAGGGGGGACTCCCCTGGTCGGTTTTGGAGCATGCACCAAAACTAACCTAGCCAAAAGGCTGGTCGGTTTTGGTGTTTGTGCCAAAATCGACCAGGCCCTTGCTTGGTCGGCTTTGGAGTACAAACAAGGGGGGCATGGTGTTGAACCCAGGGGGGATGCACTGACCTGGTCGGTTTTGGACCCAGGGGGGACTCCCTTGGTCGGTTTTGGAGCAGGCACCAAAACCGACCAGGTCAAGGGGCTGGTTGGTTTTGGTGTCTGTGCCAAAACCAACCAGGCCCTTGCCTGGTCGGTTTTGGAGTACAAACGAGGGGGCATGGTTATGGGGATGGTGTTGGACCCAGGGGGATTGCCTGGTCGGTTTTTGTGTCCCCCTTCTCTCTGATTGCCCTCTCTCACTCTAACTCTCTCTCTCTCTCACCCTCTCAGAACCTTTCTCACACACTCTCACCCTCACTCTGAACCTCTCTCTCTCTCTCCAACTTTCTCTCATCTCTCTCTCATACTCTCTCCGAGCTTCTCTCTCTAAGTCTCACCCTCACTCTAAACCTCGGCCGAACTTTATTTCCACATCATGTGTCAACTCTCTCTTTCTCTATCTCTCCCTCTACTCGACTGCGTTTGTAGCTCAGCAGACGACATCTCAGCACTCTACAGGGCACCACTCTTGACGTCAACAATCAATCGATTGATGGAGGAAAACCGTATGACTGTTGTAATTTCCCCCCACATCCTCTTCGTGGGCAAGCATTTCTTTGACCTCCATAGAACCACCTTCTGCCGCCCGAAACTGCCTCAACGATCGGAGAACTCTACCCATGGATCCTCTGTAGACCCCCAATAACTCATCCCATAGCCCAAGATGATAAGATCAACGACCGACATCAAACCTTGCCGCCGTGCTCCGTCGCCTCTCCACCTCATCCTTTGCCGCCTAAAAACTCTAGCCCTAGAAATGTCTACTCGGCCTGACCCTAATCCTCCCTCTTTACTCTCTTTCTCACACTCATTCACTCACTCACTCTCATCCTCACGCTCAACCTCTAAACCTCACTCACTCTCTCTCTGGTCAATTTGGAGAGAGGGGGGGTGTGGTCGGTTTCCAAGCAGGGGGGCTGGTCGGTTTTGGTGTATAGACCAAAACTGACCAGGCCAGATGCCTGGTCAGCTTTGGAGCACACATGCGAGGGGGGAGAGGGGGTGTTTGGATCATAGGGTGGAGAGGGGGAGATGGATGATAGATAGTGCGGCCAGGAAGAAAGCCTAACCCCACCCCTGACCCTAAATCTAGACTTAAAAAACCCTACCCCCTAAACTCTAAAACCCAAAACTAAACCTAAAACCCCATAAACCCTAACCATAAACCCCGCCCCCTAATCCTAAAACTAAATCTAAAACTTCCCTGTCGGCTAGGCAACTCTCTCGGTTTGCGTGAGTACTGGGGAAAATTCTCCTGTTCTTTGTGAAAAATTTTTCCAGTTTTTCTCAAAAATCATGTCGGGGGATGTCATCGAGTCTATAAATAGGACTCTAGGGACTCTCATGTGTGTTTGCTGAGAAATCTGTCTGAAATCTTTGAAATCTCTCAGCTCTCAGATCCTGTGTTTTTGCTCGTCTCTGTGCGATGTCAGGCGAGGTGCTTTTGGATCGATGGGGAAGAAGGGTGTCATTCCTCGCCTGAAGAAGGGCTTCAAAAGCTTCCTGACAGGTTCTTCGGGGGCTGAGGGTTCGATCCCTCAGTCAGAGGGAAGGCCTCAGAAGGAGGATCGGCCTTCTCCCTCTGAACCAAAGACTTCGAAGGGAAAGAGCTCTTAGCTGGCTCCAGCCGCTAAGAAGACAAAGAAGAAGATGAAGCGGCATCCTACTGGGGCGTTAGTTGCTCCTTGCAAGCCTCCGCAAGTTCCTCACATGCCATCCGTACTGGGGCCTCTGGTGCCGATTGATAAAGGGCCCCTCTTCATTCATGACAAAGGCTTTTACCCAATGGAAGCACGACATAAGGAATTAATGGGTGAAAATGGTGAGGCTATTCCAAGAGCACCCTCATATGCCGAGCTTCCCGGTGATTTGCAAAATGTTCGGCATCGATCCTAAAGTTGTTTTCCTTAACAATGTCAGCAAGGAGAAGGTGTCGGGGACGATTGTCTCTTTGGGTTAACTGAATTATGGGATGAGGTTGCCTCTTCTACCGTTTGTTGCCCGTTTGCTGAATACATCGGGTATCGCTCCTGGTCAGGTAGGAGGAAATGCATGGCACGTGATCTATGCATTCTGTCGTATGGAGTCAGATCGGCAGGTAGAGCTTCGAAATTGTTACTCCGGCTTGTGAGAGGGCGAGGCAACACGTATTGAGGGCTACTTCTTTTTCCATTATAGGTGGGTCTTAAACAATGTTACGGGGTTCACCTTCTTCTACCTTAAGGGCATATATGCTCTAAGACCAATTGAGTGTCTACCTGACTCCGACCAAACTTTTACAGAAGCTAGGGCCCTTCTCGGTGACAGGGAAGTGGTCGCCATTCGCTGTGCCGGAGTCAATGCGATACGAGGTGTCGAAGGAGGCAAAGTATTACCAACCGAGTGAAAAATTTGGTTGGTCATCGCAACATGCGGCGGCGATCGACAATATCTACTTGGAGCTGACGTGCGATAGCAGGTTATGGAAACAGTTTCACTTCTGCCCTGTGCACTACAGAATGAAGCACATGTTGCATCGTCTCTCGACTTGTTACAAAGATAACGAGACCGTGTATTCCGATTATGGGGACGATAAGTGGAATCGGAAGTGGGCAAATATTGATGGGCCTTATCTAGTGGAAAGACCAAGGAAGCTGATCATTGAGCCCAAGATGCGTGGGCGTAAGAAGGTGGTCAAGGATAGAGACAAGGCAGTTCCTGCCACTGTCCCTTTGCGTTCATCATCTCGACATTCTCTTTCAGCGGGGGATGCTTTTGGTGCCAACGACAGTAAAGATGAAGATGAAGAGCAGGAGGAGGAGCAACAGGAGGAGGGCAGCAAGCAGAGCCGTGTGGAGATCCTAGTGCCTTCTTTGGTAGAGTTACCCCATGGTCGCAGCAAGGGAATGATGTCGCCAAGCATGGTGGCCTTCGCTCGTCAATTGGAGGAAGAGGAGGAATAGCGAGAAGAGGGGCACCATATGCCTTTCGAGCCTGGCTATGACTTTGGCCCCTTGATGATAGGGCCTAAAGACAAAGGGAGACGGTCTTCGGGTTCGAAGTCACATTCAGGGACAGCGTCTAGGCCTGCCCCGGAGTTTGAGGCTTCTCATGTTGGCATGGCGGCTGCTGTCATGGCACGTCTCCAAGAGGTGAGGGACCGACGGAAGAGGGGATAGTTCGTCGTTGCTACCGTAATGCACTATCTGCCGGAGCTTATTGTAGAGCCTGCAACAGGGTGGGCTAAGTGAAATCCGACGCAGCCTACAATAGGGGGGCCGATTGGAGTGCAACACCACCCATCGTTACTACTCCAACCGTCGTCATGACGACAGGTCAGGCGACGATGTCGCTCCCTCCCCGAAGGAGGGGCAAGAAGAAAGCTCAAAGGGAGAGGACGTCGGAGGAGCATGAAGCGGTGGTAGCTAGCAAGAGGTTGTTCGAAGGTTTAGATTCCGGAGACTACCTTGGGATGGCTCGACATGCAGTATATGCATTTGACGCTCCTCCCGATGTTTCCTTCGATCGCTGTTTGCGAATGGTAAGTTGATATTCATGTTGTTTGGTTTTAGTTTAACGTCTCAAGAGTTGACGTATTTTCTTTGTTTGCAGATGGGTGCGCTAGTTCAGGTTACTCTTCAGGGCTTCCGTCTTGAATGGAAGGGATTCGAAACGACGATATCCGACCTCAGGGCCGAGCTGGAGAAGGCGAGGAGAGAGATTTCTGAGTCTGGTAAGGCGCGTGACCAAGCCTTGGAGAGGCTCACCAATCATTGCGCCGAGCTGGAGGCTCTCCAAGTTGAGATGCGGGTTTGCACGAGCGATGTTCAGTCTTTGAGGCAACTAGACAGGGAGCAGAAAAGGATCATCGGTCGAGCTGAGATTGCAAGCCTACAGAGGACGATCGATGAGGCCCTCGCATTGGCCGACTCGAGTGCAGTTGAAGAAACCCCAAGAATCTCGAAGGTTGTGTTAAGAGCTGTCGGCCGTGGTCGCTCACGAGGGTCTCACTGACTTGTATCTTACTATGTTCTTCTATTTCTTCACCGTGTGTTTGTATTCTACTTTGATAATAAAGAACCTCTTCTAGTCAGTTTTCACATGTTTAAAATGGTGAATGATGATTAGAATGCTTGCATGCTAGAATGATGACCAGAATGTCTTTATGTCTTTGAATTCCAAGTTTGTAGTCTTTGGGACTTTGTTATTGAATGCCAAGGTTATAGCCTTCTTATTGGTTGATGGTGATGAGAGTTCAGAGCACTCAGCGTGGTGCCTTTGTATCGGTCGGACTTAGGTGAAGCGTCATTTTGGTCGAACCTATGTCTCAGGCATGTAGTTTTATTCTGTTGCAGGTTAGTCGACCGTGTCACAACGCGAACCGAACTAACTGTGGCGAGACACTAGTGCATGTGTCCTTACGTAACAATGGAAGCATGTGCAACGCCAATGATTCGGAGTACTCAGCATAGCACCCTTGTATCGGTTGGACTTAAACAAAATGTCATTTTAGTCGAACCTACGTATCAGGACACATAGCTTTGTACCATTGCAGGTTAGTCGGTCGTGTTGCAATACGAACCGAACTAACTGTGGCAAGACACTAGTGCATGTATCCTTACGTGACAACGGAAGCATGTGCAACGCCAATGATTCAGAGTACTCAGCATAGCACCCTTGTATCGGTTGGACTTAGGCAAAGTGTTGTTTCAGTCAAACCTACGTATCGGGACACGTAGCTTTGTACCATTGCAGATTAGTCGACCGTGTTGCAACGCGAACCGAACTAACTGTGGCGAGGCACTAGTGTATGTGTCATTACATGACAACAGGAGCATATGCGACGGTAATGATTTGGAGTACTCAATGTAGCACCCTTGTATCGGTTGGACTTAGGTAAAACACCGTTTCAATCGAACCTACATATAGGGACACATATCTTTGTACCGTTGTAGGTTAGTTGACCGTGTTGCAATACGAACCGAACTAACTCTAGCGAGGCACTAGTGCATGTGTCTTTACATGACAATGGAAGTATATGCAATGCCCATGATTTGGAGTACTTAGTGTAGTGCCCTTGTATCGGTTGGACTTAGGCGAAGTGCCGTTTCAGTCGAACCTACGTATCGGGACATGTATTTGTACCGTTGCGGGTTAGTCGGTCGTGTCGCAATGCAAACCAAATTAACTTATGTGACAACGGGAGCATGTGCGACGCCAATGATTTGGAGTACTCAGCATAGCACCCTTGTATCGGTTGGACTTAGGTGAAGTGTTATTTCAGTCGAACCTACATATCGGGACATGTAGCTTTGTATCGTTGTAGGTTAGTCGGCCGTGTCGCAATGAGAGCCGAACTAATTATGACGTTAAGTAGAAGTTGAGATAGAATTTGATATAACTTGAAACAATTATCATTTCATTGATAACTCGGAAGATGTTACATCATGGATTTTAGATGAGCAATATTTCAAGTTGTTGATAGTCGGTGGTCTTCTACTCTAATCGGTGGATGGGCTACTTCCCTTTGGTATCTGTGGTCTTCTAAGGCTCAATGAGTCCATCGTTTGCATGTCTCGGCCTCTTGGAGGCTCTATCTTCTTTAGCCTAAGCATTGTGAGCTTGAGTTGTTGGTCTTGTTGGTTCTTTGTCAGAAAGTTGCTTCTTCATGTCACCTTTCTTGTGAGCGACTTGATCGTCCTCAACCTTGATCTCCCGCTGGATCCGATTGAAGAGCACTCCGAAGGAGACAGGAGGATTGCGGATGAGGTCATTATAGATGTGGAGGTTGAAGTGTAGGACACTCTGGAATATGCGCATGACGACTTCATCATCGAGGTGACGCCCAGAGAGTGCAGCGTGCTCATTCCGGAACCTCTGAGTGAACTCTCAGAGGGTTTCATCTGATCCCATCCTGAGTCAATAGAGGGAGTCCATCTTCTTCTCCGACTTTAGGTTCAGCCGATACTGTTGAACGAAGAGGTCTGCTAGATCCCCGAACCAACTCACAGAGCTAATCGGGAGGTTGTGATACCAATCAAGCGACATGTCATCCAGGTTGCCAGCAAAGGTGCGGTATAGAATCTGGTTGTCGCTATCATATGATGTTAGTGTTTGTTTGAAGGCAAGGACATGCATCGTTGGATCTCTCATGAGGTAGTTGAACTTGGAAAGAGTGGGGGCTTTCCAGCTTCGAGAAACCTGAGCTCGGAGAAGTCGCTGGTGAAGTGGCCCTTTAGAGGAGTGATTGTTCCGACGATCACCTCGTTGGTCGAAGAGACATCTTGGAGGAAGAGGAGGCATAGAGGACGTCGGAGTCCTTTTCGTTATCCGATGCCTGATTGGGGCTCGATCATCATTGTAATATTGTTAAATTCTGGAGCGGTGGCCATCGTTCCGAACATCCTTTACAATGCTGGGATCAGGGAATGACTCGGAGCCGAGAGCCTCAGGGCAGCGAGTAGACTTATTAAGATGTTCTCAGACCATCGGCCTGGGAGGAATATGTGAGGGTTATTTCGAGAGGGATTCGAGTAACCGTCGAGGGATGTCAACGACGGATCGTCAGAAAGGAGAGGGGATTGATCGACCGACCAGCGGACGTTTGCTCCGTCGTTGATGTCGGCGGCTGACTGTGGAAGGTTAACTCCTATGTCGACAGTGATTTATCGGAGGGAGCCTCTCTTAACCATGAGAGCAGCGTTCTGCTTCATGAGAGTGAGGAGCCAGAAGTCCTCTGCTTTGATCTGATACATCGATTGAGGGTCGGTGATGGGTGAGATGTACACTTTTTCCAAGTGTTACGAAATTGGACAGACAAGCTGAGACGACTGCTGAGGTTGAGACTGAGCAGCTCGACCAACCGACTAGCGACTCCTTAAATTAACAGTAAGTTGCTATTCTGGGTGTTGGCGTATCGTGAATCGATGACTCATTCAGCGAGTCGTTGGATGCTGAGTGTCTGGGTGCATGCTGCTTTTCTCCGGCTAGTCCATCGGTATCTTCGCCATTTAGGTGCAACGATGAAGACAAACGGATTGCTCGGGCAATCGATAGCTGCTATCGAAGGAGGTGGGAAGCTTGAAAGTTGCAAGTTGATAGGATCGAATCCCACATACGGTACCAAACTGTGGGGGAGGATTTCGGCCATCGTACGTGACCCTCCTCCAATAGTCGATTGAAGGTTTTACCCTTCAGGATGTGGTGCGCTTTGAAACTTTGAGCTGTAACTTGCTAGGCTATCACACAAGCACTGTAGGGTAGGGAGAGAGAGTTGACACTAGATGTGGTGACGAAGTTTGGCTGAAGCCTACGTTTCAGTGCGGTAAGACACAACATTTAAATCCACTATTTCTGAATGAAGTAGAGCTACTCTCGACAGGCCGAGGAATGCTTCTTACAAGATGACAGAGGGTGGAGGGGGAATCTGAAAACCAGAAAGCTCAGGGAGCTATGGAAAACAGAAAGTGAGATTATGGTTTGGATTTTGGATCTGGATTATTTCACAGGGTTGGCTATTTATAGAGATTTGGTTTATAAGGAATATTCTAGGAATATTTTTCAATATATCAAGGGTTTTGGTAAATACCGGGGAGGGGATTCACCAGGTCCTACTGCTGCCTTCGTAGGCCCCAAGCAGGGCTGCGGGTTGCACTGTCATCTCCATGGGCCCCAGGCAGGGCTGTAGGTCCCACTGTCGTCTCCGTGGGTCCTAGGCAGGACTGCGGGTCCCACTGTAGGGCGCTAGTCAGATTTTGCACCCACAATAGCCATGCCACAACCAGTGTCAGTTGCCACCATCACCACTGCTAGCAAACATCGACACCACCTACCCCTATGTACCACCATCGATTACCCCTACTGTCAGTCATCGCAACCATCGTCGCCCCATCACAAACTCCACCTTTGCCAATAGTTGTCACCTGGAATAACAATATATGCCAACTAGGTATTTAATATTTTAGACAATTTAGTTTACATCAATTCCATTCTAGTATTTAACTAACCACAACAAATAGAAATGGAATGGCAATTTCATTTTTTGGTATTACTCTACTACTACCAAATAAAAGAAGGAAGCTTTTATCCACATCCCACCCTTCTCTCTTCGCATTCACAAAATTTTTGGGTAACACATGTTGTTCCAATTATAAATGATCTCACGTAGCACACATTGATCATGTACAGTTCCCTCCCAACCAACAATAGCAAAAGTGAACTTTATGTCGAAAATTATAAGCTGCCATCACTTGCTGCTGGCGATCTCCTTTTCTATCTCTATAAGGGATTTGTTTATCGAGAGAAAATCACCGCATGTGCAAAAGTTTCATCTATCGCTTTGATAAATCCCTCATATTTTAATTACATAACATGTCATGTCTTATAAATATAGTTGAAACTATTGAATCATTA
Organism: Chamaelirium japonicum; assembly: GCA_947650365.1. Lineage (NCBI taxonomy): Eukaryota > Viridiplantae > Streptophyta > Magnoliopsida > Liliales > Melanthiaceae > Chamaelirium > Chamaelirium japonicum. Next base: position 29,671,228 of record OX393552.1, read on the forward strand.
TGCATAAATCAAACATGCATTGAATAATGAATTGAAGCGCAGATTTGTCCTGATTTTATTTTGTACTTCATCTATAAATGATGGAAACTATCATTTCAGTTGAAAACTATATCATCACAACCAGAACAGTATGAAAATAATAATGTGTGGATTCACCTGAATGTTGGAACCTAACTTTCAATGTTCTATTGCTATGAATATATGCAATAGTCATTAAAAATATCACAACCATCTCCTCGATAGTGACATATCGACTGTTTGAAAGAAACTTCCTCTTCTTAAATGCCAGACACAATCTTTGGAATATGTGTTTCCCCATCCTTAGTAGCTCTATGCATATAGCGTTATTACCTCTCAAGAGGTATTGCACCCGAACATGCCCTGTCAAAGTGGAGTTTCTACACGGCTCTTTAGGGAGTAATATTCTCTCCCTCCTATGAAAGAGTAGAACCAGTAATATAGAAAGAGCTTGTACACCTTTTAAATCATTATATTTGTATAATTTCATAAAATGTGCTAAATAATAGTAATTCCGAATACATAGTTTCAAAATAGCACTCCGAATACAAAGTTTTATAATTGCAATATTTGAATAAAACAAATTATAAAGTCATAATTGCCATCACACAACACCATAATATGTAAATCCCTCATTCTCTAAGACGCAAGTCCCTCAGCCATGTATAACGGAACTCTTCCTTCTACAAAGTCATCCAAACCTCTATATTATATTTATCACAAAAAAAAGGAACACTACATATAAACATATCGAAGGTTTCATCAATATCTTTATTTCTTGTAAGGAAGCAATGTACTCTGTAATTTGTGGGAACTTTGTGTTCCATAACCACCTCTCTTTGATAGAAGTAAAAACATACTCTATATGAGCATCGATCCAACTGTGCTGTAATAAACTTCCTTTTGTATTTACGGGATTGTGGACATTTCTTCCGAATGTTTCTCATTAATTCATCAAATGACACCTTAATAGTGTCGTTCTGGGTACTGGGCTAGATACTTGGAACATTAGATGAAGGCGTTTCCCGCTCAAGACTATAAAGTTTCTCCGGTGCATGATTGCCCTGTAATAGATCATCTAGAATCAAACTCATCGAGGAACCCACCTTTTATTTCCCTATAGCTGACATATATTTAGAGAGAGTTTTCATATCTAAGAGTAATGAAAGAGGTTTATTTTGAAAAATCTTAACATGAGGCCAGGGTGATCCTACAATTTAATTTTATGATTATAATATGACGCTAAATGAAAATAATTAATAGATTTATATACGATAATTTGACAAATAATACTTTCTAGTATTCAACCCATCGCTCGGGCTCCATTGTCATGGTGTTGGTGACATCACTGTGTCCAATTCCAGTTTGGCTACACAATGTTACACAAGCATTGTATTGCCTCTTCATATGATCCAGGGTATTTTTTAGTTGCCTCTGATTATAATTATATCAAGTTAATTATGTAATTTTATCAATGACTTTCTGGGCTAAAGTTCACCCCTGGTCGCCCTGCGGCCATCACTTGGTCTATACAAAAATCTAGGAATACCTTCTCCACATTGTTTGTCCATATTGCCTTAAAAGCTTCGGCTTTCTCCTTACCCTTACTTGACATATCCTAAATAAGGCTCATACATAAATAGGATCAATATAAAGTGAAAATAAATGTGATTTGTTAAAATAAGACACCCGTGAACATTGGGCTTTTCCAACCAAAAAATTTAGAGAATAGTGCTACATTTATCAGATTCAACAAAATTTAACAATGGCGCTGCAATTAACAACCACCCATGAACATGGATAGTGATCCCGACGTTACCTTCAAAAAAAAAAAAAAATTTAACTACATTCAACATAATCAACCACCCGTGAACAATGGCCTCCACGAATTCGAGCATTCACAACCTCCACAGGTTCAGGCAATCATAATTTTAGATATTAGTAGCTCACCAGAGGAGAGAATAACCTGATTTGTTGATAGGAAGGCACAAACCCTAGGCTAGGTGGTTGATCAACCCTAGGGAGAATAAAAAATGAATGAGTTCAAATGAAAAAAAAAAAGAGAGAGAGAGAGACAAAGGGAATGCGAGAGAGGGAGCTGAAGCATCAAAATTGAAAGAAAAATGAAAAAAAAAAACCTGATAGTGAACCTCGAGCAAACCCTAGCACCTAGCCTTTCTCTCACAAGAAGAAGTACGATCGTGAAATGAGAGCAGAGTGCGGACCAGTTGAGTAAATGGGTTTTTATACCATGGTAATTAATGGTTTTCAGGAGGGGTAATTGTTGCAAAAAAAAAAGGCATCTAATTGAATAAGATGTCAGGACTCTGATTTTAAAATCCGATTAATCAGGGATATTTCATATAGAGCTTTAACCTCTTATCCTCTATTTCGGGTAGAGCTTCACTGTGTTGCACCCAGACACTCTTAACCTCTTAGAGCAACTCCAACAGACTCCTTGACGCCTCCCTAAACGCCAAAATAGAGGATGAGTGGTCGAATGACAGCTCCATCAGCCTCCCTAGCTGGCTCCCTATCGATGAGAGAGGTAGCGAGGGAGCATGTTGGGCTCCCTTTTTAAAAGTCTATCAATCTGACGGTCTATATTGATGCTAGAACAGACAATCACAGGCCGCGCAGCGGTGCAGATCGACTGCACCCCGCCTTTATAAAAGACAAAAATACCCCCAAGTTAGGAAAAAACCCTAATCGGAACCCTAGCCGCCCTATAAACGCCAGATGGGAGGCCCCGGCTTCCTTCATTCTAAAGCCGAAGCCGCTTGACTGAGAAGAGAAAGAAAACGAGAAAGGGGATCGGCGGAAGGCCGAGAGCGGGACGATGAGGGCGAAGGTTCGATCCCTCTCACCTCCTACGTTTCCATGCTTCCAATCGATCGCTTGTATTTGTTGCATCTCCATCTGTCTGCAATTTTTTTTTTTTTTTTGCGTTTTAGAGCCAGAGATCGTGATCCAATCTTCTTGAATGGCGTTTTCTTGATTTTCGTCCGTCTATGTAGAATTCTATGTAGTTTTATCTCATAGGTTTTAGGTTTTGAAGAGATCCGTGAAATGACTCAAGTGAATGTTTGATTGTTTCCTGTTGATGATTTTTTTCCATTACTGTCTTGAAATGACTCAGTAGCCTCTCTGGGTTGGTGGAATTCACAACGGTAATTAAAAGTTTTGATCTTTTGTTGAATTCTGAATATAATGCCTATATCCCCGCTGCATGCGGTCGGGAATAGATTGTCTCTAGGATGAAGTTAGCCCATCCTTTTGGCGTAGATGCAACAAGGGCAGTAGAGCACCGATTCTGCTTTGCAGCCTGTTCATAGTTCACTGGAATATTTTTTGGAATTCAATTTGATGAATGGGTAGTATGCATTAGCTTCTAGCAAACTCAAATCCCAATTCAAATGAAGGGCCCAACCTTAATATCCCAAGATCACGCACTACCTCACCACGATGTACGCGGCCTAATGCAACCGTAAGAGCTTTTGGGAAATTAAGGGGGTGTTTGGCTTGAGGAACTGCCGTTCCGCTTAAACCTCATCCTTGCAAGGGAAAACCCGTAATTTACTATTTCCAATGTAATCTTGTGGTTTGGTGTCGTGATTAGCATAGAAACGAGTGGAGTGATAAAACATCATTCTGAAATCTCCATTCCACCGGAACAAAAGGTATCCGTCGAATTTAAAAATAAAATTTTGGACAGAACTGGACAAACAAGGAACGATGCCGAACACCCCTAAGGTCTTCTCGTCGGAATTTTACCTCCAATCTGATTATTTTTTAAAACATTTGAGGTCTCATTGTAAACAGGGATGGATCCAGGGGGCGTGTGGAGGCGATCACCCCCCCTTGATTCGAAAGAGAACACCCCTTATTATAGTAGTATTAGCTAGGATTATTTTAAAATTATATAAGTTTGCCCTCCCCCCCCCCTTCCCCCCCCCCCCCCCCCCCACATAGATTTTCCTAATTTCTAACATTCGTCCCCCCAAGGTTCGATTCCTGGATCCGTCCCTGCTTGTAAAGGAGGTCTTGCCTAAACCATCACCACTGGATGCTTGTCTCTTTGTGGCTGAAGTTTGTTTTGTGACAAAAACACTTCTCTGTTAGGTGCGGCAATGGAGCTCGATTACCTAATTGTCCAACAACATGCACCTTATGTATAGAAACTTCAAACTTCAATTGCAAGAAACTAAAGTCTACACCTAATTTTTATTATAATTACTCAAAGCTAGTCTATTAAGTGTATTGCATACTCTATTAATACTTTTGCACATTTTGGATTCCTCACGAGCCCATGACCGATATCAAAATACTCAAAGCTATACCTAATTTTTATTATAATTATATTTTACTTTATTTTAAACTAAAAATGATGATTGTCTACACCTAGTCTCTCACTACTCTTATCAATCGAGGTTGCTATGTTGTTTTAACAGCTCGATAGAATAGCTTGAGAGATGAGTCTCGGACTTTCGCCATCCATTACCTTCTTCCTCTGCCCTACTGTTGGCAGGCTCGGCCTCATACTCCTCTGTCACACATCGGCTCTTATTTTGCTATGTCTTTTAGTCTTAGACTCGCATGCCCCCCCCCCCCCCCCCCCCATGGCTCCGGCCCATGTCATTCTCATTCTTGTTTTTTATCGGCCCTTGGTGCTTTACTAGTCGCTCACTTTCAATATCTTAAAAACCGCTTCTCTAGGTATTTATTTTCTCCATTTGTTGTCTAATTTCTCTTTTTTACTTTTTATCCTTTATATTTTTGTTAGTGCTTTTCAATTTCTATTTGGATTTATGTACATTTTTTAAATTTTTTTGGTATAGTATTTGGATCCTTGTATCTATTGCGATGCTTTAAATTTGTATTTGGAGCTAAGAATTCTTTAATTATCAACGAAATGCATCAGATGCACAAGAAAAATAATATGTTAAGGCAGTTTTTAATCCCATTAATATAATATTAAAGGATTAAAATGTGTTTATTTTGTAAGAACTATTCACATTATATTTCATGGAGAATAGAAATTTAATTTGAAGATTCACAATGCTATTAGGCTCTAAGTTGTAGTACCAGTCTGTTAGGCCAGCAGGCTGCAAGCAACTGGGAATGTAATATTTAAGAGTGGCCAGTGGTTTAAGGGACTTAGAGTTCTAGATGGATTGGATTATTGCGTAATGGTTAGGGTTGTGACCAAGTATTGGAACATTTGGGAAATGTTTCTTTTGGTGGTCAAAAACTTGAAACTAGGACTCGACTCGAAAGCCAACCGTGTCGAGTATACTAGGTCAGACTCGACCGGGTTTGATCCCAACTCGGTCTATGCGGCCAAATAACTAGACTCCAAATCTAGTTTAGTTGAGTCAACTTGGTCCAACGTGGCTGAGGTTTATCGAGTTTTAACAGTAGTTTCTAATTTCTATAATGTTGGAGTCATTGGACACCTACATTGACTAAGATTATTGTTAAATATTCAAGTTATAAGTTAGCTAATAAGAGTCCTGCAATACTTAGGATTGTTTTAGGCATTATTTGTCTTTTTTGTAGCCTTTAGCAAAGTGCTATACTAAATGTTTTTTTTTTTTGGTCGAACAATTCCAAGCAAAAATCACAAGACGAATGTAGTATCCTCAAATAGTATCAACAGCTATGGTCTGTCCGACTACTAATTAACAATTCATCTGGGAAAGAGTTGTACCTAATAACTTTATCCTCGTTAATAAAAATAAAGTTATAAGTTATTTAATAAGAGTCCTAAAGTTGCTAAGGCCGGACCTAACCCCCGCTCAAAAATGGGAGTGGAGACAGTTGCTAAGGCCGAACCTTTGTTCTCCCCACCAACACACTCCATTTGGCTCTCTGGTAACCTTCACCCCCGCTAAAAAATGGGAGTGGAGACAGTTGCTAAGGCCGGACCTTCGCTCTCCCCGCCAACACACTCCATCTGTCTGGTAACCGTTTTCCCTAGTCCCCGGAGAACATTTTTGCTATAGCTATGGAGTATGGATTGGATTCTCAATTTACACTGGTCATTTGTAAGACTACACTCTCCAGTAAATTTGGCTTTTTTCATTACTAAAATTTTTGAAACTGACATGGTGTCTGTACTTTCTGATTTTGCAGTGGAAGAAGAAGCGCATGAGGAGGCTCAAGAGGAAGCGCCGAAAGATGAGGCAGAGGTCAAAGTAATCTAGTAGAAGGCCAAGAACATCGTTTGAATGTGGTAGGAGTCCGTATCCTACCGCTTGACGGTGCTCGGGAGTGGATGCTGTTGTAGTGGTGGAAGCTTCTGACCGTCTGCTCGTCTTCCCGTTGTGTGATTTGCAGTTTTAGGATCTGGAACTTTTATCACAGTGTGTTTTCCTACTTGTTTGTTTGATTGTCTAGAATCGTTGAAGAGACTCGTTCTCATCTGATCTTATGTTTAATTTTCAATGTTTCTCGTAAGAACTAAAAACCATGCAGTGTTTCTGTTGAAATCACTTCTCTTTCTGTGTTTTAGATCATATGGTGATGTTCCCGACATTTTGTCGATCTGTTATTGAAGTTCTTCGGTGCCAGGCACAGCGATGTTTGAATCATCTGATGTAGGACTTTGAAATCAGAGCCTGGAGATGATGATCCACCGGCTAAAATGAATCCCGATGTCAATTAACAGGGTTTTCTGCTTCATAGGAGGATTTGATTGCTTCAATGGGCATTGAGTACTCAGACTATGTCCTCATAGAGGGCTATAGTCAGACCCTGATGGCAAGAATTATTTGTATGTTATGTGAGATTCTGCAGGAAATTCATACAAATGTACCCATTTCCTTGTTTGTTATGTTTTTTGAGATCAGCGGGTGTGCCGAAACCTTTTGGGCAAAGGACCCACTTTGGGCTTGGACTAATCCCTTTGGGAGCATGCACCAAGCCACTCAGAACTTTCGTTACGCAGGTGGGTACATCGATGTGGAGGGGTTGAACCCACAACCTCCTCACTATCAGTTGCTTTACCAACTCCCCTACCCCCTGGTGGGTGGGTTATGATATTCTGATTGTGGGCAAGGATTGATAGCTGCTAATCATTATTTGACTTTGGAAACTTGTCACATTTGGATGGAGCTCATCTTGTCTCTCCAAATTTTTTGTTAAATCATTAAACATCTCTCTCTCTCTCTCTCTCTCTCTCTCTCTCTCTCTCTCTCTGAATGTGATGGGGATTAGGTGACGGATGTGCGATACAAACGAGGGGCATCGCAACCATCTGTGTGTTGCATGTGATTAGTACTAGTACATTCATATAGTGATTGATCATGTAATTCATCGGAAGATGGAACCCTTGGGTGATTCGGTTTGTTGAACAGCCCAGACGAGATTTATGAGCTTAGTGATAACTTGATGTTAAGATTTCAAGAGAATACACTCTTTGTTGGGGGCATACCTGTCCGATTAGAGCGGCGCCTGTTAGTGTCCAACGGACATGACGGTTCCAGTTCTGTAATAGCCACAGGAGTGCCACATTGTTCCGCACCATACCAGCGTAGGACAAACTCGGAATTCGATCTTGCGACCTTCCGAGAGAGAAACATTAGGATTTACTGAGGGCACTCACACTGAAGTTCCTCATTCCAATCGACCTCCCGAGAGACATTAGGATTTACCAAGAGCACTCACACTGAAGTTCCTTGCTGGGATGCAGCAGCAGTTGCAAGAGAACATGGACTCAATACCGCTGGGATGACTGCATAGCACCCAAGCATCAGTTGGTTGCCAACTCTCCTATTCCCTGTTCTTCAGCTGTGTGTATGAGAGAGAGAGAGAGAGAGAGAGAGAGAGAGAGAGAGAGAGAGAGAGAGAGAGAGAGAGAGAGAGAGAGTTCCCCGCAAACTATTCGAAGACGTATTAAAAGGGCATAATAACAACATGCAGTAAAATCCTGAAAGAAAATGCCTGCATCAGAGGTTTCAAGCTGTGGTCCAGTTCTTGAACCAACATAGCATCTTGGCTAGTCTGATGATGTGGTAGGATTCAAATTCCATCAGTTCCAAAATCTAGGGTTTCAATTTTTGTATAAAATAACAAGAATGGGTGGTTTGGCAAGAGCTCTTCAGCCGTTCTATGATGAAAAAAGAGCCATCAATTCTGCGGCATAGCTGCTACAGTTTGGAGCAACTGCAACCAATCCAGTTATTTAAACAGACTAGTGCAACCCCTGGGTGATGCCCGGGAAATCCGGAATCTCTCTCTCTCTCTCTCTCTCTCTCTCTCTCTCTCTCTCTCCCTTTCTTCTCCCCTCCCTTTCTAACGAGGTGGCCACATGGGCCGCTATGGGGGCTTTGGGGAGGGGTTTTCTCACCAGGGGGGGGGGGGAGCATTTTATCCTACATCTTCAAATAGTATAAAGTACAATGCAACGAACGATACAATCAAGATTTTTTTTTTAAAAAAGAAGTAGCGAAAATTATCTCGTCCAATTGCCCCCAAAAGTAGATCGACAAGAATGCTACCTGTCCCTCATCACCCTCGGCGAACTGAAGTGAGATTATTCACCATTCAAACAACAAATAATACAAGGGTCAAAAGTTGAAAACAAAAAAAACAAGAATCAAGAAAGATATCACCTTCCTAACAACTAAGCAAACCTTTCCTTAGCTTCAGCTAAATGTCAGCACTAACGAGGAGTTACTAGAGAGAACCACATGAAAAATGGTTCCAAGAGAATTCTCAACCAAAGCACAACACCCACTGTCTATAGGTGAGGGAAAGAGTGTTTTATCTTCCTTTTCATTAGGGCACCATGTCCCATAGATACTCGATTTGGCCTTACATGGTTGGCGTATAAGCTATTGCCACAAGGCCCACAACGTTCTCCACCACGCACGTATAGTTGCCAACCAATTGGAAAATTAAGTAGAAGCCTTTGCCGTCACCTCTTAAAAGTCCTAGAGCTCAGCTAGCTCATCTTTGCACAAGACGCAAATGCAAGCCTCATTAATTTACTTTCCAACTTGTAGCAGTACCCTTCTTGAGACCCTTATAAAACAATCCTTTGCTTACACCGCAACAAAAGTAACTCTAATTATCTTTGGAAAGTTAAAAGTCCCTTCTAAAGCTTTTTTTTTTTTGTGTTACTAAGGAGAACTTGTTGAAGAAGGAACATCCGAACATCAGCAATACCCATTGTCGTCTTTGCAACTTGGAGGGTGAGACCGTCGGTCACTTGTTTCTCTCTTGCAGCTATGTCAATCCCATTTGGCAGCATTGGAAATCCGACATGAATATCAAAGGGCACCACCAGCTTCTCTTCAATCTCTATGGACTCTTTGGTGGAGGAAGCAAGTTCCTTAAGACTCGAGAAAGCCCTGGGACATCATTACCATAGCTATAATCCGGAATACTTGGCTGGAGAGGAATAGAAGAACCTTCAAGCAATCTTCTTTGCTCTTCTTTGCCCTATACGGAGCTCATCTAGCAAATTCAAGAGACGATGGAGCTTTGGGTGGCAGCCACCACAACACTTCTGAAGGATCAACTGCTGCACATTACTAACTACTGTTAGCTGGAGCTAGTGTTTTGGTTTGCTTTGCTTTCTTGCTTTGCTTGCTTTCTCTTCTAGACTTTCATGTAAATTATCTTTTTATTAATATAATGGTAGGGGTCAGGCCAAACCCCCCCTCATTCACTCAGAGGGAATTCTCCAAAAAAAAAAAAGTACCTCTAATGGATTGCCTATCTAGGACTATCCCAAACTCTAATGAATCAAACCAATCCACTCTTTGATCAAATATGGTAAGAATGACCTGAATTTCAAATCCATTTGCCAATGATGTGCCAATTCCTACAGAGAAAAAACAACACCATCATAAGTAGCATCAATACATCAGCCACCACTACTGCATCAAAGGAATTTCCACTTATCCTGGTGTTAACCTCAAACACATTTTCTTCTTTGTTCATAATCTTTGCATAGTAAGCGCTGAACCTTACTATTGACTTTTATCAAAGCTTCTCACAGCCTTCATTGTGTTCCGTTAATCTTCCCTTTTTTTTTTTCCCTTGTTGCAAGTAGCCTTCATGATGCAGTTTTCTCCAAATCCCCTTCATACAAGAGTAGTCACAATATCCTCAATCATGACAGTTTCTTACCTGTAGTCAATAGTGGTCACCATGTGCTTGTAGATGACAGAAAAGATGTGAGCACGAGTGTTGTATTATTTTCATCTAACTTCACATCAATGCACAGTGGAACAATTATGACCATATCGATGTATTAAGACTTTGATTGACTTTTGTTCTTCATGCAAAGCTGGTAAAACTCCTGTTTTAGGTACAACCTCTTTGACGAGTGTATGCGTGAAAAAAAGATCCGGGTCGTCTTTATTGCGAACACACGAGATTACAAGAGTGGCCGGGACCCGGGTGGCTCGGGTGTGGCGAGTCCGGGTGCGGCGAGTGTGGATCAGGAGATTGTGGGAGAGATCCTCTGGAGGGTCCCTTTGATCCGCGTCTCCACGTGGTATTCGTGTGAGAGCTCTGAGGGGGTTGCCCAGGACAGAGGTCTTTACAAGGTGAGGGTTTTTTTGAGAGGCTAAGGAGTATCCGTTGTTTCTTTGGTCCCTTCCGTGCTTCGCGCTTCCTCGGCTAGGGGGTCTTCAGCTTCGTTCCTCGGTCTTCGTGTCTTCCTCGCTCCTTGCTTGGCCTCGGCGTCTTTGATCGTCGGTTCGCGGCGTCGATCGTGCTTTGGCGTCGGCTTTGGATTTGGCCTTCGGCTTTAGCTTGGCTTGGGCGTGGCTCTGGCTTTTGCTTTGTTTTGGCGCTTGCGCTTGGACGTAGACGGGGGAGACTTGCGATGCTTTCGTTCTTTCGGACTTCGCGTCGTATCGGCTAGAACGTGCGGTGCTTTTGCTCGAGACCGGCGTAGTCGCTTGGCTTTGGCACTTGCGTTGCTTTGGCGCGGGCTTTACCGGAGCTTTTGCTTTGGCTTCTAGTGTGGGCTTTGGCTTCATCGTCAACTCGGTCTTCTTCTCGAACGACGTGGGCTATTTCTTCAATGCTTCGACGGTTTGGGTGTCGGCTGGACTTCTCTTCTTCTCTGGGCTTCTTTGGCGTGATCAGAGTCGAAGGGTACTCTTGAAGATGGCGGGGGTAGCACCGATCTCCGTGCGGCGGTTGTAGCGCCGACTTTTCTTCGAAGGCGACGGGTGTAGCGACGCTTCAGGTGTCCCTCTCCAAGCTTTCTTCTTCGTGGATGGAGCGGGCGTTTGTCGAAGGCGACGAGGTGATGACGCTTCGGTCTTCTTCTCCGGGCTTTTGGGCTTGATCGGAGTTGAAGGTTTGTTGGAGCCGACGGGGTAGTGCCGCTCCGAGCTTCTTCTCCGGCTTTTGCTTCTGGCGTCTTCGGAGTCGAAGGGTCTTCTTCTCCGAGCTTTCTTCTTCGTGCACGGAGTCGAAGGCTCGATCTTCTTGTGCAAGGGTCTTCACGTTGATGAGGGATTTCAATGGACTAAGCCGGTCCCGAAGGGATAGGCTTGCCCGTGCCTCGTGAAGCCTTGGGTCGATGAAGAAGCGTCTCCTCTTCTGCAGAGCTTCCTCGCTTCGTCTTCAATCCTCCCCCTTTTGAGCCTTCCCCCTCCCCCTCTATTTATAGGCAAAGGGGAGGGGAGAGATATGGGAAGTTTTTAATTTTAAATCCCTTTAATATCTCTCCCATAATTACCCAAGATTTATTCATCCATTGATGAGGGGAATAAGTCTTTATTCGTTTTTCTTTTCTGACGGGGTAATTATGGCTGAATTTTGCACACAAAATCGATGGCGACCCGGCTCTTCTTCTTGTCCGTCGGATCGAGGGATCGGTGCAGATCCACGTGTGGGTATACGTCATGCGCAACCTCCCCCCGCACATGGCGGTAGTTCTTTCCTTTTCTTTCTTTTCTTTCCTTTTTCTTTTCTTTCCTTTCTTTTCTTTCCTTTTCTTTTCTTTCCTTTTATTTCTTTCCTTTTCTTTCTTTTTCCTTTTCTTTTCTTTCCTTTTCTTTCTTTCCTTTTCTTTCTTTCTTTTTTTTTTTCTTGCAAGGCCGGCCGGCCCCCATGGGGTTCGGGTCCCTAGTAGGGGCCGGCCGGGTGGGCCCCACTTAAGGGTGGGCCCGCCCGGTTCCCTTGTCGGGCGCGAGTCGGGTCCGGGTCCGCATTGGTGCGTGCTAGTCAGGTCCGAGTCGGAGTGCGCGTCGGGTTTGTATCCGCGTAGGTGCGCGCAAGTCGGGTCCGAGTCGGAGTGCGCGTCGGGTTTGTATCCGCGTAGGTGCGCGCAAGTCGGGTCCGGGTTAGACAAAATTCGTGTGTCTACAACGAGCTCACGTCATGTACTTCTCTAACTCGGACCGTACTCTGATATTTGTATCCTCGTCCATCATGTTGTACATCGCCTCAGCAACCAACCGAATGGGATGATGCTCACCACCTTCAGATTGAGATCCTCATCGACTTTTAATCGCTCACGGTTGCTAAATTTTTGGATTGCTCCTTCAACAACTTATAGAGGCTTGGTGACCAACATGGTTTTCATCCTTCTTTGCACAACTAGATATAAAATTTATCGTCAAAGTTCACCTCGAATTTGAAAATCATTGAGTTCTTCGACATGGCGATCCAGCAGCAGAACCATAGGGATTGTTCTTTATGGCAAAAGAAAATGAAATGCCAACCAAAATTAAGCACGCAATTCATAAAAAAACAGTAATGAAAAAATGAGGGATATGTGCGGTTCACTTGAAACCAGTAGTACAAGACTAGAAGGTTTAACCAATGACAAGAAACAAAAAGATATCACTTTCTTAACGGTTGATCAAATCCCTCCCAAATTTCCAGCAAGCGTTAGCATAAAAGAGTAATTACCAGCCACACCGAGAAAACTCAAGACTCACGAGAGTATAGTACAAGATAAAACCACACAAAATTGGAGAAAACTCTGTGTGTGTGTGTGCGCGCGTAAGCGCGCGCGCGTGTGTGTATGCGTGCGTGCATGCGTGTTGGACCTGGGCTTTAGCCTCTGCTCAACCTAGGACCCATTATTGGTACAAGGAGAGCATTGATCCCCTCTCCTTTTACTTCAGGGCCAAACAACCAGAGTTTCGTAGGGGGCCAATTTAGCCTGACATGGCTGGCATATGACCCACCACCACCACATCACTGAGGTCTATCATGAACCCACCAAGTTACCTACTCACCTCATAATTTCTACCAAAGAATGCTAAGAGAAATGTCAATTAGACGATTATCTTATACTAAGGCATGACCATATTTGTTAATTTAATGGAATCATTGGACTAAGCAATTGCTTAGAGAACTATCTTTATATTTGGATACATATCTCCACCAAAATAAAAAATAAAGAAAACAAATGCACACATGGCTTCTTTTTTTTTTACCACCTTTCAGCTAGTTGCTAAATCTATAGCCTGATAGAAAACATCTTTTTCCACTGCACCAATTTAGGAGTCACTGAAACATAGTTTGCTGATACAAGTGATTTATTGACATGAGGATTACGATCAAGTAAAGCAAATCTGATCCGAATCGATTGGACTAGTTCTATTTCAAAAGTAAATGAATATCCAAAGAGTTATATTCTTTGACTAGGAATTGAAATAAGTCTGATAGCACAAAAAGAAGTAAAAAATAAAAATAACTTACGACAGGATCAGTTTTACATGTGATGGTGGCACCTAGTTGTTCTTCACCTCCAACAGAAGGGTTCAGAAAGAACTCTAGTGTTTGAACAAGCTACCACGAAAGGCATCTTTAGAGCCATCAGCCAACATTCCCGTTTACTACAAGTCATATTGCATGGTGATTCTCTCCATTGCCTTCTGGCTCACAGCATGTCTCGCGAACAATTCTTTCAAGACCTCTCCAGCCAAATCTGTTTCATTCTCATGAGCGATACCTTCCACTAAGATCGTATAGGTTATTTCATTAGGTAAATAGCCTTTCTTGATCATTCTTTCAAAAACGTCAAAGGACAGATCCGTTCGTTCATTCTTGCATAATCCAAGTATGAGTGCATTGTAATTATCTATATCGGGTTTGCAATCGTATTCCTCCAATACTTCAATAATCTTGATTGCCTCATCCAACATGCCCTCGTTACAAAGACCTCTGATCAAAGACGAATCGGTGTAAGAATCGGGAGTAAATCCATCCCTTGTCATTTCATTCAGAAGTTGGAATGCCGCAAGAGTGTTTCCCTTCTTACACAAGAACGAGATAACATTTCCGTAGAAGTTGTTCATGGATGAACTCTGCTTGTTGCCTAAGCTCTGAAGTATGGAGAAGGCCGCCTCCACCTTCCCTTCCCCACAAAGCACAGCTATCGCATTGTAAGTTCCTTCATTAGGAGCACAATGCCTATACATCATCATATCAAGGCACTTGAGTACCAAATCCAACCTCCCCTCTTTGCAGTACCGAGCAATGATCGGGTTATAACTTGCGGCGATAGGCTCGAACCGATACCTTACCATCTCCTCCAAAATCTCAATTGCTCGGTCTGTTCGACCATGATTAGCAAGCGAACCTATAAATATATTATATGTAATAATATTCGGAGAACAACCGTGGTTACCCATCTCAGCCAAGCGTTCCTCCGCCTCCTCCCACCGCCCTTCGGAACACAAACTCCTCAGCAGAATGTTGTAACTCACGACACTGGGGCTAAACCCTTTTGAAGGCAACCCCTTGAAGAGCACTTTCGCATCTTCCAACCTACCCTCCTTGCAAAATCCGGTGAGCAGAACATTGTAACTGACCAAATTAGGCCTCCCACCCTTCGCCATTATCTCATCCAACAGCCTCACAGCCTCGTCGACGCCCCTTTCCTTGTACGTCGCTTCAAGCAAAAACGAGTAAGTGAACACATTGGGGACCATCCCCTTCCGCATCACCCTCTCCAAGAACTGCAAGCTCTGCTGCAGATTCCCGTGGATGCAAAGCCCTCGGATGAGAGAATTGTAGGTGATGGTTGTCGGCTGGCAACCACACTCCTCCATTTTGTCGACTAACTGCATTGCGTACCCGACGTTCCCTCTCCTGCACAGCTGATTAATCAAGAAGGCATAGGCCGACGAGCCGGTGTTGTTCCCTGAACCAACCATCAATTCCATGGCCCGAATGGCCTTCCGAATCTTGTTGGATTTGCAGAGGTCATACAAGAGCTGGGTGGCTTGCGCAGCCTCAGGCTTGTGCCCTTTCCCTACCATGGACTCCAAGTACATGAAGGCATCATGGAGCCTGAGCTCTTTGGTTCTCCATTGATCCTTTCCATTCCTCCAGTTGGGTAGGGTGAAGACTGTCTCATCCGGGAAAATGGTGATGTCCGTGGATGCCAAAACCCTAGAAAAACCCTTGTTGATGGGAATGGTGTGGAGATTTGGGAGGTGGGAGGGGAAGCATGGTTTGGTTCTGCTGTTGCCTGAGACCTTGGTGGTTGGGAGGGGGGAGATGGAGTGGAGCAGGGTTGGCATGGCTTGATGTGCTCTATCAAGCAGAGCCCACCATGAAGAGGAGAGATTTCAGAAGGAACACAGATCAAGAAGAGAAGGGATCTTGGTTTTGGACAAGGTGGGTTTTGATCATTCTGTGAGAACTAGTGGTGCAGAGGTCATGATCTGATGGGGAATTCAAAGAAACCCCACATATGTATTATAAAAAATTTCTGGGTTTTGTACTACAGATGTAAAAATCCAAGAAATCAAGAAAACAAGAAGAGGAGGAGGAGGAGGAGGAGGAGGGGGAGAGGGAGGAGGAAGAGGAGGTTAGAGTGAGATACCATTTTCACTCTGTTTTCGGTCGCAGTGCTCCGAAAGGCGATTTTTTCACCCTTCAATACAGTAGAAGGTGGAGCATCACCACCACCCTCATCCACAACTCATTATTCCCCAGTCTATAAATACCAAGAGGCCTTTTTTTTTTTCGTTTATTGCTTACCCCTATTCTATTCAAAGGTGCTTTGGTTTAATCCCAACCCCCCCCCCCAAGGGACATCAGCGGATGAAAAAAAAAAAAAAAGGAATTGGTTAATGGTTAATGGTGGTATATTTTTTTTAACGGTGTCCCTAAACCCTTTGGCTGTATTTTGATTTGTTGATTAGTCCTGGGAATGAAATCACTATTCCACTTCCATAAGAAAAACTTGTTTGGTTTAATCGGAGTAATGGAATTAATAATTCCATTCTACTCAAAAGGTGGGAATATCATTCCTTCCAATAGGTCGAGGATTGTCAGTTCGTTCGGGGGATAAAATACTGGACTCCAATCCAAATTAACTATTGTATTAATCCATTTTCATGGCTTTCCCAATTGTCCCCTTTCGGAGGGAATCGAACCCACAACCACAGAGAGCAAACCGTACCGCTTTGCTAACACTCCTATCCCTAGTGGGTGATGGTTGCAATCGCATGCACAATGCACGACACTCGTCTGTGATCGCTCATTAGGGATGGACAAAGACGAACCCAAATGAGAGTAAATAGAAGGTTCTATTGATGGATAAGATGATCCAATAAAGCTTGGGCTACACATCTTGGTAATAACCACCTTAACTAGACCAATAGAACAATGATCCCCCAAGTCTGTGTTTTTTTTCTGGGAATTGGAATTCAAGGGAAATGGGGTTATTTATATGTTCTATTGTAAATTCTACTATGCCTCCCCCATCCTCATGGTGAAAGTATGTATCTATATATAAAACCAGGCGTGGGAGGAATTATAAATCTTTGGATACCTGATGATTTTATGGGAAGAATATGAAATTAAACCTAACAAAGGAGAGTTACTGGTTAATCCCTGGTCAAAGATCAACTAACTTGAAGGACAACCAATTTATCAGGACAAAAATGCCCCTCCCTGCACTTCAAACTTAGGTTTCATGCCATTCCTTTCTAAAATTAACCCTAACCCTAAACCCTAAGATCTATAGGCCAGGGGATGAACCCTAGCCTTAAAAATCTTAAACCAAATCCTTCCGCCCCCCTATGGCTTCTCATCTACACTACTCGCTGCTACCCAGCTACAACTCAAGACTGCCGCTCGCACCTGTTGCCACCCCCACCGCCACTCATACCTGCCTCCGCCACCGCTGCTCGTGATCACCTCCGTCACTGTTGCTCGAGAGAAACAAGAGAAACGGATACCGATGGTGAAGGCATTTTGGACTTTCAGCATCCCTTTTCACCGAACCGACCCGTTGGTCCTTTCCACCACACCGATCTGTCTTCAGGGGCTTTAGCCACATTGCCCCCAAAACTATAATTGTTTTCCTATGTTTCCTACTACCATTATAACGCAAGGTAATCAGTATCTGTTGCCTGATGCATTAACAGGTGATGTTCTCGCCACAATGGCCCATTAAAAATAGGAAATTAAAAAAAAAAATTAATAACCAACACACAACTAAATAGTCTAAATGTAATATAGATGAAGAATAAAAAAGCACAAATTTAGAAAAAGAAAATTACAGACAATAAAACTCCATTTACACATAAGGAACTTAAACAATGCTCATCGCGCTGAGCCCTGCCATCCATTAGACGGAACAAACAGGAAGAAGTTTTCCGTCAGCAGCTCTATCCAGTGGAACGCTGTTTTTTTATTGTCGTGTAGTACTTTCATACCACGAGAGTAATTGGTGACGATATGGATGAGTTTCTGCCATCATCTGCCTCTCGTCACCTGAAAGCATGATGATGCCGATGCTGCGTGGTGAAAATCATTGTGGGCCTCCGGATCTGCTACGATCCTCTGGATGCGTGCTTACTCCCGTTGCCTCTCACCAAGATCTGCACAAACAGCTCACCTGCTCGATAGGAAGACCGAACCTACAAACACCATAAAAAACAAGAAGATTAATTACACAACTGGTTATCCCCATTTCTCATCTGAATCTCCTGATAATAGTTGAATTAATCTCCATTTAATAATTTTAATCAAATATGTACATTTTGATCCTTGTACTCAAAAAATAAAAATGATCTGAACAAAGGTTCAAAATTTCCGTTCGACCAATATATCGACACTCTTGGATATGGAAATATTGCGTGGAAATATTTTGATAGTGCGGAAATAGCAGTTTAATAGAAATAGCGAAAATATTGAATTTTCATGGGTTTTTTTTCCAATGAAACTATGGAGTCATAAATGAAGCACAGATGAATAACATTTCTATCCTATCTAGGGGTAGAGCGTCTTATAGCATGTATTCTATGCATGTTGTGTCAATAAACAACAGTTTAAAAAGAAATAATGGAAGTGTTGATTAAATGCATCCTTTTGTTTTGTCCCATGTGCGATATTTCAAGAAATATTGCCATGGAGAATATTTCGGTTGATATTTCACAATATATCGTGATATGGATGTAGTTTTCAAACCGGACGAGATTGTAAATATGTCAATTTTTTGTTCCTTGATCTGAATAATAATTCTTATGTAGTTATTACTACAATGGATGCTTGATAAACTCATATCTATAAACAGCGTAATTAAGTCAGTCATTCCAGACCAATTATGGTTTTAAACAACTTAGCAAATTGGATTTTTTTAGGGTTATGCCCCTCTCTTGCCAAGTTGTGCTGGTTTAGTTTTCAGTACAAAAGTTAGGGTTGGAGCTAGGTTGACAACCGACCGAAAAATTATAATCAATCTCCCTTGTAGTCAAGCTCATCTTGATGGGATAAGACTTGGATAATGATGAAGAACAAGGGGGTTTTTTTTTTTTTTCGTCCAACCAAACCAGCACATAGGGATCATTGAATCTAACAAATCATGATCTGCTTGTTCTTTGATTTTACTGAATACTAAATCGGTGATAGATATATAGCAACCTAATATTTTGCAAAAACAATATAAAACATTTATTTACCAGGGGTCCACTAGCAACATAACGGAAACCGATAGATTCTCCATAGTCCTTCCAGAAGGCAAACTTCTCAGGGGTCACATACTCTTTTACCGTCAGGTGCAAGGGTGTTGGCTGCAATGTCACTCGATCAGCAACAGCTAATACAAAGAATGCCACAAAAAGCTTGTGTGTGATCCAACCTGTAAATATTGCCCTAGTGTCAGAATATCAACGCCGATGGCCCTTAAATCAGCCATAGCTTCTGTCACCTCCTCATCTGATTCTCCCAGGCCCAGCATGATGGAGGATTTTGTGACCATACCTTCCTTGCAGAGCTTTGCATGCTTTAGAACAGATAAACTCTGCATGTACCTGACATGAAACACTACCAGTGTTGAAGCACATGGACATAATTTGCTCCAACAATGGAATCCTCGTTGGTGAGTTCATGCAACTTCCATTTGCAGCAAATGATGCCTTTCATTCTTATAAAATAAATACAAGACTAATTGTACATCTTGTACCTAAATTTAAGCTAATAAATATCTCCTAATCTCTACTTAAACAACACAATCTTGTCTTAGATCTTCAATACCCGGATCATTCTCAATGGTAAGCATTGTATTAGACCTGCAATGTAAATTACAAATTAAATATAAGTGTAAATAGTTGACCTATAATAACCCAAAACTAAGGGCAGTTGAACATATTGCACCGGTTTAATCCAATTCTCAAAGTGTGGACGGGGTTAGAAAGAGATGCGCAGAGGCAAAGTACTTTTGGGAAATGCAAAAGCTCAATATAAGCAATATGCCTTTCTCGGCCTAGTATCCTGCTTCAAGCATCTCTCTTTTTTTTTGAACGTTAGAGGCATCTCTCACTCTCTCTCTCTCCTTTGACCCATCCACCGATTCAAATTGCACCTTTGCAGATGGCTAGTGCTACCTACATCATTAACCTGACCATCACAATGTTCAAGAATATTGTACCATAGAGCAAAGAAAGTTTGTCAAGTGGCAACAAGGGCTCCTATAAATTGGTGAGGGGGCTAGGGATGTTGAAGCTCTGACCACACCCAGCCCCTCAAACCTAGTACCAGCCCTACATGCTTCGCTACATTGTGAAACAGATCGTCGGGCTTCAACAAATTGAGTATTGACAGTAGACTATACATAGGATTAGCATGTGTGGAACAAGAAAAAAGATGGTGCCACCGACACGAGTCACATGACCATCCAAGTGTTAAGAAACCCAAACTACGACCATTGCAAATGACAAAGTTTTCAAGAAGAAAAATACACAGGAAAAACAAAAAAGGAAATAATAACATACTACGACATCCTTGAAGTACACTTATGTTGGCATGTCACTGTAAGACATCCAAATCATCATGGCCTAACATACTACGGAGTGTGCAAGCAGTCAGTCACAATCAAGGGGATTGCCTTAGACTCACTTCTACTGATTCATCACACCAAAGCTCTTTGTCCAATCTAGTATTATTTAAACATGAGAAACTCACCATAATACACTCCTTTATCATAGTTGCAACTGAGAGAGATGAAAAATGGTCTTTGTCAAGACTCAAGAGAAAAACAAGTTTTGTTTTGTTGCCTATCTTTTTCTTCCAACATTGAATCCAACATTAATCGTAGAGATGGACGTACATCACAACCACCACATTTTCATTGTCATCCTCACACTGTCACACAGTCGCACGAGCATACCTATCTCTAGCCTGGCGCCATTAACCTGCTCATTCATCAGATTTGTTGTATCTTCCACTACTAGCAACCACTATATGAAAATCTTCCCTCCATGGGAACCCCACTCACAAGCAAAAACAAAGGGCCATAGCCCTTCATCTCTCTTTTCATATAACGTCATAAGCTGGCCCGCCATCTCCTCCTAACTCTTGCCTCTCTTTGAGGTTGATTGTTGCCTTAGCCAATAAATACTTTGCCAAAGCCACATCGATTGCTAATGAGTTAGTTATCCAAATTAAATTACACTTGACCATAGGGGTAACCATGCATACTCTCATAATGGATCCCCTACCTCCCCACAAGAAGCTCTAATAATAGATGAGAGAGAGAGAGAGAGAGAGAGAGAGAGAGAGAGAGAGAGAGAGAGAGAGAGAGAGAGAGAGAGAGAGAGAGAGAGAGAGAGAGAGAGATATGGAAGGTAAATATAAACACTATGCATAGGTGATGGAAGCTAAATATAAACACTATGCAACTACATCAAAATGAAGCCCCAAATAGCCTTAAAACTGCAACTGCTAGACACTACCCTAATGCTTTGAACATAAAAGGGATAAACAAAAAAGCAAAACAAGGTGTGTCAAGGCAACCAACATAAATTAAATCAAACACCCTACTTTGGATTTTGGAAAAATGGGTCCGGGCGTAAAAGTCAAGTAGGGTCCATGCATTGATGAAGCAGGGTCCACATGAACATGTGGCATGATCTCTATTCGATAATAGAGGACACTCACCAATCCGAGTAATGCATGGTTGTAGGCCTTTACTATAAGGACATGCAATGAAGTCTTCTGCTGAAGTAAGTTCAGCCCATAAAACTTGGTGCGATTTTCGTCGCGTGTATGGTACAACCACTCATGATGCATGACATATTATTACGCACAAATGAGAAGAATGCATGGAATCAAATGTCGACAAATTTCCTATGAAATAACTAAAATATGTCTTTTTTTTTAAGGGACAAAGAAATTGACCGAATTTTAGTAGTACCAAATTTCCGTCTGACATAACGAAATGACGGCCGAACTGACCGACATTTGACCAAAACCCGACAGTCTTTTTTTTCAGACCATTTCACTAAAAAAATTTATCTTTTTTTAGTAAAGCAATTTTTATAAAAAAACACCCCTCTCTCTCTCTTTCTAAGTGTGTGCAAGTGATGAACAAAATTCATTATAATCATGAAAACACCAACAAAAACATATTGCGATAAGATACATGAAAAAGATAAGCAATTAAGAGAAGTGATAAATAATAGTTACCCTGCACGGGGATCTCTGACAAGTCTCTGAAGGCGCTTGACTGTTTCAATGTTGTGGGCGAACACATCAAGGCCGGAATGTACCAAAGTTGACACAGCCTCTAGATCACCTCGGAAATCAGAAGTTAGACATTCAACAAGTATCTCAGGTTTAAGATTCTGTACAAGAAACAACCAATACATTAGGTTAAAGTTTCTATCAAATTGAATTGTATGGCACCAGATGTCTACATGTCTTGTCCCTCATAATGCACCATATATGAAAGACGTATGTATCCACATCCTAGCATTAATTATGTGACTAGAAATACATAAATTTCTCTTAATAATGTGACTTGTACCTTCATAATCTTGACTGTCTGAGCAAAGTGACCACTTCCACCATCAGGAAGGTCATCACGATCAACGCTCGTCAATACAATATAGTCCACACTGACAAACACATAAATCAACAGATCAGAGCATGAACGCCATGAGTTCCATGTCATGGTCTATGTCATATGATGTCCGACTTATAAAGCACAATGTCGGAAGCTTAAGCACCTTGCAACTTCTTTATAATTACGTATATAGGGTGTTTGGATGCTCATATACTACACAAGGATAAATGTTGAGGCATCAATATATTAGCCAATTGGACCACGTGGGTGGAACCACCATATTTCTCACTAACCTTTCCCTATAATATCAAACGGAAAAGCGAAAAAACCTACCCCCAACTTGCAATTGCCCTAGCAGTGTTCTCGGGTTCCATAGGATCGGGCGGCGCGGGGTTTCTGCTGGTTTTGACGGCGCAAAACCTACATCCGCGGGTGCATGTATCCCCTAGAAGCATGATTGTCGCGGTTGCAATGCCATCCCCATCTCCTCCCGCTCCTCCCCCTCCATTCCAACACTGCACACAAAACACCACCTATCATCAAATTAGGGTTTCCATAAAAAAAAAAAGGACAAATAAAAGTATGGTTTGCTCAGCAAATTCAAATTACAATGCACTACCAATAATTGAGTCGTTTTTTCATTAAAAACTTTAAAATAGAAATTTAGTTGAGATTTTGGCCTTTTTAGGTGAATGTATTTGTCATGTAAACATCAAAATTACAACAAATGAGTAAAAATAAATAAAAATTTTGACCTCTCCGATATTAGGGCACTGGGCTTCCACGCAGACGGTATTGAGCTTCAGCTCCGAAAGCGATTCCTGCAGCCTCACGAACTTCTCCCCCTGCGGGGCTCGCTGCCGCAGCCACTCGGGCTTCTTGACGTTCCGATCCCGGCCGGTGTGCGGGCCCATCCCTCCGGGATAAGCCCCCGACGGCGCTGTCGAGGGCTCGAACAGCTTCGAGGCGGCCGGATTCGGAAGCGCATTCGATTCCAGCTTCTTGGACGAATCCACGGCACCGGATCGGACCACCAGGGATGGGTTGGAGGGGTTTGGGCATCTGGGTCGGGGAGAACAGATCGGGGTGGAGATTAAGGGATTGGAGAGGGATGTTTGAAACATATCTCCGACGATCGTGGTGGCAAAGGAGTCGGAGTCGATCGTCGGCCGTGGCCTAAACGGGAAAGGGTCTGCTGATCGCGATTCGTGAGCGGGTCCTATCTATCCGGCGATCTGGATAGTGTGTTGTATGCGGATGTGCGAATGCTCGATCACAGATTCACAAATCACTGCCCCATGGCGGGATCTTTGGGAGAGAGAAGGGGAGGGAGGGAAAGAGAGAAAAGATGATGATGATGAAGAGGAGAGAGAAGGTAGAGGAATCGAGGGAGTCGAAGAGGAGAGAGAGAGACAGAGGGGAGGAGAGCGAAGATATCGGTATTCCATGATCACCCAAATTCGCTCACTTCGATGAACCCAATGAAGATCGTTTTCAAAACGAAAGACTATGTTCTTCGGAAAAATTTTCAAATGGGAAAAGTGGCACACCTCCAAGTTAGATAAAAATTTTCAATGTATGGGAGTGAAACTATTGATCGTCAACGGCGTTTGTCGAAATTTTTCCTCAGAAAAAAGTTGCGCCGCCTCCTTCAACTCTTTTCAAACCCAAATCCAAATTCTACAGTTAGAGGGCATTTAGTTCGACTGATTTTAAATGCTTATTGAACTTATTTAATAAATAAATATTTTTTTATTCAAAAAGCCTGTTTGGTTGAGTACTTTTTTGCAGTGCTTATTTTAAGAAATACGTTCTTTTTCACCTTATTTCAAAAATAATTGGACCGAAGCTTTTTTGAAATGGACTTATTGCATTTATTTTTTCAGCGTTTTTTTATACTATTGAGCTCCTCACTTATCAGAAAATTACACAGGATTTCTGGTGAAATACTTTTCTTGCCGAGCAAGAAAAGTTTTTATAAGATAAAGTAGCAGAAACAAAATTTCGCTCTTCACAGCAGAATGCTCCGACGTCCCAAAGCGATTTTTGCCTGATATCCTCCATAATTTTCGTCCCCTCCGGCATCATTCCGACCAACTCTTCATCTCCTCTGGTCACCATTCCGAACCTTGCTAGATTTCTAAGGATCTAAGATACTCTCTAATCTAACACATATGATTTTTGATTTGGGGTATTGGATGCAGCATAGTATTTGGTGACTAATACATCTGTGTTTTGGATTTGGGGTTTTTGATTTTTGATTTGAGGTGTTGGATGCAACATAGTATCTGGGAATACAACATTGTTTTGGATTAAATTGTCTGTTATCAATACTTTCATCTAATCTGATCATTTATTTACCCCTCTTCCAAGTAATTTTATTGCTCATCTTCTTTGAGTTGAGTTGTGAGATGTTTGGGTTACAACCATAATGCTCTAGTTTCCTCCTAAGTGCATTGGGTCCATGATCCTAATAGATCTACTACCAACATCAGTAACTTCACTGTGTTCATTCCTTTCAAGGGCTAGTCCTACTAGTGAAACCCCAATCACCATTATCATTTATTATTTTATTGCCTAGTATGGTTTCTGGCATGTATAACATATTGCAAACATTTCATCTCCCTTCCAATGGAAAATATGAAATTAATTCTATATGATTTGAGGCCATCAAACAGAAAATCTGGAGTGCTCAATTTTTTTTTTCACATTATTATTGTTGATTTTGTACATATTATATGGAAAATTTTACTTTTTTATATACTGTATTGATTCTCTAGAGACATTTTTTCTTGATTGGAATTAGAAATTTAACCAAGCGAACTAAAGTTGGACATGATTTTAATTAATAGACTTTGTTGTAGTTGTCATAGTTTAAATAAGGGGATAGTATCTCTTCATGTTTTTTCCTATAAAACTAAGCAATACAATTGCAGTGCATTTGATTTAAGTTTTCTGGTAATATGTCTATATCTTAGGGGTGTGCAGGATCCAAATCAAATTGACCAAACCGACCAATTTCGATTGGTTTCGACACACTCAATGGATCAGATCAGATTGGGTTTTTAAAAAACTGACATGATTGGATTGGTTGACGGATTTGTAAATTAAAAACCAACCTAAACTGAACCGAACCGACATATGTATATACATATAATATTTTATTAAATATACCATATGCCCTCATATACACTTGCTACCAACAACCATTGCAATATTGTAGGATGACTCAAAATCAGTTAAAAATCTTATTTAGGCCTAATGATTTGATAACAATTATTTTTTTTTTAAATTTGAACTAGGTCCTAATAGAAGGGGGGGAGCCCAATAAGAACATGGGCCAAATCTTAAACCGAACATCCAATCCAATCCAACTTTAATTGGATTGGATTCCAATCTTAGTTCAGTTTGGATTGGATTGAAAATTCTCAAAACCGACCAGGTTAGATCAGTTTGGGTTTTGCTTAAATAGGTCGGTTTCGAATCGATGCACACCCCTAATATATCTTGTGTAGTCTATATGTAAGTTTAGTGGACAACAAGAAGATCACCTTCATGTTCATAAATATTCTTCTATCTTTTTCTATGGATTTGGTGGCCCTTCATATAAATCCAACGAAAACAAACCCCTTACTAATTCAGTAGCTTGTTGAAAGTTATCTACTAGCGTTACTCGACTAACACTCCTAGTCCTTTTTGAAATCTTGTTAGACAGTAAACCCAACCTTTGGATCATTGCAATGCCATTTGAAATTTAAAACGAAGGTACCAAACATAAAAGTTAGCTTCAAAAAGAGCACTTTCAAGATCAGAATGGATACATGTATATCGAGTAATTCCTTTATTATGGCAACAAATTTGTTTGTACCTGAAAATGAGTCCAAAACTATGTCCCATTATATTATCCAGTCGATTGTGTCTATGCCTTGAGATAGTAATTGGCTCATACGAGTCCACATTTTCATAAAGAAAGTTGCAACGCTGCAGGTTATAGCACAATGAATACTGCAATTTTCATCTTATAATAGGAGATCACAATGATGTATGACCTTATTTGTCATCTAAATCTTGCCCTCGCACGGAAGGTCACATTTGTCAATCAATAATATATATTGTAGTTATTCACATTCGTCAATCAACCCCATTTACTTTTTCATGAAAAATCATTATCATCCATCCGCTAATGAGAGATCATGACTATTCAGGTGTATTGCATGTGTGCTCACAACTATCAGTCATATCTCTTTCTTTTCATATGTGATCACCATCGTCCATACCCTAACAGGATCATAACTATTTATACATTGTTTGGTCACAATTTTCAATCTAGCCACATCCCCCGACATATAAATTTATTATCGTTACCCCTAAAAAAAAGTTTATTATCACCCATCTGGTAGTATTTAGTTATTCTATAATAAGGGTAACAATTAGTTAGTTAGAACCTAAAATTTATAACCGTTTTTTTTGTTTGCTAATTAGTTTTAAAATAAGTGTTGAATGCAACATAGTGTATTTGGGGATACAACATTGTTTTGGATTAAATTGATGCATCAAGATGCAACAATATGTTTTGGACTATGCAATTCCCCTTCTTTTTTTTCTTCTAAAATTGGGGATCTTTAACATGTCTTTTGGATACTAGAATCATTTTTTTTATATTTGTTGATGTTTAAGAGAGAAATTGAGGTCATTAACCAGTCTTTTGGATACTACAAATGAAAATATGGACCTTTTAAGTCAACCCTAATGGCTTGACCCAACCCATAACCCTTGTCTCAACTCATCTTGTCTGAGACACCTTAACTAATGCGCATCCCTCATTGGCTTTTGGCAATCACCAAGGAGCTCATATGATATATTATTTACTCATTATTTTGCGTGATGCAGATAAACATATAAAAAAAATTAAATAATATAAAGACCTATTTGCTATAATCAATTTTCTTATTCAGATTCTATTAGTTTCTGTCATCAGACTTAGATTCTTTTATCTTACTGTTAATTCAACATAGATACTTATATTAAACTCATTCTATTAATTATTGTATGCTAACCATTGTTATATAAATTTAATAACGTAGATGGGGAAGGAACAACAAGCAGCACTATAAGCTATTGCCGGTGCTTGTACCATATGGTTAGTGGTGCTTAAATTAGTGTTACATCTCAAACGACAACAATATATACTAAGAGAATCACAATAAGATAGATACGAACGAAGAGAAAAATACCTCAATCTCTTATTGTGTGAGAAAAATGAAGATACTCATAATCTTTTACTGGCCAATCAGCCTGCATTTGAGTTATTAGTCAAACCTTTGAAATCAAAAGGATTACAGTTTACAAAAAATATGAAAGTGGTCCAAGTGGATGAACAAGTTGTTATGTTCTTAAATATACTTGGACATGACGACAGGTTGAGATCGGTGATATTCCACTTTAGTTGTTCATTGTCTACAGTTCATCATCATTTTTTGCATGTTCTTAACGCTGTGATGAAACTTTAAGTGGATGTCGTCAAGCAACCCCGCCCTAATATGTCAGCAATCAGTAGGATTACCCCTAGGCCCTGGCGCTATTTCTTTCGAGTAACTTATTTTTTCTACCTAAACTTATATATACTACTAGATCTAAAATTTTTATTGTTAATTATATTGTATACATAAATTAATATATGATGCAATTGGTGCTATTGATTATATATATATTCCTGCAATGGTTAAACTTGATGATCAACATCGATATAGAACAATAAAACGCATGATTGCGCAAAACGTAATAGGGGCGGTAGGTTTCGATATAAAATTTACATATGTCTTTGTCGGTTGGGAAGATTCAGCCAAAGATTTTAAGGTACTATCATTAGTTGTAATAGATGTGCCTACTAAACTAGTTGTACCTTCAGATAATAACTAATATATTATATATGATTTTAATATATGCTTATAGGTGCCTACTAAGATACTATTAGAAAATAACATTAATCTTTTTTAATAATATTGTTTCAATCTAAATATACATGAAAATATTATCTAGTTGAGGCCAGTTATGGTCATTATCCTGCCTTTTTTAGTACAATATCGATAAATATGGTATCATAGATCAGAGCTTTAGCGTAGCTACAATCCCGTAACAACACAGGAGTTGTATAACTACAAGCACTCGTTAATGTGTAATATTGTTGAACGTGCTTTTTGGTATGTTGAAAAAATGATTGTACTAGCTTGTTGTGCACTGTATAACTTTATCTTAACTATAGATATCATTGATTTATTAGAAAAGGAGGCCAATATTATTATAAATTATGACTCTCATCCTGGGGGGATGGTACATTGGAGGATATTACATTACTTGAGAAAAATATTGCACGAGACAATAAGAATGATCATATTGTTACCAATATGTGGTTGGACTATGGTCATGGGCATTGATTGTAATTCAATAAAATTGAATCATGGACCATATTATTGATCATATTTTTATCAATATTATATTTTTATGGATGTCAACATTGTGCTTTTGTTTAATCTTTAAATATCTAGTAATTATATTTTTTTTCATATATATATGATATTTGTGCTTTTATTCTAATAAAGTAATCATTTTAGGATGAGTTAATCTAAAGAAGAAAAAAAATTATATTGTCTGGATCCCTAAGATGGACCGTGCATGCATAGATGCATTTATGGCAGAGTATGAAAAGGGGGGAAAGGCTGACAATGGTTGAAAGCCTCATGTATATCAAACTGTTGTGAAAGTTATGGGAGAAAAAATAGATATTCAAATGACAAAGGATAATTTAAAGAACATGACAAAAACCTGGAGAACTTGGTACAATGTTATAATTACTTTGATTAATCAAAACGGGTTCGGGTGGAATGATGACAAAAAGATGATAGTAGCTGATGATGTCACATGCACTAAATATTTAAAAATAAATATTTTAAAATTTAAAATTATAAATATGTTTCAGGAGTACAGAGGAGCAAAATCATGAAGGCGCTAATGCATGGGCCAAATCAAAATTATAGAAGCAAAATCAGAAGTACAGAGGAGCAAAATCAAAAGCACAATTAGGAGCACAATCATAAGCAAAATTAGGAGCCAAATCAGGTACATAGCTGCAAATAAATGAGCAAATCCAAAATTTCAATCATAAGTCAACCAACAGCCATGATCAAACAAAGGCACAAACACAGAGCTAAGTCTTGAAAATCAAAGCCCCATTGGAGGAAAACATGAAAAAATCCTAAATTTCAAACATTTAATCATGAAATCATGTGCAATCAAATTGGTACAAGGTACAAAACTAGTGGCGGACCCATAGTTCCTATTGCCGCAGGCACTCAAAAACCCTAAATTACAGCCTAAGTTCTGAGCTAGCGTATAGTGCCGATTTGGACACAAAATCCTAAAATTTCAAGTTTAGGGTTAAAGTCACCATTCGAAAAAGTCGCATCGCCTGGAATTTAGTTTTAAGGTTTTCACCATCCGAAAATGAGGTAGAAGAAAATATTGGGGGTAAAAATCATACCGGGGTTTTTCGAAAGATCGACGACGGTGATAGTCGGCACTCCAGAGACAAGCGATGGCTGGATTGAAAATTCTCCGCCACTGGGAGAGCAAAGGGTCTTAATGGGCACGACGAGCAGAGACCAGATAAAATAGGGATGAAGGCATTAGTTGGCAGGTACAGTTACATGGAAGGGTAAAAAGGTCTTCATATTTGGTTCCCTCAATTTTGCACGTGTGTAGGGTCAAAAAAATAATAATAAAAGCGGATGGGGTCACTTTGACTAATACGTGGAAGTTGGTGGTCATTTTGCTAAATTCCTCTTTGGTTCGCAGATCCAACTGCAACAACCTTTTCAAAGGCAGCTGTCCATTGGGAAGAACAGGCCAAGTCCAAGGGCAGCCCACACCCTCACAAAATTTAGAGGAAAAAAAATAAAATAAAGCCCTTAACGTAGTCGCTCCGAACCTCGGCATCGGGTCCGGCTATCTACTTCTGTTATTTCTCTCTCTTTGGATGGTTTCGGATTTTTGAGAACTACAGACCACCATAAGAACCCCAGGGGGCTCCCATCATAAGGGCCGGGTGATCAAATGGCGGGGATAGGTGTCGATGGCTGGACCACAAACCACGGTGATTCCATGGTTCAGGCAACTATTTTAAGTCATTTGAAAGAAAAAAAAAATTGGCCAAGGATTTTGACTACTGAAATTACAATCGGCTAGTGGGTATTGCGCCTCATACCCCACAACCCCAATAAAAATTACCACCTTAGCCCCTCAAATTACCTCATGGGAATGCCACTGGTTGGTCGTAATTCTGGTCGCCAAACAAATTTTCTCAACGATCGAAAGGGTTTTGGTTAATGGAGGTTGAGAGCGAAGGATGTTATGGAGGAAGCATGGGTGATGACGATGAGAAGGATGACAAACCTGTACAGGCATCGATAAAGACAATGTGCGCATAGATCTAGTATTCCAAGGGTAAAATGGTCATAAAGCTAACTACAATATTTTTTTGTAAAAATCGAGATATATCGGGGGTTATTAATAAAATTTAAAAATCAGGAGGTTATTAATAATATCAATATTTGTCTGCAAGGTGTATGCAAAAATCCCAATTTCATGTTCTGGCTTCTGGGTTTTCACTGCTAGAAGCAGAGAGATGTGTTACGTTGACAACTTCTGTCAGTCCTTACCACAAAAAAAAAGACAACTCTGTCAGTCAAAAAAAAAAAAAGGGTTAATTTGACTTTGCCCCCCAATTTTTGCCTTGAATTAGACTTTACCCCCCATTTTTCATTAATCCCCCAAAACTAACTGTTCTGTCAGCTCACCCTCCAAAGCTTTATTTCTTTTTCCGTCAGCTCACACTTTCTCTCAGATGGTGAGCTGACGGAATAGTTAGTTTTGGGGTGTAAAGTCTAAATAATGAAATAATGGAGGGTAAAATCTAATTCAAGGAAATATTTGGGGGTCAAAATCAAAATAATCCTAAAAAAAAAAGAGCAACAACGATGGTAAGAGTTGGTTATCAAACATTCAATCTTTAAGTTGGTAGGTTCAAGTAGAATTGCCCTAACCAACAGACTCTTGGCCTGGTGCGGAATTTCCTCTCTACCACGCTGGAGAGGTTCCCCGTTCCACTCCCGGTACGGACACCGTGGAGCGAACTTTCCTTCAAGGAAGTTGTGTCTTGTTTGCACTTGCTAATCCTGGCCATTGATGTCATGTTCTCGGGATTGTCGAACTAATAAAGAGTAACGGCTGCCTCCCCGTTTCGATCTCCAGACCTCTTTGAGCCCTCGCTTTAGAGCATCTCCAACAGCCTCCCTAGCTAAAAGCTAAATATGGTGAGCCATTCTAACCACATCAGCAAATTTGGTAAGTGGATTTTGGTCATACTCCAATAGCCTCCCTACCCACTACCTACATAAAATCTGATGATCCTCGAGCGAGCCAGTAAACGGGGCGAGCCTGACAAGTAGAAAATAAATGTGGTGATGGTTAAGGGAGGCCATCGGAGGGCTTTCAAAAGCTATTCCATCGTCACATTTGGTGGGTCAACGGCCTCAAGCGAGGCCATTGATGATGCTCTTAGTGCCCTGTCCTCTGGCTGCCTGGCTGGTCCTGCCAAAAAAAATAAAAAAGAATTGCTCTTCATATAACCGAGTGAAGTGCTAGAAATCTTGAGAGTAGTACTAGACAACAGATACAATATCAACAAGAGATGAACAAAAACGTTCATAAAGCTTCATCCCTTCATCACCCTCAAGCGTCACACCTCAACCAAACTGATAACCGAAGCATTTACAACTTCTTCATTTTTCCCGACAGCAGTTAAAGAAGTTTTAAAATACCAAACTGAAGCATTTTCATCTGCTTCACATTTCAACCAAACTGATAACAGAAGATTTTTTTTTTTTTTTTTCTTTCTGATGATGGTATAACAAAGCTTCACCTTTCAAACTGTTAATGTATAAAGATGGGTCGGGTTATATGTACAGTCGGGTCGGGTTGTGTGTGTATACATATACATATATATTGGGCTTCAGTCCCTCAATGAGATGCATTCCATTCTCTCCAAACCCTAGCCGTCATCTCCTAACATGGTATCAGAGCTCTAGGGTTTCTTCGCGGTGAAGGCGACTCCTCCAGCACCTCCTCCTCCGGCACCGACCTCCTCCTCCTCCTCCGGCCTTCCGGCAGCTCCCCAGCAGCTCCTCCCGCACCGGTAACCCCTCCAGCCCCCTCCTGCACCTGATTCCCCCCTGCGGCAGCCCCTCCAGCACCGTCCTACACCCGATTCCCTCCTCCGGCAGCCCCTCCTGCACCCGATTCCCTCCTCCGGAAGCCCCAATCGCCCTCTCCCTACACCTCCTGCAGCCCCCGCCGCACCTCCAGCACCCGATTCCCCCCTCCGGCAGCCCCTCCAGCACTCCGGCAGCTCCTCCTGCATCCAATTCCCTTCTCACCCGCACCGGCAGCCCCTCCAGCCCCCTCCTGCACCCGATTCCCCCCTCTGACAGCCCCTCCAACACCCTCCTACACACGATTCCCCCCCTCCGGCAGCCCTTCCAGCACTTCGGAAGCCCTCTCCTACCCCTCCTGCAACCACCGCCGCCCCCTCCTGCACCTCCTAAAGCCCCACCGCCCCCCTTCTGCACCTCCTGCAACACCCCGCGCCTCTCCTCTTCCAATAGAACCCCCCCTGTAGCCCCTCCAACCCCCCCGCCACCCCTGAAGCACCTGCCGCCCCCTCCTGCACCCCCTGACGCCCCACCGTCCCCCTTCTGCACCCCCTGCCGCCCCCCATCGCCCCACAGCTCCTCCCCTGGCCCTCCTCCTCCGGCCCGTCTCTTCTGTACCGGACTGCACGGGACCTCCCTTGTGTCGGCTCGCCCCCGTACTTCAGGGGTATGGCTTCATAAACCATCTTTCGGCTCCCATACTGCCTGCACACAGTAGCTGATCGTCGAGTCCCTCCGTCTCCTCGTTTTGATGGTATTCTCGGGCCACATCCCTCCATCACGTCAGTCGACTGTGGACGTCGTCAGGGTCCCCTCAATGGCGGGACTGCTGCTGCCGCTGATCTCCCTACTCCAGCACCGCCTGCCACCACTCATACTCCGTCTCGGTCTTACTCCAACCGCCTCCAGCACTTTGAGGAGTTACTATTTCTATACCTCGCCTCCACCAGCTCTTCGACAGATCACAATCTATCTGCCATTCCGGGTACTTCTGCTCAATCTCGGTCTTACTCCGACCGCCTCCAGCGCTTTGAGGAGCTACTGTTTCAATACCTCGCCTCCACCGCTCTTCGATAGATCACAGTCTTTCTGCCACTCCGGGTACTACAGCTCCATGGATCTTCGACTCGGGTGCCTCCTGCCACCTTACCTCCGATCCTTCTGTACTCTCGGACTGTAGCCCTGCTCCCACTCACCTGGGGATCCACACTGTTGATGGGACTCATGTACCCATTTCGCAGTGTGGATCTATCACCCCTGCCTCCGATCCCACTGGTCGTCAAACCTTACCTCGTGTTTACCTTGCTCCCCGCTTAAACATTAACTTAATATATGTTAGTTCTCTTTGTGACTTGGGCCTGATCGTTACGTTTACTTCTTCTTCTTGTTATGTGCAGGATCCGCGGATAGGCCAGAGAGTTGGGCTGGGTCGTAGAGCAGGGGGACTCTATCAGTTGGATCACCTTCAGGTTCCCACTCCGTCAGCTTTGTCTGTTACCTCTGATGCCGATTTGTGGTACAGAAGGCTAGGTCACATATTCAGTGATCGACTACAAAGCGTTTTTCGCTCTAGCGCTTTGGGTCAGGTGTCCTTCTCCCCTCTCTCTGTCTGCACTGGGTGTCAATTAGCAAAGCACCTTGCTCTTCCTTTTTCTACTAGTGTTTCCCATTCCAGCGCCCAAATTGATTTCGTGCACTCTGACGTGTGGGGTCCTGCTTCAGTTACCTCTTTTACTGGTTTTTTGTATTATGTGAGCTTCATAGATGATTACTCCCGATGCACCTGGGTCTATCTCATGCGTCGCCGCTCCGAGATTCCTCATATTTACAGGACCTTCACTACTATGCTTCACACCCAGTTTGGTCGGCGCATTAAGACTTTTCGGTCTGATTGTGCCCGGGAGTATCTCTCCTCTGAGATGCGTGAGATCCTTCAGACTCACGGCACTCTTCACCAATAATCGTGTCCCCACACCCATGAACAAAACGGAATCGCCGAGCGCAAATATCGCCATGTCCTCGAGATAGCACAAGCTCTACTTCTGTCTGCTTCTGTTCCACATTCCTACTGGGCTGAAGCTGTCCTAACCGTTCACCTCATCAACATCACTCCATCCTCCTCCCTTTCTGGTGTTTTCCCGTACGAGCGATTTTACTCCACATCTCTTAACTACTCTTTTCTTCGTACCTTTGGGTGCATGTGTTTCATCCTCCTCCCTCCCCATGAGCGCACCAAACTCTCTGCTAGGTCTGTTAGGTGTGTTCACTTAGGACTCAGTCGGGAGCACAAGGGATATCGGTACTACGATCCCTTGGTTCGCCGGATCCATGTCTCTCGTCACGTCTCCTTTGTAGAGGATGTCCCGTACTTTTCCACTGAGTCCCGGGATCTTCCCTCACCACCTACGTCATTTTCTACACCGTCACCCCCTCTCACCATCCCCTTTCTACCTCCGTATCCTGCTCCCACGCTCACCTTCCCGGTTGATCCTCCTCTACCTTCCTCGCCTCCCTTGTCTCCACCACCTCCACCTCCCTAGTCTCCACCACCTCCCCCGCCACCTCCCTCTCCTCCGTCTCCCCCGTCACCTCCACCAGCACCACATGTCACATGTGGCTATGTTCGTCGCTCCACAGTTTCTCCCACCGAGACCATCTCCACTGGTACTACTTTGCCTGCAACTGCTCCCACCTCTCCGGCCGCGGATCCTGGTCCTATTCGGCGCTACCCTTCGTACGAACATCACCCTCCTGACAGATATGACTACTCCCCTGATAGGTTTGGTCACTCTACGTTTACTCCTGTATCTCCTGACACTTCTGGACACTCTGTTATTGCCTCCTACTCTCTGTCCTAGGCCTTTCTTACAGCTCTTCACACCCACCGGGAGCCCTAGTCATACCGTGAGGCAGTTGTACATCTAGAGTGGGGACAGGCCATGACAGTCGAACTTGAGGCCTTTCAGCGGACTCGGACGTGGGATTTGGTTCCTTGTCCCACTGCCGTGGTTCCTGTTAGCTGCAAATGGATCTTCAAGATCAAGACTCGACCTGATGGGTCCATTGAGTGGCATAAGGCACGCCTTGTTGCTCGTGGTTTCTCCCAGGAGTATGGGATGGACTACAAGGAGACGTTTGCTCCAGTGGCTCGGAAGACTACCGTTCGCACCCTCTTAGCTGTGGTAACTGCTCGAGGGTGGCCTCTACATCAGATGGATGTGACCAACGCATTTCTCCACGGTGATCTCTCAGAAGAGGTATACATGGCTCCTCCACCGGGCGTCCCTGCTCCTTCAGGTCACGTCTGTCGTTTGTGCCGAACCATCTATGGGCTCAAGCAGGCCCCTCGTGCCTGGTTTGAGCGATTCCGCAGTGCAATCTTAGCCGTCGGGTTTGTTGAGCGCCACTCTGACTATGCCTTGTTCACTCGCTCCTCCAGTCAGGGTATTGCAGTTCTTCTTTATGTGGATGATATGATCATCACCGGGGATGACAGTGCCACCATAGCGTCCCTTCAGCGCCACCTCCAGAGTCAGTTTGAGATGAAAGATCCGGGCCCTCTTCGCTACTTTTTGGGCCTCGAGATTGCCCAGTCAGCTCGTGGTATGTTGGTCTCCCAGCAAAAGTACATCTCCAACATCTTTGCCGATGCTGCTTTTACTGACTCTCGCACTGCTGATACATCCATGGAGCTCAATTTGAAGCTTCTTTCTACAAATGGTGAGCCACTCCAAGATGTCTCCCGCTACCAGAGGCTGGTTGGGATGCTCGTCTACCTCACTATGACCCGGCCAGACATTATCCATGCTGTTGGCATTGTCAGTTAGTTCGTTCAGGCTCCTCGTTCGATTCACTATGCAGTAGTCCTTCGGATTATCCGCTACCTCCGAGACATCATCACCCGCTCACTACTTTTTCCCTCTACCTCTCTGTTGGTGTTGCGTGTCTACTCCGATGCAGATTGAGCAGGAGATGTAGCTGCTCGCCGTTCTACTACCGGATATTGTGTGTTCCTTGGTGATTCTCTCCTTTCTTGGTGAAGCAAGAAACAGGAGTCTGTTGCTCACTCCAGCACCAAAGCCGAATACAGGGCTATGGCTTCCACCACCGCAGAGATTGTCTGGCTTCGCCGCCTTCTACTCAATCTGGGAGTTGTGATATTCGGGCCCACGCCTCTCTTATGTGACAACCGGAGTGCTATTCAGATTGCCAGCAACCCGGTCTTCCATGAGCGAACAAAACATATTGAGATTGATTGTCACTATGTTCGGCAGGAATTTCTCGACCACACCATCTCCTTGCCATTCATTCCATCATCGGAGCAGACTGCTGATTTTCTAACGAAGCCTCTTATGATTGCTCGTTTCCGACATTTTATCGGTAAACTCTCGGTCCATGATCCACCGTGAGTTTGAGGGGGAGTGTTAATGTATAAAGATGGGTCGGGTTATATGCACAGTCGGGTCGGGTTGTGTGTGTATATATGTACATATATATTGGGCTTCAGTCCCTCAATGAGATGCATTCCATTCTCTCCAAACCCTAGCCGTCATCTCCTAACACAAACAAGTTTCACATCCAAACTGATAACTGCAGCATTTGCAGTTAAACAAGTTTCAAAATACCTTTCAAACAATTTCATGTCTGCAGGCATGGGATCAGCTGCAGGGCATGATCATCAAATGGGTGCCGAGCACAGCTAATAGTGCCTCCAACTGGATGGCGACTGCTACCAAAGGGACGGGTCGTGAGTGTTACTGAGTGTTGGTGGTCCCTTCTGATATTTCTGCCCTTGTATCTGAACCTTCGGGTCATGAAGTCATAATCCACTGTAGACACACGAATTTCGCTCGGACCCGAACCCGACTTACGTGTGCCGACGCGGATGCAAACCCAACACGCGGACCCGACTCGCGCGCACCGATGCGGACCCGGACCCGACTCGCACCTAGCAAAGAGGAGCGGACCCCATGCTTCAAGGGGGGCCGGCCCCTACTAGGGTCCGAACCCCATAGGGCCGGCCCCTACTAGGACCCAAGCCACATGGGGCCGGCCCTACTAGGACCCAAACCCCATGGGGGGCCGGCCGGCCCTGCAAGGAAGGAAAAGAAAAGGAAAGAAAAGAAAAGAAAGAAAAGAAAAGGAAAGAAAATAAAGGAAAGAAAAGAAAAGGAAAGAAAAGAAAGAAAAGGAAGGAAATACCGCCATGCGCGGGGGGAGGTTGCGTATGACGTCTGCACACACGCGGATCTGCGCCGATCCCTCGATCCGACGCACAAGAAGAAGCGCCCGATCGCCATCGATTTCGTGTGCGAAATCCAGCCATAATTGCATCGCCAGAAAAGGAAAACAAATAAACGTTATTCCCCTCATCAATGGATGAATAAATCC
This sequence comes from Chamaelirium japonicum, assembly GCA_947650365.1. Taxonomy (NCBI): domain Eukaryota; kingdom Viridiplantae; phylum Streptophyta; class Magnoliopsida; order Liliales; family Melanthiaceae; genus Chamaelirium; species Chamaelirium japonicum. Next base: position 29,709,193 of record OX393552.1, read on the forward strand.
CGGGCAATTATGAGAGATAGAAAAGGGATTTAAAATTAAAATTCCCATATCTCTCTCCCCTCCCCTTTGCCTATAAATAGAGGGGGTGGGGGAATGAAGAAGAGGTCGAAGATCGAAGACGAAACGCCGGAGCTCTGCAGAAGAGGAGACGCTTCTTCACCGACCCAAGGCTTCACGAGGCACAGTCAAGCCTGTCCCGAGGGATCGGCTTACTGAAAGTCCTCATCAACGTGAAGACCCTTGCACACGAAGATCAAGACTTCGACTCCGTGCACGAAGAAGAAAGCTCGGAGAAGAAGACCCTTCGACTCCGAAGACGCCAGAAGCAAAGGCCGGAGAAGAAGACCCTTCGACTCCGAAGACGCCAGAAGCAAAGGCCGGAGAAGAAGCTCGGAGCGGCACTACCTCGTCGGCTCCAACAAATCCTCGATCCCGATCAAGCTCCAAAGCCCAGAGGAGAGAAGCGAAGCGTCATCACCCCGTCGTCTTCGACCAACGCCTGCGCCATCCACGAAGAAGAAAGCCTGGAGCAGATCGTCTGAAGCGTCGCTACCCCGTCGTCTTCATCAACAAAAGCCGACGCTACAACCGTCGCACGGAGACCGTCGCTACCCTCGTCGTCTTCATCAACAAAAGCCGACGCCACAACCGTCGCACGTAGATCGGTGCTACCCCCACTATCTTCGAAAGCATTCTTCGACTCCGATCACGCCAAAGAAGCCCGGAGAAGAAGAGAAGTCCAGTCGACACGCAAACCGTCGAAGCACCAAAGAAGTAGCCCACGTCGTTCGAAGAAGATCGAGTTGACGCTGAAGCTAAAGCCAACGCAAGGAGCCAAAGCAAAGCCCCAGTAAAGCCCGCGCCAAAGCAATGCAAGTGCCAAAGCCAAGCGACTACGCCGGCCACGAGCAAAAGCACCGCACGTTCTAGCTGATACGACGCGAAGTCCGGAAGAACGAAAGCATCGCAAGTCTCCCCCAGCTACGTCCAAGTGCAAGCGCCGAAGCAAAGCAAAAGCCAGAGCCACGCCGGAGCCAAGCCAAAACCAAAAAAGCCAAAGCCGAAGCCAACGCCAAAAGCTCGATCGACGTCGCGAACCGACGATCAAGGACACCGAGGTCAAGCAAGGAACGAGGAAGACGCGAAGACCGAGGAACGAAGCCGAAAATCCCCTAGTCGAGAAAGTGCGAAGCACGGAAGGGACAAAGCAACGATGGACATTCCTTAGCCTCTCCAAAACCCTCTCCCTGTAAAGACCCCTGTCCTGGGCAACTCCTTCAGAGCTCTCGCACGAACACCACGTGGAGACGCGGATCAAAGGGATCCCCCAGAAGATCTTTCCCACAATCCCCTGATCAAAACTCGCCGCAACCCGGACTCGCTACACCCGAGCCACCCGGGTCCCGGCCACCCGGGTCCCGGCCACACTTGTAATCTGATTTTGCGAAATAAAGACGACCCGTGCTTTTTTCCGCGTCTACAGATTTCTGGCACGCCCGGTGGGACCTCTTCTCCTTTCATCCGTACGGTTGAAGAAGCTGCTTGAAGTTTGCGATGGCCGGAACGAACAACGATACGTTTGCTCCAAGCCTCTCACCAATCGCCGAGTCTCCTCTACTCCGACACGGTGATCCAGTAAATCCGGAGGGTGATGCTCCTCCAATGGTACGCGTCTACACTCGGCGTACTCGGACTCTTGCGGACGTCTTCGTGCCGGAAGCTACTACCGAAGATGCTCGCCAAAGCGCCAACGAGGCCCTGGTGCTTGAAGAAACGAGCCTCGATCCTGGAGCCCATGTCCAGAAGTTTGGGGAGGACCAGCCCCAACCCCGAACCCGTTCGGGTTCTCCAGCAGACGTTGCACCTCCTCTGCAGGGGGCAAACATCAATCATCAGCCAGAAGCAAGTCGGCGTAACTACGTCTCCGATGATGATGGCGAGGATGCGAACATGCAACACCACAACGTTCTCCGTCACCACCCTCCGTCCGCTCTTCAGCTCCAAGTCATGCAGATGAACGAGCACATGGCGCAGATTACTCGGCTAATGGAGGAGAAGGATCGTCACATCAACACTCTGCTCCAAAAGCTAAGCGCGAAGGACGCTGCAGCAGTCGGCCAACCCGTCGCTTCTCCAGTAGCCGCTCCAGTTCCGTCTTCAACTCCCGCTCCTGCAGAAGTTGCTCCGACGGTTCAAGCAGTTACTCCAGCGCTCTCCTCGGCTCCCGTCCCATTGGAAATCGTCTCCCCAGCGCCAGCCTCGGTGGCCACACAACCTCCGGCAACGGCAACGATGAATGCTCAGCAAGTCCAAGCATTGATAGCCGACATGATGCGCTCCCACGGCAGTGGCCTTCCTCCGATCACGGCGGCATACTCGAAGCCCTACACTGCGAGGATCCAGCAGCTACGCTTCCCAGTCGGATTCCAGCCACCAAAGTTCCAGCACTTCGACGGAAAGGGAAATCCAAGACAGCACGTCGCCCAATTCATCGAGACCTGCAATAATGCCGGCACATATGGCGACGAGATGGTGAAGCAATTCGTTCGCACCCTCAAAGGCAACGCGTTCGACTGGTATGTTGATCTTCCTGCATGGACCATCGACAGCTGGGATCAGATGGAGAGGGAGTTCCTCAATCGCTTCTACAGCACCAGACGAACCGTCAGCATGACCGAGCTTACCGCCGTCAAGCAAAGGAAGGACGAGCCGGTGATCGACTACATCGACAGATGGAGGAACCTCGCGTTGAATTCACGAGACCGCTTGTCTGAAGACTCGGCCATCGAGATATGCACCCAAGGCATGCATTGGGGCCTGCTCTACATCCTCAAAGGTATCAAGCCTCGGTCTTTCGAAGAACTCGCAACTCGGGCTCATGACATGGAACTCAGCCTAGCAAACCGCGGGGACTCGAAGAACAAGGACTTCTTGAAGGTGGAGAAGAAGGACAAGCCATCGGCACTGAAACCAAAGCAAGTCAACGTTGCTAATGTCGCTCCAACCTCCAAGCCGCTCAAGATCGGTGGCAAGCCAGATCAGAAGAAGGGCGTCGCCGTACCGCCGCCTCCGAGACAGAGGATGACTCTAGAAGAGCTCGAAGCCAAGGAATACCCCTTCCCAGACTCGGAAGTCTCCTCTATGTTCGACCAACTGCTGCAAGAGAAGATGATAGAACTCCCTCCTTCGAAGAGGCCCGAGCAGATGCATCGCGTCGATGACCCTCTCTTCTGCAAATACCACCGGGTGGTGAGTCATCCCATTGAAAGATGCTTCGTCTTCAAGGAAAGAATCATGGCGCTCGCTAAGCAAGGGAAGATAGAGATCGACTCCGGAGAGGTTGCTATGGCCAACATGACGTCCATCACCTTCGGCTCCTTCTCGCCGGTGCTCGTTGCTGCTCGGCGAAGCATGCCCAAATTGCGCATCAACCGTCAAGCTCCAATCGCTAAGTCAACTTCCCAGCCGAAAGTCTCGAAGCGACGTCAACGTATTCCCGCGTTCACCGAGGATGAAACGTCGCTGCCCTGGGGGCAACCATCGCTCACACCAGCACCTCTTCCAAGCAATACTGCATCCCAACGAGCGCTCCAAAGGAGATACGAGCAAGGAGATCCAGAAGTCGGTCTGCTGGGCCAGCCTTCGGGGAAGTTCGACTATTACGTCCTCTACTCAAGGCCTCCGTCCGTTTCAATCGACGAAATCAAGCCCACCGGCTGGGGATCGGGAGACGAGCCAGTGGAACCTCGAGAAGAGCAAGTCCCTTCCAGTCAAGCTATGTCCCAACGCGCTCTTCGGGAAAGATACGAGCAAGGAGATCCAGAAGTCGGTCTGCTGGGCCAGCCTTCGGGGAAGTTCGACTATTACGTCCTCTACTCAAGGCCTCTGTCCGTTCCAATCGACGAAATCAAGCCCACCGGCTGGGGATCGGAAGACGAGCCAGTGGAACCTCGAGAAGAGCAAGTCCCTTCCAGTCAAGCTATGTCCCAACGCGCTCTTCGGGAAAGATACGAGCAAGGAGATCCGGAAGTCGGTCTGCTGGGCCAGCCTTCGGGGAAGTTCGACTATTACGTTCTCTACTCAAGGCCTCCGTCTGTTCCAAACGACGAAATCAAGCCCACCGGCTGGGGATCGGAAGACGAGCCAGTAGAGTCTCAGGAAGAACAAGTGCCTTCGAGGGAACCAGTTGCTGCTGTCGACCATCATCCTAGCGAAGGGGAATCCACCGATGAAGAAGCATGGGTCATGCTACCGCGGCGGCGAAAGCCATGGCAAGAAAAGAAGCTCAAACAAGACCGTGTGATGAGGGGATTCACCAAGCGGAAGACCTACAAGAAGAAAAGCAAGACTCCGGGGAGGAAGGCGTTCAAAGTGCTGCCAGCAGGCCAAGACGATATCCTTCAGCAGAGTCTTCCAGAGCCGACAACTTTGCAAGAGTTCTTCCCGGATCACTTCCTCCCAGCGGACCAACACATCAAGGTGTCTTGTTGCATGGTCGAAGTCCATGAGGCATCAGAAGGAAAGAACGAGAGCGAAACTTCTGGAGAAGGCGACTCCACAGATGACGGAGACGATTCCGACAAAGGGGGCACCGCCTCTCACGACGAAGCGATCTTGCACATGCCGCTCGTAGAGGCTTTGCATCTCCCGAAGAAGGCTCGCCTGGCAATGGCTGCGGCCTTGGCCGATCCGGATAGCTACAAGAGGACGAGGAAGGACGATCAAAGGCGCAAAGCTGTGGCCTCGTGTGATGCAACGATAACCTTTTCGGATGAGGACCTGCAACTCGGGACGCGATTGCACAACTGGCCTATTTACGTTTCGGGATACATCAAGGAGAAGCCAGTGAACCGAATCCTGTTGGACTGTGGCTCCGCCGTCAACATCATGCCTATCCAGACAATGCGGCAACTCGGCATTACCAATGACCAGCTCTCGCCCAGTCAATTGGTCATCCAAGGGTTCAACCAAGGCGGACAGTCCACTATTGGAATCATTCGTCTGAAGCTGTCAATCGGCCCGCTAGATACAACCGTCCTCTTCCACATCATCGATTGCCAGACGTCATATCGCCTCCTGTTGGGAAGACCATGGCTGCACGAGAACGGCATCGTGGTATCCACCTGGCACCAGTGCCTCAAGTACTACGAAGAAGGCGTGGAGAGGTGCATAGTTGCGGACGACAAGCCATTCAACGAGGCCGAGGCACAATTGGCCGACGCTAAGTTCTACCAAGCAAAGGGCTTAGTCGCGGAAGTTCTTCCAGCTAAAGCCCCTCGAGTCTAGAAAATTGAAGAAGTAAAGAAGGACAAGACTCCTCTTCCCGCGAATCCGGCGCCACCTTCTGACGAGGCGAGACTCAAGGTCCAAGGAACGCCGAAACCTGGGCAAAGGATGCGCATTAGCTTCGAGCCAAGAGCAATGCAACATACCCCGTTGCCAATCCAAACGGCGTCTGTCCTGCGTCTCGCGCCATAGTGGCTCCGTAAATCCGAGCGATCGCCTTCTACTCCGGCAAGGAAGCTGGCCCCGTCGTTATCTCAGGCCAATGTCATCACTCTGCAAGAAATGACGGTGCCATTACCTAGTCTGACGCAAGCTCCGAACCCAAGTAAACCCGTCGAATCAGCAGACCTCGAGCAACTCGGATTCAAGCCAGAAGGGAGTTGGGGGCAAAACGCTGCCCAATTGCTGTTCAGAGCCGGCTACGAGGAAAGCGCTATGGGCACACTCCCACCAGCAGCAACTCCACATGGGATGACGAGAACTCAAGCTCGGCTATTTCAAAGTGGAGAACAAATTCTCCCGAACCGCCGAGGCATCGGCTCTAGCCAAGCTCCGCTGGTCATCAGAACCGCGGCGAAGAAGACCTTCACCTCCAACTACATCGGGGCGAAGATGGTAGACGAAGCAGCTGAAGGATCAACAATCTCCGATGCATGCTCTGCTTACGCAAGCCATCCCGACAGCAAAAGAAAACAGCGACGGGCTAGATGCCAAGCCTTGCTCCAGAAGCAAATCAGAGGTGGTAAAGACTGGTCGAATCGAAAACGCACATCCGTGTTCGAGAGGCTCGGGCCAGTCAAACAATCAAAGAAGAAGTCGGCGTTCGATCGTCTGGGGATGCCAATCGAGGACTTCGTCTCAACACCCACCCACCCACCCATGGCTGCCGTCAATCATATCTCCATTACGGATCCCGACAACGGTGACACTTCTACTTCGGACGACGAGTTGCCCAACGCCCCGCCAGTCCTCGAAGAAGGGGGGCAGTCCACCGTTGATGACTTGAAGGAAATCAACTTGGGCACGGAGACGGAGCCTCGGCCTACATTCGTCAGCACACTCTTGACCCGTGAGGAGGAAGCAGCATACATCAAACTGCTTAGAGAGTACAGAGACGTCTTCGCATGGTCCTACAAGGAGATGCCGGGCCTTGATCCCAAAATCACAGTCCACCAGCTCAGCGTCAAACACGGAGCCAGCGCTATCAAGCAAGGACAAAGGCGCTACCGGCCAGAACTGGTACCCCAAATAGAAGGCGAAGTCAACAAATTGATCGAAGCCGGCTTCATTCGAGAGGTCAAGTACCCGACATGGATCTCTAGCGTCGTCCCCGTCAAAAAGAAGAACGGCCAAATCCGAGTGTGCGTGGACTTCAGAGACTTGAACAACGCATGTCCAAAGGACGACTTCCCCTTGCCGATCACGGAACTAATGGTGGACGCGACGACAGGTCACGAGGTGCTCACTTTCATGGACGGATCATCGGGCTACAATCAGATTCGGATGGCACCCAAGGACGAGGAGCTCACGGCATTCCGCACACCGAAAGGAATCTACTGCTATAAGGTAATGCCGTTCGGCTTGAAGAACGCGGGAGCCACCTACCAGCGAGCTATGCAGAAAATCTTCGACGACATTCTTCATCAAAACGTGGAGTGTTATGTCGACGACCTCGTGGTGAAATCCAAGAAGAAGTCGGCACATCTACAAGATCTCGAGCTAATCTTCAAACGACTTCGAAGGTACCAACTCCGCATGAATCCGCTCAAATGCGCGTTCGGAGTCTCCTCGGGCAAGTTCCTCGGCTTCGTCGTCCGACATCGTGGCATTGAGATAGATCAATCCAAAATTGATGCTATCATCAATATGCCCGCACCAAAGACAGTACGAGACCTCAGAGGCCTCCAGGGGCACTTGGCGTATATCCGAAGATTCATCGCCAACCTGGCCGGAAAGTGTCACCCTTTTAGTCGCCTCATGAAGAAAGGAGCGCCGTTCAAATGGGATGAAGCGTGCCAAGAAGCACTCCAAAACATCAAAGCATATCAACTGAAGCCGCCAGTCCTATCAGCACCGGTTCAAGGGAGGCCGCTCATCCTCTACATCGCCGCCCAGGAGCAATCCTTGGGGGCACTCCTGGCCCAGAACAATGAATTTGGCGTGGAGACAGCTTGCTACTACTTAAGTCGCACTCTCGTCGGCGCAGAGCTGAATTACTCCCCAATCGAGAAGGTCTGCTTAGCGCTCATCTTCGCCACGAAAAAGCTGCGACACTACATGCTCGCTCACACCATCAGACTCGTCTCGAAGGCAGACCCACTCAAGTACATCATGTCGAGACCAGTGCTTTCCGGACGTCTGGCCAAGTGGGCCCTGCTGCTACTTGAATTCGACATCACCTTCGTGCCACAGAAAGCGGTTAAAGGGCAGGCCCTCGCTGACTTCCTTGCAGAGTACCCTCTCCCGGCAGAATGGGAGTTATCAGAGGATCTCCCAGATGAAGAAGTGTTCTCCGTCGACGTCGCCCCATCCTGGAAAATGTTCTTCGACGGCGCAGCTAGGCAAGACATAGCGGGAGCCGGAGTCATCTTCGTCACTCCGGGCAACGAAATACTCCCCTTCTCATTCCTGCTCTCGAAATCATGTTCCAACAACGTGGCAGAATATCAAGCCCTACTCATCGGTCTCGAGCTGGCCGACGAAATGAAGCTTCAAGGACTAGAAATCTTTGGCGACTCTCAGCTCGTGATCCAGCAAGTCCCGGGGGCATACGAAGTCAACAAAGAAGACCTGGTGCCGTTGCATGCGCGGGCCGTGGAGCTCCTCGGCAGACTCAAGGCCGCTTCCATTCAGCACGTTTCCCGAAACCTCAACCAGCAGGTTGACGCACTCGCAAATCTGGCGGCTACACTCCTGTTTCCAGATGAACGTTCGCTCATCGTCCCCGTCTGCAGGAGATTCGTGATCACCGAAGAAGAGGGTCCGCCCGAAGTACCGGTTCAAACCAACGCGGTGCATGTCCTCGAGATTAAAGAACAAGACTGGAGGCAACCGTTTGTGGAGTATCTCGTTCACGGTAAACTCCCCGAAGATCCGAAGCGCAAAAGTGACATCCGTCGACGATCTCTAAGGTTCTACCACTTCAATGGCGAGCTATACCGACGAAGCTACGACGGCACACTCCTGAGGTGCCTCGCGAAAGAGGAAGCAGAAACCGCGCTCGAAGAAGTACACGCTGGAATCTGTGGATCGCACCAGTCCGGTCCGAAGCTTCACTTCCGCGTCAGGAGGATGGGATACTACTGGCCTACCATGATCAAATACAGCTTGGAGTACACGAGAAGATGTCAAGCTTGCCAGATGCACGGGGACTACATCCGTCAACCTCCGGAGCCTTTACACCCAACAATCGCGTCTTGGCCCTTCGACGGATGGGGTCTCGATATCGTCGGTCCTCTGCCCAAGTCATCCAAGCAACATCTCTACATTTTGGCGGCAACGGACTACTTCTCCAAGTGGGCTGAAGCAATACCGTTGCGGGAAGTTACAAAGTACTCCGTCATCAGCTTTATCCAGAATGACATCATCTTCTGCTATAGAGTCCCCCGCTACATCGTAACAGATAACGGGAAGCAGTTCAAAAATGCTGCCGTCAGCCAGTTCTGCGCATTGTACAACATTAAGCAGAATTGTTCGACGATGTACAACGCTCCGGCCAACGGTCTAGCAGAAGCCTTCAACAAGACTCTGTGCAAGCTGCTGGAGAAAACCGTCTTGAAGACAAAGAAAGATTGGCACGAACGCAGGGGCAAAGCACTATGGGCTTACCGGACATCCTTCCGCACGCCGACGCAAGCAACGCCGTATTCCCTCGTCTATGGTGTGGAAGCCATTCTCTCACTTGAGCTCCAGATCCCGTCACTCAGGATAGCAGTCCAGGAAGGCCTCACCAGCGACGATAACTCCCAGCTCCGCCTAGCAGAATTGGAAACACTGGATGAAAGACGCCTCGAAGCTCAACAGCGTCTGGAGTGTTATCAGGCCAGGCTCTCTCGCGCCTTCAACAAGAAGATTCGTCCTCGATCATTCCAGATAGGGGAACTGGTGCTGGCGGTCAAACGCCCCATCATTCTCTCGCATCGAGGAGGGAAGAAATTTGATGCCAAGTGGGATGGCCCGCATTCCGTCAAGGAAGTCTACTCCAACGGCGCCTATCTCCTCACCACGCCAGAAGGGCTGACACTCGGCCCTATCAACGGCAAGTACCTCAAAAGGTACTATGCCTAAAGCAAGGCCACACCCCTTGTTCAAAAAAAAAAAAAAAATGAACTACGTGCGACTTGATCCGCCTTAGGGGGGTACGTAGGCAGCCTGAGAAGTTACTTCAGGTTCAGTCCGACCAAAAGAAAAAGTCAACAAAGTTCCATGAAAAGGATATGGCAAAACAAGGCGATATTATTAGATAATGAAGAAAATGCAGTACATTGCATAAGTCCCGAAAAGAAAGCCACGATGAAACAAGGAACAACTAAAAGAAGGTGTCCAGAGCTTGAAGACGGCGCAGCAACTCCTCCCTAGTCGCCTCCACCCGCTGAAGCTCCTCGGGACGAGCGGCCAGAAGCTCACGACGGGTCGCCAAGTCCGACTGCTGCTTTAAGAAACTCGCCTTCAAAGCGCTCTCCGCGGCCTCGGCCCGCTCCAGACGAGACTCCGCCTTTCGAAGCGAGGCGCGCACAGACTCTATCTTCCTCTGAGCCTTCGACAGGCTGGACGTAGCCTCCGCAAGTTGATGCTCGGACTGACTTAGACTCGCCTCAGCAGCCTCCAACCCAGAAGGGGAGCTCCCCTCCAGCAAAGCCCGCCGGGATCGATAAGCCTCACTATCGGCCACAAGCAAGGACATCTGAGCGACGAAAGAAGAGCTGTCAACTTTGAACTCCTCCAGGCTTGCGCAAAACTCCGCACCGTCCGTCGACCACCAGTCCTGGAGAGCGCCAAAGCCGGCATTTTGGAAAGGCTCCAACGTCGACTTGATATACTGCCGACAGCTCGCAAGGAGGAACTCTGAGACTCTGCTCCTCGGCCTCAAATCCGGGCGAGGTGCCTCGGAGTAAGTAGGCAAGACCTTCCCTCCCACTGCAGCCGCAACAGGAGCCGCCTGCGCCAACGAGGATGGCGGAACCGGGGAAACCGCCGCTACCATTGCAACAACCGTCTCCCCCAACGGGCACGGGGGTACAGCAACCGGGGAGTGCCGCTTGTCGACACTCGAAACCTCAGCTTCCTCGTGGAAGGACAAAGCGTCAACGTCAATGTCGTCCAGGTCAATGTCGCCACTGGGAAAATTCTCTCCGCAAAGCCCAAGGAGATCCAGATCATCCGGAGGGATGTCTAGCCCACAGGCTTCGGGCACTTCCTGCGCAGCGCCAGTGGACGAGTGCCCAAGAGGCGCCTCTGGAGAGTTCGCCTTACGCTCTACCACTACAACGGAATCTGGTCAAAAGGAAGATCCGATGCTCAGCGTGATAAAACTTCCTGAACATAGAGGGCAAATAAAATAAAGAGAACTCCATACCTGTGTGGTCAGATGAAGCGGCCCTAGACGGGGGAATCACTTCATCCTTCAGAAGTCCAGGCTCCTCGGCATCCTCCACCAGACAAGGGACCCTTGGGACCATCCCGCGGGGAATGCAAACTTTTCTTCGTTTGGGAGGGACACCCTCGATTTCGGCCTTCGGGAAACAAGATGCCCCAGGGGCACTAGTAAGCTCGGCATCCAGCACCGGAACGGAAGAAGGGACACGACGAGCACTGGAAAGACGACTACAGCTCCTCTGCGCTCTTTGAAGCCCCAGTCGGAGGCGGCGGTCCTCCACTCCCGCAGAATGGTTGAAGCAGAAATTCCTGAACCCGCTACTCGCCAAGACGTCAACTGGAAAACTCGCAAGTAAAGGGGAAACTCGCCCTTCAACCCACTTGCAGTATTCCGGAGTGGCGGCGTCCCGAAACCCGGATTTGGCCCCAGGAAAGAAACTGCTGCCAGTCAAGCGAGCGTAGAGAGAAGCCCACAGACGGTAACCCTCCTGCGGACTGATACGCCCCTACAACTGCTGAGGCATGCCAGGAACTTCCTGTCGAAACCCCTGTTGGCGAGCAAAGCGATGGGGGGAATACTGCTCTACTTCCACCACATCCCCCTTGCGCCAGACCAAGTAGCCAGGATGGCAGCTGACCATGTTCCAGTAAAGACTGTCCGGGAGCTCCTCATTATCATACACAGTCGACCTCTCCAAAGGCAGCACCGAATGCTCCGACAGAAATTCAAAATCGACGCTCCCCATCCTCCTCAAAAGGGTGCGAGCACACTCTTTCGGACGCTCCCAACTGATAAAGGCGTTTAAAATTCCTCCTATCCCGGGCAGGAAAGGCAGCTCGGCTGGATGCCCGCGTCTGGCAAAGATCCCCTTCGGGAAATGCAGAGCTATCCAGCCGTACAAATAATGCAAGGGTCCGAACGCAGTCGACCGGCCAAGCTCCTCCTTGGCCTTATCTGAGCCAGACAAGTTCCAGTAAGTCCCGCTGAGAGCCCGGTACAAGGTGCATAGTATGGCCGGGGCTAGATTGAAAAGCTCGCCCCTCTCCATCCTGGAAGCTGCGAGGAAGGTCCCCGGACGAATAACCTCCCCAGAACACGGAAGCACGAACCGACAGAGGAAGATGACCAGCCCGGCAGCTCGGTAAACCGAACGCCACTCCTCGCTGTCGCGTTTCAAGCCGAGGATTTCCCAGGGGCACGGCTTCCCCTCCATTGAATGCTTCTCTCGAGCCAAGGAGTCGATAGGCCTCACAAAGGAGCGAAGCAGAGGTCTCTGCATCTGAGCGATCTTCCACATTGGGTGAGCTGAAGGCGCTGGAGACCTATACTCGCCTCTGAACCAAAAGTCGACCCAAGAAGAAGGACGCACTCGATCTGATTGATCCCGCGCCGCAATGATAGCATATGCCTTGAACAGAAGAAGGCAAGAGCTCGGAGCGTAGCTGCTGTCCAACAGATCCTTCAAGGCTGGCACCTCCTCCTGATAGTAATTCCGTACTTCGGGGCACCCGGAAACGATATGGACGTCGCGAAGCGAGATGCCTTTCTCCCCCGCTCCAGTGAGGAAAGTGTTGGTGTCCGGACACCAAAGCTCACAAAGTGCGCGGTACATCCCCTCAGGACGACTGTACTCTCGACGAGCCGACGCCAGAAATTTGGCCAATAAGTTCATCTCAGGTTCTGCGCCAAAGACTTCGTAGAGCTCGCCCATCCATTCGCGAAAGCCACAAAGGTACTGGACGTCTCCCCGAGGCTAAGAATCGGTGCCCCATCGGGTCAGCCTGGCGCATATCTTCGAGGCAACAACCGGCGTAGGCACGAAATCTTCATCATAATGGTGGAACGGAAGACTCAAACTCGGCCGAAGAAGCTTCATGGAGATCCCTTCGTCAGTGTGAATCTTCTCGCTTAATTTCGGCATCCCACAAGTCGCATCCGCGACTCCATCTTCCGTGATGCGCTCGTGCACAAAGACACGGAGCAACGACAGAAGGTCTTCCCGCCTTGAGCTGCGGTGATGGCGCACACGAGTGTAAGGAAAGCAAAGGCACCTCCTCCCATCGAAGAAATCCTCGGCTATTCACCCTGGAGAAGTCAAACTCTCGAAGACGCGAGCCCTGGAGGACCATGAAGGGAGGCAAGTCAAGACAAGTGCGTGCAAAAAAAAAAAACTAAGGGGGCCTGCACCCCTGTCAGGAGGACCACCCGACTCATCGGCTCGCCACCACTGGCGCCCGAGCCTTCGCCGTCGCCCCCGCGGGCCCATACTCCCCCCGCACCGACCCAGCTTCGCCGACACAATCACGCCAGCCCGACTGCGCCGACACCACCCGTGTCGACCCATCACGCCAGCACCACCCAGCCAGAGCTGCAGCCACCTGCCAGCTCGGCCCCCGCCGCACGGCACCGTGTCACTCGCCAGTCAACCTGCGCCTGCATCGCAGCCCGTGCGCCACAAGCCGACGTTATTACCATCGGCGCCTTCGGGGCAAAAAAAAAAAAAAGTCAGCAAAGGGGGGGGGGCCCACAGACTCCTCTCCCCCAATCAGCGCCCGACAAATGAGAACAAGGGGGGAGGGCCCGCAGCTCCTCTCCCACAATCAGAATCGGACCAAAGAAAAAAAAAAAAAAAGAGAGAGAAAGAGGGGGGGGGGGGCCACCGCCTCTCTCCCTCCTCCGTCCCGATCGGGCCCGAGCCCGACGAAACCGCCGCCGCGCCCGCCGGACCCGGCCCCCGAGCCCGACCCGTCCGGCCCCGCGGCCGCCGGACCCGGCCCCCGAGCCCGACCCGCTCGGTCCCGCAGCCGCCGGACCCGGCCCCCGCGCCCGATCCGTTCGCACGCCGGCCCCGCGCCCGACCCGCTCGCGCCCGCCACCCTGCACGCCGGCCGCCGCGCGCCGTCGCCGCCTCCCGCGCACCACCGCACCCTGACCCCGCGCGCCTGTTGCCGCTGCTGCTTCCACAGGCCGGAGCCTGAGAAAAGAAGAAAGAAAAAAAAGAAAAGAAAAAGAAAAAGAAAAAAAAAAGAAAAAGAAAAGAAAAAGAAAAAGAAAAAGAAAGTAAAAGAAGAAGAAGAAGAAGGAAGAGAGAGACGACGAAGGCGACCCGCACCTCAGCCGTGCTCCTACATCCTCCCCGCCTCGGTCATCGCCGCAACGCCGTTTCGAGCTCGCCTTCGCAACGACCGCAAAATCGCGCACCATCGCCGCCGACGAAAGAGGCGACACCGGGAAGACGGAGCAAGTCGCGTGCAACCCCAGGCAGCTCTCTTCCGACGACGGTCTTCAGAAGCCGGCAGAACCTTCGCGCAGAAGCACAAGGCCGACGCAAGAGGCGACACCGGGAAGACGGAGCAAGTCGCGTGCAACCCCAGGCAGCTCTCTTCCGACGACGGTCTTCAGAAGATGGCGGAACCCTCGTGAAGAAGCACAAAGGCGGATGAAAAAGGGTAGGGGTCCTTAAATAGACTCCTAACCCCGCCCACAAAAGGAATCTAGGACAAGTGCTCTACGATTCGTACGTGTCCAAACCCTACACGCTCTCACCATCGCACTCGTCCTTGAGGGGGCATTTGTAGACACACGAATTTCGCTCGGACCCGAACCCGACTTACGTGTGCCGACGCGGATGCAAACCCAACACGCGGACCCGACTCGCGCGCACCGATGCGGACCCGGACCCAACTCGCACCTAGCAAAGAGGAGCGGACCCCATGCTTCAAGGGGGGCCGGCCCCTACTAGGGTCCGAACCCCATGGGGCCGGCCCCTACTAGGACCCGAGCCACATGGGGCCGGCCCTACTAGGACCCGAACCCCATGGGGGGCAGGCCGGCCCTGCAAGGAAGGAAAAGAAAAGGAAAGAAAAGAAAAGAAAGAAAAGAAAAGGAAAGAAAAGAAAGGAAAGAAAAGAAAAGGAAAGAAAAGAAAGAAAAGGAAGGAAATACCGCGGATCTGCGCCGATCCCTCGATCCGACGCACAAGAAGAAGCGCCCGATCGCCATCGATTTCGTGTGCGAAATCCAGCCATAATTGCATCGCCAGAAAAGGAAAACAAATAAACGTTATTCCCCTCATCAATGGATGAATAAATCCCGGGCAATTATGAGAGAGATAGAAAAGGGATTTAAAATTAAAAGTTCCCATATCTCTCTCCCCTCCCCTTTGCCTATAAATAGAGGGGGTGGGGGAATGAAGAAGAGGTCGAAGATCGAAGACGAAACGCCGGAGCTCTGCAGAAGAGGAGACGCTTCTTCACCGACCCAAGGCTTCACGAGGCACAGTCAAGCCTGTCCCGAGGGATCGGCTTACTGAAAGTCCTCATCAACGTGAAGACCCTTGCACACGAAGATCAAGACTTCGACTCCGTGCACGAAGAAGAAAGCTCGGAGAAGAAGACCCTTCGACTCCGAAGACGCCAGAAGCAAAGGCCGGAGAAGAAGACCCTTCGACTCCGAAGACGCCAGAAGCAAAGGCCGGAGAAGAAGCTCGGAGCGGCACTACCCCGTCGGCTCCAACAAATCCTCGATCCCGATCAAGCTCCAAAGCCCGGAGGAGAGAAGCGAAGCGTCATCACCCCGTCGTCTTCGACCAACGCCTGCGCCATCCACGAAGAAGAAAGCCTGGAGCAGATCGTCTGAAGCGTCGCTACCCCGTCGTCTTCATCAACAAAAGCCGACGCTACAACCGTCGCACGGAGACCGTCGCTACCCTCGTCGTCTTCATCAACAAAAGCCGACGTCACAACCGTCGCACGGAGATCGGTGCTACCCCCACTATCTTCGAAAGCATTCTTCGACTCCGATCACGCCAAAGAAGCCCGGAGAAGAAGAGAAGTCCAGTCGACACGCAAACCGTCGAAGCACCGAAGAAGTAGCCCACGTCGTTCGAAGAAGATCGAGTTGACGCTGAAGCTAAAGCCAACGCAAGAAGCCAAAGCAAAGCCCCAGTAAAGCCCGCGCCAAAGCAACGCAAGTGCCAAAGCCAAGCGACTACGCCGGCCACGAGCAAAAGCACCGCACGTTCTAGCCGATACGACGCGAAGTCCGGAAGAACGAAAGCATCGCAAGTCTCCCCCAGCTACGTCCAAGTGCAAGCGCCGAAGCAAAGCAAAAGCCAGAGCCACGCCGGAGCCAAGCCAAAGCCAAAAAAGCCAAAGCCGAAGCCAACGCCAAAAGCTCGATCGACGTCGCGAACCGACGATCAAGGACACCGAGGTCAAGCAAGGAACGAGGAAGACGCGAAGACCGAGGAACGAAGCCGAAAACCCCCTAGCCGAGAAAGCGCGAAGCACGGAAGGGACAAAGCAACGGTGGACATTCCTTAGCCTCTCCAAAACCCTCTCCCTGTAAAGACCCCTGTCCTGGGCAACTCCTTCAGAGCTCTCGCACGAACACCACGTGGAGACGCGGATCAAAGGGATCCCCCAGAAGATCTTTCCCACAATCCCCTGATCAAAACTCGCCGCAACCCGGACTCGCTACACCCGAGCCACCCGGGTCCCGGCCACACTTGTAATCTGATTTTGCGCAATAAAGACGACCCGTGCTTTTTCTCGCGCTACATCCACCAATCTGCTGTACCAAAAAAAAAAGTCTTAGCATACCAAACAGGATAAACAAGTTCAAACAACACATAATCTTTGAATAAACAAGGACAGAAATGAAAGGTTCATCTTAATCTAACACCACCAGATTGGTCTATTCTTCCCTACCACCACCATCAACAAAAGTTTCACATCCAAACAAATATTTTCACCATAATAATCTTATCAAGGAATACAAGCATTCCATATAGATCTTGCAAAAAGGGTTACAGAAATTGCATCTTTCGTGATTTAGTGCAGCCAGTACTGCAGCAACCAATAATGCTTCATAAATTGTAAGACAGATCCCATAATTCACACAATTTTCATCGTCCGAATGATTCTTTGAATCATTGCAAGACATATCCCCAAATTGACGCCCAACGAGACCGATTACAAAAAATTAAAAAGGAAGTGAAGAATGAAGGTAAGGATGGCATACAATGAAGTGGAAGAGCTGCCAGGGGTGCAGCCGTTGACGGAGGAGATGAGAACCAGGGGTGTAGCTGAAGGGTCGTCCCTATGTCAAAACCACTGTAGCGGGAATAATGTGAGAAGGGGGTGGGGGCGGTTGGGAGAAGTCTACATGTACTAGTAGAATGCTGGCGTGGCTATGGTCAAACAACAAGTTTACACGTAAGTACTTTGATTCACTTGCTTTTTCTTTCGAGTAAATGAAAAGGGCATCTAGACAAGTAAAAGTTGTTAGACACCCTCACACCTCAAAACCTGGGTTGTAAGGGGAGATCCACAGCGGGTATATTAAGCGGATGATGGGTGCCTCCCTAACCGATGTGGGACTATCCGTTAACACTCCCCCTCAAGCGGAGCAAGCATGGCAAGGCACGATCAGTGGGGAGCACCCGAAGCAGAAGCAGGAGCAGGAGACGGGCTAGCTCTGATACCATATTAGATACCCTCACGCCCCAAACCCGGGTTGTAAGGGGAGGTCCACAGAGGGTATATAAAGTGGGTGATGGGTACCTCCCTCACCGATGTGGGACTATCCGTTAACACTCCCCCTCACGCAGAGCACACATGGCAAGGATCCTCCCACACGGAGCACGCGTGGCAAGGCACGATCGATGGGGAGCACTCAGAGCAGGAGCAAGAGATAGGCTCTGATACCATGGTAGATACCCTCACACCTCAAAACCCAGGTTGTAAGGGGAGGTCCACAGTGGGTATATTAAACGGGTGATGGGTGCCTCCCTAACCGATGTGGGACTATCCATTAACAAAAGTAAATCATTTTGATTTACATTGCTGGGTTTTTTTTTAGATACAAACATGTGCAAGTAAATCCGGCCTCCGATTTACTCTACTAGTAAGGTGTTGACCAGATACACACATGCCCTCAGCTATCGGTTTTGCAGATGGGTGTTACTATTTGCACCCGACAAATTATTAAGACCCCCAAGTTAACAAAACATATACAAGATGTGTCATTGAGACCTCTCAGACATATTGATGAGGACACCACCACCAGACCTCTGTTGTGAGCCAAGGGGTGTTCGTAAGCGAGCCCCCACAATATAGATCAGATCGCAAATCGATCATCCGACGGATCAATCGAGGAACACAACAACAATCTCAAGCAATACAACTAATACAGAGCAAATTAGAGAAAATCCAAATCTCAAAAGCATACAGAGAAAAGAGCGATTTTATGTGGAAACCCTCGCAGGAGAAAACCACGGGCGAAGACAGTAAGATGATCCATTATAATGGCTCAAAAAACACTTGAATCCTAAGAACAAAATATGTTAGCTATTATGAGTCGCTATAGTCTCCAATATCGATGGAGTCAAAGGCTCCTCTCCACTCAGTGATGGTTCGCTTGTTATGGCGAGCTGTTTGATGCAACACAGCATCAGATGCTCCCCACAACTAGTGAACCATCCCTAAGTGGAGAGATGGTCTTGACAGAAACGATACTCCACCAAATAGGATCCTAAACCCATGCCACTCCTACCAGCCATATAACCAATTGCAAAGATCAAGTCGAATAGAACCTCAGTCTTCCTCCGAATCTATTGTTGTTGCCTCTTCCTTCGATCCCATCACCTGCATACCCAACCCAATCCAAACTCCGTGTACTTCTCTCAATATCCATGGAAGAAGCAATAGCATCTTCTGTCATTGCCCTGTTGAAAACAATGGAAAATAAGCTCTCTTCTTATCTCAAGCATGGAACCGTCGACTTGAGGGCCGTACATCGCATCTCTCTCAAAATGGGTTGTTTGTGCTCCACCTTCCTCTACAACAACCTGGTACATGCCTACACCGCACGGTCCATGGTCGGTGATGCTCGCAAGATGTTCGATGAAATGCCATAATGTTGTTTAAAGAAATGCAACATGAGGACAAAGAGGATAGTAGCTCTCGTCCGAACAAAATTTACTTTCAGTAGCATTCTCACGAGATGCACTCGTTGGAAAGATGCAAGAACCGGAGATCAAATCCATAGCGGCTCGATGAAATTTAGGGTCAACTCCGATGCATTCAAAGCGGGCACGTTGGTCGACATGTACGGCAAATGTGGGAAGGTCGAAGTGTCACGAAGAGTCTTTGATCAGACTCCAAACAAAGATGTTGTATCTTGGACTGCTATGCTCACATGTTTAGCCAATTGCGGGCAATATCGGTTTCACGATATTGCATTTGGGCTTTTTAAGAAGTGATTCATAGGGGAGTTTGGCCTATGGTCATAACATTCACTAGTCTTGTTAAGATTTTTGATGAACACAAACAAGCTTAACGAAGTAAAGTAAGCACATGGGTGCATGGCAAAACTCGGGATTGAGGTCGATGCTCTCTTAGGTAGTGCCCTGATCGCAATGTATGGGAGGTGTGCGGGTATAGATGAAGCAATGAGACTATTTTGTGCAGATGAATAATGATGTAGTCTCATGGACTTCGATGCTAGTGGCTTACATGCATAATGGATATTACATGGAGGAGATCAATGTGCTACGTGCGATGATAGGGGAAAAAGGTGATGATCGACACATTTGAATCAAGAGTGTAATTGGAGCTTGTTCGGCCTTAGAAGACTTGGGTATGAAAAAATATATTCATGGATATACTGTCAGCAATAGTTTCATATCTGATTCATCAGTTGGCAATGCTTTGATTACATTCTATGGAAGATGCAGAGAAATCAAGAAGGCAGAGATGGTGTTTCAGGCGATGAGGGACATGGATACCATCTCATGGACAACTATGTTAACATGCTATGGTCAAAATGGTTGTGGACACGAAACTCTAATTTTGTTCCAGCAAATGCTACGAGAAGGGCTAATACCAACCGTCTTTAGCAGCACACGTGCCATCCGGGCATGTTCGACGATCGCAAGCCTCTCTATGGGTAAACAGATGCATTCGATGACTGTAAAAAAGGGGGTCGATGACAATCTTTCTGTAGAGAATTCTCTCGTAGCAATGTATGCCAAGTGTGCAAGTGTAGGGGTAGCATCATGAGTTTTCAATTCATGGATGAAAGAGACTGTCTCATGGAATGCCTTGATCACAGGCTTTTCACAGTATGGTTTGGAGTAAGAGACTTTAGAAATGTTTGATCACATGCAAAAGGCATCCAACCTAATGATTACATTTTCACCAGACTTCTGACTTCTTGTAGCAGAGTCAGCCTTGTCGCTGAGGTTGCAAGTACTTCAGATCAATGAGTGTGGTTTATGGATTGGAACCGGCGATGAACCATTATGTCTGCATGGTTGATCTCTTTGGTCGTGCTTGCAAGCTTCACGAGGCCGCCAATTTCACTAATGTTATATCCTGCGATCCAGACTTCTTGATTTGGGAAGCTTTAGTCGCATCGTGTGAGGTCCATGGAAATGTAGAGCTCGAAAAGTTTAAAAGAAGATAATGCAAATGAGACCACAGGGCTCTTCCCCTCGCACTACAGTAAAGGAGCATGCAAGAAGTTGGGTTGAGGCACAAGTGTTGTCTTGGCTGAAGATCAGTAGTCATCCACAGACTAATAGAGAACTAGCCATTCAAAGCGTACACACCGATCAAAGAATTCTATGAAACGAGATCCACATCATCCATTTTATCGATCACTTGTTTCGCTCTTGAAATCCTTCCAAACCTTGCATACATGGTTATCAAGGCATTGCCGGTGAACAGATCATTGGCATTGCTGACTTGGAGAGCAGCGAGGTGCACACAAGCACTGAGATCGCATGCAAATGTGGACCAATGGGGTTTCGTCCCCTCCTTCCTCATCCAAACAAAATATTGGAGTGCCTCGATATAGAATCCAGTGTTATTAAAGGTGCGCCTAGGCTTAGGCTCACCCCCTGTGCCTCAAAAAGCACATGGTGAGGCTCTGTTAGGCGCGCACCTAGGCTCCACGCGCAAAAAAGGCGCGTCTGGTTGAACTATGTGCAATTATGTACTTGCACTTGATATTTTTGGCAATATGATTAAGTTAAATAGATTTGATTCATGATTGCAATAGTCTGAATATTGGCCCATTGATTGAATATTGTTAATGTATATACCGGGTTGGGTTCTATGTACAGTCGGGTCGGGTTGTATGGTTATACATGTACATATATATTGGGCTTGAGTCCCTCAATAGAGATCATTCCATTCTCTCCAAACCCCAGCCGTCATCTCCTAACATGGTATCAGAGCTCTAGGGATTCTCGCGCGACGACGGCAGCCCACCTCCGGCCTCTTCTCCACCCGGCAGCCCACCTCCGGCTCTCCCGACGCCCGACAGGCCCCCCCCCCAGCCTTTCTCCTCCCTCCGATCACCCCCAGCTCTTCCCGACCACTCCCGCCCCCCCCCCCCCCCCCCCCCCGACCACTCCCGCCCCCTCCTCAACCCCCTCCGATCACCCCCCCCCCCCCCAGTCCCCCCCGACCACTCCCGCCCCCGCCCCAACCCCCTCTGATCACCCCCAGCCCCTCCCCCCCCCCCAGCCCCCTCCGATCACCACCAGCCACTCCCGACCCCTCCCGACGCCCGACAGGCCCCCCTACCTCTCCCCACCACCCGCAAGCCCTCTCCCGGTTCCCCTCTCCTTTGACTTTCCTCCATGGCGTCTCCTACAGTGCCGTCAGTCGTTGCGATCTTTCCACCGCTAAAGGCGGTCACCTTTCAGTTGTCATCGGCCAGCGACTGGCCTGATTGATCGCTCACCGTCGAGGCCGCGCTCTCCAGTCACAATCTTTGGGGCCACATCACCGCCGATGATCCTCCTCCAGCTGCCTCCTCCGGCTCCTCTGTCACCAGCAGTGCCGTATCTTCTGCTACGACTGCTACCACAACAGCCACGGTTGCTGCTCTCAAGTGGCGCCGCCACGATCAGGCCATCCGGGCATATCTTCTGGACTCCGTTGCTCGTTCGCTCCTTGCTCCCATCGGCCGCCTTCCTACAGCGAGCGCGATGTGGGAGTAACTCCGGGACCGGTTTCTCCCGCGCGGTGGCGCCCGCCGGCATCAGCTTATCTGTGACTCGCAGTCTGCTCGTCAGGGGGAGCGCACGATTCAGGACTTCTTCAGTCTGATGAGTGTCTACTGGCATGAGCTGAACTCCCTGATCCCGGAGCGGTGTGCTTGCCCACGCTCTAGGGATTTCCAGCGCTATCTTGATGAGGGCCACCTGCACCAGTTCCTGGCAGCGCTTCGGCCGGACTTTGCACTCATCGCTACTCAGCTCCTGCACCGTGAGCCACTCCCTAGGCTAGAGGATGCACTTCTCGCCCTGGTCGATGAGGAGACTCGCCTTCAGACTCAGGGAACTCGTCCTCCACTTGCTCCTGGCTCAGACACTATCCTGGCGGCCGGGTTCTCCGATGAGTCTGTCTTCTGTCACTACTGCAAGGAGCCCGGACACATGAAGCGTGAATGTCCTACACGTCCTCCACGCAACCCCCGCTGGGGTCCGGATGAGAAAGCATCATGCTGGGCTCCTGTTTTCCGGGACGATCAACGCGGCGGTCGAGGTGGACGGAGCCGTGGACGTGGTCCGTCCTCCTTCCGCCACTTTGGTGGGACAGCGGTTACTGTAGAGCTCTCGATGCTCCCCCCTGCTACCACTGCACCTTCCGCGCCTGCGCTGGACCGTCTTCAGCGCCTCGAGGAGCTCCTCCTTCGTCACCTAGCCTCCACCGGCTCCGCGACTGCTCACGACTTGTCTGCCACCTCTGGTACTACTGCTCCATGGATCTTCGATTCGGGTGCCTCCTGTCACCTCACCTTTGACTCCACTGTCCTCACTGACTGTTCTACTCCCACTCACCTAGAGGTCCGCACTGCGGATGGAACCTTAGTCCCTATCCCGCAATGTGGATCCATCACTACTACCTTTGATCCTTCTGGTCGCCTGACCCTGCCCCATGTCCATCATGCCCCCCGTCTTAACATTAATCTGATTTCTATCAGCTCTCTTTGCGACTCTGGACTGACTGTCACCTTCACCCCTTCTGTTTGTGTTGTGCAGGATTCGCGGACGGATCGGAGGATTGGGCTGGGCCATAGAGCAGGAGGCCTTTACCAGCTGGACCATCTACATGTGTCTTCTGTTCCTGCTGCGTCTGTTTTGTCTGTTACTTCTGATGCCGACCTGTGGCACAGAAGGTTAGGTCATATATCCAGTGATCGACTCAAAAGCGTATTCTGTTCAGGCGCTTTAGGTCGAGCGTCCTTCTCCCCTCTCTATGTTTGTACGGGTTGTAGACTGGCAAAGCATCTAGCCCTTCCTTTCTCTGCTAGTGCTTCCCAATCTGATGCTTTATTTGATTTAGTACATTCTGACATTTGGGGTCCTGCACCTGTTGCATCTATTTCTGGTTTCATGTATTATGTGTGCTTTATAGATGACTACTCTAGGTGCACGTGGGTTTATCTTATGCGTCACCGGTCTGAAGTCCCTCACATCTTTAGGAGATTCACCACTATGATACATATTCAGTTTGGTCGGCGCATCAAGACTTTTCGGTCTGATTGTGCCAAGGAGTATCTCTCCTCTGAGATGCGTGAGATTCTTCAATCTCACGGCACTCTTCACCAGCAGTCCTGTCCCCACACTCATGAGCAGAACGGAGTTGCCGAACGCAAGCATCGTCATGTCCTTGAGACCGCACGAGCCTTGCTTCTCTCTGCGTCTGTCCCTCACTCCTACTGGGCTGAAGCTGTCATGACGGCTGTCCACCTCATCAATATCACTCCGTCGTCTGCTCTGTCCAGTGCCACCCCATATGAGCGCCTTCACTCCAGCCCACCTGACTATTCTCTTCTTCGCACGTTTGGCTGCACGTGCTTCGTTCTTCTTCCTCCACATGAGCGCACCAAACTCTCTGCGCGGTCTGTTAGGTGTGTTCACTTGGGGCTCAGTCGGGAGCACAAGGGGTATCGTTGTTACGATCTCTTGGCTCGCCGGATCCGTGTCTCCCGTCACGTTTCCTTTGTTGAGGATGTCCCGTACTTTTTCCCTGAGTCTCGGGATCTTTCCTTGCCTCCTGCGTCACCCTCCTTGCCCTCTTCACTTCTCCACATCCCCGTTCTACCTCCATTTTCTGTTGCCCCACCCACGCCTACTCCACCTCCATCTTCCCCGCCACCTCCTCCACCACCACCACCACCACCACCTCCACCTCCTCCGTCTCCCTCGCCACCTCCATCATCACCTGTTACTCGTGTCTATGTTCGTCGGTCTGCAGCTCCTCCTCCAGAGTCGGTTCACACTGGTACTCCCTCGCCTGATGCTGCTACCCCCTAAGAAGCACGGACCCGGACACGACACGGACACGCCGACACGATATTTTTCAAAAAACCAGGACACGGACACGTTAGGGGACACGCTGAATTTTATATATATATAACAAGTCTTATATTATGATTTATAATCAAACATAATGCTAATCGTTAACTAAAAAAGTCTCCAACAAACATCATAAATGATTCATGTGTATAGTTTTAACTTTCAAAACACAAAAAAACGAATAGAACACGCATAAAATCATCATCCATCAAGGCCAACGTCCAGTGTTACCACATCATCACCATCGACGTGAAGACCATGGCCTCCATATCCGGCTCATTGATAGAAAGATTCGCAATCTCAAGAACCTCAACATCTTCAAATGAGAAAAAAAGCCTCTCCGGTAATATCCGACACGCTCCAATACGTATCCGACACGCTCTGACACGTGTCGGACAACCTTTCTTCAAAGAAGACACGTTTTTTGGTGTGTCCGACACGTGTCGGAGAGTGTCGGACGAGTGTCGGTGTCCGACACGTGTCGAACACGGACACGTTGAGGTCCCAAGAGTGTCGGTGCTTCATAGGCTACCCTGCCTGATGTAGACGAGCCTACTACGTGCAGTTTTTCTACAGCTGATGGCGTATTTTCATCCGCGCCGGAGATCCAGGAAGTGATGTAGGCGCGCGTCGTCGGAGGGCGGTTGATGAAGGCGATGTAATATTTTTGGTATTTTCTTTGTAAAAAGATAACTAGTGATACGGAATCACCGAGAGGAAGTGGCGGAGGGGGTAAGAACTGTGACAGAGAAGAAAAGACTAGAAGCTTAGACGAGAGGGGGCTTGAAATCCATCAGGGTACAAGGTGGGGACTCAAATCCATGAGCCAACGAAGGCATCCGCCATCAATTTTCATTCATAATAATCTGTTCTTCAATGGTTACAATGGGGCCTTTAAATAGGCTAAAGAAAAGATAAAAATGGCAACAAATTTAAAAGGCAATAATGATCCTAACAACTTGCCTAAAATAAAGATCTCAAATCTAAAAAGATATTAAAATATATCATAAAAGATATCCTGCCTTATCCATCCATGGAAGGCTAGGATGGGCCTTCGGGTGGGCCAACGGGCTTGGGCCCAAGTCGGATCACACCATTCGCTTCCGCTGCGAAGAACTCGCCCTCGAGTTCATACGGTAAAGCGCAATCATCATCGAGGTTTTCGCCGATGTGGTATCTGTCGTCAGGAGCTGATGGTGGAGGCCCAACGAATGATGTCTCATTACACCGAAATTACCACCGGGGTCCCATGAGAAGGTATCACTGCCATCGATCGGGAAACACACACCAAAGCGATGCTGGGGTAGACGACCGAGTCGGATAGTAATATCAGATCGCTGCTGTAGCTCGAACATCGGCTCGCCTGAACGGAGGTAGAGCTGAACAAACACTGTAGGCACCACTAGTCGGTCCAGCCCAAGAAAATCAACATGTTGAAGCTCGGCTAGAGAGACCTCCTCGAAAGAATCCGCAGTAGGTGGTAGCATGGCTGGCGGCAGAAGATCCTCTGGAAGGGGAAGCTCGTCTGGTGGTGGTACTGAAGGTGATGGATCCACCAAAGATACAATTGGAGGAAGCTCTGTCGGTGGTGGAGGCTCTACTGAAAGTGCTGGAGGTGGAGACTCATCTGTGGTGGCCGCTAGAGGTGAGTCCATTTGCTGTAGCTCACATTCAATCCCACAAGCTATCTCATAGGCTTCGTCCAGATCCTTCCAAGATCCAGCTGAAAACTTGCACTTTATGTCGGAGCGGAGTCCTCTAATATATAGTACCACTGCTAAGAAATCTGTCTCTGAAAAACCATAGCGGATCATGCGCCGATAAAATACTGAAGTGTACTCATAGACGGATTTGTTCCCTTGATGACAACGAATCAACCCTTGCACCTTGGTATCCATACCACAATGGTAGAAGAGTGGTCCAGGGGTAAATCTGGAAATCTGTAATTACTGCTGCACTGAAAATTTCTATGGATGGTATAGATGCGTAGAGCTCGGAAAGGGCTTCGATTCGGTACCAAGAACGTCCAAATCGGATGAAAAATGAGAGAGAGATGGCGTTTTGAAGTTGTAGGGTCTTATCGAGTCTGTTTTTTGTAAACGGGTTGGATCCGAATTCAATCGGGTTCAGCACTTAAGTGGAAAGTAGCAACTAGAAAGGTTGGGGATTTGAGGGCTGTTGGATGGGGATCTAAGGGTTGTGGTGGGGGTGAATTGGGAAAATAGAAAGGGCAAAAGGGGGTTTAGGTTTAGGGTTTGTTTGGGGGGCACTTGTTTGCAAATATGGAAGAGGAAAAGGGCAAAGGGACGGCAGCAGTTGCAGCGGCACAGGGGCGGCAGCAGCTGCAGCAAACATCCAAGGTATGTCTCACTTTCCTTTTTCTCTTCTTTCCTTGTTCTTCTCTTTCTTTCCTTTTTCTTTTTCTTCTTTCTTTCCTTCTTCTTTTCTTTCCTTTTCTTCCCTTTTCTTCTTTTTTTTTTTTGTTGGGATTGTAGGGCGACGTACCCGAAGAAGATGACGACTCGGCGAGGATGGTTACGATGGAATGACGACGATGACGATGGACGACGGCGATCGAAGCGAAGATCGTTCGTGGTGCGTAAACGCCACGAAGCCGAAGCTCTGATACCAACTTGATGCAGGCGCGCGTCGTCGGAGGGCGGTTGATGAAGGCGATGTAATATTTTTGGTATTTTCTTTGTAAAAAGATAACTAGTGATACGGAATCACCGAGAGGAAGTGGCGGAGGGGTAAGAACTGTGACAGAGAAGAAAAGACTAGAAGCTTAGACGAGAGGGGGCCTGAAATCCATCAGGGTACAAGGTGGGGACTCAAATCCATGAGCCAACGAAGGCATCCGCCATCAATTTTCATTCATAATAATCTGTTCTTCAATGGTTACAATGGGGCCTTTAAATAGGCTAAAGAAAAGATAAAAATGGCAACAAATTTAAAAGGCAATAATGATCCTAACAACTTGCCTAAAATAAAGATCTCAAATCTAAAAAGATATTAAAATATATCATAAAAGATATCCTGCCTTATCCATCCATGGAAGGCTAGGATGGGCCTTCGGGTGGGCCAACGGGCTTGGGCCCAAGTCGGATCACACCAGGAAGCCGATCGTCGATCCGTCTGCATCAGTGGAAAGCTTAATCGAAGCCCTACAACTTTGGTTTTTATTTTATTTCGATCCGATCCACGGATCTTTAGTTATTTTAGTTTTTATTTCTGGTTTGGGTAGGTGCGAGCCATGTTCGCATCCGGTTCGAGCCACAGATGCCGAACTGACTCGTTTCTGTGTCTACTTTTTAGCCGTAGGATGTTAGGGTAGAATAGATCTCAATGGATGAGATTCGACGGAAGATCAAAAACCCAAAAATCTCTCACCTAAGCCTACCCGACCGGCCCTCTCTCTCTCTCCCGCGGACACCCACCGCTCCCTCTCTTTCTTCCGCACGTTTCTCTCTCTCTCTACCCGACCGGCCTCTTTCTCTCTTTCTTTCCTTTTTTGTTCCCTTGTTTGTTTCCCCTATAAGATCTAAAACCCTAATTGAGAAAAGGAAGATGAATTGAATTGAAACCCTAACAACGGAGAAGCGGCTCGCTTACTCGGTGTATCTCTTCCGACGAAATCCTCTTTGCTTCTAGCCTATTCTTCCTTCCGCAAGCTTCTATCCCGTCGCCTCGCACTTCGTCTACGGCTTCACGGAAGATCGACGTGAAGTTTCCTCGTCTTCAAAGATCCTTCGTCTCGGCTTCTTCACCCCGTCTTCTGGATCACACCTCCCCCTTCCGCGCCATTCATCTGCAACAACGAAGCATCGGAAAGCTGCCGGCATTGACCTAAGCACGGTTTGGATTATCCTCTGATCTTTTCATGTGATATTTCCTTTCTCGCAACCGGCCTTATTGCTGATTTTATCTTAGAATCCCTAAATTTCAGTTTTCCCGAGAGTCTCATCCATTAGGGTTTATTCGGTTAGATCTTTGCATGTTCTTGAGACATTGGCTTATTAATTTGAGATTGTCCTTGTTCTTATTGCTGGACTTCAGTATTATAATCTGAAATTAATGTTCATCCTGTCCATTTTATTATTTTGTTGAGTTAAATCTGATTGGTAGTGAATGAATGATGAACTACGAACATAGGCCTTTGCTGAAATTTGTTTATATATGCTGAAATCTGATTTTTATTGTTTAAATTCTGCACTTGGACTAAATTAAGCATCCACATCGCATCAAGTTGGTACTTGATCCCATCAAGTTGGTATCAGAGCGCACTTGTCGTCGCGTCCTTACGTAACGGCCGGTCCTCTCGCATCTTTCGCATCATCGCGTGTTGCTGAAATTTTTTTTATTTTCCTTATTTTCATTTTAGTTTTGTATCTTGCATTAATTAGTACCACGCATCACGTGATCGCATACATATTAGGACCATCCCTTTCTCTTTGTAAGTGAGTCGATAGAATCCATAATGGCTGGACCTTTTCCACCCCGTACTTGGCACGATGCCTTCATAAGGCAACAGGAACACATGGGTAGACTTCAGACCCAGGTAGAAAACTTGACCTTGGCCTTCACCAAATCCCAGAATCCACCTCGACCCCATCGAGAACACAGGACTAGAGCGTCGCCAGGGCGTAGCAAATTAGACCTAGAGTCCGGAGGTGATAGCGTCAATTCCTCTGACGGGACTGATAGGCGAAGTAGACGGACACATAGGAAAACGAAATCCCATTGGGGCTGGGATCAGGGCATAAAAATAGAAATTCCTGAGTTCGAGGGTAGAATGGATCCCGAAGAGTTTCTAGAGTGGGCCGAGCAAATCGACCAGTATTTCGAATGGAAAGAAATCCCCCGCGACAAACAAGTTAAGTTTGTCAGCCTTAAACTGAAAGGTCATGCACTGATCTGGTGGAAACAGTTGCAGACCACTAGGGGTAGGAAAGGAAAGGAGAAAATTTCCACTTGGACACACATGAGGGGAAAGATGCAACAGAAGTTCCTCCCTTCTGCTTCCAAACACAGTGTGTTCCAGAATTCGTCCTCGAAAGTATCCGAGCGCACTAGTCGTCGCGTTAAGGAAAAGAGCACAAATCTGATGGCGTACTACGTGCAGATCAGCCAAAACAGAAGTTGCCAACACCTGCGACAAGAACACAAATCGGTAGATCAGCCAGGTCACAAGTCAGCTGATTGTCCTCGACGACAAGTCAATTCACAAACAAATCTGGCGGACAATGAAGAGGATAGTCATGGGTCTGAGGGCGAACACTTCAATGAGTTAGTCTTGGGGAAAGATGATGTGACTGCACTATTGCTGGTTATTCACCAGTCTCCATCACCCCATGCACCTAAAGCTCTTCTGAATCAGAAACATTCCATACCTCCAGTCGCTGATAATCTAGTAGGGTGTTCATCTGGTTCACTAGCAATTGAGAAGGGATTAGACCACATTTTGCATTCCATTGCATGCACATCGCATTTAGAGTCTGTAGGCATTCATGACACTAGCATTCATCATTTGCCTGACATCTCTACAATTATAGACCCGTCATATGTGCATCCATATTATCCAAGTGTTGAGTTTAACCTTAAAGATGATTTTGGCATGTTTGATCATTTTTCGATGCAAAATACTTATGAATCATGCTTTCAACTTTCAGCCAACCCATCATCTTTAATTTTTCGAAATCATAACAATTGGCATGATGAATTCTTTAATTTCTCATTTTATCCACTGAACCCCGACAATGATTGCATGACATATCTTCGTCATCTAGAATCCACTTGTTTTGCACCGTGCGCAGGCCACATTGAGCAACACATAATGCACCCGCACCCCATGGCCTTTCAGATACCCCACTGCCTATCGCGTAAGCCGATGACCCGCAACTCATTATGCTCCCGCGGCCTTTCTTTTTACATGTCATTTGAATTTCATGTCAACCCAAACTCCTATTATCACATGAAATTATCTGAGTATGTTGACGATCTTATCGTGCCGCGGAGGATGTTGGTTTTGGCTTCCAGGTCTTCGCTTGGCGTCGAGGGGTAGAGGCTACGAGATGGAGTTGCTGCGTACTTGAGGCGGATTACTTGGCCACCAGACCCGGGAGAGCAGTTCGAGCGGATTCAGCGGTTGCCATTACTACCAGGCGCGCCCCCGCCGGATCCAGGACCTTGCTCGACAGGAGTCGAGTTCTTTTGAGTCCGGGGGACTTGATGTAGACGAGCCTACTACGTGCAGTTTTTCTACAGCTGATGGCGTATTTTCATCCGCGCCGGAGATCCAGGAAGCCGATCGTCGATCCGTCTGCATCAGTGGAAAGCTTAATCGAAGCCCTACAACTTTGGTTTTTATTTTGTTTCGATCCGATCCACGGATCTTTAGTTATTTCAGTTTTTATTTCTGGTTTGGGTAGGTGCAAGCCATGTTCGCATCCGGTTCGAGCCACAGATGCCGAACTGACTCGTTTCTGTGTCTACTTTTTAGCCGTAGGATGTTAGGGTAGAATAGATCTCAATGGATGAGATTCGACGGAAGATCAAAAACCCAAAAATCTCTCACCTAAGCCTACCCGACCGGCCCTCTCTCTCTCTCCCGCGGACACCCACCGCTCCCTCTCTCTCTTCCGCGCGTCTCTCTCTCTCTCTACCCGACCGGCCTCTTTCTCTCTTTCTTTCCTTTTTTGTTCCCTTGTTTGTTTCCCCTATAAGATCTAAAACCCTAATTGAGAAAAGGAAGATGAATTGAATTGAAACCCTAACAACGGAGAAGCGGCTCGCTTACTCGGTGTATCTCTTCCGACGAAATCCTCTTTGCTTCTAGCCTATTCTTCCTTCCGCAAGCTTCTATCCCGTCGCCTCGCACTTCGTCTACGGCTTCACGAAAGATCGACGTGAAGTTTCCTCGTCTTCAAAGATCCTTCGTCTCGGCTTCTTCACCCCGTCTTCTGGATCACACCTCCCCCTTCCGCGCCATTCATCTGCAACAACGAAGCATCGGAAAGCTGCCGGCATTGACCTAAGCACGGTTTGGATTATCCTCTGATCTTTTCATGTGATATTTCCTTTCTCGCAACCGGCCTTATTGCTGATTTTATCTTAGAATCCCTAAATTTCTGTTTTCCCGAGAGTCTCATCCATTAGGGTTTATTCGGTTAGATCTTTGCATGTTCTTGAGACATTGGCTTATTAATTTGAGATTGTCCTTGTTCTTATTGCTGGACTTCAGTATTATAATCTGAAATTAATGTTCATCCTGTCCATTTTATTATTTTGTTGAGTTAACTCTGATTGGTAGTGAATGAATGATGAACTACGATCATAGGCCTTTGCTGAAATTTGTTTATATATGCTGAAATCTGATTTTTATTGTTTAAATTCTGCACTTGGACTAAATTAAGCATCCACATCGCATCAAGTTGGTACTTGATCCCATCACTGCCCCCTCCTCCCCGGTCGTGGATTCTGCTCCTGTTCGGCGCTATCCAGCGCGCGAACATCACCCTCCGGACAGATATGCCTACTCTCCGGACAGGTTTGGCTACTCTGCCTTTCCCTTTGACTCTCCTGACTCCTCTGGCTACTCTGCCATTGCCTCCTATTCGCCATCTTATCAGGCTTTTCTCACACCCACCGGGAGCCCCAATCGTACCGTGAGGCAGCTTTACATCCAGAGTGGCGGTAGGCCATGTCAGTTGAGCTTGAGGCTTTTCAGTGGACCCAGATATGGGATTTGGTGCCTTGTCCCTCAGGCATGGTGCCTGTTAGCTGCAAGTGGATATTCAAGGTCAAGACTCGACCTGACGGATCCATTGAGCGGCACAAGGCCCGCCTCGTTGCTCGTGGCTTCTCCCAGGAGTATGGGATTGATTACAAGGAGACGTTTGCTCCAGTTGCTCGGATGACTACTGTGCGCACCCTCTTAGCTGTGGCAGCTGCTCGAGGGTGGCCTCTCCATCAGATGGATGCCACCAATACGTTCCTCCATGGTGACCTCTCCGAGGAAGTATACATGGCTCCTCCTCCGGGCGTTTCAGTTCCTCCAGGGCACGTTTGTCGTTTACGTCGTGCTATCTACGGGCTCAAACAAGCACCTCGGGCATGGTTTGATCGCTTCCGCAGTGCAGTTCTGGCAGCTGGGTTTGTTGAGAGATACTCAGACTACGCTCTGTTCACCCGCTCCTCCAGTCAGGGTATTGCTGTGTTACTTCTGTATGTGGATGATATGATTATCACCGGGGATGACAGTGCTACCATAGCTTCCCTTCAGCGTCACCTCCAGAGCCAGTTTGAGATGAAGGATCTCGGCCCTCTCCGGTACTTTCTTGGCCTTGAGATTCCCCGGTCAGCTCGAGGATTGTTGATCTCCCAGCAGAAGTACATCTCCGATATTTTTGCTGAAGCTGCTCTTACTGATTCTCGCACTACTGACACGCCTATCGAGCTTAACTTGAAGCTTCTCTCTACCGACGGTGAGCCTCTCCAGGATATCTCTCGTTATCAGCGGCTGGTTGGGATACTCGTTTATCTCACCATGATTAGGCCTGACATTGCCCATGCCGTCGGTATTGTCAATCCGTTCGTCCAGTCTCCTCGCTCGGTTCACTATGCAGCAGTCCTTCGGATTATTCGGTATCTCCGTGCCACTGTCACTTGATCCCTGCTGTTTCCCTCCACATCTCCACTGGTTCTGCATGCTTACTCTGATGCCGATTGGGCTGGCGATGTTGCTACTCGTCGATCTACTACCGGCTACTGCGTGTTCCTTGGTGATTCTCTCATTTCTTGGCACAGTAAGAAACAAGAGTCTGTTGCACGCTCCAGCACCGAAGCCGAATACCGAGCTATGGCTTCCACCACTGCCGAGATTGTCTGGCTTCGATGTCTTCTACTCTACTTGGGAGTCAGGATTTCTGGGGCTACACCTCTGTTCTGTGACAACCGGAGTGCCATTCAAATTGCTAGCAACCCGATTTTTCATGAGCGGGCCAAACATATCGAGGTCGACTGTCATTATGTTCGGCAGGAGTTTCTTGCAAACATAATCTTCTTGCCGTTCATTCCCTCGACGGAGCAGACTGCTGATTTTCTCACAAAGCCCCTGACGATTGCTAGATTTCGTCATTTTATAAGCAAACTCTCGGTACATGATCCACCGTGAGTTTGAGGGGGAGTGTTAATGTATATACTGGGTCGGGTTCTATGTATAGTCGGGTCGGGTTGTATGGTTATACATATACATATATATTGGGCTTGAGTCCCTCAATAGAGATCATTCCATTCTCTGCAAACCCTAGCCGTCATCTCCTAACAAATATTATTTACATTCAAAATTATTTGCTATAGTTCTTAGGTAGGACCATATGAGCAATTGTGGGTTGGATTTGATAACTTTGATATTATTTCAACTATTACAAGATTCAATAAGTTTCCTTCTCTTTCTCGATTTGCACATTTCATACTGATTTAGAAGCATATGCACAAGCACATGGATGAAATAATACATTCATTCACAATTTACTTTTTGTTTGCTATAATATCACATTTGATATCTTATAACCGGTTATTGAATTTGAACTATATATATTTGAAGAATTAATATATTTTAAATAGCTTATTTAGAGCCATAATTCAAACTTACAAGACTACAACATTTGTGTTGTTGCAACAACGATCTATCCAATTTATCTATGTGTTAAGATTCATTGTCTAAGTCTAGTAATGCATGTTTTGAATATATATATATGGGAATGCTTAGGTGCGGTCTGCGGTCAGCAGCCGTCTGATGCACCACTCCGTGCTTCAGATGCACGCGGCCGGTGCATCAGACGGCTGTGGACCGTGGACCGCACCTAAGCACTCCTCTCTCTCTCTATATATATATATATATTTATATTTATATATATATATAGGGGACGGGGAGCCTGGACCTCAGGTGCAGCGTGAACGCTGCACCCTTGGATCTGCGCACGCCATGTGTCAGAATCGGGGAGATCGAAAGCGGTGGGGGGAGTCCGGACCGAGAAAACAGCCTGCAAATCCTGTGGTCGTCCGATCGAAAATGATCGACCGTCTGATCCCGTGCAGCACACCCGCTCGGTTTGATTCGACTCCCATCAGTTCGATCGATTGGAATCGAACGGATGGAAATCTTTTTCGCTGTTACTGTAGCGGCTACAGTAACAGCGAAAAAAATTTCCATCCGTTCGATTCCCATCGATCCAACGGATGAGAATCGAATTAATATTTAATACACATATGGGCCGGTCGATTCCCATCTGTTGGATCTATGGGAATCGAACGGATGGAAATCTTTTTCGCTGTTAGCGTAACAGCGAAAAAGATTTCCATCCATTCGATTCCAATCGATCGAACGGATGGGAGTCGAATCAAACCGAGCGGGTGTGCTGCACGGGAATAGACGGTCGATCATTTTCGATCAGACGGCCACAGGATTTGCAGGCTGTTACCTTCGGTCCAGACTCCCCGCGCCGCTTTCGATCTCCCCGATTCTGGACACATGGCGCACGCAGAGCCAAGGGTGCAGTGTTCACGTTGCACCTGAGGTCCAGGCTCCCCGTCCCCATATATATATATATATATATATATATATATATATATATATATATAGAGAGAGAGAGAGAGAGAATACGGGGTATGAGCTGACAGCCCATTTGTTGGTTTGAGCTGTCAACGGCAGCCATCCGATTGCCATCATCCAACCGTTCATTTAAAAAAAAAACAGTTTTTTAACAGCTATACCCCAACCTTCTCTCTCTCTCTCTCTCTCTCGAGCAGCAGCAGCAGCCCGACCTGTTGGAAATAATTCCATGGTAGAGGCCCGCAGCGGAAGCAAAGTGAAGGTCCGAAGACCGGGAGCGGTGTGCGTTACATATCAAGATTTTCATCGAAACGATCTACACGTGCGTGTATAAATCTAGCATGGTAACCATAGTGACAAAGTTCGGGTTCGGCAATAAGTCGGCGAGGGAAAAACTCGGAAAAGTTCGGCGAAAATCGGAAAGTTCGGGAAAAAAACGGGTAAAAGTCGGGAAAAAAAACGGGTTCGGGTTTTAATCGGCGAGGGTGAAATTTGGAAAAAATCGGAAAGTTCGGGGCCTTCAAAATTCTAGTTTTTAGCCTACATTTAAGCACCTAAGACATTTTTACATGACTTATATAAAGATGATAGATCAACAACAACAAATCAACAAAGTTTTGGCCTACATTTAACTATTTAAGCAACTAAGACATTTCGAACGTGATTTAAAAATGATAAGACACTTGTGTGGCATAGTTTTTTTATTTGGAGCACTACTTCACAGTTTTTTTAAAAAAATTGTCACTGTTTTTCTATGCAGAAGATTAATATTACCTTGATCGGAGAAGACACAGAAGAGCAGAGAGGTGGACTGGCTATGCTGTGGTGCTGTCTGCTGGCTGCTATCAAAGCCTCGAAGAGAAAGGGCCAGCTGCTGCCCCAAATAACAAGAGAAAAAATTTAATTTGCTGCCCATAAATCATAAACACATAGAGGGGAAGAGAAAGGGCCGATTGCTCGCTCACTGCTCACCAACTGACAGAGAGGGAGAGGAGAAGAAGAGAGAAAGGTTAGAGAAACCCTAACCGGGTCGGCAGTCGCTCGTCGCAGTCGCTCGTCGCAGAGGAGCGATGGGGAAAGGAGGTCGGCAGTCGGCGTCTCTCGTCGCAGAGGAGCGATGGGGAAAGGAGGTCGGCAGTCGCAGTCGGCAGTCGGCAATCGCAGAGGAGCGATGGGGGAAGGAGGCAGTCGCAGTCGGCAGTCGCAGTCGCTCGTCGGCAGTCGCTCGTCGCTCGTCGGCAGTCGCTCGTCGGCGTCGGCAGTCGACAGTTGGCAGTCGACAGTCGACAGTCGCAGTCGGCGTCGCAGAGGAGCGATGGGGAAAGGCAGGGGTTCGGGGTTTTTTTTCAATCGCAAAGGTTCGGGGTTCTTATATAACCCCGAACCGGGCCCAACCAACATCACAGAAATCGGGCCCAACCAACATCACAGAACCGGGCCCAACCAACTTATCCCTAACTCTAAACCGGGCCCAACCAACATCACAGAAATCGGCAAAAAATCGCGTTTTTTTAACATTTTTTTTCAAAAAAACGGCAAAAAATCGGCGATTTTTGTAACTTATAAAAATCAGGAAAAAATCGGCAACAAATCGGTAGCCCATAAAGTCGCGTTTAAAACGCGTTTTTTTTAAAAAAACGGCGAACTTTGTTACTATGGATTGGTAACTACGCGAACCCCTAACGTCGATCTAACATGAAAGAACAATCTAGCATGCATGCATGTTCTATCTATGCTAGATCTACATGTTAGAGATTATACCTGCGTGCGGATTCTTTCACCGCGACAAATTTCTTCTTTGTTGATGGAGACGGACTCGAATCTGCTCGACATACCTTCGATACAATAGTCATATCTTTCTGCTCCAAACTCCGATTGGGATGAAATTTGGACTGCAGGTAGCCAACTTCAAGACGCAACTTTTGCAACAAGTTTCACCTCGTTTGGACTTCTATAGCTCCTGGAATCACAGAAACAACGCTGATTTTCTGTGCAGATTCTGGACAGCAAAAGTTTGCGGGAAATGCCTTCTAGTTCACCCGATCTCGCACGATGCACGGCGCCTCGTCGATGGATCTCTGAGTGCCTCCATCCGACGATCCTTCTCCTTCTACGAAACCCTACGCAAGGAAGACGAGTTTCCATCCAATGGCGCAAGCGAGGGAGAGAGACAGACAAGATAGGAAAAGAGGAGAGGAAAGGGGGCGGCTAGGGTTTCCCCATGGCATGGCCGGCCCTAAGGCTTGTCATCACCGACCCCCCCTCTCCCCCATTACTCTTATATAGGGCTGCCCTATCCTTATGGATGAGGCTAGTACGGATAATGTTCAACTAATTCAAACCTCTCCCTATATATCTCTCTCCTTTATCACTATCTTTTCCTTGGTTTTGAAAACGGTCAAAACCAGCCCATTTTCTGTGCCTCATGACCGGCCCTATCATTGGAGGCAACAACCTCCTGAAACCAATGGGTCGGCCTTGACCAGTCTCCCAACACTTAGGGCCGGCCCCCTAGTGCATAGTGGCACATGGTATGACCAAAACGCCCTTATATCACTAGTTGGCCGTTCCTCGTGTACGAGACTTTGCAAGGCACACATAAGTGAAGTGCACCAGTGATTTCACTATTCTCTGAGGTTCCCGTAGGGTGCCCTTAGTGAAGTCAACTAGTCAACTCGCAACATATCCCGGTGCATCGCACCCATATGGCAAAGTCCACTTATGGCAAGGAATTGCTACATGTGTTCTCTGCACTAACCTAGGGTTTCCCCTTAGTGCACACACGTAGCTACGCATCTACCGTGCACTAGTGCGAAGCACTCACGGAGCGTAGGCTTGGACTTCTCGCTTTCTCTAACTGCGTTCTGTGTTTCGAGGTGATGGTACAAGGACCGTACATAATGTGGATAAGGTGGAACCTTCAGGGACTAGGGTTCATGGTTTCCAACTTGGACTCGATCGACACACTACCCGAGTGTACCATCGATCCTCT
This sequence comes from Chamaelirium japonicum, assembly GCA_947650365.1. Lineage (NCBI taxonomy): Eukaryota > Viridiplantae > Streptophyta > Magnoliopsida > Liliales > Melanthiaceae > Chamaelirium > Chamaelirium japonicum. The sequence goes on from OX393552.1 coordinate 29,747,060, forward strand.
GAGTCCGAGTTAACCTGCGTGGCCACCCAGAGTACGACGCAGGCTGCACTCCAATCCCCCCGGACTTACTATGTTCTTCGCATTCCCCTGCTCTCCGCTTAGTATGGTAAACCCGTTGTCCCTCCACGTGGTGCCATGATGCAACTCGAGCGGTGGAGAATACCGTCAGACTCGAGTGTTCATATGGCTCGGTTCCTTCAAGGTTGACCACATACATCGTACCTCTGATTACTTTGTCGAGTAACCGGATCCGTCACCAGTCCAACTGATGACCACCTGGTCAGGGTTTAATACGACGTAGGTCAGACCAAGGAACGCACCTCCCGTTAGGGGTGTGGATGGCCTGCAGGAGTGACACGCTGATGCAACGCCAGTCGGGTAACCCAGTACACCGTGGTTTGGGATCACTGCATCCGGATCCTCACACATTGGTACGCCAAAGCACCACTCAACTGGTTAGTCCATCAGATGTGGTTCCTCAGGGTTTAGGACCATTTTACCCTAAGCAGAAACACGGTTTAGTGCACCGGTGTCTGATCACCGATCTGTGCACAGTGTTGGTTCCGTTCGGCCACAGACACTGTGCCTGGTAATGACCGTGGTGGAGACACTCACGCTCTGTCATCCCAACAGCTTATCCTGATAGGGCGACCAATCCTAATCAGAGCTGCGAACGTATTTAGGTTACATGGGACCAGTCCCTTGAGTCTCTCACTCAAGTGGATTACCATGTAGCCATGGCTCTCTGTTCTATAATTAGAACATGTACTTAGGTACGTACCAAGATGCAATCTTATACTATCAACCATACATAGCTAAACTATAGGTTTTTACAAGCTGTAGACCTCACCAATTCTAACAATCTCCCACTAGGTCTAACGAGGAAAAACGGTGTTGAGCTCCGTAGCTTCTACATGCTGCTCAAAAGCCTTTGCAGAATTGCAGGAATTCCCTAAAGGAATTGGCAACATTATCTGTAGATTCCACCTCAGTACCGCTACTTGCATTTCCTCCTATAACTATCAGATCAAGTGGAATTTGTACTTGATAGGTTTCCCCTTACGTGGTGCCTAGTCTCCTTGGACTTTGCTTATCGCTCTTCATTTGCAACAACAGATAACTGAGCCTCTGGTATGCCTCCCAAGTTCTTTAAGAACTTCCTAAGTCATACCACCTGGTAGACTACCTCGCATGCAACAACGTGCTCAGCCTCTGTGGTGGAGTCTGTGATGCACTCTTGATTCACACTCTACCAACTACCGCTTCTAATCCCAAGATAAAAACAATTCCTGAAATCGATTCTCTGAAACGCACATCTGACACCAAAGTCAGACCCTGTGTGTCCAATCGATATCAGGACCTGCGAAGTGCAAACTAACTCACAATCCTCATTTAATGAGGACTTCAGAGTATACCCTTCATTTTAGTCCAGTGATCTGGACCCGGGTTCGACTGAAACCGACCCATGAATCCTGCTGCGCAATAAAATATCTGGCCTCGTAAACCAAATCTGGCTAGAATCTTATCTTCATGTGTAGCCTGTGACAGCAAGAGAATCGTGCTCTAGTTATCTCGAGTTACCTTAATTCCCAGAGCATAACTTGCCTCACTAGGGTCTTTCACATCGAATTGTGATGACTACATACCTTTACCGTAAACAATATTCTTACATCATTTTCAAGCAGTAGGATATCGTTAACGTAAAGTACTACGTACACCCTTGTAGCTCTTTCACCTTTCTTGTACCCACTTGGTTTATCATCATTTTGATCAAATCCGTGTGAGCGGATTCCCTTGATCAAAATAGATATTCCAACTTGAATGCTTGCATCAGTTCATAAATGGACCTTTGCAACTTGCATTTCATATCTTCCTGACCTACTAACACAAAGCCTGGGCTACATCATCCATATATCCTTTCCAAATTCCCGTTAGGGAATAACTGTCTTGACATCCATCATCCAGATCTCCCAACTATAATGAGCTGTGATGGATTAAGAGGATCCGAAATAGACTTAGGCATAGGTACCAGTGAAATGGTTTCGACATAGTCAATCCCTTCTCCTTTGGCAACTAATCTAGCTACTTAAGTCTTAACCGGGTGCTCTTCTTATACACATCCTACACCCAGAAGGGTGATAGTGCTATAAGTGTCAAGACTGTTCCAAGGGATATTGATGCAAGCTTGCCTCCATGGTCTTTTGTCAGTCAGAGCTGTCGGAAGTTCCCACTACTTCTTCGTAGCTCTAGGGATCATCCTCCTGAAACTCGGGATTAATTATCGAAGTTTCTCCATAGTATCTATCAGGAGTTCTGATGCTCCCACAACAACGAGGTGGTGGTGGTGGTACAAAGTGAATTGTTTCTATAGTATCTGGTATACTAGTTTCTGTATCATCTACTCCCGCTACGTTTTCAGATGCGCACTCTCTACCAGTACCCAGTAGTTCACCCAGAACTACCTTACCGATAAACTTATGGTCTATAATATAATCCTGATCTAGGTAGATGGTGTTCGTAGAAACGATTACCTTCCAAACCTCAAGATCATAGAATAGTCCACTTTATGTCTTCTTAAGGTAACCTACAAACAAATATACATAGAACCTCATCTCCATCTCATCCCTCTTGTCCTTTTGCACAAGTGCATGACAATCCTATATCCTGAGACACTATAGTGTCAGCTTTCGCTTAGACCATAGCTCTCTATAGGTCTGAGGCACTGATCTAGATTAGAGATAGTTTCAGATATAAGCTATTGTTTTAAGGTACAAGCCCACTAGAAGGTGGGTAGTATATTTGGCAATATTCATCATTCTACGGACCATGTCAAACAGAGTCCGATTCCTTCTCTCGGAGAATTCATTTTGACGTGTTATCCTTGGAGCATTTACTTGGGAGACAATCCCATGCTCCCTAAGGACCCTATGGAACCCGTCCGATAGGTTCTCGTTCCCTCGATTAAATTGAAGAGACTCCTATCGTCTGAACGCTCTTGGAACCATAGACGTCAAAATTAACTAATTCCAATACCTTAGTGGCCCTTTTAGTCATTCTGTCTTTCAGATAAGGCTCGTAGGTTAGAAGGATCTCCGATAAATCTGTGAACAGAAACTCGGCCTTCTGTTACCTCTGAATTTATCTGAGGCAAAATATCTAAATCAGAGGGGTCACAAATAGGATAGCTTCTCCGAAGGATTTAGATGAATTTTAATTAGACGCTGCAGCTGTGATGAAATCTATTTTTGAATTAGGATTAAATACAAAGACATTATTCTGATCTATTCCTCTAGTAATGAAGTTATCTACTCAGTTTAAGATACACACCTACAGTGCTGTCTAAAACTAAAAATTTCATTTACCGAGGAGGAAACAGAACGAAATCTCTAAAGATCAAAATCCTTATTTCGGAAAGACTAAAATAACATATCTGATAGCATTCGTAGCGGCTTATAGCATCAGTACCTATGTTAGGATCACTTCACCATAAAGTAGCCTTTTGCTTTCCTTGAATCTCTGTAGACCTGAAGTCTACATTCCAAGAAGCATAAGAATTGCTACTAGATAGTGACTCAACTCCTAACACCCTAAGGCTATAATCAATCTTCAAATACCCCCTATACTCGCTGATGCAGGCGTCGATAAGGTGCACTACAATCTTAAACCCTTTTAGGGTTCCCTTTGGTCAATAACTAAGATTTAGTGATCAATATAGCGACGTATAGCTCAAAAGGACAGCAAACATAAATTATCTCGCGTAGAACTAAAAGTCTATATAATCAACATAAAGCAGGTTTAAGATTTAACAATGAGGACGTAATATTATCATGAAAACTAATTTCAGCAAATAATAGATTCAATCGCAGCAATAGATATTGAAATTTAACAATAGGCTTGCGTCAGATTTTTCACTAAAATAAGCTAAATATGCTTGCAAGGGTGACCGACAGACTAAAGATAGCAAATCTAATGAGTAGGCATATGTTAGGGCTTCAACTAGCGATGAAACGGGACGGTTATGGCTGCGATGCGGAGCGGAGGCAATGAAAACAAAGGAAGAATGATGCGGATGCGAGGGGGAAATAAAGTAAAGGATAGATACTGCCTGGGGTTTTCCGCCGTGGGTCGATTGCGAGGATGCGCCGACGATCCCGCACACGGAGCAAGGCCGAACGTCGGAAGAAGCCGGAACCTTCGGAAAAACAACACAGAGGCCTTCACGAGGCGAAGTCGCGGATGCGGCGAGGGTCGGGGACACGAGTCTCTCCCGGAAGCTCTCACAAAGAGGCACGAATTTCAGCAATGATCAAAACTGAATTCTTCTTTCTTCATCTTTTTGTAGGGTTAGGGTTTCTTTTTGGATGGCCAAGATCAAAGGGGAATAAGTGAGGATGGTGGGGATTTAATGCGCCAAGAAAGGAAAGGAAAAGAGAGAGAAACAAGGGAGAGAGAGAGAAGAGAGGGACGGACTAGGGGGTCCGGGCCTCGGTTTCCGCGCGGACAATAAGGGCGGGCGGGTGGTTCACGGGAAAAGAGAGAAGGGGGGGCGATAACTCAATAGAAGCCCTATTGGGCTTAAAAGAAGCCCATTTAACTCCTAATTGAAGCCCATAAGTTGCCACATCATCTAAATTGAGTTATTTTGCTATCTAACCGTCGGTTTCGAGATATAATCTCGTCCGTCGGTACCCCGCAACAGATTTTTATTAATAATATGCAGAAATTCACCCGAGAAGACCCGGATTCAATCCGAAAAGCCCTCGGATGAGATCATGGACATCCCCCATGAATTGGGCAAGAACATAAATAGTACTAAGTGCTGAAATTAGGCCAAAAACATAGAAAATGGCCAAAAACTGAAATAAACGGCTAACAAGTCCTATATGGCTAATGTCCTCCAAGCATAAAATAAAAACGACTGTAAACAAAGGTCTCTGGCGATGAACTGAAGATGCGGCGATGATCTGATGATGCTGATCATGCTGCATCAACTCCCCCGGACTAGAAAGAACTCGACTCCGTCGAGTGGACGTCCAGCTGTTGTACGAGGTCGGGCCGCTGTGCTCGCAACTGTCGCTCATCCACCCAGGTACAGTCTGAAAGTGGCATGCCTACCCACCGAACAAGGAACCGTCGGAAAACACCGCGGCGGGTAGCAAGCTCTCTGACGTCAACTATCTCCTGTATCTACTCTGTCTCGTCTCGCTGTGCATCTAAAAAAGGAATCTGTGGCGCTGAAGGCGTATCTGGCCGGTCTCCGTGGAAAGGGAACAACTCAGAGATGTTGAAGATCGGCGATGTCGGTATATCATCTGGCAAATCCAGCAGGTAAGCATTGGGTCCCAACGCTCGGAGAACACGGAAGGGCCCAAACTTCTTCTGGCTCAGCTTCCCATAAGATCCTGTGGGAAACCGCTATCTGCGAAAGTAAACGAAGACCCAGTCCCCTGGCTGAAAAGTGCTCTCGCGCCTGTGTAAATCTGCACTTGCTTTATACCTGGCAGGTTGGCATTGCTTTCCCTCAGTTTCTCAAGCGACTCTCGCTGTACGGTCTTGATGTGTTCAAGGAATTCATCAGCATCAGCACTCGCAGGACCTGTAGGCGGTAAGGCAGTTCTATCCAGAAAATGGGAAATAGCATGGCCATAGACGATTTCAAAAGGAGTTTTACCTACTGAGCGGTTAATTGAACTATTATATGCGAATTCAGCTTGTGGTAAAACTACATTCCACTGTTTTGGTCTTTACCAGCTAGACATCGAAGCATATCCCCTAGGCTACGATTGACAACTTCCGTTTGTCCATCAGTTTGAGGGTGGTACGCGCTACTGTATTAAAGTTTAGTTCCTAGCTTTGACCAAAGAGTACGCCAAAAGTGGCTCAAAAATCTAGTGTCCCTATCAGATGTGAATGACCGTGGAATGTCATGCAGACGAACAACTTCCCTAAAGAATAACTCAGCTACATGAGATGCATCAGAAGTTTTCCTACACGGTATGAAATGTGCCATTTTAGAAAATCGGTCTACAACCACAAAGATTGAATCGACGCGCCGAAGCGTTCGAGGTAGACCCACAATGAAATCCATGGTGATATCCTCCCAGGGACGAGCAGGGATTGGTAGAGGAATGTAAAGACCTGTGTTCTGCTTCTTGCCTTTGAACATTTGACAGGTTCGACATCGTTGCACAAACTTGACGACATCTTTCCTTAAGTAAGGCCAAAAGTAACGTCTCTCCACTGAATCAATAGTTTTGGTTTGGCCAAAATGACCTCCCAAATTACTTCCGTGCAATTCGTGGATTAATGTATCTCTAAAAGATTCAGTAGGATTTTCCTCAGAGACGGTCCCTTCATGGGTGTTCTGAACAAGACTCTCGCGAAGGGAACACTCAGGGATGCACAGGCGGGTTCCACGGAACAAGAATCCCTCTTGGATGATATAGGATGCCGTGGGATCAGTGCCCGTTTCCTGACAGGATTCCCAGATGGGACCGAAGTACGGATCAGTCGCGTACATTGATTTCAGTGCGTCAAAAGAAACGACGACTGGTTGTAAAGTGATTAGCATTAGGCCTCGCCGACTCAAAGCGTCAGCAGCTTTATTCAGGACTCCAGTCTTATATCTGAGGTTGAACGTGTACTCTTGCAAGAAATTAGACCACTTAGTATGACGTTGGTTCAAGCTACGCTGAGACTTCAGATAGCGAAGCGTTTCGTGGTCAGAATTGAGCACAAATTCTCGCTGGATCAAATAATGCCTCCAGTGTTTGAGGGCTTGAACAACCGCGTAAAACTGAATGTCGTATGTCGAGTAATTCAAACGCGCGACGTTCAGCTTCTCGCTGAAGAATGCGACGGGACGTCCCTCTTGACTAAGGACTGCTCCTATCCCGACGTGAGAGGTATCACAGTCAATCTCAAAGATCTTTTCAAAGTTCGAGAGTGCCAAAACTGGAGCACTCATCATCTTGGCCTTGATGAGGTCGAAACTCGCTTCAACTTTGGGGGTCCAAAGGAAACCACCCTTCTTCATACAATTCATGAGAGGTGCAATGACGGAACTAAAGTTCTTAATGAATCTGCGATAGAAGGACGCTAGACCATGTAACCGTCGCACATCACTGACGTTCTTTGGAACGGGCCATGATTTGATGGCTTCGACCTTCTCTGGATCGACCCGTATCCCTTCGGAGCACACGATGTAGCCTAGAAAGGTCAAGCTGTCTGTCAGAAAGGTGCACTTCTTCAGATGGATGTACAGCTTATCTTGCCTTAGCGTTTTCAGAATCTCTCGTAAGTGCTCGACATGTTGTTCAGATGTCATACTATAGATAAGAATGTCATCAAAGTATACGACAACGAACTTTCCTATGAATGGTCTGAGCACCTGATTCATAAACCTCATAAAGGTACTTGGTGCATTCGATAGACCAAATGGCATTACTAGCTGATGTGATCCGACTTAGGCCCAAGCCCGTTGGCCCACCCGAAGGCCCATCCTAGCCTGCCATGGATGGATAAGGCAGGATATCTCTTATGATATCTTTTAGAATCTTTTTTTATTTGAGATCTTTATTTTAGGCAAGTTAGTTATTGGCTTTTAAATTTGTTGCCATTTTTATCTTTCTTTTAGCCTATTTAAAGACCCCCATTGTAACCATTGAAGGACAGATTATTATGAATGAAAAATTGATGGCGGATGCCTTCGTTGGCTCATGGATTTGAGTCCCCACCTTGTACCCTGATGGATTTCAGGCCCCCTCTCGTCTAAGCTTCGAGTCTTTTCTTCTCTGTCACAGTTCTTACCCCCTCCGCCATTTCCTCTCGGTGATTCCGTATCACTAGTTATCTTTTTACAAGAAAATACCAAAAATATTACATCGCCTTCATCAACTGCCCTTCGACGACGCGCGCCTGCATCAAGTTGGTATCAGAGCTTCGGGCTTCGTGGCGTTCCTGCACCACGAACGATCTTCGCTTCGATCGCCGTCGTCCATCGTCATCGTCGTCGTTCCGTCGTCACCATCCTCGCCGAGTCATCATCTTCTGGTACGTCGCCCTACAATCCCAACAAAAAAAAAAAAAGAGATCAGATCTGTTGAGGAAAAAAAAAAAAAGAGAAGAGAAAGGAGAACCCCTTCAACCGAACCCCTCTCCTTTGCCGCCAGCCCGTCCACTGCAAGCCGGCCCGTCCTCTCGCTCCACCCGCTGCACCGCACCTCCTGTCCCATGCTCCCGCGCACCCCGCAGCCAAAAAAAAAAAAGGCCAGATCTGTCATCAGATCTGCGATAGCAGCAGAAAAGGAAAGAAAAAAAAGAATAGAAGGAAAGAAAGAAGAAAAGGGAAGAAGAAAAGGAAAGAAGAGAGAAAGGAAGAAGAAACTTACCTTAGTTGCCGGTTGCTAGCCGCTGCCCCGCCCCCTTTTGCTCCCAACTGCAGCCGCTGCCCCCTTTTGCTCCTTCCCTACCTGCCAACAAAACAAAGAAAAAAAAAAAAAAAAACCCTAATCCGATTCCCCCCCTTTTTGCCCTTTCTATTTTCCCAATTCACCCCCCACCACAACCCTTAGATCCCCATCCAACAGCCCTCAAATCCCCAACCTTTCTAGTTGCTCTTTCCCACTTAAGTGCTGAACCCGATTGAATTCGGATCCAACCTGTTTACAAAAAACAGACCCGATAAGACCCTACAACTTCAAAACGTCATATCTCTCTCATTTTTCATCCGATTTGGACGTTCTTGGTACCGAATCGAAGCCCTTTTCGAGCTCTACGCATCCATACCATCAGCAGGAATTTTCAGTGAACCAGTAATTACAGATTTCCAGATTTACCCCTGGACCACTCTTCTACCATTGTGGCATGGATACCAAGGTGCAAGGATTGAGTCGTTGTCATCAAGGGAACAACTCCGTCTATGAGTATACTTCAGCATTCTATCGGCGCATGATCCGCTATGGTTTTTCAGAGAAAGATTTCTTGGCAGTGGTACTGTACATTAGAGGACTCCGCTCCGACATAAAGGGCAAGTTTTCAGCTGGATCTTGGAGGGATCTGGACGAAGCCTATGAGATAGCTTGTGGGATTGAATGGGAGCTACAGCAAATGGACTCACCTCTAACGGCCTCCACAGATGAGTCTTCACCTCCAGCACTTCCAGCAGAGCCTCCACCACCGACAGAGCTTCCTCCAGTTGTATCTTCGACAGATCCATCACCTCCAGTACCACCACCAGCAGACGAGCTTCCCCTTCCAGAGGATCTTCTGCCGCCAGCCATGCTACCACCTACTGCGGATTCTTTCGAGGATGTCTCTCTAGCCGAGCTTCAGCAGATTGATTTTCTTGGGCTAGACCAACTATTGGTGCCTACAGTGTTTGTTCAGCTCTACATCCGTTTAGGCGAGCCGATGTTCGAGCTACTGCAGCGGTCTGATATTACTATCCGACTCGATCGTCTACCCCAGCACCACTTTGATGTATGTTTCCCAATCGACGACAGTGATACATTCTTATGGGACCCCGGTGGTAACTTCGGTGTAATGAGGCATCATTTGTTGGGCCTCCACCATCAGCTCTTAACGACAGATACCACATCGGCGAAAACCTCGAGGATGATTGCACTTTACCGTATGAACTCGAGGGCGAGTTCTTCGCAGCGGAAGCGAATGATGTGATCCGACTTAGGCCCAAGCCCGTTGGCCCACCCGAAGGCCCATCCTAGCCTGCCATGGATGGATAAGGCAGGATATCTCTTATGATATCTTTTAGAATCTTTTATTTGAGATCTTTATTTTAGGCAAGTTAGTTATTGGCTTTTAAATTTGTTGCCATTTTTATCTTTCTTTTAGCCTATTTAAAGACCCCCATTGTAACCATTGAAGGACAGATTATTATGAATGAAAATTGATGGCGGATGCCTTCGTTGGCTCATGGATTTGAGTCCCCACCTTGTACCCTGATGGATTTCAGGCCCCCTCTCGTCTAAGCTTCGAGTCTTTTCTTCTCTATCACAGTTCTTACCCCCTCCGCCACTTCCTCTCGGTGATTCCGTATCACTAGTTATCTTTTTACAAGAAAATACCAAAAATATTACATCGCCTTCATCAACTGCTCTTCGACGACGCGCGCCTGCATCACTAGCCATTCATACAGTCCTTTCCGGGGCTTAAAGGCAGTCTTCCATTCGTCGCCGGGCCGTACGCGGATCTGATGATAACCACTACGAAGATCAATTTTTGAAAAGATTTTCACGCCATATAGCATGTCAAGCATATCATCCAATCGGGGAATCGGAAATCTATACTTGACCGTTATTCGATTGATGGCACGACAGTCTATGCACATTCTCCATGTCCCATCCTTCTTGGGAGTTAGGAGTGCAGGTACTGCGCATGGACTCATGCTCTCTTAGATTAGTCCCTTTTGCAGTAACTCGGTAACCTGGCGACGCATCTCCTCATATTCAGACGGACTCATTCGGTAGTGAGGAAGGTGAGGTAGCGTCGCTCCTGGGACTAGGTCAACGCAATGTTGATTATCCCGAAGAGGTGGAAGTCCTTCAGGTAGTTCCTCTGGGATGAGATCATTGAAATCTTCAAGTAGGACTCGAACCTCATGAGGAATGCTAGGGCCCGCTGTGGCTTCTTTTGCTACCAGGAAAAAGATGGAGCGAGATTCACTAAGCTCGTCCTCGATGCAAGCTTGTGTCAGCAAAGTTGGTAAGGCCTTCGGTTTCTCTTTTGGTAATTTCGGGGTGACGGGTGGGGGTGTCGGTTCACTAGAAATTGGTTTCATGGGCTCCCTCTGAGGCACTAAAGTGATATTATAGTCATCTTTGCAGAAGGAGTAAGTGTTCTTCTCCCCATCATGTGTTGTCTTTCTATCGTACTGCCACGGGCGGCCCAACAGAATATGACAAATGCCTAAGGGCGCCACGTCACACCAAATAGCTTCCTTATACATCTTGCCAATGGTGTATTCGACTAGGCATCGCTCTTTAATAGCGACATCTGATCCTTTCTTAAACCAAGACAAGTTGTATGGTTTGACCAGCTTTTCCGTCTTGAGCTCTAATTTGTCAACCATGATCTGGGCGACTAAGTTCTCGGTACTACCACTGTCTATGATGAGGACGCAATGCCTCCTGATGCAGGCGCCGATAAGGTACACTACAATCCTAAACCCTTTTAAGGTTCTCTTTGGCCAATAACTAAGATTTAGGGAACAATATAGCGACATATAACTCAAAAGACAACAATCAGGAATTATCTCACGCAAAACTAAAAGGATATGGCATCAACATAAAACAGATTTCAGATCTAACAGTAAAGACGCAATATTATCACAACGAACAGAATTCAGCATATAAAAGATTAAATCGCAGCAATAGATATGGAAATAGAACAATAGGCTTGCATCAGAATTTCACTAAAAATAGGTTAGATATGTTTGCTAGGGTTACCGGGAGACTATAGATAGCAAAACTAGTAAATAGGCATAAGTTAGGGCTTCAACTAGCAAAGGAAAAGGGCGATGACGGCTGCGATGCGGAGCGGAGGCAATGGAAATAAGAAAAAGACGATGCGGATGCGATAGGGAAATAGGGTAAAGGATAGATATTGTCTGGGGTTTCCCGCCGTGGGTCGATTGCAAGGATGCGCCGACAATCCTGCACACGGAGCAAGGCCGGACGTCGGGAGAAGCCGGAACCTTCGGAAAATCAACACCGACGCCTTCACGAGGCGAAGTCGTGGAAGCGGCGAGGATCGGGGACACGAGTCTCGCCCGGAAGCACTCACGAAGAGGCACAAATTTCAGCACTTCATCAAAATCTGAATTTCTCCTTCTTTCTTCATCTTTTGTAGAGTTAGGGTTTTTGTTTTGATAGCCAAGATCAAAGGGAATAAGGGCAGATTGTGGGGATTCAAAGGCTAGAAAAGGCAATGAAAAGGGAGAGAAACAAGGGAGAGAAGAAAGAGAGCAGAGAGAGGACGGAACAAGGGGGGCCGGCCTCGGTTTCCGCGCGGGTAGGGTAGCGGGCGGGTGTTCACGGGAAAAAGGAGAGAGAGGGGCGGCATCACAAGGGAAATCCTATTGGGCTTAAGATAAGCCCAATTAAGCCCTAATTGAAGCCCATAACTTGCCGCGTCATCTAAATTGTGTTATTTCGCTATCTAACCTTCGGTTTCGAGATCTAATCTCATCCGTCGGTACCCCGCAAACACACACCCAGAATTTTATTAATATAATGCAGAAACTCACCCGAGAAGACCCAGATTCAATCCGAAAAGCCCTCGGATGAGATCATGGACATCCCCCATGAACTGGGCAAGAACATAAATAAAACTAAGTGCTGAAATAAGGCCAAAAACATGGAAAAATGGCCAAAAAACTGAAATAACGGCTAACAAGTCTCAAACGGATAATGTCCTCCAAGCATAATAATAAAACGATAGTAAATAAGATCTCTGGCGATGATCTGAAGATGAGGCGATGATCTGATGATGCTGATCATGCTGCATCAACTCCCCCGGACTAGAAAGAACCATAGTAACAAAGTTCGCCGATTTTTTCAAAAAAACGCGTTTTAAACGCGATTTTATGGGCTGCCGACTTGTTGCCGATTTTTTCCCGATTTTTATAAGTTACAAAAATCGCCGATGTTTTGCAGTTTTTTTGAAAAAAAATGTTTAAAAAACGCGTTTTTTTACCGATTTTTGTGACACAATCCAGGACACATGTGTGTCCTGATCACAGCCATTGGTGTCAATTCCTGTGTAATCTAGGGTTTCCCCTTAGTGCACACACGTAGCTACGCATCTACCGTGCACTAGTGCGAAGCACTCACGGAGCGTAGGCTTGGACTTCTCGCTTCCTCTAACTGTGTTCTGTGTTTCGAGAAGATGGTACAAGGACCGTACATAATGTGGATAAGGTGGAATCTTCAAGGACCAGGGTTCATGGCTTCCAACTTAGACTCGATCGACACACTACCCGAGTGTATCATCGATCCTCTGAGTCCGAGTTAACCTACGTGGCCACCCAGAGTGCGACGCAGGCTGCACTCCAATCCCCCCGGACTTACTATGTTCTCCGCATACTCTTGCTCTCCGCTTAGTATGGTAAACCCGCTGTCCCTCCACGTGGTGCCATGATGCAACTCGAGCGGTGGAGAATACCGTCAGACTCGAGTGTTTATATGACTCGATTCCTTCCAAGTTTACCACATACATCGTACCTCCAATTACTCTGTCGAGTAACAGGATCCGTCACCAGTCCAACTGATGACCACCTGGCCAGGGTTTAATACGACGTAGGTCAGACAAGGAACGCCCCTCCCGTTAGGGGTGTGGATGGCCTGCAGGAGTGACACGCTGATGCAACGCCAGTCGGGTAACCCAGTACACCGTGGTTTTGGATCATTGCATCTGGATCCTCACACATTGGTGCGTCAAAGCACCACTCAACTGGTTAGTCTATCAGACGTGGTTCCTCAAGATTTATGACCGTTTTACCCTAAGCAGAAATACGGTTTAGTGCACCGGTGTCTGCTCACCGATCTATGCACCATGTTGGTTCCGTTCGGCCACAGACACTGTAACTGGTAATGACCGTGGTGGAGACACTCACGCTCTGTCATCCCAACAGCTTATCCTGATAGGGCGACCAACCCTAATCAGAGCTGCAAACGTATTTAGGTTACATGGGATCAGTCCCTTGAGTCTCCCACTCAAGTGGATTACCATGTAGCCATGGCTCTTTGTTCTATAATTAAAACACGTACTAAGGTACGTACCAAGATGCAATCTTATACTATCAACCATACATAGCTAAACTATAGGTTTTTACAAGCTGTAGACCTCACCAATTCTAACACGATCACCCTCTCCCCCACCACCCTCCGGCTCTGGCTCCCCCTCCGACGTCACCACCCCCTCCGGCATTCACCCTCCGGCTCCCCTCCTCCGGCGTCACCGCCCTCCGGCGTCACCCCCTCCGGCAGCACCCTCCGGTGTCACCTCCCCCGATCGGAAGGGCCCTTCCGGCACCCCCCTTGACGATGGATCGCACTCGCCGGAGGTGGAGGTGCGGTCGAGGTTGGTGCGATCGGCGCCGGAGGAGAAATCGGCCCGAGGGGGAGTTGGTGCAACGCGATTTCTCCGGCGCCGGAGGAGAAATCGGCGCCGGAGGAGCGGGGGGACTGCGATCGGCCAAAGGGGAGCCGGAGGGTGGTCGGGGAGAGGGTGGTCGGGCTGCTGCTAGAGAGAGAGAGAGAGAGAGAGAAAGAGAGAGAGAGAGAGAGAGAGAGAGAGAAGGCACCAAAACCCGAATTTCAGGTGTCCACAAGTGTGGGCAAGGGTGTCAGTGTCCACACGTGTGGACACGGTACCAAACCTAAGTGGGAAGTGTCAGACGAATCATAGTGGCGGACCCACACAACTCCCAGTGTAGGTTCTTCAGTCAAGTATTGTAATCTGGACACTCAAACATAAAGGAAGAGTGATCAAAAGGGCATAGGGAGTTGAAGAAATGAAAGTTCTCAATAAATGGTCTAAGTTCAGCGCACACATCTTGGTGCAACTTTTGTGCCACGCATGACGCATGGCATGATATTTACGCAATAATGAGAAGCGTGTAGCACTATGCCAACATGATAACGTCTCATGAGATGGTGCAGCTGAACTTTTTCATGCTGGTTTGGTGGTGGACCCATGTAACTCTCAAAATAGGTTCATCAGTCAAGTATTGTAATGTTGAGCCTTTTGCAATTTGCGCTCCTACATAAAGGAAGAGTGATCAAAAGGGTAATAGGGAGTTGAACAAACCAAAATCCACAATTAACAATCACTCTCTACCTATATCTCTGTGAGTGTGCTTTTGTGATGAAAAAATTGCATTACAGTCATGAAAACAACAAAAAAAAATATCATTATAAAATACCCCTCTCTCTCTCAGTGTGTGCATGTGATGAAAAAATTTCATTATAATCATGAAAACACCAACAGAAACATATTGCAATAAGATACTTAAAAGAAAAAGATAAGCAATTAAAAGAAGGGATGAATGCTACTTACCCTGCACTGGGATCTCTGAGTCTCTGAAGGCACTTCACCGTTTCAATGTTGTGGGCGAACACATCAAGGCCAGAACGTACCAAAGTTGATAAAGCATCTAGATCACCTCAGAATCAGAAGTTAGACATTCAACAAGTATCTTTGAGATTCTGTGCAACAAACAACCAGTACATTAGGGTAAAGTTTCTATCAAATTGAATTGTATGGCATCAGATGTCTACATGTCATGCTCCTCATAAATCATAATGCACCATATATGGAAGAAGTATGTATCCACATCCTAGCATAAATTATGTGACAAGAAATACATATATTTCTCTTAATTATGAGACTTGTACCAAACCTTCATAATTTCGACTGTCTGAGCAAACTGACCACATCCACCATCAGCAAGGTCATCACGATCCTCGTCAATACAATATAGTCCACACTGTAAAGCACATAAATCGACAGATCAGAACATGAACGCCATGAGTTCCAGGGTCATGGTTTGTCATATGATGTCTGACTTTTAAAGTACAATGTTGAAAGCTCAAGCAACTTGCGCCCCCCCTCCCCCCCCCCCCCCCCCCCCACCACCACCACCACACACACACACACAAACACGAGACAATATCAGCGTGTTATAAGGTGATTTATGATACATCAATTTGTTGGGGATTGTATGATATCTAATATCTCATTCTCTTTCGAACATTCAAGTTATATCCCATCAGATGGGTCCACTTTAATAAAGATTGACAAGAATTTTCCGACCGGATGTTAAGTTACATCACATGAATAAACCAGATACTCTAGAAATTATGCAGACTTGAAACCTCATAATATGTGGTTGATGGTAATTTTTTATATGTCAAAAAAGAGAAACAACTAGATATGATTTTGCTATACTATAAGTAACAAAGAACATACCTTAACCAAATTCACCAATACCCTGATCGATGCTGGGCCGATAATTGTGAAAAGTTCAATGTTCTATAGGAGTTAACCATGGTTTGGATTCCCTTCATGGACCAAATCAACACAGGAAAAATATTGGAATGGAAGAGACTAATAGAAGTTTATGGCCACATGTCCATGAGGTCTTTACCATACCTGTATCAACAAAACCAACATATAAACCCACATTAGGTTTTAAAATTCCCTCGAGTCAACAATTTCAATTAAGCCCAATGTATAGCAGAAACCTATCAAGGAAGTATATAGCAAATCTACTAAGCAATTTTGTACAAAAAATCTGAAGCCAAAATTAAGTGGGGAATGCAGGTACAAGGTCACACCAATAAAAATGGAATATAGGGCCCAATATACATTTACCTCTGACAACATAATAGTTGTGGCTGCTGTATGATGCATTTCTCTGTAGTCCTTGTCCAAACCGTCAACAATTTCCCACCTTCCTTCTTCCAAATTGTCATCTGTAGATGTTACCTTTTGCTTGGAGTGACTCAAAACTCTGACTGGATTCTTTCTCCTTGCAGAACTGTTCCCTATCACTGGAAGTACCAGGTTCAAAACCAAGCTCCGAGTGACTGTGATGCATGCTGCTTTGTCTTTTATGATCTTTCATAACCTTCTCTATATCATCAAACTTCTCTTTCCGTCTCGGGTGATAACTTTTCCGGCTACAATCACTGCCACCCTGCCCTCTTCTTTCATTGTGCTTCTTAGAAGCTACTCGAATTCGAACCACAGGAATTCAAATTATGTGTGGTTGTCAAACATACACGCTGATGCAGGGAGAAGGAACAAGGTAGAGAGGGTGAGGATCTTGATGAAAGGAGGGGGGAGTGCTAAAGCAACCTGGCTGCAGCAGGATAGAGATCAAGAATAGCATAAGTCTGCATAATTCTTGAGACCCTCAAGCATGGATACTAGATAATGTAAAACATGGGGAAGGACCCTCTGGTAACATATGCAATATCTTCTTTGCAACAAACTCTCCGAGCTCTACATTTCCATGGACCTCGCACGATGCGAGCAAAGCTTCCCAGATCAAGAAGTCAGGATCGCACGGCATAGCATTAATGAAATCAACAGCCTCTTGCAGCTTGCCAGCACGGCCAAAGAGATCAACCATGCAGGCATAATGCTCCATTGTAGGCTCCAATCCATAAACCACACTCATCGATCTGAAGTACTCACAACCAACAGCGACGAGGCCGACTCGGCTGCAAGAAACCAGAAGTCCGGTGAAAGTGTAATCATCGGGTTTGATGCCTTCCTTCTGCATGTGATCAAACATTTTTAGAGCCTCTTTCTCCAAGCCATGCTGAGAAAAACCTGTGATTAAGGCATTCCATGAGACTAAATCTCTTTCAGCCATGGAGTTGAATACTCTTGATGCCACCTCTATACTTCCACACTTGGCATACATTGTTATGAGAGAATTTTCTACAGAGAGATTATTGTCGATCCCCAATTTTACAGTCATCGAATGCATCTGTTTACCAGTAGAAAGGCTGGCAATCGTCGAACATGCCCGGATGGCACCCGTGATGCTAAAAATAGGTGGGATTATCCCTTCTTGTAGAATTTGCTGGAACAAAAAAAGTACTTCTTGTCCACAATCATTCTGACCATAGCATGTTAACATCGCAGTCCATGAGATGACATCCTTATCCCTCATCGCCTGAAACAACATCTCTGCCTTCCTGATTTCTCGACATCTTCCATAGAATGTAATCAAAGCATTGCCAACTGATGCATCTGATGTGAAAATACTTCTCACAATATAACCATGAATCTCTTTTCCCATTCCCAAGTCTTCTGAAGCCGAACAAGCTAAAATTACACTTGCGATGACAAATGGGTCGATCATCACCCTCTCCCCTATCATCGTACGGAACACATTGATCGCCTCCATGTTATATCCATTCTGCATGTAAGCCACTAGCAGCGAAGTCCATGAGACTACATCGTTATTCATCCGAACAGAGAGCCTCATTGCTTCATCTATCCCCCCACACTTCCCATACATTGCGATCAGTGCACTACCCAAGAGATTATCAACTTTAATCCCAAACTTTACCATGCACCCATGTGCTTGCTTTGCTTGGTTAAGCTTGTTGGGTTCATCGAAAATCTTAACAAGACTAGCGAATGTCATGACCACGGGCCAAACTCCCCTACGAATCATCTGCTTAAAAAGCCCAAATGCAACATTGTGGAGCCGATGCTGCCCGCGATTGACAACACAGGTGAGCATAGCAGTCCAAGATACGACATCTTTGTTTGGAGTCTGATCGAAGACACTCCACGACTCTTCGAGCTTCTCACACTTTGCGTACATGTCGACCAACGTACCTGCTATGAATGCATCAGACTCGACTCCAAATTTTATCGCGCTGCAGTGGATTTGAGCGCCGGTTCTTACATCTTTCGCACGAGCACATCCTGTGAGAAGGCTACTGAAAGTGAATTTGTTCGGTCGAGAGTTATAGTCCTCATGTCGCATTTCTCTAAACAGCATTATGGCATTTTTCAAATTGCCCGTTTGTGTGTAGCCTGAGATCACGGCAGACCAAGTTATGACGTTTGGATGGGGGATTTCATCGAACAGCTTGCGAGCATCACCAACCATGGACTGTGCACAGTATGCATGTAACAGATTGTTGGAGAGGAAGGTGGAGCTCAGACAACCCATTTTGAGAGAGAGGCCATGGACAACCCTGGAGTCTATGGCGACATGCTTGAGATAAGAAGAGAGCTTGTCTTCCATTATTTTCAATGGGATTAAGAGAGAAGATGTCATGGCGTCTTCCATGTCTGTTGAGAGAAGCACATGAGGTTGGATTGGGTTGGGTATGTGGGTGATGGGGTCGAAGCAAGAGGCAGTGGCTAATGATCGGAAGGAAGATAATGGCATCTCATCAGAAAACTTCAAACCCAGCCTTACTTTACCCCCTCCCATGCTACAGTAAGAGTATATATTCATCTCCAGCCAGGGAATCTATTCGTTGGTTGACACTGTATATATTGGTTGACACTGTGTATATAGTAATTGTCACAATGATTTCACTATAGCTGCTACAGTGATTTCACTATAGAATACCGCAGTGATATCACTATAGCTGCTATAGTATGTGAAATTACTGTAGCAAGAGTATCAATTTAGCGAATTGACTGTTGATATAGTGATTTCACACAGGTTTGGTACGAGTATCAATTAGCTGAATAGATACTCTTGATATAGTGAAATCACTGTAGCAACCACTACATGCTAGTGACCAGCTAATGGATACTCTTGCTGAAAACGAATAGATACTCGTTCTGGTGACGAATGGATACTCTTGTTACAATGTCATTGTAGCAGCTACAATGAAATTACTATAGAAACCGTTACATGGACAGTGTCACCCAGCGAATAGATATTCTTGTTGGTGACGAATGGATACTCTTTCTGGAGACAAATGTATACTCTTGCTATAATATTTTCGCTATAGTAGCTACAGTGAAATTACTGTAGCAACCGCTACATGCGTAGTGTTAACCAGCAAATGGATACTCATGCTGAAGACGAATGGATACGCGTACTAGTAACGAATGGATAGTACTCTTGCTGGAGGGCAATTTTATAATTTAAAGGATAAAAAAAGTCTAACATTTTTAGTTAGGTATTTGTTGTACGAACGGAGGGATTTTAGCTAATATCCTAATTAATAAGTTATATCATTTAGCTTAAATAAAGATCTGTGGGGGGATTTAAGACTAATTAATTCTAATTTTAATTTTTTTATATTATAGGCCCCACTCCCCTTCACCAATCCCTGCATGCCAGAGCAATGCTATTCAACTAGAAAGCTACAATTAACAGAGATGACAGTTCCATAGAACATAACATATTGCGTTATCAGTCAGAGTGAGACCGTGTCGAAGAGTAGCGGCTTAGGCCGATCATTGGACCTTACATTCGCAATCGTGTCCTCTTTATCCGTGCTATTTTCCACCGTAACAAGAAGCTTGCTTCCACCATTGGTGAACTCTTCACCATTTTACCATTCATGTTGTAGTCACGATCGACCTACAGAATTTGAACCAAATATCGTTTACACTCCAAGTCACAGACGTCCGTTGCACCCATACCTAACCAATGAATCACACTCAATCCCAACCGACAAGCAAAGGGAATATTGTGATTGTCGCAATGACTTTGGCTTCTGCTTGCACCCGACCACAGCCGTCCCTTTACAGTTGCTTGGTGCTAGGCCAGGGTGGGACTTGGGCAGATTGAGCGGGTTGAAGGGTCTACCCATGCCCAGCCTGACATACACACACCTTAACCTGTCTTACGTGTGGAACATAGAAGCCTAATCCGTCATTGCTCGTTCGGGTTGCTCGGTTTACCCAATTTACAAAAATATGGGTGGGTTGCCCAATTAGAAAAGGTTATGAAACATATGTAGATGAAAAAAAATGGGGCGAATTGCAAACATTCCTTTTTAATTGTTTCATTTTAGGATAAGTCCCGACAGCCTTTTCCTCTAAGTCCAGGTCCACATTTGAGCTTATTAATTGCAACGGCTCTTTTGGTTAATAAAAGACTACAACAGCATCAGATAAGTTTCCAAATTTACCAAACTGCCATTGACTATATAAATTCATCTGATTCCTACAAAAATGTACAATTTCGAGACCTAGTGTGGGACCACTATAGCTACCACAGTGATTTTATTGTGTTGCTACAGTGAAATCACTGTAGCAGGCATAGTGATTCCATCTGACCTAAAAAACACATTGCTACAGCGAAATCACCGTAGCACTAGTACTCAATTTTGTAGCAATAATATTCAAATTGTACCATCTACAGTGAAATTATTGTAGTAGCTATAGTGATTCCGTCGTGGCTGCTAAAAACACATTGCTACAGTGAAATCACTGTAGCAATAGTGCTCAATGTTGTAGCAATAGCACTATAGTGATTTCACCATGGCTGCTAAAAATACGTTGCTATAGTGAAAATCACTGTAGCAAAGTACTCAATTTGATAGTAATAGTACTTATTCAATTGAGTATTATTTGAATAAAATTGTCACCAGCTCGTTGTCCAGGTGGAAGTAATGGGAGGCGACGCGTAAAGACATCAAGGCCCCCCTGGGGGTTGTCCTCACCTTTGGATGCACCTTGAGCGGCCTCGGTCGACCGAAGGGGCGACCTTGGGTAGCCAAAAAAAAAGCCCCCCTCCCCCCCAAGGGTGAGCTCGAGATTCAAGGCCAACCCCGATTTTTGGGTAAGCAGCATCGTGACCAGAATACGTCTTGGAGTTCAAAGAATACTCCCAAAGAAGCCGGCCTTTACCTTCACAACTACCTCGCACGCGTTCAGTTCGTACACGAGATACCACCTTTAAAGGACCAATGAGTACTTGAGAAGATTCAACCATCTCAGATGCTGAGCCCGTACGTGATCATCTCGCACGCGAGGTGTCATCCTTGAGGAATCAAAGAACACTTTAGAAGATTCAGCACTCATAGCTTGCCTAGGAGCTCGCCCTGACCGCATTCGATCTGCTCGCACGCAGAAGAGGTCGCCCCTGGCTAACGCCCACAGCTAGCTCGGGAGCTCGCGATCGGCTCGCACGCGAAAGAGGTCGCCCCTGGATAACGCCCATAGCTCGCTTGGGAGCTCGCCCTGATCGCACGCGATTGGCTCGCACACGGAAAAGGTAGCCTCTGGCTAACTTTAAAAAGCCCATTAGAAGATTCAACGCCCACAGCTCACTCGGGAGCTCGTCTAGTTAACTCGCGATTAGCTCACCCAGGAGCTCGCCCGATCACGTAACAGCAAAGGAGTTCGCTTACATTAAAATGGTAGCAAATCAACAGATGTCACCGCCCCCGTGGAACTACGTGGACGATTGCGAGCCACATTCGTCGGCCAAAATCAGTCTAGAGCGCCCCAGACTAGAGCCTTCCAGAACACTCACCTGGACTAGACCGCCACTGCCTGGCAGGTTAAAAGACAAGGTCATTAAGGGCCCATGTGGGCCGGCACGTGAAGGTGTAGAAGGTGCGGAAAAGAGCGGCCACGTGTCGAACTCTGGCGGTCTGCAAAAGGTCTATAAAGGTATGATCCTCAGCTCCAAAATATAGATTCGAAACTCAAAAACCCAGACATTTTCCTGCTTCTGAGCCTGCTCCCTTTCAAGCCATGACTGACTTGAGCGTCGGAGGGTCTGTGCTCCTCACGGAGCCAGCCGTTCTCATGTTTTATTTGCCCTACAGGTTGAGCAACCAAGCTGGAGATTTTTTCCCAGACAGTCGCTATAGTGACTTTGCCGAGAATGATAAAAACACGTTGCTATAATGAAATAATGTAGCAATAGTACTCAATTTTAGTCGCAATAATACTCAATTCAACTTATTATTATTTATATAAAATTGAATACTTTGCTATAGTGATTCATTGTAGGGAAGCCTTTTTAGCCACTATGCTGGATTTCACTATAGCAACTACAGTGAAATCACTGTAGCAACATGTGCATGATAGTCAAATATACAAAATAATACACAATTCAATTGAGTATTATTTGTATAAAATTGAGTACTTTACTATAATTATTATATTGTAGAAAAATATTTTTTTACATCCACGATAAAATTACGGGTTGCTACAGTGATTTCACTATAGCAACCCGCGCCACTATTCCGTTTAAAAAAAATATCCAATTAAAAAAAAAGTGAATAGTGGTGCAGGTCGATACAGTGATTTTACTGTAGCAGCTACAATAAAATCACTGTAGCAACTGCGCCACTATTCCCGTTAAAAAAAGTGTCCCTATATCATTTACTATTATTTAGTTATGGAGGATCCTATGGATATTTTTGGTATTTTATTAAAAAATATTATTTAAAACGGTTGGGAAATGATCTGTTACGTGCAACACCAATATGAGAGGATCATCTCTTAAATTGTTATTAGTCCGTAGACCTATGCTTAGTTGAAACTACTTATTGTCGTGCACCTTCCCGTGAGCCGGAGCTCGTCGACACCGCCGGCGCCGAGCACAGAGAGGAGCTAGTCGAGCGTGGGGCCCTTGGATCCGGCAGCGATGTGGCTGAGGATCTTGTGGATGGAGAACGGGGGCAGCGCAAGGTTGCGGCCGGCGGCCTCGGCCGTGGCCACCTTCCTCGCGAGCCGAAGGCCGAACCCGGTCTGGTCGGCGATGGGGTCAAGCAGGCTTTCCTGTTTCTAGAAGTCGAGCAGGCTCTCTCCCATCATGGGAATTGGGTTTCCCAAAAGGATTCATCATGGGAATTGGATTCTCGAGGCAAATTCTCTTGCGGGAACGCGGGAAGTCATATGGGGATTGCCTGCAAAAGAGCATCATCGTCAGATCCGGGTGTAATGCACGGGTGGAGTGGCTGCATCTGGGGCCCCAGGATGGGTGGGCTGCGTTGGTAACGTCCTCCTCTCCAACGACGACGGATAGCCAGGAAAGTCGGGCATCCGGCAGCTCTGGATGGGCGGCTGCATTGAGACCGTCCCCTTCTCCGCCATCGGATCGTCGGTCCCCCGAGTGTGATGCACGGGTGGGATTTCCTGTCAAACCTCTGGGTAGGCAGTTGCATTGGGAATAGGGATGGCAATGGTGCAATTTCAGTGTGGTTTTGGGCAGAACTAAAACCACAGCGTAACACCGAACCGTCACATAGAAACCGCACCGCACCGCGACGGTGTACCGTATGTAAAACCGAAACCGCACCATGCGGTGCACCGCAGTTCAACATTATAATGGTCTAAAAGGTGTAGTTTTTTACGGTTTTGGACAAAATCGAAATCGCACCGTACCGCGGTGGTTTTATATTTTGGCAAACCAAAACCGCACCATACGGTGCGGTTTTCCGCGGTTCTCGGTTTTAAACCACACAATTGCCATCCCTAATTGGAAACTCCCCCTCTCTATCGATAAGTAGTTTGTGAAGTCGGATATCCGGCAACTCGAGGGGGCAAAAGATTGACCGTAAAGTGCCTCTCCACCCATCGGATAGTCTGTAAAGTTGGTCATCCAACGACTCAAGGGGGACGGTAGAAATCCAACAACTATTGGAGCCTCAAAGCATCTTCAACGGGCTCCCATGTTTCTTCCCTATTCTTGGGGCTCTAATTTGATGGAGAGAAAAAAAAAAAAGCTTCTTGACGCTTTCAAAAAAAGACCAAATGGGATCCTCATAAATCTCCCATTTGTTCAAAAGATCAAATCCCTTGACATAATGCTCCTTGAATCTTCCAAAAAAATAGGGGTTGTTTGGGAAATGAATCTAATGGGTTTTATTAAACCTAAGAGTATCTCCAACGGGCTCCTACAAGTCTTTCCATACTTCAAAGCTTATAACTACCACGTAGGATGGGAATGGAAGAGCACTCCAATGGATATTTCAATCTCTTCATATTTTTGTATAAAATGACCAAATCAGGACCCATAAAAATAATCTTTAGGGCTGTTCTAAAAAGTAAGAAAGTCAATAGACTTTCATTCAATACAAACTAGGGCCAACTATTCTTAGATTTTCCTACTTCCCTCGCCCACCTTAGTGAGAAGAGTAAGGAAATATCAAAATAAAGAAATTTGGTGGAGTCCCTTTTGATTGCTTTCTCCATTTCTTTCGGTAAAACCAAGAAGGAAGAAATCCAAAAGAGCCCGTTGAAGCTGCCTAAGGGGACCCACCATCCAATATCTTCTCTACTCCTCTCGCCAGCCCCAGCGAGAGAAGTGGGGAAATATTACTGTGGTGAGCGTTTCAGGAGCTCGTTAGAGTGGTGGTTTTGTTATTTCGCTACAGTACCAAAGGATGAGAGTTGTAGGAGGTCGTTGGAGATGCTCTAATTTTTTTTTTTTGGGAAATGAGCTATTGCTCAGTTATAATTGACGAAGACGATCATTACAAACAGCTATTATGACACACGAAGGAGTCTAAGAAGAGTCCCAATTCCATAGTGGGAATGAGATACAAAATATTTGGCCAAACTATGAGAAGCTTCATTGCCTGAACAATAAGTGTGAACCATCATCGTATCCAGCATAGCAAGTAGCAGGGATCTGTAGTACAATAGTAGCTATAACCTTCCATGGGATTCGAAGTCGAGCATCATTGATAAGATTAACCATTGAAAGAGCATCACCCTCAGCAATCGCAAAAGTGGATAAAAAGAATCTCCTCATTCGTAGTCCCAACTTAAAACTTTCAGCTTCCACCAATAGCATATCAGTCGAACTAATTTTCTTCGAGATACATAACAAGATATAACCTTCTGGATTGCGAACAATAGCACTAGCAACAACGGCTTGAACACGAATAGCGGCAGAAGCCGCCGCTTCGCTGCACCGCAGCCGAGTCACCGGGTGCGCCGGCCCCCCGATGACCGACTTTACCGACTATCCGTAGGTGCAGAGGCACTTGGCGGGCTATCCGCCGCCCCCCTTGAGTTACCGGATACCCGACTTCACAGACTACTCAAGGGCAAAGAGGGGGGAGTTCCCAACGCGACCGCCCACCCGGAGTCCCTGGACGCGCTTCGACAGGCAATCCCACCCGTATATCACACTCGAGCCCGATGATCCGACGGCGGATAGGGGGGCGGCCTCCACCCACCCTGAGCCGCCGGATGTCCGGTTTTACCGGTTATCCGTTGTCGGCCGAGAGGAGGACGTTCCCAACGCAGCCCCTCACCAGGGGGCCCTGGATGCGGCAACTCCGCCCGTGCATCACACACGGATCCGACGGTGATGCCCTTTGGCAGGCAACCCCTATCTGAATTCCCGCGTTCCCACGAGAGAACCCAATTCCCATGATGAATCCTTGGCAGAACCCAATTCCCACGATGGGAGAGAGCCGAGC
The DNA here is from genome assembly GCA_947650365.1 of Chamaelirium japonicum. NCBI lineage: Eukaryota > Viridiplantae > Streptophyta > Magnoliopsida > Liliales > Melanthiaceae > Chamaelirium > Chamaelirium japonicum. The sequence continues at coordinate 29,772,976 of OX393552.1, forward strand.
CGGTTCGGGTTGACCCACCAAACCGAACCAATTCAGTCTATTTGGTTCGGTTTGGATCGGGTATTTTTGACCGTTCGGTTTGGTTCGGTTCCAAAAAAAAAAAACCCCGCTATGATCGATTCGGTTCTGGGTTGTGAGTTTTTTAACCCGAACTAATCCAACCCAAACCATTGGTACTATACCCTCAGTAGGTACTACTATACAGTGTACATGCTCACTAATTAATCTATATAACATGGCACGGCGGTCTACATGCTGACTAGACAAAATGGAACAACTTGCTGAATAGACAAAAATGAACGGATAGATTTGATCATCATCTCTTGATCTAACCATAGAGTGGGACTCATCCCTTCACTTATTCACAAGGGAAGTCCCTCAATTAATGCATAATTAATTGGCTCACAAAGAAGGCAACCCAATCACCGAAAATCCCTCACGAAAATCACTCTCAAATCTCAATTAATATAAAAATCTTTATAGTAAATTACACTTTACCCCCTAAGTTTAGCTTAAAAACACTAAACCCTCTTATAGCTATAAAACAACATTTTGCCCCCTCCAATTCAGTTTCGATCAAATAAAAATACCAAACAAGGAAATTATATAGTTGACAAAAGGGTGTATTGTGCTAACATTCCAAACTTTAGGGAGCGATTTGGAACAAAATAAACTACATGGGAGTTAAGTGATTTTGAGCAAAACTACAGAGGGGCAAAGTGTAATTTATCCTAATCTTTGGGAAATTTTATTCATACCCCAGCCCCGTCTCCCTATCGACCCTTTAATACCAACATTGTCCTTTTCTTTTGTACCCCAAACCTCAAAGCCCTAACTTAGCATATTTTGTACCCCCAACCCAACCCAACCCAAGGTCTGTTTGAACTTCCTTAGCCCTAGCCTAATCCGTCGGGTTGGCCAGGTTGATCAGGTTGTGCGTGATGGGTTGATCGGCCTCAATATGGTAGAGGAGAAATAATTCGGATTGGGCTCGGGTTGGGTTCAGGTTAGCCCGCCCAAATTTGGGTTGGGTTCGGGTTGGGCTCGGGTTGGGTTCTGGTTGGCCCGCCCAAGTTGCAGCCCTACGTCTGCCTTCAAGTAGGGGTGGCAATGGGTCGGGTCGGGTTGAGACATAGGTATAAGGGCAAAACACCCAACCCGAACCCGACCCGTTTAATAAACGGCTCAAAAACTTAAACCCAAACCCGACCCGACCTGTTTAACCCGTTTACTAAACGGGTCGGGTTAGGTCGGGTCGGGTTAGCTACCAAAACGGCCCGGTGATTTGGTTACCTCACTCACGGCCAACATACCCACCATTTAGGCCCGGCCCATTATGAAAAAAAATAAATAAAAAAAGGCCCCATTTAGAATTTTCGCCTTAGGCCTCAGTTTGTATCGAGACGGCCCTGCTCTCTCTCTCTCTCTCTCTCTCTCTCTCTCTCTCTCTCTCTCTCTCTCTCTCTCTCTCTCTCTCTCTCTCTCTCTCTCTCTCTCTTCCCGGGGTAGCGGAGTTGGGGGTTGGTTGGTCGCACCGAAGGCTCCCGCTTTGTGCCAATTGGCACGGGCATGCCGAAGGCGGTCAGGTGTATTGTCGTCGCATACGACGGTGGGCGTGGTGATGCCCGGGGGGTGTGTTGCCGCCGAAGGCGGCCCGCTGCGGTGCCGACAGGCACGGGCATGCACTAGTATTATACATTACATGGTGGTGATCCCAATTACCACCATTTGGTACATTCAAAACTTTCAAGTGTTCAACAGTGTGATGAAACTGAAAAGTGAAGGGTGTTGCTATTTGCACCCACATAATTACTAGCACCCCCAAATCCCAACTTATGAAATATCTCAAAATAAAAAATTAAGAGTGTTGCTAGTAATTCTATAGGGGCAAATAGCAGCACCCAAAGTTAAAGGATTAAAAATGAAATTTGAACCAACTCAGCGACTCAACCATTCCCGCCTCATGGTGTGGTGACGAGCGATTTGAAAGACCCGCAGAACCGAACCGAACCGAACTTTTTCGGTTTGATTTAGTTCGGTTTTTACCAATGAATGGTTTGGTTCGATTCCATTTTCTAGAGAACCGATCAACTTTGGTTCGGTTCCAAATTTATCAAAAAAACCGAACCAACCGAGCCATGAACACCCCTAAGACCGAGGCCGCCGACCGCAACCTCGCTCTGTCCCCGCCTCCATCCACACGATCCTCAGCCTCATCGCGGCCGGATCCGAGGACCCCACGCTCGACCAGTTCCTCTCCGTGCTCGGAGCCGGCGGCGCCGCCGAGCTCCGCTCCCTCTCCTCCGAGATCGTCTCCCAGGTCCTCGCCGACGGGTCGGCGAGCGGCGGCCCCCGGCTGTCATTCCCCAACGGCTGCTGGCTCGACGCCTCCCTCTCACTGGAGCCCTCCTTCATTGAGATCGCCACTTCCACTTACAAGGCGGAGGTGAAATCCGTCGACTTCCGAACGAAGGCTGAGGAAGTGAGAATCGGAGTGAACTCATGGGTCGAGAAGGCGACCACTGGCCTCATCAAGGAGATTCTTCCTCTTGGGTCAGTCGACCATGGAACCAGGCTTATCTTTGCTAACGCTCTCTGCCTCCCTCTCACTGGAGCCCTTCATGACGACAAGAGAGGATCAGCTCCTCGCCGCCTATGACGGCTTCAAGGTCCTTCAGCTTCCCTACAAGCAAGGCGGCGACCGGCGGCGCCGGTTCTCCATGTGCGTCCCCCTACCGGATGCGCGAGATGGGCTGTGGGACGGCAATGGTGCGGAGGTTCAAGCTCCCGAGGTTCAAGGTCTCGTTCGGGCTGGAAGCGTCGCAACTGCTGAGGGGTTTGGGCCTGGGACCGCCGCTCTCGCCGGAAGCGGACATGACCGGGACGGCGGGCAGCAACCTCGGCGTGTCCGGGGTCTTCCACAAATCGGTTGTGGAAGTCGACGAGGAAGGTACTGAAGCGGCTGCGGCGACGCCCGTCGTGATCTTGGAGGGCTCGGCGGGTCCCACCGAACCTCGGCCGGTGCTGAACTTTGAGGCTGACCACCCGTTCGTGTTTCTGATCAGAGAGGATACGACCGGGGCGGTGCAGTTCGTCGGCCATGTGCTCAATCCATTGATGGGTTGAGTGATTTCATCTGTTCCGTTTCTTTCTCTTCATATTTTAATGTTCTATGCTACAATATGGTTGGATGATTAATAGTGGTTTAAATATCCCCCCCCAATCCCTCTTTAAATAGCTTTTTTATCTTCTATTATTTGAAATATCACATTTATACCATTTGAAATTTTTTTAAAAACAAAAAATTATGAGGTTTATTAGATGGTAAAAACTTGATAGAGAATAATAAAAATTAGGGTAATTTTATTCATACCCCAAAATTAATTCAAATACGTGGTTTTCCATTCGGGTTCCCCCCTCCTCCCCCCTACATCTATTTTGATGACCCCAAATGTTCTTGTCCTACCCCTATTTCATTGTTAGTGATAGTGTATAGTTGAGATACATATACCCGTAGATAGCCTGTATAGGATACCCTTTGTTCTTTTCTTGTATCTTTTCATATATATTTGGCCATTGGCCTAATGAGATGGTTTAATCCATTTTCTCAAAACCTAGCCTCTCTCTTTCTCTCCCTCTCTCTCTCTCACCATGCTAGGTCATCATCGTCACATGGTATCAAAGCCATCTTCAGCTCCGGCGTGAGATCCAGATCCGAGCTACCAGCGACCAGATCTGGCCTGCACTTTCCCCTGCACTCCGACATCAGCCCCGGTGTCAACTCCGACGTCAGCTCCGCCAGCGGAAGCGTGGTGGGCCCATAACCCACAGGTCCCAGGATCGTCAGTTCCGGCCTCCAACCTCCAGGTCCGGCGCCACTCTCTCCCCTGCGACCAGATCTAGCCTCCCCTTCGACCTGACCCTCCAGATCTGAGTGACGACCGGCAGATCCGGCCTCCGATCTCCATATCTGAGCGACGACCGGCGTCCCCTGCATCCGGATCTACTTCATCTCCGGATCTGCTTCGACCTTCAATCTGCTTCATCTCCGGATCTGCTTCCCCTGCATCCGGCCAGATTCGAGCATCTCCATCCTCCATGAGGAAGCCGCAGTCGCTGGCGTTCAGAGGGATCTCGTTCAACAGCTGAGGCGGCTCCCAATCGAGATCTCGCTCCAACAATTGGCCCTCTTCCAAGATCTCTTCCTTCACCATTGGCGGCCCCCCAGTCGAGATCCCACTCCAGCAGCTGGCCCTCTTCCAAGATCTGACCTCCAGATCCGGCCTCAGGCCAGAAAGTGCGTGGAACGGAAGCAGAGAGAAGAAGAGCACGCGTCATCTCAAGGATATGACGGTGCTTCCGCTCGGCTACTCCGTTTTGCTCGTGTGTGTGAGGACAGGAGTGCTGGAATAAGGTCCCATGGGACTGAAGAAGTGTCTGCATAGCAGTGGAAAGATACTCGAGGGCACAATCAGACCGAAAAGTCTTAATGTGACAACCGAACTGTGTGTGGACCATCGAGGTGAAAATCTGGTAGACCTGAGGAACCTCAGAGCGGTGCTGAAGAAGGTAGACCCAAGTGTATCGGCTGAAGTCATCGATGAAAGAGATATAGTAGCGATAGCCATACATCGAAGGAAGAGGTGCAGGGCCCCAGATATCAGAGTGTACTAAGTCAAAGGGAGCAGAGCTCTGAGAGATACTAGAAGGAAAAGGTAAGACTGTAGCTTTGGCAAGCTTACAACCGGTACATGTAGATAAAGAAGAAAAAGAACAACCTCTCTCTCTCTCTCACCATGCTAGGTCATCATCGTCACATTCATACCCCATATTGTCGGCAAAGAGGAGGGCAGTGGCTCCGGTGCTAATGGAGAAGGATGGAAAGAGGAGGTGACTGAGTTCCTCTTCCATGCCTGCCTCAACCTCCACCTCGACGTCGTTGCCCTCACGCTCGCCCAACTCCTCCACTCGTCCCTCTGTCTTGAGATTTGCACCACGTCCAGCATCCTACTCTAACACCCCTCCATTAATCTTCGACGCTGGATCTCTATCCCTGACCAGATCTACGACGTCAACCCTCACGGTAGCGATGCTCCTTGCCATGGATTACGCTAGCGAGGAGGTCGTAAACAATCCATCGCGCGACCTCCTCAATGAGGAGGTGAAGATTCTGAAGCCTAGAATGAAGTTGCCCTCCCCCCCCCCCCCCCGCGACTCCAGTGGGGCTTCGATAGTGATGGAGAGATGTCTGATGAGTGTGGAGGGCTAGACAAGTGCGAAGGGGAGACAGGAGTTGAGTTAGCTACTCGCGTTGAAACTAATTGGTGTTAGCGATCCAGGTGGAAAGTCACCGTTTGCCCATGTGTAAAATAATCATTTGGACCTTAGATTAGAAATTGACCATGGTCTAGTCACTTTTTGTTGACAGAGTAACAGAGGGGTGAATATGCACAAGTTCACATATTTTGGATTATTTATATGTGAATATAAGGTTTCCAGGAATTAATATACAAATAGCATAAACTGTAGGGATCGATTTGCAAAAAAACCTTATAAAAAGGGAAATTTTATTCATACCCCAAAAATCTATAATTATCCCCCATTTCCAACAAACTTGAACACACCCCTTTTTTTTTTTTTTTTTTCATACCCCATTCCTGTCCCAAAAATATCCTTATCTCTTACACCCCACCATCAATACACCCCAGTTAAATGGCCCGCCCCAACTTGATTATACCCCAATCAAACACATACCCCTTAAATATACCCCAATTGTATGCACTCTTGAATACACCCCACTTTTAAATAAACCCCATGCCGTTGGCTGGTACTTGAAGGCACAGGTAGGGCTGCAACTAGGGCTGGCAATTTTGGACCCGACATGACTCGACACGAAGTTAGCGGGTCTGGGTCAGGGCTAAACGGGTTCGGGTCGTAAACGGGTTGACACGATAGATCGACCCGTTTAATAAACGGGTCGGGCCCGGGTTTGGGGTCTGGACACGGTAGACCCGGGAAGACCCGTTTAGTATTCAACGGGTCGTGTCGGGTCGGGTCTACCAGCAATCCAATACTATAATATATAATACCAGCGGGTCTTTTGGGTCAGGTCGGATTGGGTCGGATCGGGTCAATTGAATAGATCCGGGTGGTAAACAAGTATTACTGGGTCTTATCGTGTCTACCCGTTTATTAGCCAGTCGGGTACGGGTTTAGGATCTAGACACGATTAGTTAAACGGGTCGGGTCCGGGTCTAGGGGTTTTGGACACGACACGAAACTAGACACGACCCGACCCATTGCCACCCCTAGCTGCAACTTGGGCGGGCTAACCCGAACCCAACCCGACTTTGGACGGGTTAACCCGAACCCACCCTGCACAACCCGACGGGTTGGGCTTGGGCTAAGTTTAAACAAACCTTGGGATGGGTTGTGGGTACAAAAGACGGGGTTTGGGGTACAAAAAAAAAAAAAAAAAAAAGGCATTGTTGGTATTAAAGGATTGTTGAGTAAGTTATTGAGAAACGATAGGGAGACGGGGGCTAATTACAGATTTTTGGGGTATGAACAAAATTTCCCTATAAAAATAATCACTCGTCGCGGCTATATCTCACAATATTCCATTCATTCATTGGATTGTTGGTTAATCAAGAATCAATTGCTACGTACTACCTCATTCTTGGAAACCTTGTTGGCACACTTTTCGGGGGTACGACTGGAGGTCTGGACCACCAGGAAGAGGTAATCATGGCACAACACACTAGTTGGGACCTAACCAACTACAGACAAGAAAACCATCGCACGAAGGAACACAGTATCAGATCCACCTGGCCCGCAACAAACCGGAGAGACCCACCTGGCCCAAAAGAGAGCCCTACAAGGTTAACGCTCATGCAACAAGTGTCACCTGGACAAGGAATGAGTCTAGTCGAGAGAACAAAAGTTTCCGCTACTACGTGGAAATCGCATCCATCTACGTGGCACAAATTATAAGCCAAAGATCTGAAGAGAATGCCAAAGGCCGACCTGCGGGATTGCCTACAGAGCCCTAATGATCAACTATAAGCAGGATAACAACTAAACAAAAAAAAAAAATTCGCAAATCTCAAGATTTACAGAAAACTATAGGTTAGAACTTGCCAGCACAGTACGCAACAAAGATCTGTAGAGTTCCTAGCAGCAAGAAGAGGGGGGGAAAAAAAGGCAGAGTAATTACAAATTTACCACTTGCAAACATCAAGCAGGATCATGAGTTACAAATACTTAATCCAAGATATTGCAGCTGCTGCCATAGAAATTATACCACTAAAGATCAGGTAACTGTAAAAATTTATAAAAAAAAGAGATTGATTAGCAAGAGAATCAATAGTCACCTGGTAATTAATCACGAAAATCTGACATCATAGAACCCTACTACAGAGAAGCACTAAGATGAACAAAGGCCCAGTCTTGAAGGAATCAAAAGAAACATTACAGGTTGATTTTATACACTAAATCCACGGTCGCGGAGTATTTCAAAGTCATTGAAGCTTAGAGGCTACATCAAATGCAAGAAATGAGAAACCAAGGAAAGGGAGCAATCAAATACCTACTTTGTGGGCATCCTCCAATCTCCAGAAGAACAGAGAGGGAAGGCTGCACCAGAAAATGGAAAAAAAAGTGGGTGGGGGGGTTTACAAAAACATCCCCAGTACTATACAACTCATTTCATATTGATCACTCAACTTAGGTTTTTGAACAATTTGAACCTGAAACTATGATCTGTCTGCCTTTAACCCCCTGTCAGCTTTTATTCCGAAAATACCCTTTTTCTAGTAAGCAAAAGTTGAATATTTGAAGTATCATACTGGATATTTATAAGGTTATTTTCGGGATAAAAAGTTGAGTTGGGGCTAAATGCAGCATTGTTTAGGGTTTCAATTGTTCAAAAAAAAAAGAAGCTAAGGGACCAATATGAAATGAGGTGTACAGTTCAGGGGCGGTTTTTGTAATATGCCCACAAAAAAAGAACAATTACATATTGACATTTCTGGCTTACTGAAAAGATAAATATCAGAGACTACCGAAGCAAGGGACAGACAGCAGCATATGTTGCTATCTACATTTGTTGAGAGTTCAGATACATAGCATTAACATTAAGCTCCTCCCGATAAATAAAACTAGAAACCAACAGTTGTAAAATAGACTACTGAGGATTTCATACTTGACTTGTTCCTCCTCCCATCGACCAGAGAGCTCAGGCAAAGGGATGGTAAAAGATGAAATTAAACCATTAACGTAAATAAAGAAGAAAGGTATGAGCAATTCACCTGACTTCCACAAATGCTCACACCCTCCGGTGCTTATGTTCTATATGACACCAGCATGTACTATATTTTGGGGGGGGGGGGGGGGGGGCATGTATCCGTGACTACAACAAGAAGACAGAAGGAACGGACATACAATAAGCTATTGAGTCACTTAACTTATCTTTTGAGGTGTGCTACCCGGGAACCGATTCAGTAGTTATCGGTCCATGGCTTCCTCCATGAGCACCGTGCACAGTGACCGGCATGGACCTCTGAGCCAAATCGACCAACATCTTCCGCTGATTCTCGTCGGTATGAGGGAGGCTGGCCCGCAATAGCTCTACCGGCATCTCCCTGCTTATAGCTCTGGCTGCCTCCGATCCGATGATGGCGGTGCTCGGTGCCTGCATGAGCAACGATTGCATTATGCTGTCGTATTTACTCAGACAGTACTTTGTGAGGAGCCCAAAGAAGGCATCGAAGGACGCCTGCCACAGAGCTCTTTTGGGCATGCTGTAGTTGCTCGCAGCATGAGGGTTTGTCAAAAGATCAGTCGCTCGCTCGAGAACAGATTGTATGATGATGGAGGCTCCATCGCCAGCGGAACTTCCGAGGGGGCGGAGAGGTGGTTGCTCTGACGAACAGACAATGGCAGCAAGGCAGGCACTGAGTGCGTTAAGATCCATGTTGCGGACGCATAAGGAGACGGTCTTAGCAAGATTGGTGGTGGATTCGGCCGCACCAGAATCGGATGGAAGACCACCGAATAAAAACCTTAGGTGGCGGAAAATAGCCATGCAGACCAGCCGAGTAAGCTCGCTGCCAGGGAGAAGAAGCTGGAGGTAGCGAGAAAGGAGCTTCCGGCCTTTAGGAAGAGAGACAAGGCGAAGGAATACAAGATCATCCTTTGGCGAGAGCCCTACCGAATGGCCAGTCTTACCGAGGCCGAGTGGGTCGACGAGCTGAAGTGATGCTGCAAGCCCTTCTAGAAGAACCTGTCGCCTCTGCCTCAGTTGGGAGCCACCATCTTGTGGCTGGCTGATTTGCAGTAGCCGATCAATATCATCTACATCAAGAAGAAGGCAGAGCCCATCCTCAATGGTGATTCTGGCTGCCAACATAGGCTCTTGTTCAAGGGGTTTCACAGAGGACTTCTGATCAAGAATTCCTTCGCCAAATTCAGAAGCCGGTTCGACTTCAAGCAGAGGGCGAGGCCTACGAATAGAAGAAAACGGAAGCCTCCCAAGAGCATCGACTTGAAGATACGGATGTGTTTCGTTGTTCGTGCGGGCTCGAGAAGGCAGATCCCTGATGAATGTTGGGCAGAAATGGTGATTCAGCCGTGATCCAGAGGACTTCTTTGCTAAACAAGCTTGGTGGTAATAATCGTCTATGTAAGGATCATTGCTGTGAGTCGCCGCATGCTGCATCCTCAAAATGCTTTCTATCTCCTCAGCTGACATGTACTTAGATCTGAATTGCGGCAATGCATTGTCATTCTTCTGGCTGTGGGTGTCAGAACCCTGTTGACAAAATCTCATATTCTGTCTCCCTCTTTGTGAAGATTTCAGTCTCTGTTCTCCTCTCAGATCAGCCACTCCGAAAGATCTGTCAAACTTGTTGAACTTTGGTGATGAAGGATAGGGATTGATCAGCTGAGACTGCAGGTGGGACAAATGCGAGATAGATGGTTGAATTTGTTGTAATGATCTATGATGTTGTTGCAGCGACAACATCTGTGAAGGCAGTAAATCGTTAGGATAAGGCAATTGCATCTGCAACAAGTTAGGTAAGAAGTTGGGATTGTCCCCTACAAATAGGCCAGTATGGTTCATCCAGTGGTTTGGCGGCCGGGTGTTAACAGAACGGCCCGGAGGAACAAACTGAGCCATATTTCCACCATAGTGCAATCCAAGAGGCACTCCTCCAAGATGATGTGGAGAACCGGAAAAGGGTGAAAGATTTGACGCAGAGAATTGACTCTGGGGCCTCGCGGTGAGAGATGGGACACTTTTGTGATGTGACAGAGCCTGAGATCGGCCACCTGGCGGAGGATAGGAAGTGAAAGATGACCTGTGCACGAGAATTGGTTCACTTGAATACTGTTGTTGTGGTTGTTGCTGAGGATATGAAGATGTTCTGTAAAGTGGTTTGGATTCCTCAAGAACGAGAATCGGCTCACTAGAATGCGGATGTTGATGTTGTTGCTGAGGATATGAGGAGGTTCTGTACAATGGTTTTGATTCTGCAAGTCGGTCTGAAGAAGGATGTGGTTGTGACCACCATCGTTTACCATCCTGGACATTTTCAGCGTCTAATATCTGCTGATCTAGCCAGTTTGAGAAATCCGCCTCCTGCGACAAATCTGCAGTGGAAGAACCTGAACAGAGACATATCAGCAACATAAAAGATACAAAACACGAAAATAGATGATCACTGCTTTGATACTTGGTAAAACTCGACTGAGTCAGACCGAATCGACTCGACCGAGTTGGGTAAAACTCAGCCGAGTCGGAACGAGTTTATTCAACTCGCCTGGCTTTCGAGTCGAGTTCAATTTTCGAGTTTTTGAACAAGAGATGCATCATTAAGTTTTATCTAGATTACTGGTATACTAGAATAAGACGCTAATGATTTCCTGAAACACCCTGTGTTTTTATTGGAACACAAGATTCTAGCACATGTACAAGAAAACCTAGCACGAATTGAGATAAGTTTAAGCATGAATGTAAGACAAGAATTCAAAGTCTAAGAGTTTAAGATCCAAATCTAAAGTCTAACAACTTTTGTGAAAAAGAAACAAAGAAGAAAGAACACAAAACTAAAGGTCATATAACCGAGAAGGGAACAGAAGAGTATATGTTCCATAGAAATGCAAAAACAGCAATAGCTACCTTATGCACCTAGCACATAGTAACATGTTTCCATTTACACGGGTAATCGTAATTGATGTATATATCTGTTCTAAAGAAATGCAAAAACAGTATAGCAGACTGTCGGTCCTAGCACAATCACAACAATGTTTCCATTTACTCGTGTATCGGCTCTCTTGATGTACTTTTTAAATAATGATTTTGTTGACTTCTGTTGCATTTAACACTGCAGTGAAAACAAGACTCTACCCCCACAAATTAGAGGATGAACCAAAGACACTTGACGTGAAACTGTCATTATCCAGTAGGAGCAAACCGCTTCAGTGCACTCACTGCACTGATTGGAGAGTTATAGCAAGAACATAAAAGGAAATAACTAATGAAGTTTTCATATGTCATTGAAAGAGATTGCTTATAATACAAGTCATTAGAGCATTTGAAGAACTGTAGAATAGCGAACAGTCCTTGTTTCTGATGAAAATACATTATCAGTGATTCTAAAAAGTCTACTTAACTTAAACTTTAGCAGTTCAGTGTAGTGTATTTCATGGCTCTGTGGTGTCAGATTCTCCAAACCCCAAAGTACGATAAGATGGCACGGAATATGTGCATCTACGCATATTTTTTTATTAACAGATCAAAGAAAACAGTTTGCCAACAACAAATCCAAAAAATACAAGTGAAAGAATAATCCTTGAATAATAGCCAGTTAGCCCATAAAACTAACAAGTGATCCATCCAGTGTAGCCAACCAATGTAGTCAAGGCGAGGCGGACTCAAGGCGCTCAACCTTACTAGCGCTTGAGACGAGGGGCGAGAGGCGAGGCGAGCGCCTGATTGAAATAAGGCGTGCAAAAAAATTATAAAATTATAAAATATATGTACATAAATTATAAAGTAACTAGTTGAAACAAGCTCGCATAATCATATAGTATGTGCCATCAAACATCAATAAACTCATCGTCATCAAGCTCTATAATTTATATCATCCTCATCTTGTGATCTAGGCTTGGATGGCTGCAATTAAGATGAAAAAACTGAATCAAAAACTGAATTAAGAGAAAGTTTTGAAGGCGATCCGTGGTCCCAACATTGAAACCCTAACCCCATCAAGCCGATCGCTCAATCACGTGAAAGTTTCGAGTCCACGGGCTATGCGATCCTGAGGTTATAACGTCATATGGCCAAATAGGTTAAAACCAAAACTGAATCACAAATGTCAGTTACACACTTACACCCAACCCGACTAGTGAATCACACTCAACCCCAAATGGCATGTAAAAGAACGGGTGTGATTCAATTTTGGCTTCAACATAAACCCTCGATTAAATGTGGTGAGCACCTCCATCACCTTGCACCTCACAGTGTAAGGCAGGTGCCTCGCTCCGACTTATATACCAGCTCCCATCTCGATTCAGGCGAGACACCCTAGCCTCAACTCGCCTCTCGCCTTAGGCGGGCGCATGGGCTCACCTTAACTAAACTGGATCCATCTAATAAAAATCTAAAAGGACTCCATGTCAAGGTCATTTGTCTCATATCTATCTTTCCACCCACTTAACAAGTGTGTGCATAAAAAATGAACCAACGGTCAACGATTGTGTCATGGAGGAAATATATAAAAGAATGGGTAGAAAATTCAATTTCCATATAGTAAAAGATTATGTTACGATGGAAATATATAATGCATGAAATTTAGCACTTGGGGTTTTCAGATTTTATCATCTACAAGAAGAATTCAGCATCCAAAAGGATCCTCAGTACCCCACAAAAAAAATGCTACCAGTATAAGTATCACTAATACCACTACGGCATTACCCAAGTAAAAGAATCCAACAAAGTTACAACAATATAACAAAGGCTGCAATAAGAAACTCTACTCAACAAACAATGTCATCATAATGAGAGAATCACAAAATCCAGAACAACACGTTCGGATGCAAACATTAAGAAACAGAGATATAGATTAATAAACCGACTGTCGTGGTGTACATAATCATTATCACAGCCAAAATTGGTTTAAAAAAAATTATACTCGCCACTCTTTAGTTCGGACCTCCAACTCCAAATTTAAAAAGCTTACGCCCACCGCCTACAAATTCAAGACAAGTCTCACAGGATTCATGAATGACAGCAACTATTGCACATAATCATGGTATCATACCAAACCAATGTGTTTTAAATCCTTAATTAGGCAAATGTGTCCCAGTTATATAATGTTTCATGGAACCAAAGGTAATACAACTTTCACGGAACAAAAGGCAATATAACTAAGCCAAAGGGAAGGTGTTAGAAAAATGATTGTTGCCAACTATGCCAAGATGAAAAAATTTGAAGCAAGGCATTTAGGGGAGGGGAGAGGGTGGGACCAGCTTCTAAAATCTTCCTTCCAGCTAAATACACTAGTTCACTCTCCAACATCCAGCAAAGGGATGTGAGGCCACTTCTTATTTTATCAACACTGACCTGAACACAATTTCCATATTCAGCAAACATGCATATAGAGTTGAAAGGTCTCCAAGGAGAGTAAGAAGCTACGCATTCTCAATCTGAAGCAATGCCTCCATCCATCTCTAGACATGAGTCACAAGTACAATAAACCCATTGACTCCTTTTAAGGGACCTTTGAGAGCACCTTTAGGATTCCAGATCATAATCTATATTTACACGAATCCATAAAGCTTCATAAAGAAAAAACAGTCCCTCATCTCCATCTATTGCTGTTCTACCCATTAAAATGAAAATGAATCTTTACAAGAGTTCCATCTTGAGTCCAATTTTTTAAATCTCCTTATACCTAGTGATGCAAATGGTTTGGTCCATCCTATGCCATCAGGTCGACAGGCCACAATGCAGCAAAAATGATCCCATAAACTAAGGAGAACCACGACCTTCGACTTATGAGGATTGAGGAATGTAGTCAATTAAAATTTCAAAAGGCATTTCTCCTACGCTAGACTTTCAAGATGGAAATATTAAAGATAATGCACTTCCTCGAGGCATGGGATGTCCTCAGATGGCGAGTACACATCCGCAACTTTCATCACGGACTCTTCCTCAGACTTTTTTGTGCACATCACCTTAGGCACTGAAAGAGAAGATAGCATTGCTATGATAATTACTGAAAGACATGGTCTATTAGTCTATGGATCCAGTGCCATAGACTCAGTGTGTAGCTACTAAGGACCCTAGATACGATACAAATTTACAGAGATACAGAACCTAAAGACGGTTGACTAGACATATGCAAATACTCCTGTATCAGATATAAGCACATCACCAACCACACTTTCTGTATGTTCCATATGGTTTTACGCAACCTTTGCCCATCAACAAGGCATATTAGTATTTGTGGTTTAAAATGCACTATGCCTAGTGTCAATAAGTTTCTTCCCATAAATTTTTGTATTAATTTATGCTTAATATATTCAATTAAGTTTTACAATAAAAAAATTAAATACATGGATTCACGGGTGAAACCAGAATTTTCTTACAGTGGGCGCAAGGTGCGACACCAAAGTCAACCGATCATCAACTAATAAAAAAAGTAATAAGGATTTATAAACATTGAAACAAACCCTACTTGGGGAACGACGAAAAGTAACGTTCTAAATCCGATCGATCTGTCACCATGCTGCGTTCCTCAGAAGATCAAATCTCAACTACAAGTTTGCAAGATAGAGAAGAAAAGGGGATCTCAGGCTCTCAGCCTCCCAGGCAGCCCTTCGGTGTGCATTGTACATGATCGAGAGGAATATGAAAAAAAAAAAAAAAGAATCCGCGCTGTGAGATCTGGAGATGAAAACGATCCCCCTATACATGACATCTATTGAATCCGAAATCTGAATAGGACTCGGAATCTGATCAAGGAACTCTTATTCAAATATTGGGTTATTCTCTTCAGATCTTTTGTTTTTGAAATTTATTATTCAACCAGAATGTTTTACAAGCTTCATGGAAAAAAAAGAATGCTTTGCAGGCTTCTATCGTACATCGTACAGAATGGGAAGTCCCGATCATAGAAGGCCATTGCACCCAGACCCAATCGGTGAACTGCACTCAGCCCCAACCAGTAATCAAGATGAATTTGTAAAACATTCGGGTTGAATAACATTGCTCGTTGTTTTACCATTTTGCTCCATTCCAAAGGTTGGATTGACACGTGGGTTTGGATTCTTCTCTTAGATCTTTTTTTTTTTTCTCTTGCTCCATTCCAAAGGCTTCTTTGACTTGGTCCGTCAAACAATGTGATGAAACAGGAAAATTCCAAAGTAGTAAATCATGGCTAATCACATAGATGCATTAAACTGAGCCACATGACACAAGCGGGATATCGTGGGCTGCAAGGCATTAAAGAGGGTAAATAGCTAGCCACCCTTTTTGTGTGTGTGTGTGTGTGTGTGTGGGGGGGGGGGGGGGGGGGGGGAGCTGCACCACCACCACCCCTCTTTTTCTCACCCCTATGCGGCTCCACCACTGCATGGATTGAATTCCAATGATCAGTGTCCTAGTGCTAGGTGAGAGCCCTAGGTTTGAGAGAACATAGCTATGAATGTCAAAAACGGTATTCATGGCATCACGTGCCATAATTGGCATATCAGAGTCCATCCTGCCATAATCAACATAGAGAGGCCTATCCTGCCATAATTGGCATACCGTGGTCCCCTTAGCCATCTTTGGCTTGATCTCGATCAACCAACAAATATATGACTAACTATAACCGACTATAAGTTGACTTCCTAATCTTTAGAAACACTTCTAAAATTTAGGTCTTTTACCCATGCAATCTTCCCACTAGTCACAATAGCAAGCATATTAACATAAACAGGGTTTCCATATAAGTAGAACCATATTAAAACTAACCACATATGCATGTAAATAACCATTCCCACTTTTTAGGAAACAAGAAAGAAAATTCTACTAAAAATACATGCATCTACATGCCATTGCATCTATTATGCATATACAATTAATTTACATCATTAATTCACATAAAACATGCAAGAATATTAATTCTAAAATATTAGGAGTATGCATGATATTCGATTAACATATATATTACCTACCATACATGCAAGCAACCATCTACCATGCGCATGCATATAATCGCTGTAATCATATGCACCATTCATCTCTTAATTAATCGCTAAACCAAGTCAGCTATGATACCAGCCTGATGGTGGAAAATCCACCTCGTCTTCGGGCCCACGTTCTAATTCAGATGGGGTTGAAACCCAACATGAACCATGTAGAGCTGTGGCTATGAAACCTAGATCAAAGATAAACCGGCCAATACTTCACGCATGCACCAAACAAATGGTCGCAAAGGTGGTGGCCATGCATGCATACAAATATGGACTATAAAATTTAAATGTCCGATGCGATGCTAGCACTCCCATCAGAACCCTGACAATCAAAAACACATAAAAGTGTAATTTTGATCGTCCCAAGGTTTTCCTGCGATCATCATCGACTGTTAGAACGGTCTAGATCGCATCCATGTCAATTATCCCACCAATTTTGTGATCTAAACAGAGCACGCACAGAAAATAAACATACAGAACCACTCGGTAGCCATTAACTTCCTAGGAAGAGTATTCTAGATGCATGAAACAAAAAACCTTTAAATCTAGGAGTTCTACATTACCTCAATGATAATAATCCCTATGGAAATGGTTCGTTGAAGATGGACACCTTTTCAATGAGCCTCGTGGCGTTTTTGGGACACCTCGCCTCACGGCTTGACGTAAACCACAAACACCTTTGAAAACACAGAACCACCATAATGACTCCTTTCTTCATTCCTTCCTCTCAGCAAACCAGCTTTTACCCCCAAGGGACCACACATACTACTCCTTTGATAGTATAAGTACAAGTATACCCCAAAGTTTGACCTTTTTCTAGTGTTAGAAAAATTTGGAAAAACAAACTGAAAACAGTCTGCAACATAAATCCTTGCAACCAGCCTAAGGGTATGCAAACATGATGAGCCAACTTGCAACCAGCCTAAGGGTATGCAAACATTTGTGTGTTCTCAAAAGATATTGTCTACAATGCAGTATCATTGTTCCTGTGGTTTTCCCTGAATTAAATAAGCAATCCCTCACATTTTTGTGCGCTTCTTCCCAACGATAGACAATGGGCATCAACTATATGAACCATCACATCTATTTGTCATAAATGTAGAAATGATTAAAACATCAAATTCAGATAGCATGCAAGATGCAAAGAGAATGAAGAATGAAGAATAACAACAAATTATGTTTGCAGTTAAATTTCTTACTTTCTCTGGAAAAAGATCCTCTATCACCAATAACTCCCGCGCTCCTTGGTCCACCAACAACTCTGTTCAACTGAGAAAAGAAAGGAGATGTTACCAAATAACAACAAAGTATAGCAGTAGCGAGTACGGTCAAGTGTACCAATACTAGAGGAGGTAATCAAGTCATCAAACAACTAGTAAAAGGCGATCACCAAATAACTAGTAGAAGAGTCCGTGCAAATGCATTTAGAACCAAGTACCCAAAATATTTAAAAGGCATGTCTAATGAAATTAAATTGAATCATAAATTCAATATTCTATTGGAATATAGCTATCAAGTAAAGATTTAAGGTTAACCCTCAGGCTACATATTGTAAAATAAAAAAAAAGGCAATGCATATTGTTTGAATTGGTCTCTTAGTGGACCATAGCAGCTATGCCAGCTAATGCAAAAGAATTTGAATTGATGCACGCCCACACATGTACGAAAATCAATACAATGGCCGAGAAACAAAAAAACGGATAGTGTGCAATGCACAAAAATCCATTGTATACCCTATGATCCTATCTGTGTATGTTCAGGATCAGATTAAATCATGAATCCAGCACAGGTCCAAAACTTTGTAAAGCTCCAGATTCTTCCTCATATGATATTGGATTATAAAATTTGTTTAAAAAGTCTAATTAAGTATGTTAATGATGTTTCATTTTAGCTCTTTGGCTTATAATTTGTGCTACAAAGATGACTATAAATTGCTCTATCAAATCTTGTCTTACACCTTCTTCATCAAGACTCTTTCACAGTCCAGGCAAACCATGGACAGTTGCTCCCTAGTTGCATGAGCTAAAACTATGTAACCAACAAGATAGTTCTCCCTATCCACCAACCAACCCTCTAGGTTTCTCGGTATGTCCTTTTGCCAAGTTGCTTTAGTTAGGTTTGCTATACCAATACTGATCTTAGACAGTTAATTTAGATTGACAGCCGGTCAGCAAAACTTGTCAACCCTATATGCAGTCGACCCCATCTTGATGAGATAAGACTTCAATGATGGTGATTTACAAAGTGTGATGAAATCATGACTATACCCCTTAAAAAGTTATAAATTATTTAACTTCTATTGTCATGATTGCACACATTAGAATTTGCAAAAGAAAAAATGAATAAACTTATACCGCAAAGTTAAAAAACCAAAACAAAGAAGAATTAAGTTCACACCATGAGCCATTACTAAGGGTTTAGACGATTAGCTGTGTCTAGACCGAAGACCTAGTCAAAATGAGGTTGATAGTTCCCTGGACCAATCATCTCCTCAATGATTTGAAGTCACAAATAAATTATAGTAAAAATGCATGCATGTCAGTCATGCATGAACTATCCTATGTTGCATTTGACTTGAACCAGAGCCATTTTGATTGGCTAGCAACAGGTAGCATAAGGATGGGGTTCACATAGAGCAACAGAGAAAGTCCCATGAATCTGAGGCTTCATCTGTGGACTCTTAACATCTTATTCTGGGCTACCCCTTCGATCAATCCATGGACCAGATGAGAAAGGTGAAGTGCGCCATCAGAATTGGTCCTATAACCCAAGCTTTGCGCAATTTAGATTCAAAGAGCGGTCTTGAGAGGTCGCCTAGATAAAAAATAGGGAAAGGGTCGTTCTTGTTGATGATAACAGCCCCAGAAAGTTTAATGCCCGGTCTTTCTTACAGTTATGCAGTGCCCCTCAGCACAGCCTGCATTTAAGTACCATGTGATGTTGGTTTCTCAGAAATAAGCAGTGAAGGATTTGACTTTTTCCTCCGTTGTGTATGTTTACATCTATTAGAAACGTGGATCCGTGGATTTACCGTCTGCATTATAAAACAACTGACAAACATTGTTTGCAAGTTTAAGGAAATGGTTTACTTGTTATCAAACAAGAGGTTATTTGAGCCTTTTGAGGATGCCCAATTATTTGAGAAGTATCATAGTACCTATAAATAAGAACAAAGGTGATATATATGATTCACACCACGAAGTTTTGGGAGAGGCTAAATGGAACCAAGGTCAAGAAAAATAACAATAATATTGCAGAACTAATTCGAATTTTTTAGTATGAAGGTCAATAATGAAGGTTCCTTTCTTGCTAAAACAATTGATAGAGTAACAGGAGGCAATTTGGTGGGGGATTAAGAAAGACAGGAACGTCACAAGCTTATATTGGAAGTTGGATGGCATGTACGAGGGAGCAATTGTTAGCGTGAGAAGCAGTTGTTTGTAGTGAGACAAATAACTTTTCAGTTATGATAGGACTTCACCGATGGTCAACATTAAGTCCATAACTGTTTCCTTTTGTTACTAATAGATTTAATACAAATATTTATAAAGAATTAATATGGCATAGGCTATTTACATATGATATAGTATCAATTGTTGAGGCATGGATATGCTTGAATCGCTTGATTAGAAAACTGGAATTATGGAGGAAAGTTTCAGAATATAAGGGCTTAAAAATCAATAGAACTCAAACAGAGTAAAATGAAAATGATAATGATAATAAACCCTTATTAATAATTGATGGCCCATAAATATAACATTAGTATTGTATTTGGTACCTTGCATCTTTTATACAAAAGAGTGGAGATATTTATGAGGATATGTCCAATAGAATTAGAGTAGGCTGGATGAAGTGAAGAAGAGCTTCAGGTGCTATGTAATTGACACACCCCTTAGTTTTACAATACGGTAATAAGACTAGTAATTTTACATGGTTCGGACTGTTAGGCTATAAAATTGCTCAGACACACAAGATCAAAGTAGCAGAGATAAGCGTGTGTAATAAATCCACCCCTAGTATCCAACCCTCCTCAAAAGTCAAAATGAAGGAGCTTTCTAGTTTCTACCACACAACTCATTATAGTTTTGTTGAGGAAGTCCATCGGTTAGTCCCACATCGATAAAGGGGGCACCTTATGCCCGCTTTATATACCCTCTGTGGACCTCCCTTTACGAACCGGGTTTTGGGGTGTGAGGGTATCTAACATGGAATTATAGCAGAGTTTATTGTCGCTCCGGATGTAGCCCCTTCCGATTGTGCCTCGCTCCGCGTGCTCTGCTTGAGGGGGGTGTTGAGGAAGTCAACCGGTTGGTCCCACCCTGGTAAAGAGGGCACTACGCCTGCGTTATATACCCTCTATGGAACTCCCCTTGGGACCCGGGTTTTGGGGCGTGAGGGTATCTAACAATTTTAAATTTCCAGGAAGTTGTCAGGACCTTTATGTCAAAGAAATGTAAAGCATCTGAAAGAATTCAAAGAAAATCAGCATAGAGTATTCGCAAAAATCAAATTTCAGCATAAAAGCAGAGTTCTTATAAAGCAAGCCTAAATTGAGATTCTGATTTCTGAAAAACGAAATACTATCTATGCAAAATAGGAATTTATGAAAAGGCTTAAAGCCTTCTATGGAATGGTTCATTTAAATGTTAAAAACATCTCCATATGCCTACATAAGTAAAATTCCTATTAATTATTAAAAGCATTTCCTGGGACCGTATGATCACATCAGTAACAAAGCACATGCAGGAAGAGACAAACCTTTGAGAAAGTTGTTGTAATAGCATCCATATCAGATAAACTTTTGACCTTCTATGAAACGGTTCATTTAACTTTTAAGAATATCTCCAAATGTCCAAATAAGTAAAATTCTTATTAGTTATTAAAAGTATTTCCTGGGACCATATGATCACATCAGTAACAAAGCACATGCGGGAGAGACAAACCTTTGAGAAAGTAGTTGTAATATCATCCATATCAGATAAGCTTAAAACTTCACCCTGCAAATGCATTTTTTAATTATCTTAGTTAAAAAAGAATCGGTCGAACCCTCAAAGAAATGAATGTTAATACCATATTGAAGAAGCCAGCAACTAAGTAACTATTTAATTGTTAACGAATCAATTAAAATGGCCATCGGGTTTATCCTGAGTACAATGAGACATTTATATGAGAAATAATATGAAACTACACTTGGTGCAATTAATCTTGCTTCTTCCAAATCTGAGTAAAAGCAGCATCCTGTATTAAGAAGATAAATTGATTTTACACACACACACACACACACACACACACACGGATAGCAAGTGTAAAGTTACTAACCAACATTTACTAATGACCAAATCCTATTCTCCATGGAATTAATGCAAGGTAATAATTGCCCTTGAAGATAAGCCCAAGTGAAAGAATGAAAGCTAAATGAAGATAAAATCAATTACTGCTAAAAGGAAGCAAGGTTCTGCATATAAAAATATTATCCCATATATCATGAATTTGAAAAATATGAAAGCCTCTACAGCCCCCCCTGCCCGTGCACTCTTCCTTCCTCTATAAGTAGTGTGAGCTTTACAAGATAAAATGAGAGAGAACGTCATACACAAGTCATCAGAAAAACATGTCTGCATGCCACGGCCACCGTATATTGAGCTCCTCCTAGGCCCACCCTTAGATGATAGCAAAGGCATTACACCTTTCGCAAGGTAAATAAAGAGAACTCTCCTCCCAAAAGACTTTTACATCAAAAGAATAAAGAGAGGTCAAAAAAAGAGGCAGGCGGTATAAGTTCCATAAGGACCTTTGCAGTCAGCATTTCAACGAGATTCAGTAGCATCCTTTACAACTCCACTTTTTCCCATACATTATTATAAGTAAATGAGCATCCCATTGTTGCAGGTAGATTTCCCCACTAAATCATCGTCTCAGAATGAGAACAAAGACGCACCACTTCACTGCCTAAGGAAACTGTCTACAAATCAGCATTCCCTCTTAAATCCTCTTGATCATCCCATGCCAAAATGTCCAGAATTGATCTCAGAATCATTCAATGAGCTCCAAAAAGTTCCAATAAGTTAACACTTTAAAAGAGAATCAGAAAACGATAAGGAAGTGATACCGAGATTTCTCCTCCATTCAACATAGCATATATCTGTTAGCAAGTTCCAACCTCACTTTTTCAATTTATCATGTGCTAGGATCTTATGCATCATGATTAAGATGGCTTGGGCATGTATAACATAAAGAAGAGGCAGCCCTGATAAAAAGAGGGTCTCAGATTATTGTGGAAGGTCCAAGGAGGAGGGGAAGACATAGAATAACATTAATGGAAATTGTAAAAAAAGACATGGAAAAAATTGCATTGACAATAGATATATAGCCAAACAGAAATGATTGGCGAAGAAGGATTACCACATTGAGATGGGACATAGCTTGATATGGTAACCCAATGTCCACATTCAGACCCTCACCCCATGTGTTACATTGGAAGAGCAACCATTTTACATTGAGATTCTAGTTGTCCATTCCAATTTGAAAAGTAATATAACGTCTTATTTCATGATGCAAAGGGAAGGATTAAACACTAGTTATGTGAATGCAAGAAGAGGGCCGAATAATGCAAGTGATAGATACACATACCATCGAACCATCCATCCATATTTATTTTGTAGATATCATGCTACTAATCCTCTATTTCACAAACCCCAAATTATATAATACATCAATGCTTGCTTGCTTTCATTTCCTATAAATTTCTGATTCAGGGGACCAAAAATGGGTTCAATTTAATGCAGAAGCCTAGATAATTGTAGTTTCTCCAACAGATCCAATCTGAAATGAACAAGTAAGCACTTTTTAAGGATCAACCCTACAGGCTATCAATCATCTGAGAAATGGATTTCGTTCTTTTTTTTTTTGAGAATCAGCTCACTACTAGTCAGAATCTCATGCCGCATTGAAGTGATGAAACAATACTGGTAAGTTTAATATAACATCAAACACCCTAATAATATCACTAAATTTACTTAATTGCAGCAAATGTAATGATTGAATAGTGGGAAAGGGGTGGTATGAACAAGCTATAAATCAAGGTTTTAAAATTTTGGTTTCGTGTTGGGTTTCGGTCCAAAAGCTGAAACTGAAATTCAAACAAAAATTGGCCAAAATTTGAAATTTAGATTTTCAGTTTTGAAACCGAAATTGATTGAAATTTACAATACCAATTCCAATTCCGAAAGCAGAAACCGAAATTTGACCCAAAATATGACCGAAATATGACTGCAATTCACCGAAATTGACCGAAATAGGGTTTCACACATACCTTTTGTTTCAGTCCCAACCGAAATGGAAATATTTGACCGAAATTTCGGTATTTCATGCAAAATTTCAATCCATGCTATTAATGTACAGCTCGTGTTCGACTAGATAACAGCTCTACTAGTAAAGAGACCAAGATAAGTTAAGCAAAGATCAAACTCAATTAGCTAGCAAACCGAGCTCAAGCTTGTTTAGGCTCAGTTGGGCTCCAATCAATTGGCATAGATTCAGATGTATTAAGTATGTGCAGATGTATCGATAGATGATAATATTATAACGTGGGTAGGGGGTAGAAGAGAACCGGACAGTATCTTGGGTTACCACGGAAAACCTAAGACCGACCTACAATTTAAATATCTATTTTTTAGAATATTGATCTTACCCCCTTAATTCTGATTGTACACCCCTTTGCGGCTCTCATCAAAAGAGATGCCAATTCGAAGGGTTTATTCACGAGAACAATACCCAGGTCTTGGTCTGTTATATTACATAAATGTGTATGCAGGCAAAGCTGAGCTCCAACAACATAAATGTGTAATGAGCCTAGCATGAAAGACCTTTTTTAGCTCTATTCAAGCTAGTGCTAAGTCAAGCTGCCATAAGGAACTACAAACAAATATTTGGCGAGGCTCATCTGAAGCAATTAATCCATAGAGATTATAGCCATCAATGCGCTTGCTATAGGTTACAACTTAGAACCTCAATATCCATCTTGCTATAGGTTACAACTTATGTTGAAATGTGAAACATTGTTCTTTTACTAAGTCTGAAAAAAAGAGTTTATATAGGAAAGTTTTTATACATTCAAAATTTCCTAAGACGGACCATGGTTTTCTAGATGCACTTGTACTTCTACATCTTGTGAAATTTTTTAAGCTAAAAAGGAGTTGACTTAATCACTTTTTTCACCATGTGGATTTTATAAAAAAAACCCGAAAACTGTTTTCTCCTACTAAAACAGAAAGTATATTTTTTATTCCTTTGATTTTTTATTTTTTTGATATTTTGGTTGAAATCAAATGGAGGTATTTGCTTATTTATATATAATAACTTAAAGTAAATGGAGTCAGTCCCACAATTTAGAATATATTTCACGAAATTTTCACGAAATTTCGACAAAATCCCTTTGTGTTGGTACTGATATCGCGATATTTCATGAAGATGAAAATATTTCATGGAGATGGAAATATTTCATGGAAATTTCGTGATATTCGCGAAACCGCTCGATATTTTGACATTTCCAGTTTTGCTCGAGACTGCAGAGGGGATTTCGTATCGAGTTTTATTTTTTTCAATATATTTCACAATATTTCACAAAAAATATCAATTTTTTGCACCTTGCTCATAAGCATCTAATGGAAAATTAGCACATGAATTAGTATTAGAGGGGAGAAAGTGTCAAATTGTCTTTGATCAATCAATTAAAGTTGATGTTTAAACATAAAGGATAGGGAACATTGAATATCTAGAAACAGCTCATGAATTTTTCATAACAATTATGGGTTATTTGCAATTTCTTATTTGGAATAGCATGCTACAATCTAGAAAAAGTTCTAATCAAGAAAAACTTCCATGCTTTCAAAATCTTAGGCTGATAAAAGGATTTTGTGGATGCTGCAAAGTTTTATCAAACAACTCTCTCTTAATAGAGAGGAGAGAGAGAGAGAGAGAGAGATGTCCACCACCCGATCAGATAGAAGAGAGAGACATAACATATCATCACCCGATCAGATAGAAGAGAGAGGCATAACTGACCACCACCCGATCTCCCTCTCCTCTTCCCTACTCCTCAGCAATCCGAATCAACACCATCAGCCCAAAATGGGAAATCAATCCCTCCCGATCTCCCTCTCCTCTTCCCTACTCCTCAGCAAGCCGAATCGACGCCATCAGCCCCAAATAGGAAATCAATCCCTCCCAATCTCCCTCACTTCACCTGATTTCCCTCATTAATGGTTGTAATTGAGGCCCATTATTCTCTCTTTTTTTTTGAAGGGATTAAGGTCCCTTATTCTCTTTTGTGGGCACCCTCGCCAAATTTGGGCGCCCCCCGACAAATTTGGATGCTCTCGCCGAACGTAGATGCGTGAGGGGGAATATTGGCAGTACAATTGATTTTTTGCTGCCCAAACTGAATGGTCTGAATTTATAGTGTTTTGTCGCCGAAGGCGAAAGTTGCAATTCCGAATGTGGACACTTCTTCCGAATGTGAGCGTCGTCGTCGAATTATGTTGTTTTCGCAAAGTGTTGGCTCTCCAGCTGAATATGGATGCCCCAGCCGATTGTGGGCACCGCAGAACCAATTTTGCCACCCCGTTCGAGTACCGAAGACACAAGCATTATCATCACTCACGGCGTGGCTCTCAAAATGTTTTGTTCCCACCTCTGAAATATTGTCACCTTCCTCAAAATAGTCCCCGCCTTTGAAATCTTTTGCATGCCGACAGGCACGAGCAATACTAGTATATATATAATTGACATATCCTTGTTGTATACTTGTATCCATGTCCTAATTTTTAAAGATTTATTATGTCCCGTGTCAGTATCTGTGTCCATGCTTCATAGGGATTATAAGCTCATACCCACCGAAACCAGCCCAAAGGTTTTTCAAAATCTGTGGGCCGGTTTCGGTCTAAAGACCCACAATACTCCCGAAAAACGAACATCTCGTCAAAATGGTCACTAAAACTAGCACACGAATTTGAAAACCACACGGTTTAAGTGCCCCCTCAGTTTTCGATCGAAATTTTGCCAAAAATCACAAAACTCAACCAAAACAATGGTTTCGACCTTGAATTTTATTTCAGTCTCGGCCAAAACCAAAATACTTCGCCAAAATTTTACAGTTTCGACCAAAATTTGAAACCATAGCTGATGTGCATCCGGTGCCCCTTAACCAATTGGACAACCCCTACATCCCCTTCACACCTTTTCCCCTCCCCTGGACCCTGACGCACATCTAGGGCCCCTCAACCAGTCGAGCAGTCAGGGCATCATCACCACTCCATCAGCCTTATCTTCATTGCATTATAAGTTTCTAATTTTTGCAAATTAATTTTAGGAAATTACTTGCATGTGGATTAAGCACTGATGCGCAGATTTATGTCAACACAATTCCTAATTTTGTTGTGGTCCTGTGGGAAACTCCTGCACAATTTTCTGTAAATTTGCTTGCTCTCAGTTGTTGTGGGTTCTAGCTCTTTGAGATGAACCTTGGGTTTATCTTCTTTTGATTTGATTGATTAACTGCTGCAATATTCTTTTGTGTAAACTTCCTCAACAATTGTGTTAATTGTATTGTGGACCTATGGTAAACTATTGCACAATTTTTTATTTTACAATTTGTTTCCATTTATGATAATCATTTTTATGCATGATTCATCATGATATGATCATTTGGGAATTTATTATGATTCAGTATTCCAAGTGTTTGTAGTATTTTGTGAAGTTCTTGCTAATAAATCTTAAGGGATTGTTGATATTGTTTCGTATTCTTCTTTCGGTTCCTTAATTAATAGTCCCCTTATCGAGTTATTAATTATAATTATGATTTGTAATAATTACAATTATAGTTACAAATTTGGAGATTTCGCTCTAAGAATATATCTATAATATATATTACAGCGCGTTCGTTTTAATTACAAGCATGCCACTATGCCATATATATTTTAGGCTGTTCAACCATATACATAAAGGCTCAGATAAAAACGAGTATGTTGATGTAAGGGTGAGTGCGATTCATTTGGGTAAGGGGGAACGAATGAGACTGAATTGAGTTAAGATGGACGGGTGGGATTAAGACGAAGAAGAAATAAATGGATGAAGGACCAGATTGTAAACATATAAAACTCTATAATATATTTGAGGGTTTTCATGTAAAAAACTAAGGACACATTAGATATTAAATCTATTGTTTACGCGTTTTTCCTACAAGTCGTTAATTTCCTAGGACTGCCACCTATGCGTGGTCCCCCCTCCCCCATAATTGCAAGCCCCTCTCTCTCTTCCCCCGATCTCTCTCATCGTCTCTCTCTTCCCCTGAATTCTCTCTTCCTCCTCTCTCTCTCTCTTTCTCTCTTTCCCCGATCTCTCTCTTTATTGTTTTCCCTCAATCTCTCTTCCTCTAATGAGACCCCAGCTGTAGCCGTATCCCTCACGATCCCATCTATCCATGCATGCATGCAGATCGGACTCCTCCCTAAAAACCTGTGATCATTCCCCGGTGAGGTCCCTCTCTCTCTATCTCTCAGACTTCTCTCTCATCCGATTTCCCTCTCTTCTACGATCCCAGCCTTGCAACAACTCTATCTCTCTTCCCCCGATTTCTCTCTCCGTCTCTCTTTCCCCGATCTCTCTCTCTGTCTCTCTCTCTTCCCCCGATCTCTCTTGATCACAGCCGTCTCCGTCTCTCTCTTCCCCCGATCTCTCACTCCGTCTCTCTTTCCCCGATCTATCTCTCTCCGTTTCTCCCTTCCTCCGTCTCTCACTCTCTTCCCTGATCTCTCTCTCTCTTGATCACAAGCATCCGTTGAAGCCATCGTCGTGCTGTCAATTTCGGACCCGACACGAAGTTAGCAGGTCTGGGTCTGGGTTAAACGAGTTCGGGTTGTAAACGGGTCGGGTCCGGGTTTAGGGTCTAGACACGGTAGACCCGGGAAGACCCGTTTAAAATTCAACGGGTCATGTCAGGTCGGGTCAGGTCTACCCACAATCCGATACTGTAGTATATAGTACCAGCGGGTCAGGTCGGGTCGAGTCAGATCTGGTCAACTGAATAAACCCGTGTGGTAAACAGGTCTTATCGGGTTTACCCGTTTATAAGCGAGTCGAGTACGGGTTTAGGGTCTAGACATATTTAGCTAAACGAGTCAGGCCTGGGACTAGAGGTTTTGGACACAATCCGAAACCAGACACGACACGAACCCGACCCAACCCATTGCCACCCCTAAGCCATCGCAGACCCGACCCGACCCATTGATTTAAACGGGTCTTAAACAGGTCAAATGGGTTGGAGACAAAACCCGGACCCGACCTTTTTATTAAACGGGTTAGTCGTGTCGACCCGTTTACGACCCGAAACCGTTAAACCCAGACCTGCTAATTTCGTGTCGGATCCTAAATTGTCATCCCCATCTCCAACTCTCTCTTCCCCCGATCTCTCTCTCTTCCCCCGATCTCTCTCTCTCTCTCTCTTCCCCACGATCTCTCTCCGAGGGGAGGAACAAGGGGGGTGAGTCGGGGGGCGAGGGGTTGGGGGGGTCGTCGCGCCGAAGGAACCCGCTTCGTGGCAATCGGGCCATGTAGTGGGTCCCACACTGCGTTACGTATGAGTTATGATAGCACTGTGTGAAAGAAAAGTTGGAGGGCAAAGATGCCAAGAAAGCAAGGTAACAGCATCATATATCAGGTGCACAAAACAATCGATTTAGTTACATGAATGGGTGACTCATGGTCCTTTATAACCAATCAATTTTCAGTGGGTCTGAAATATGGTAAGTTTTTTCAAGTTGTGAAGAAAGTGGCTCTATGAGGACCAGGGGTACACCGATACTTCGAAATAGGTGCCGTACCCGTATCGGATACTTCTCGATACTCCGATACGGCCCGATACGGCCCGAAACGTATTTGATACGGCTAGGAAGTATCGGAGTTTAAAAAAACAAAAAAAAAGATCTGATATGTCGGGGATACGGGGCCGATACGCCGGGGATACGGGACCGATACGCGGGGATACGGGACCGATACGTCGGGGATACGGGACCGATACATCGGGGATACGGGGCCGATACGCCGGGATACGTATGGATGGTAATATAGTCCAAAATCCAAAAATCTGACCCAAACCCAACCGAAACTCGACTAGAACTTCGGATATGAGTCTAAATTCTATACATGAACATTTGCTTAATGATAGAATTTAAATGTTTTATTTTTTGGATGATGCATGTGACACTAACTTTGTATATTGTAATGGATGATGAATGTTAGCATTTTGTAATGGATGATGAATATACACTTGTGTAATGTTGTTAGCGTTATTTTTTGTAATAGATGAATGAAACACTTGCTTTAATTTTTGGTTGTATTGGATGTAAATCATGTAATGAATGATGAGCATGATCATATTTAATTTTCAAACTATTCACTATTTATATTCTAGCACAAAATATTATACTTAATTATTAATATTATATATATATATATATAATTACAAATGTATCCCTGTCGTACCGCGTATCCTAGTTTTTCAAAATTTCACATATCGCCGTATCTGTATCCTCGTATCCGTATCCCCGTATCTGTATCGGTGCTTCCTAGATGAGGACTGTCAGATGTGACATTTGAGGGTAAATTATCATAGAGTTAAATTATGAGGATGTGATCTTTGATGATGTGTTGTTGCCGAAGGCAGTCAACAGTGTTTTGTCACTGAAGAAAATCGTGACAGTGTTGACAATCGTGCCGAAGGCACCCGCTACGTGTGGATCGGTACGGGCTTCCACTATATGTAAACACGCCAAAGTCCATAAAAAAATCACAGTCTCTCTCTTAAGAAATCTATACATAAGTTCTCACTTTATGGGTTTCCCCAGTGCGTCGCAGAGGATTTTTTTAGTTGTTTTTTGTTGAATAATTATGGCTGCCCCCACTAAAATTAGCGATCGACTGTATTTTGACACCTAAATTATCAACCGTCGAAAGCTCAAAGCACATTAGGAAGGGGGGTTCAGTTGCAATGCCCACATTTGACGCCGGTTGCCACCGAACATGGCCGCCTTGCAAAAATACCTGCCATGGACGAATATGGGGGGCCATCACTTTTTGTCGCCCTTGCTGAATGTTTTGCACCAAAGGCAGCCACGACAGTGCCGATAGCTGCGCTGAAGGCGCCCGCCGCGTGCCAATCGGTACGAGCTGCTACTAGTACATAAAATAATAATAGATACGTAAAACCAGTAAGCTACAATTGAAGCTACCTGTAACTGAAATTTTATGGATTATGTATAATTGTTTCAAAATTACAAGTGGTGTCAATCAACTCAATTTCATTAAGAGATTAATTGTTTATATATGTAACTGTACTTACAGTTAGTATACAAGTCTAATTTGGAGTTTTATTTTAGCATGTTATAATTAAAGTTGCAATTGCAGTTACTCACCAATCTATAACCACTAATACCATAAGTATTAATTCCCAAAATTATAAACAGTTAATCCCCAAAAATATAAAAAATATAAATGCACAACTATAATACTTAAATTTAAATATTTTAAAAAAAAGTTAAATCACCTCTCTTTTTACCATTTCGAAGTTTTTACATGATTTCAGTCGAAATTTCGGTCAAAATTAACTCCAAAATAATAGTGATGTAAATAAAGGACTTAATTTCATGGTGAATATAAAATAACATTAGAGATCAAGCATAACTATTATATAGACAGAAACCTCATATTATGTGATCTATGAGTGTGCTCTTAGCTTCTTCATAGTGTAATATACATTGGTTGATAACAGATGATCGTAAACTGTGAAAGCCACCATTAAAAGCAATGGATCGGAGCATGACTAATAATACATGAAGAAAATACAATGGGTTATTAACCTCATAATGAAATATCAAATAAAAGTAACATCATACAAGTCCAGAAGTAATAACAAAAGTTAAATGTGCATGAAACAATCCAGCAAATAAAATAAATCTGCTACATCGATGCACAGGTAGTGGCATTGGAATAGTATACAATCAGAATACATAACCCAACCTCAAAATATGTATAACAATATCTGATGTAGCACAATGTGTGTGATGCCCACAAGTCAAGGCTAAAGGACACAACTACAAGGCGGGACTAAATACAATGGCGATAATATGGAACGAATTATTTGGAAATGATATCCAATCGGTGTGTATTTATAGAATATGAGTGCCTCCATCACCATCACAGATTCTTGCAGCAAAGACACTTATGAGCATGAACTAATTTGAAACAAAATGGAAAATTAGGTAGTCTTCTACAATGAAGAAAGTCACCTGGTCCCTATCTCCAACAGAAGAAAAATGAAATTCCTCATCGTATGGCCCAACAAATCCAGCATCATCACCATCATCTAATCCCCCCAATTCAACTTCCTCCATAACACCCTTACCAAAGAACGCATATTGAGAAGCATCAAAGTGAGTACTATCTGCACAGAAGGCGAGGCCAAGTTACATTACATAACAGTACAATCATATTCAAGCAACCTGACTAAACATGAAGTACTTCTGAATTTAAGCATATGTGCTACTATATGTATGAAACCTATGATATGGGGGACACCCCTAATTGAGCCCTCGGAGCCGTGTCGACACAGATTCCTATGTCCACCCGTGTTGACTCGGCATGATACCATCGCTCCATGTTATTAAACCAAATGTTGTGAGTCTCTCCCTTCTCCAATCGAGTGAACAGAGGAAAATGGTAGACCGTGTCAGAGCAGAAATCCAAAAGGGGTAGTAATTTTTAATTTATATCAATTTCATAATTTTGTTGGTGTGTGTGTGTGTGTATATGTCCACGTGTCTTCTTTTATGATGTTGTTGTGTCCAACTCCCCTATCCATGTTGACACTCGACACTCGTTGTCGTGTCTACAGATCATAGTATAAAACAATAACACAGCAGAGGATATTTGTTTAGACGACACCATTCATAGAGAAACAATAAGGGATACTTATTGGGATTCAGAATTTAGGTGACAATCAAAAACAACGCCCCAAGTCTAATACTAATTGAAGTTGCACCAAGCTTCACTAATTAAGACGAAAATAACTTAAGAGAAGTAGAGAACAATAAACAAGCTTGTTTGAATTATGAAATGT
The DNA here is from genome assembly GCA_947650365.1 of Chamaelirium japonicum. NCBI lineage: Eukaryota > Viridiplantae > Streptophyta > Magnoliopsida > Liliales > Melanthiaceae > Chamaelirium > Chamaelirium japonicum. Next base: position 29,805,392 of record OX393552.1, read on the forward strand.
ACACCTATGGTTAACAACCAAGACCGCCTTTCAAGTTTTGGATTTTAAGAAGCCTCCAAGACATCTCATGAATCAAATACGGCATCAAGATTTGAAAAACAAGAGATCATCGAAAGAATTGCATATGGTAGTTCAGACATTATAAGCAAAGAAATCCCAACTTAAAACTATACTTGAGATGCTAGGCCCAGACACTTCAATCTGTTCAGGGAGGAGAGAAAAATGGCAGCTCAATTTGAACCAAAAGCACATCAACAACACGATTATTCAAAAGTAAGTTTGGGGTGCCTCCTACATATTAACTGAATTCTTGACTTGAGAATCAATTGGGCAACCAAAGATGACTACTCTTAAGGCTCCTCGAATGGTGATGGATTAGTTCCAGCACTAGCACAGATGGAATGCACAACATCAGGATCCAGTAAAAACCCCAACCACGAAACTCTATACCACATTATCACCACTTGAACAGTGACTCGTCAAAAACAAATGATCGATGAAGCTGATTGAACATTTAATATGGATCAACAGAATTTTCACAATTTAACACCAAACGGAGAACTAAAATGAACATTTCTATAGATAAAATCAATAAAATAGAAACAGCTCCACTTACAACAAATGAATTCAATGCTATCAGCATCTATAAAACCCATATCAGAATATTTTTCAGTCCTCAAACGAGAACCAGAATAACATATCAACACTTCTCCAGAACCAATAAGATCCCCAATACAAGAGCACATCCGACATGCAAGATGCGATCCAAACTCTACGAGTTCCTAATCTCAAAACCCACAAACCCCCCGACAAAAAAAAAATCATCCTCCCGAAAAACTCCATCCAACAGTAAAATTCAAGGAGAAACAAGAGCTCCCATTGAAACACAGCACAGAATCCAGATCCACTAGCCAACAAACTACAAACATCGACTACGATTGCAGAGAGAAAAATGAAAGAGACGAGATTCAACAGTACAAGGAGAAGAAGCGGACCTGCGGCTCCATCGCCCGATTCGTTGAGATCGTTAACGGGGCTAGGGTTCCCGGAACCCCCACCCTCCCCATCAAGCCCCCTCATCCAGCTCCAAGCTTCTAAAACCCTAGGAGACGAAAACCTCTCCGGAGGAACGAGGATCACTGATAGAGTGAGAGAAACCCCCTCTACTCGGCCCTAGGGTTAGGGTTCTCTCCTCGAGCTGAGATCTGAGAGCAGAGCTCAGTTCTGGAGGTTAGAACCGATGTAGAAAGAAGCAAAAGGAATCGAAGGACTCGAGAAGTTACTGTGCAACGTAGAGAGAGAGAGAGAGAAAAGGTCGAGATGAGGGAGATGGGCAATTGTTGGGGAGAGGGGTTGGCTCTTTATTTCACGCCCCCCCCCCTCTCTCTCTCTCTCTCTCTCTCTCTCTGAGTTTGTTTGCCTTCCTATTTACCACCATTTTTAATCCGTCAACTTAAAAATCATGGGTGAAAAAAAGCGATTAATTAGTGCTAAATCCTCCCACAGTTCTTTATTTAAGCTAAAGGACACAACTTGTTAAAATATTAGCTAAAGTCTCTCCCAAGGACACATTTGTACGACAAATCCCTGACAAAAAATGTTGACTTTTTCTACCCTTTAAATTACAAAATTGTCACTCTTAAGAATATAAATTCGTCTTCAAAAAGAGTATCTATTCATCGTCAATAAGAGTACCTATTTGACGAGTGACACTGTACATGAAGTGGTTGCTACAATGATTTCATTGTAGCTGCTACATTGAACTCATTGTAGCAAGAGTATCCATTCGTCTCCATAAATAGTATCCATTCGTTTTCAGCAAAAGTATTCAGTCGCTCGGTCACTATACATATAGCGGTTGCTACAGTGATTTCACTGTAATTGCTATCAGTGGCGGAGCCAGAAATTCACTCTAGTGGGGGCAAGAAAATTCAAAAATCTAAAATTTTCCTCTTTTCATGATAGTGTGAGCATGGGTAGAAGAGCATACCAAGCTATTGTTTTGAGGGACACTAGATGCAGTCATGCAGGGGAATCGACGCTCGAGAGTCAGCCTAGCAGAGTAGCAGGCCGTGAGGTGCACCGGTGTGGCCTAAGCGAGGCTGCGGCCTACGAGCTGCGAGCATTGCGAGGTCGCCATCGAGGTGGATTGCTGGAGATGAATCGGGTTTTTTTTCCAGATGCACTAATTGTATCTCATGACCCTTCTTGGTTTTAGTAGGATAATGACACCATAGGGCTAGACTGATATGCCTCTAAGGGGTATTAAAATTTGGATAAATTACACTTTGCCCCCTGAAGTTTGAATTCGGACCTCCTTTGGTCGGTTGGCCTTGATCGGTGGGCCCGTGCGCATCACAGCCGCACAAAGGCAAGCGAGCCGAAAGTGAATCATAATCCAGCCGCATGCGACTTTGATGTGCGTTGGTCTTACCGATCGAACCGACCGACTGGAGGAGATACGAACTCCTGAAGTTTAGCTCAAAAACACTTAACCCCTTTATACTTAAAAAACTATATTTTGCGCCTATAATTCAGTTTTGATCAGATAAAATTAGCAAATGAGGAAATTAAGAAGTTCACAAAAGGGGTATTGTGCTAACCTATCAAACTTTAGGGAGAGATTTGAAACAATATAAATATAAACTACAAGGGGTTAAGTGTTAAACTTCATAGGGGCAAAGGTAATTTATAGTTAGATTTTAAAACCCAGTGGGGGCAGCTGCCCCCACTGAGCCTTAGTTAGCTCCGCCTCTGATTGCTATAGTTATTTCACTATAGCAATAGTATTCATTTGGCTAAGTGATGCTCTTACCAAACTGAATTGATACTTTTGCTACAGTGAAATCATTGCAGAAGCTATAGTGAAAATCATTGTAGCAATATCAGTAAAATCATTGTAGAAGCTATAGTGAAAATCACTGTAGCAATCCCTACATACACAGTGCCAACCAGAATGGATACTTTTACTGGAGATAAATTGATATTCTTACTGCAACACATAAGGTGGTAAAATAAGAGAGGACTTGTTGTACCACGTAATATATGTAAGGGACTTAATTACAATATTAAAACATTGTATGTCCTTCAACTAATATAGCATATGCTAAAATAACTTAAGTAGGGAAATATTATTCATACCCCATAAATCTGTAATTAGCCCCCATTTCCAAGAAACTTGAATACACCCCATTTTTTTTTTTCATACCCCATTCCTATCCCAAAAATACCCTTCCCTCTTACACCTCACCTTCAATACACCCCAGTTAAATGGCCCGCCCCAACTTGATTATACCCCAATCAAACACATACCCCCTTAAATATACCCCAATTATATGCACTCTTGAATACACCCCACTTTAAATAAACCCCATGCAGTTGGCTGATACTTGAAGGCACAAGTAGAGCTGCAACTTGGGCGGGCCAACCTGAACCCAACCCGAGTCCAACCCGAACCCAACCCGAATTTGGGCGGGCTAATCCGAGCCCAACCCGAATCATTTCTCCTCGACCCGACACGAAGTTAGCGGGTCTGGGTCAAGGCTAAACGGGTTCGGGTCGTAAACGGGTCGACACGATAGACCCGTTTATTAAACGGGTCGGGTCCGGGTTTAGGGTCTGGACACGGTAGACCCAGGAAGACCCGTTTAGTATTCAATAGGTCATGTCGGGTCGGGTCGGGTCGGGTCTACCAGCAATCCGATACTATAATATATAAAACCAGTGGGTCTTTCGGGTCAGGTCAGGTCAAGTCGGATTGGGTCGGATCGGGTCAACTGAATAGATCCGGGTGGTAAACGGGTCTTATCGGGTCTTATCGTGTCTACCTGTTTATTAGCGAGTCGGGTACGGGTTTAGGATCTAGACACGATTAGTTAAACGGGTCGGGTCCGGGTCTAGGGGTTTTGGACACGACACGAGACTAGACACGACACGAACCCGACACGACACGACTCATTGCCACCCCTAGCTGCAACTTGGGCGGGCCAACCCGAACCCAACCCAACTTTGGGCGGGTTAACCCGAACCCACCCCGCACAACCCGACGGGTTGGGCGGGGCTAAGTTTAAACGAACATTGGGTTGGGTTGGGGTACAAAAGACGCTGAGCAGGGGCTTTGGGGTTTGGGGTATAAAAAAAAAGGGCATTGTTGGTATTAAAGGATTGTTGAGTACGTTATTGAGAAACGCTAAGGATACGGGGGCTAATTACAGATTATTGGGGTATGAATAAAATTTCCCCTTATGTATTCCATAACATTAAAAAGAAAAAAGATAAATTACACTTTGTCGCCCTAAAGTTTAGCTCAAAAACACTTAACCCCCTGTAGTTTATTTTGTTCCAAATCGCTTCCTAAAACTTGAAATGTTAGCACAACAGCCCTCTTGACGACTACTTAATTTCCTCATTTGGTAAATTTTATCCTATCAAAATTAAATTGAAGAGGGACAAAATGTTGTTTTTTAATTATAGGGGGTTAAATGTTTTTGAGCTAAACTTCAAGGAGGCAAAGTATAATTTTATCCACAAAAAAAAGGAGTTGGTTAATCAGTTGGGATAGGGGCGGCTTGACATCCTGCGTGGGGCTGTACATGGGGTGGCGATGTGGGACTTTGATGGATCTCTCAAATATGGATTAGGTGAGATCAACGCGCAATGATACTCGACACTTTAACCCTAAACCCTAATGTTTAACTATGATAACGTGGCTGAGTGTGATTCACCCGTCCGGGTTGGTGCAACGGATGGTTGTGATCTGATCATCTGAGACATGTTGACCAGAAACACAGCTCCACAACAAGAGCGGGTGTCGAACGTGAGACCTCTCACTGAAGTAAGAGGTGGTTCGTAGTCTGGATGTGACCGCAATCACGAGACATGTCTTTCTAATTAAAATAAATGGGTAAAGCATTTGAGTTAAATAGCATTTTCCAAGATCAAAAGATGGTCAAGAGGGATTTATCAAAAAGAAGGATGTGAGTGAATAAGTGTATTCCTTTCCAAACACTTTAGGATCATGGATGTGAGATGTCACTGCTATTTTCATGCACCCCTCAAAAAGTTGGCTCTTGTGAGGGACCATGGAATAATTGTGGCTTTTTCAGAAAATTCCTTTTTGTTTTGAGCGACGAGTGTTTCGTAGAGAAGGAGGTTGTAAGAATTTCCAACGTAAATGAAAAACAAGAATAATTTTTGTACAAATATTGATTTCTTGATAAATACAATGTATTAAGCAGGTATTTTTTTGAAATAAAATACATAATCAATATTTTCGTACCGTTTTTGTTTTTGTTTTTGTTTTTGTTTTTTTAAAGATCAGCTGGTGTCCCGAAACCTTTTAGGCAATGGACCCGCTTCGGGTTCGGACTAATCCCTTAAAGAATGTGCACCGATCCACTCGGAAGGTAGGCATGTAAAAGTGTCAGGAGGAATGACATGTGTTCGCCGTCCTTTTTCTCACACCTACTGTTATATCTAATTGAATGAGGGAAAGTAAATTTCTTAATAATACCCGAATTGAATAAGTGATATGAGAATGTGGTGGTCCTATACATGGCACATGTTTTTTGGTCTGAACATCAAACAATATAGTTGTGGTCCAAGGGGAATTGCAAACCTCCCACTAATCACATCAAGATGGGCCTTTGGTGGGCCCATTGCATTTTATCAAACATCACTTGTTTATGTCAGAAGTTTTATTCCATATAAAACATTATATGGCCCACCACTTTAGTCGATCACAATGATTATAAGGAATAACTTTAATCCCATGACGAAGGATGGTAGGGCTTTGAGACCTCTTGCATTTTATTTCCAAATGTATTGTGGGTTAAAAATTCGCTCAAACTCTCCCTCAATTCCATAAAGATATGATTATATTTTAAAAAAATTAGTTATCGGATTTAATGGATATATTGACTAAACCTTCCAAACAGACATGTTTGTGACTAGGGGACAATATCTTGCTAATAATGGTTGAGCGCTCAATACTCCATTTGACGTATAGTTGCCGTAATCTCTCTCTCTCTCTCTCTCTCTCTCTCTCTCTCTCTCTCTCTCTCTATATATATATATATATATATATATATATATATATATATATATATAGGCTGGCGGCCTATTTCGATGAAATGAGCAGCCGCCCATTTGACACCCTTAGGAGTCATAGAATGTGCTGATCTTTTGTGAGCATATGCATCTTACCTTAGATAGCACACCCACAAAAAATCAGCACATTCTAAAACTTTTAGGGGCATCAAATGTTACATTTCAGATTAACGGTTACAACGGAAGTTCGATAAAACTTTTAACATTTGAAGCCCCTAGGAGTCGTAGAATGTGCTGATTTTTTGTGGGTGTTCTATCTACGATAAGGTGCTTATGGTCACAAAAAATCAGCACATTCTAAAACTCTTAAGGGCTTCAAATAGGTGGCTGCCTATTTCGTCAAAATGGGCCGGCAGCTCATTTCCCGTTTCCTCTCTCTATATATATATATATATATATATCGCTAGTAACTATAGACAAGTTTGGCTTTCAGAAACAATTAAGTGAGATGAAATTCATACTTCGAACGAAGTCCATAAAATCCAGCATAAGTGCAACTAGCATCCATAAGTATAAAATATAAAATTTGTTATATTAAACTAAGAGATGCTACATAAATCGACAAAATTATGACTTACTTGTGAGTGTATATTCATATAACATGTGTTCTTCTAGGAAATAACAATTTGGCTCACCGTTTAAGTTGCTTGGACCCATGTTTATGAAATGTTCCTAATTTTTGTAAATAACATCCATTCAACATTTTTCCAGTGACTATAGGTGACAAAGACAAGATAGGAGCAATAGAAATCAAAATAGACACACAAATTTTGCTAGGTTAAGCCTAACTCCTTTAGACACTACCTAGCTAGTCTAATTTTACCATACTTCACTTTTCATAATTTACTCAAAACAAATATAGGTCACATGCATGCTAACTCGGCCTCACCGATTGTAAACCAACCAAAGATACAAACTTAAGAGTTTCACTAAAGTAGAGTGCCACGATGTATATTATAGTTGCGGGTACATCGTGGTCCGACAATTTTAAAATTGCTAGCAGGTAGTAGATAAAGATATAAATGACTTGATCGATAAACTCAAACTTGGACCAATTATGACTATTTTTTCTCAAACAAATAACTAAAGAGAAGTACAACTATCAATATAGGTGAGATAGTCTTTCACTTCCAACTCTAAAATATTACTTGGCAAAATTGAAAAAAATAAAATATAAACTTCTATTTCTAGAATGTTGTAAAACAACAATCAATGAACATCTTATATATATATATATATATATATATATATATATATGGGTCAGGATCGGATGACCTAGCAAATTTTGACCCAGCAAATAACCCAGCACCCTTTGATGCACCTAGAGGTTTTAGAATGGGCTGATTTTTTGTAGGTATTGTGGGGGAAAATCTTCGTGCCGACCCGAAGACTCTCGCAGCACCAGTCAATTGAAGGTTCGAGTTGAAGATCGTTGATCGATCTGTCAATTGGAGTTGAAGTTACCTCTTTCGATATGTAAACAGAGAGGCAATCAGAGAGAGAGTTTGACACAAGAGATGTGATCTCGGAGTTCAGCCGAAGCCTACGTCTCCGTGCTATAGGGAGCAACCCGAATTCACTAACACTTATGTTGAAGTGATCTCGACAGGCCGAGTATCACTGAAAACTCTAATCTCTTCGAGAGAAAAAGAAGATCAAAGAGAGGTGGAAGATGGAAAGTTGGAAATCCTAGAGCTCTGGTTTTTTAGAACTGAGAGTTCGATCTGAGGTTCGATCCTTTTACATTCGAAGGCTCTGCTATTTATAGGATTCCCGGGGAGGAATTCCGGGGCAAATGGCGGTTTTTGCTGTCGTATCTGGGGATCCTCCAGGTAAAGCTGGTGGGCTCCGCTGCCGTCTTCTGGGGGTTTCTACAGGCTCGTGGGCCTATCGGACAGGGCCGATGGGTCCCGCGGTGGCCCTCGTGGGCCCACCAGGCAGGGCCGGTGGGTCCCGTGGTAGTCTTCGTGGGCCCACCAGGCAGGGCCGGTGGGTCCCGTGGTAGTCTTCGTGGGCCCACCAGGCAGGGCCGGTGGGTCCCGTGGTAGTCTTCGTGGTCCCACCAGGCAGGGCCGGTGGGTCCCGTGGTAGTCTTCGTAGTCCCACCAGGCAGGGCCGGTGGGTCCCGTGGTAGTCTTCGTGGGCCCACCAGGCAGGGCCGATGGGTCCCGCGGTAGTTGGTATACTTCTGCCAAAATTTGCACCCACAGGTATGTTGTCTATGGTATGTTGATCATCCTCACAAAAAATCAGCTCATTCTAAAACCTCTAGGTCCATCAAATGTGATCTTCAAATCAACGGTTAAAATTAATAGTCGAAAACCATTGATTTGAAGATCGCATTTGATGCACCTAGAGGTTTTAGCATGGGCTGATTTTTTGTGAGGATGATCAACATACCATAGACAACATGTCTACAAAAAATGAGCTCATTCTAAAACCTTTAGGTGCATCAAAGGGTGCTGGGTTATTGCTGGGTCAAAATTTGCTGGGTCATCCGATCCTGACCCTATATATATATATATATATATATATATATATATATATATATATATATATATATATATATATATATATATATATATGGGTTGGGTTTGGCAGCCAACTCTTTTATGGTACCAACAATTATCAACAGATCCACACCATCCCTTTTATTGGATCCAAAGGTCATGATTCGCTTAACTATAGAGAGTTGGCATTGCATTAATTGCAAAAGCTGGGGGCACCGCACGGATCGCAAACAGGAAAAGGGGAAGGTTTTCGTCATTGCACTACTCCCCTATGCTCTGATCGCTAACCAGGAAGGTTTGGCCGGTGCCGGTGGTGAAGAAAAACACAGGTAAGTGTATCATATCTTCTCCTCCGTCATTTTTTTTTTCTTTCCCTCTTCTTCCTTGCATAATCAACTCTGTTTTTTTTTGTTTTTCCCTTTCCCATGGTTCACATGCATGCAACGAGTTAGATCTGCCATGTTTCAGATCCGACTTGTTTTTTTTTTTCATCACAGCAAGATCTGCCCTGTTTTTTTTCCTTGGTACCCATTCTTGCTCTTTCAAGATGAAACTTGCAAAATATTTTATAGCACTGCATGATGCAATAGGTTCGTTTGTTGCTAATATTAGAAGTTACAATTCAATGCATGATAAGATCCGGGAAGTTGTTATCATCAGTGGGACATGGCATCTTAGGAAGTTTCAGGTAATTGACCAAAACTTTTTACAACCTAATTGTGTTGGATTCAGCACTTTTGTTCCATTTCTGTTCAAGTCGATGGAGAACCTTGCATTCAACAACCATGTGCTTTAACGATCTTGCATCATGGCTAGGTCTCTCTCTAGCTCGGAGCGTTCGCTTTTCTTCCCCTTTTTCCCATCCGGATTTAGGCTTTCGGCACCCCACCCTCTTGGCCTCCTTGGACCCCGGCGGTGGCTCCGAGGAGGCCCGAAAATTGAATGTGGTAATTTTTGTGGCCCTGACCCCCTGCTGGCGGTGGTCGTTTTTTAAATTGGCCTCCACTGGATGACGACGTAGGTCTTGGGAGCTGTTGTGATAACGGATTTCGATGGCGGCAAGTGGTGCTGATGCGACTTTCTCCTTTATCGTCGGGCTGCTGGAGACAACGGCGGAGGTCATCCGTTCCTTTTTGGTTTTTTTTTTTGGTTGTGATCGTCGATGTGGCGTTGTGTTGTATACTAGTGTTATGTGTTTCTCTCCTTTTTTTTAAAGGTTTTAGAATGCATATTGGCATCATGGTGGTTGACGGCCAGTGAGCGGTAATCTTTTACTTGCGCCGGGTTGTGGCGCCTCCCAGAGGTCAGTTGACCTCCACCTTTAAACTACAAAAAAAAAAACCTTTATGTTGTGGGTTTGGTTGCAAGCATTTATGTTGAACAGGGCGGCTGAGGAGTTGCTCGATGGTCATGCAACGACCATTATAGCTATAATTTTTTTGGGGTGGCTGGATCTAAGATTCACTTGATCTTTATGGTAGCACCATCGTTTATTGACGATGATTCTCTCTTTGGCACAGGCTCAAAACCCAACCCCAAGTGCGGCCAATTCCTTTGTATTATTTTTTATTCTTTCCTAAACATGATCGAATTGTGTATAAAGCATACGAAGTAGAATACATCAAGAATAAAACATCTATTTGGTTGCTCCCAAGTCCCTTACCACTCAAAGAGAAGCTTGAAAGTTTTGATTCTCTTATAATGGTCCCACGGGGTAATGTAACTATCCCCAGGCCCACCAATCATGTGCAGAGGGTCAATTAGAAGAATACCAAAATTAGGTATTTATTAATATCACCAATCATGTAATAATATTAAATCATAATTCTGCAAAATACTTTGCACATCATTTAATAAAAACCACTTGCATGCCAAAACAAATCCACAAAAAAAATAGATCAAACAAATTACATCTCCATTGTTAGGAGGCAGCTTCAAAAACATCATAATGCATAAATTATAGAAAATCCTAAAATCAAGACCGCAAATCAATGAAATTGTACTGGCTCTAATACACCACAAAATTATGTTTGCAATGACCTCTTGATAATACTGCTGATGTCTGACGCCATTTTCTTGGTCTGGATGATGATCTCTGCTCAGGATCAGCCACATCTGTAGACAATTGCACATTCAATATTTTGTAATTAAACAGTGCAGTTGGTATAAACAAAAATTGTAACATATAGTAGATTCATCAATAACAAAAATTAAAATATTTAATACTTATCATAGAATTGCCTACTCTTGTAATTCATCATTCTCCTCAGCGCTTTCCAAGTTCTCAACTGATTCAAAGTATGATACTATAAAATATATATTAGTAAATGTTGAGAAATAACTACACATATTGAAATAAAAAAATAAGCATGAAGTTAAATTACTTACATGTTTGACTCAATCCCTGCTTTTATTTTTTTGGATTTTGCGGACAAATTCGTTTGTCATGCCCTAATCCTTTACACAATACACACTTTTTTTTTAGGGACATCTCAATTTCATTCTTAATTCTATTTGTAGTTGTTTTTTTGTCTTTGTCATCTTTCTTTCTACCCTTTGTTTGTGACATATTCGGATCTAAGAGTAACGCATGTATTGATTTATCAGAATCATTTGTTTCTTCAATTAAGAAGGTATCAACATATTTAGGCATTTCTGAAGTAACTTGAATATAAATTTGTGATATCTTATTTGAGACTTCTTTCATAGCTTCCATAAAAATTTATAACCTTCATCTGATTTGAGTGCCTCGCAAGTCAATTGTGTTGAATAACGACACATGTGACTTAATTTCATCACTTCTACCTTTCCTCCCAAAGCATTAATAAGCAACCAATCTGATGAATCGATCATCCTGAAAGTATTGGCCCCTTGTGTCCATCTAGTAAGAATGAAATTCTCGGATATATAATAAATGTCTAAGCATGCAAATACCTTAAGAATATGCCTGCAAGGTATTCCAATAAACTGAAAATATTGGCATTCATAATATCCATCATGATTTTGTAAATTCAACTTCACAATAAAATTTTCATATGCTCCAACCTTGGTTTGTACGATGTATGATTGATATTCACCTTCTTTTTCTACTTCATCTACTTTGAAACATATAACTTTCCTTATTTGTTCATCAAATTTATTAAACATGGTTTTTGTATAAATCTTTGAAGCATGAGCTAATATTAAATTACCATCATCAATAATTCAATATTTATGCTCAGATTTAAAATCTTTATCTTTTTTCTTTTCATCTATCTTTTTCAAAGCCTTGTCATACTTTATAACAAATTCTCGCAAATTTGTTTATGACGAAATAAAACCATTAAAAAAGGCATTAAAGCCCTCATTGCGGCCTGTTGTGTTCATTCCAGTAAAAAAATAGAACGATTTAAAGTAGGTACCCATGATTCATAAATTTCATAGAGATGTTGAAGCCAATCATTTTCTTTGAGCCCATATGTAATCATCAAATCCTGCCACTCATTCCCAAAATCTTCAATCATATATGTGTCTTGAAGACAATGTTTTAGTTCTTTCTTGAACTTGGACTTCTTGAAATATACATGAGATAGTTTTTCTGCAAATTTTTTCTTAATATATCATAAACAAAGTCGATAGCGTGTAGTGGAAAAAACCTTTGAATAGCTACTCGCATAGTCCAATCTTGATCCGTTATTATAGATAATGGATGTTTTCCACCCATTGCATCAACCCAAGTTTCAAACAACCAGATAAATGTTTACTCTATTTCATCTTCCAATAAAGCAAAACCAAACTGTATAGACTGGTTATGATGATTAACCCCCGTAAACGATGCAAAAGACATATCATATTTGTTGGTTCTATAAGTTGTGTCAAATGTAACAATATCTCCGAATTTTTGGTAGGACATACAAGACCGTGCATCCACCCAAAAAAAATTGGTACCCCTTGCATTGTCATCACATTGAATTGCATAGAAAAATTATGGATTTGTCGCTTGTTTTCTTCTAAAGTAATTCATAATGGATTGTGCATCCCTTTTTTCAAGTGCTCTATGCCTAACATTTCGCAAATGATTCTAACAATCCCTATCCTAAAAACCCAATAACTCTCCACCAAATACTGAAACCACCTTCCAAATCTCTAAGTTCTCTGCATTAAATACTTCAGTTAGAGACTTAACAGCTTCTGGCATATGCTTATTGAATCTCATTTTCATCCTTTTAACTGCAAATGCAAACTTATGGTTGTGGTCATCGCTAAATAATGTCACATTCCACTTTTTTGTGTTTGACTCGTATCTAATATACATACTTCCTTGGCAACCACCCCTTACGTATCCTCTCTCCTACTCCTTGGTTTTGCATTTTCTCCCTCTTTCTTCCTGAATTAGCCTTCATGTGAACATACAAACTTAACATATGTTACTTCATCTAAGCGTGGGAGTGACTAATTTTTTGTTCGAATGCGGATCGAAAATCCCTTCTCTCGACCATAGTCTTCATAAAAGTTCTTCGCTTCTTCTATTGTGTTGAATTACATTCATTTGCACGTTATTTTACTAACATTCAAGTTTCTTTGTGGTGTAACAAACTCACTATCATTTAGTTTCTTTGTCATTTTCGAATTTCCATAATCAATATCGTTAGAATGGCCTACCACTTCTATATTCTCCATTTATGAATTAAACCTACAAATAAAAAAAAACGATCATTACATAAACATATATACAACCAAAAAAATACAACCAAATGTTAAAAGCAAGTTTACCATTCATATGAATTAGCATGGTTCAATTTCTTTTTTCTAAGAAGCTCAAATGTTAAAAGTAGGTTTACCATTCATACGAATTCCATATGTTGTTCTTCATTCCCTAATTAACAAGGTGGGAGCTCATCTATATTATTTTATTTTACTACTTGTTTTTCTTTGCTTTGGGCTTTACAAAAGATTTTTTTATTTGAGTACCATCAAGCTTTGCAAAGATAGCAGTAGGATATCTTAACAACTAACCAAACCAACTCCCCCCAAAAAGGTAGTGTAATCTTCATCAATAAACAATATTCTACAGAATCAGTACCATTCTCGAAAAGCAGGGGGAAAAAAATCCCTGAAAACAAGGCTGATATTGATGATAAAAAAAAACAGGGCTGATGTCGCTATTAACGATGAGAATAAGAAGAAGAAATATCTAGGGAGGAGAATAGGCGATTCACTTACTGTGTGCTTTTCTTCCCCACCGGAATTGGCAAAAACTTTTGTAGGTTTTGAAAGGGATAAAACAAGTGACCTTGCATCCAACATCAGTCCTATGTGAACCATGCGAAAGGGGAAAACAAAAAAATAGGGATGATCACGCAAAGAAGAAGAAGAGGGAAAGAAAAAAAAAAGATGGCAAAGGAGAAGATGGGATCCACTGACCTATGTTTTTCTTCCGCAACAACACCGGCCAAAACTTTCGCATCGGAGGAGCGACCGATGCGATGAGAATTGAGAAGGCCAGCGTCTTTTCCCTATTAGCGATTGGAGAGGAGCGGAGTGGTGCAATAAGGAAGACCTTCCCTTTTTTTTGTTTGCGATTTGTTTGCGATCCGTGGGGTGTCCTAGGCTTTAGTAATTAATGCAATGCCAGCTCTCTATAGCTAAACGAATCATGGCCTTTGGATCCAAAAAAAGGGACGGTGTGGATCTATTGGTAAATGTTGGCAGCATAGGGAGTTGGCTGCCAAACCCAACCCTATATATATATATATATATATATATATATATATATATATATATATATATATATATATATATATATATATATATATATATATATATATATATATATGGGTATGCTATAATGCGGCATGCGGTACGTGTGGCACCGCACAACAGCCATCTGATGTACGCGCTCCGTGCATCACATGCACACAGTGGTGCATCAAATGGCTGCGGTGCGGTGCCGCATTATAGCATTTCTCTCTCTCTCTCTCTCTCTCTCTATATATATATATATATATATATATATATATATATATGGGGAAGGATACTCTTACTCGTGGCCTCTTACTCATATAGTTACCTATGATCCAGGTCGTCCATTAGATATAGACGTACGGTTCGGATTAGATGGAGAGTTAAAGCAATGGTAGAGGCCCGCAGCGGAAACAAAGTTAAGGTCCGAAGACCGTAGGCGGTGTGCATTACATACCAAAATTTTCATCGAAACGATCTACATATGCATGTATGAATCTAGCATGGCAACTATGCGAACCCCTAACGACGATCTAACGCGAAAGAACAATCTAGCATGCATGCATGTTCTATATATGTTAGATCTACTTGTTAGAGATCATACCTGCGTGCGGATTCTTTCACCGCTACAAATTTCTTCTTTGTCGATGGAGACGGGCTCGGATCTGCTCGATATAGCTTCGGTAAGATGGTCATAACTTTCTTCTCCAAACTCGGATTGGGCTGAAATTTGGGCTATAGGTAGCCAACTTCGAGACGCAACTTTTGCAATAAGTTTTACCTTGTTTGGACTTCTATAGCTCCCGAAATCACAGAAACAATGTTGATTTTCTGTGCAAATTCTGGACAGCAAAAGGTTGCGGGAGATGCCTTCTAGTTCACCCGATCTCACACAATGCACGGCACCTCGTCGATGGATCTCTGAGTGCCTCCATACGATGAGCTTTCTCCTTCTACGAAACACCACGCGAGGAAGACGAGTCGCCATCTAATGGCGCAAGCGAGGGAAGAGACAAGGAAGGAGATAAGAAGATAGATAGGGAGAGATGAAGGAAAGGGGGGGTCGGTTTTTCATCACCTATGGCCGCCCCCCTATAGCCCTTTATATAGGGCCGGCCTACCCCCTTGGATAAGGATCCAAGGGGATAATAACCTCTCACAATTATCTCTCCATTATCACCCTTTTATTTCTCCATCTCTTTATCTGTTTTCCCACTTTTAGGGCTTGTTTTGACCAATTCAAAACCCCTATGTTTATCCCTATGGCCGGCTCTATCATTGGGGATTCTCATCCCTATAATATAGGGGCCGGCCATGTATGGGTCTCCCACAGCTAGGGTCGGCCACTAGTGAGGCTTTGTAGTGCGCGTTTTTACCAAAACGCCTTTATGCCTCAAATTGACCATTTCTAGTGTGCGAGACTTAGCGACTATTCCTTAAGTGATCTTGACAAGTTACTTTACTATTAACTGAGGTCACCGAAGGGTGCCCCAAGTAAAGTCAACCAGTCAACTCGCAACATGTCCCAGTGTATCGCACCCATGTAGCAAAGTTCACTTATGGCGAGGGATAACTACACGTGTCTCTGCACTAACCTAGGGTTTCCCCTTAGTGCACACACGTAGCTACGCATCTACCATGCACTAGTGCAAAACACTCACGGAGCGTAGGCTTGAACTTCTCGCTTCCTTTAACTGCGTTCTGTGTTTCGAGGAGATGGTATAAGAACCGTACATAATGTCGATAAGGTGGAACCTTCATGGACCAGGGTTTATGGCTTCAACTTAAACTCGATCGACACACTACCCGAGTGTACCATCGATCCTATGAGTCCGAGTTAACCTGCGTAGCCACCCAGAGTGCGACGCAGGCTACACTCCAATTTCCCCGGACTTACTATGTTCTCCCTCATACCCCTGCTCTCCGCTTAGTATGGTAAACTCGTTGTCCCTCCATCTGGTGCCATAATGCAACTCGAGCGGTAAAGAATATCGTCAGACTCGAGTGCTCATATGACTCGGTTCCTTCCAGGTTGACCATATACATCGTACCTCCGATTACTCTGACGAGCAACCGGATCCGTCACCAGTCCAACTGATGACCACCTGGCCAGGGTTTAATACGACGTAGATCAGACCAAGGAACGCACCTCCCGTTAGGGGTGTGGATAGCCTACAGGAGTGACACGCTGATGCAACGCCAGCCGGGTAACCCAGTATACCGTGGTTTTGGATCACTGCATCCGGATCCTCACACATTGGTGCGCCAAAGCACCACACAACTGGTTAGTCCACCAGACATGGTTCCTCAGGGTTTATAATCGTTTTATCCTAAGCAGAAACACGGTTTAGTGCACCGGTGTCTGCTCACCGATCTATGCACCGTGTTGGTTCCGTTCGGCCACAGACACTGTGCCTGGTAATGACCGTGGTGGAGACACCCACGCTCTGTCATCCCAACAGCTTATCTTGATAGGGCGACCAACCCTAATCAGAGCTGCGAACGTACTTAGGTTACATAGGACCAGTCCCTTGAGTCTCCCACTCAAGTGGATTACCATGTAGCCATGGCTCTATGTTCTGTAATCAGAAAACGTACTAAGGTACCTACCAATATGTATTCCTATACTATCAACCATACATAGCTAAACTATAGGTTTTTTTACGAGCTGTAGACCTCACCAATTCTAACAATCTCCCACTAGGTCTAACGAGGAATAACGGTGTTCAGCTTTGTAGCTTCTACATGATGCCCAAAAGCCTTTGCAGGAATTCCCTAAAGGAATTGGCAACATTGTCTGTAGATTCCACCTCAGTACTGCTACTTGCATTTCCTCCTATAACTGTTAGATCAAGTGAAGTTTGTACTTGATGGGTTTTCACTCACAGCAGTGCCTAGTCTCCTTGGACCTTACTTACCGCTCTTCTGTTACAACAACAGATAACTGAGCCTCTGGTACCCGTCCCAAGTTCTCTAAGAACTTCCTAAGCCTTACCACCTGATATACTACCTCGCACGCAACAACGTGCTAAGCCTCTGTGGTAGAGTCTGTGATGCACTCTTGCTTCACACTCTACCAACTACCGCTTCTAATCACAAGATTAAAATAATCCCTGAAATCGATTCTCTAGAACACACATCTGACACCAAAGTCAGATCCTGTGTGTCCAATCGATATCAGGACCTATGAAGTGTAAGCTAACTCATAATCCTTACTTAATGAGGATTTCTGAGTATACCCTTCACTTTAGTCCAATGATTTGGACCCGGGTTTGACTAAAACCGACCCATGAATCCTGCTGCGCAATAGATATCTAGCCTCGTAAGATGAATCTGGCAAGAATCTTATCTTCATGTGTAGCCTGTGACAGCAAGAGAACCTTGCTCTGGTTATCTCGAGTTACCTTGATTCCCAGAGCATAACTCACCTCACTAGGGTCTTTCACATCGAATTGTGATGACTACAAATCTTTACCGTAAACAATATTCTTACATCATTTTCAATCAGTAGAATATCGTTAACGTAAAGTACTAAATACACCCTTGTAGCTATTTCATCTTTCTTGTACCAACTTGGTTTATCCTCATTCTGATCAAATCTGTGTGAGCGGATTCCCTTGATCAAAATAGACATTACATCCTGGATGCTTGCATCAGTCCATAAATGGACCGTTGCAACTTGCATTCCATATCTTCCTAACCTACTGACACAAAGCCTGAGGCTACATCATCCATATGTCCTTTTCAAATTCCCGTTAGGGAATAACTGTCTTGATATCCATCAACCAGATCTTCCAACTATAATGGGATGTGATGGATTTAAGAGGATCCGAAATAGACTTAGGCATAGCTACCAGTGAGATGGTTTTGACATAGTCAATCCCTTCTCCTTTGGTAACTAATCTAGCTACTTAAGTCTTAACCGGGTGCTCTTCTTATATACCTCCTACACCCCAAGGGTGATAGTGCTATAAGTGTCAAGACTGTTCCAAGGGACATTGATGCAAATTTGCCTCCATGGTCTTTTATCAGTCAGAGCTGTCGAAAGCTCCCACTACTTCTTCGTAGCTCTAGGAATTATCCTCCTAAAACTCTGGATTAACTATCGAAGTTTCTCCATAGTCTCTTTCAGGAGCTATGATGGTCCCACAACGACGAGGTGGTGGTGGTACAAAAGTGAATTGTTTCTACAGTGTCTGGTATACTAGTTTCTTGTATCATCTACTCCCACTACGTTTTCAGATGCGCACTCTCTACCAGTACCCAATAGTTCACCCTGAACTATCTTACCGGTAAACTTATGGTCTATAATATAATCCTGGTCTAGGTAGATGGTATTCGTAGAAACTATTACCTTCCTGACCTCAAGATCATAAAACAGTCCACCTTATGCCTTCTAAGGGTAACCTATAAACAGATATACCTGGAACTAAATCTCCATCTAATCCCTCTTGTCCTTTTGCACGAGTGCAGGACAACCCTATATCTCGAGACACTATAGTGTCAGCTTTCGCTTAGGCCATAGCTCTCTATAGGTCTGAGACACTGATCTAGATGAGAGATAGTTACAGATATAAGCTACTGTTTTAAGGTACAACCCCACCAAAAGGTGGGTAGTACACTTGGCAATATTCATCATACTACGGACCATGTCAAACAGAGTCTGATTCCTTCTCTCGGAGACTTTATTCTGACGTGTCATCCTTGGAGCATTTAACTGGGAGATAATCCCATGCTCCCTCAGGATCCTATGGAACTCGTCCGATAGTGACTTATTCCTTCGATTAAATCGAAGAGTCTTCTATCGTCTAGACGCTCTTGGAACCATAGACGTCAAAATTAACTAACTCCAATACCTTAGTGGCCCTTTTAGTCATTATACCTTCCAGATTACACTCATAGGTTAGAAGGATCTTCGATGAATCTGTGAACAGAAACTCGACCTTCTTTTACCTCTGAATTTATCTGAGACAGAATATCTAAATTAGAGGGGTCACAAATGGGATAGCTTCTCCGAAGGATTTAGATGAATTTCAATTAGACGATGCAGCTGTCATGAAATCTATTTCCGAATTAGGATTAAATACAAAGAGATTTTTCTGATCTATTCCTCTAACTATGAAGCTATCAATTTAGTTTAAGATATACACCTACGGTGCTGTCTAAAACTAAAAAACTTCATTTACTAAGGAGGAAACATAACTACATCTCTAAAAATCAAAATCCGTGTTTCGGAAAAACTAAGACAATCATATCTAACAGCTTCCGCAGAGGCTTATGGTATCAGTACCTATGTTGGGATTACTTCACTATAAAGTAGCCTTCTGCTTTCCTTGAATCTCTGTGGACCCGAAGTATACATTCCAAGAAGCATAAGAACTGCTACTAGATAGCGACTCAACTCCTAACATCCTGAGGCCATACTCAATCTTCAAATACCCCCTATACTCGCCAAAGTGAAAACACTTTCGTCCTTAGCGTTACCAAACTTTAGGAGTTCACACCAGTTTCTGCACTAGAATAGTTCTCAATCTCTGATAAGTTACTCCCTTTGGTCCTTCTAAATAAGACCTAGGTTAAGTATTAAAGGTATTGCCTTTAATCTTGATCCCATCCTTTGTCTCTTAGAAATCTCCTTAGAAGTTCTGCGTTTGTCATCTCTAGCTTGTTAAAGCTAAAGTCTCTGACAACGCCTTCGAAGGTTCCAGAATGGGATGCAAGACATACGTCTTCCACCACCTCGTCATCTAGCACCATGTTTTTGGAATCTAGTTCGATCTGGAACTCAAGTATGTGTTCCCGAACAAGCTTACCCTCATACATCTCGGTACCGACAAGTATCTTAGTGGAACAGCGATGAGTCTACCGACTCCGCCTTCCAAATATCTTATGCAAGTAAAACTTTATTAGAGAAGACCCGACATATCTCTGACTCGCTTCTAAAGAGTTGTCTGCAAGTCTGTTATAACATAGTACTTGCACATCTCCTTAGACTCTCGCTAGTCGTCATATGCCCTAGTTAGTGCCCTAGTGATATCTGGACCCGTTAGGTCTAGTACAGGGATATTTAGATTGCAAGCCAATGTACGTTTACTACCTTAAGCATAAGCTAAAGATAGCGCTTCCGCTCTACGTAGTTAGAGACCCGATAACTGGTTCTCTTATGGGATAACGGATAGGGGAACTATATGGTTGAATGAAAGAATGCAAAATAACTTATTTTATGGATTTTAAAAAACAAGCTAATTATATCCAAATGCCAACGCTACCCTCACAGCGAAGACACATCTATGGATTAATTAACCATGTATGTAAGATCTCGGAATCGACTGCACATGCCCTAGGGGTCATCATGCAGCGTCAATCCGCTCACACGGGCCTTTCCTTGACCCAGTCCAAATCTGCCAACTAAGGGCTTTGATGGACCATGGTTGTCCTTTTGGCCAGTGCCACGTGATCCCCATTGTCTGAGCAACGAATGCCTCATTTCCACTTCGGATGCTTACCCACAAACCTAGGTAGTTATGACACGGGAGTTCATGCGGCCCCCACTAGGGTGGGATAAAAAGCCCTTCTCTCCTCACCCCGTAATCACCATATCCCAAAGGAGATTGCTAAGTCATCTGGCATGGAAAAAAACATAACCCTCACCTTAGGGGGTGTCGAGCTACGCCCTTCCACCCAGACACAAAGCAGTTGGTTGTGGAGGCCAGAGGATCTCGACGAGTCCTCTTACACATCCCTTATTATAGTTGAGGGTTATTTAATGCAAGTATGAGTGTACACTAAGGTCACGATAACCTATACACTAGACCCTTGTCATACCGTGCTCCCACTAGCGTTTCAAGCCTTTCGTGAAGCATTAATCGATCTCAGAATATCATAGTCCCTGCCTCAAGTGAATTTCTCCACTCAAGAGTCACATTACATATCCCAAGAATATCGATGCTTTGCAAACCTAGCTATCACGCTAATGCTCTGGAGCCTAGCCTAAGGTCAGACTGACAGGAAAAGGTCTTCCACTACCATGGCGCCTCGCTTATAAATTTGATGAATGATGTCATAGTAGAATTCCAACTCATTCTAGGTTTCGATGCTGGCCAAATAGGCACACCCGACTAATCGGGTGTTGACCTAATGGTGGCATAACCAAATGTGAGGAATTCATGCTATCATCAAGGGTCAATTAAATAATAGGTGTCACTAGTGGAATCCTATCCTAATAAGGTCGCTTGGACCCGAGGGGAAAGGGCATCCCTCTAACACAGATAATTAAATTATCGCATCGGGGTTCTCTATAGAAATATAAAGAACTATTGAAAGAAACAAACACACAATTTAATCAAGTTCAGGGTCCGACCCTTGAACCTGACTGGCACAACACAGGCTCTCTATTTCCTTAGCACGGATACTCGATCTGGTGCAAGCCTCTATATACGATCTCCTGACGCTTTCTGCCCTTTGTCGTTATCGTGTACGCTTCGCCGGATCGATATCGTCCTCCAAGGTTCCGCTCGTCCTCCCGATGGTGGATCTCCACGGCAAGTCCTCCTCTTCAATCTGTAACCGAAAAAGCTTTAGTACGCTTCGAGCAAGTGCTCGCTCATACACAATTTCCTAAAACGAAAAGGAAAACGAACCTAACAACAAACCTGGGAATCAAGGGTGGTCAACTTCCACCACTTGCCCAACTATGGCTCTAAACTTATCCACACACAGAAGAAAAACATCCAGACAATATTTGCTAACACGGGGTCCGACCCCCGGTAGCAAGCATTCACATATCCAGATTAATTTTAGAAGCGGCACCCTGCAAGAATAATTCATAGAACATACAAAATCTACTATGTATGATCTACTCGTGGAACCCCGATGGTGACACATACTATTCATGCACGCACATGACAGTTTCATGAAAAAATATGAAACGCACACCACTAGCGTACTCTGATACCAATTGTTGGAAGTAAATCCATGGTAGAGGCCCGCAGCGGAAGCAAAGTTAAGGTCCGAGGACCATAGGCAGTGTGCGTTACATACCAAAATTTTCATCGAAACGATCTACATATGCATGTATGAATCTAGCATGGCAACTACGCGAACCCCCAACGACGATCTAACGTAAAAAAATAATCTAGCATGCATGTATGTTCTATCTATGTTAGATCTACTTGTTAGAGATCATACCTGCGTGCGGATTCTTTCACCGCGACAAATTTCTTCTTTGTCGATGGAGATGGGCTCGGATCTGCTCGATATAGCTTCGGTGCGACGGTTATAACTTTCTTATCCGAACTCGGATTGAGCTAAAATTTGGACTATAGGTAGAAAACTTCGAGACACAACTTTTGCAACAAGCTTCACCTCGTTTGAACTTCTATAGCTCCCGGAATCACAGAAACAATATTGATTTTCTGTGCAGATTCTGGAAAGCAAAAGGTTGCGGGAGTTGCCTTCTAGTTCACCCGATCTCACACGATGCACGGCACCTCGTCGATGGATCTCTGAGTACTTCCATACGACGAGCCTTCTCCTTCTATGAAACACCACACGAGGAAGACGAGTCGCCATCTAATGGCGCAAACGAGGGGAGAGACGAGGAAGGAGATGAGAAGAGAGATAGGGAGAGATGAAAGAAAGGGGGGGTCGATTTTTCATCACCTATGGCCGGCCCCATATAGCCCTTTATATAGGGCCGGCCTACCCACTTGGATAAGGATCCAAGGGGATAATAACCTCCCACAATTATCTCTCCATTATCACCCTTTTATTTCTCCATCTCTTTATCCGTTTTCCCACTTTTAGGGCTTGTTTTGACCAATTCAAAACCCCTATGGTTATCCCTATGGCCGGCCCTATCATTGGGTATTCTCATCCCTATAATATAGGGGCCGGCCTTGCATGGGTCTCCCAAAGCTAGGGTCGGCCACTAGTGAGGCTTTGAAGTGCGCATTTTTACCAAAACGCTCTTATGCCTTAAATTGACCATTTCTAGTGTGCGAGACTTAGCGACTCTTCCTTAAGTGATCTTGACAAGTTACTTTACTATTAACTGAGGTCACCGGAGGGTGCCCCAAGTAAAGTCAACCAGTCAACTAGCAACATGTCCCGGTGCATCGCACCCATGTAGCAAAGTTCACTTATGGCGAGGGATAACTACACGCGTCTCAGCACTAACCTAGGGTTTTCCCTTAGTGCACACACGTAGCTACGCATCTACCGTGCACTAGTGCAAAACACTCACGGAGCGTAGGCTTGAACTTCTCGCTTCCTCTAACTGTGTTCTGTGTTTCGAGGAGATAGTATAAGAACCGTACATAATGTCGATAAGGTGGAACCTTCAGGGACCAGGGTTCATGGCTTCCAACTTAGACTCGATCGACACACTACCCGAGTGTACCATCGATCCTCTTAGTCTGAGTTAACCTGCGTAGCCACCCAGAGTGCGACACAGGCTGCACTCCAATTTCCCCGGACTTACTATGTTCTCCCTCATACCCCTGCTCTTTGCTTAGTATGGTAAACTCGTTGTCCCTCCATCTGGTGCCATGATGCAACTCGAGCGGTGGAGAATACCGTTAGACTCGAGTGCTCATATATGACTCGGTTCCTTCCAGGTTGACCATATACATCGTACCTCCGATTACTCTGATGAGCAACCGGATCCGTCTCTAGTCCAACTGATGACCACCTGGCCAGGGTTTAATACGACGTAGATCAGACCAAGGAACACACCTCCCGTTAGGGGTGTGGATAGCCTGCAGGAGTGACACGCTGATGCAACACCACCCAAGTAACCCAGTACACCGTGGTTTTGGATCACTGCATCCGGATCCTCACACATTGGTGCGCCAAAGCACCACACAACTGGTTAGTCCACCAGACATGGTTCCTCAGGGTTTAGGACCATTTTACCCTAAGCAGAAACACGGTTTAGTGCACCGGTGTCTGCTCACCGATCTATGCACCGTGTTGGTTCCGTTCGGCCACAGACATTGTGCCTGGTAATGACCGTGGTGGAGACACCCATGCTCTATCATCCCAATAGCTTATCCTGATAGGACGACCAACCCTGATCAGAGTTGCGAACGTATTTAGGTTACATGGGACCAGTCCCTTGAGTCTCCCACTCAAGAGGATTGCCATGTATCCATGGCTCTCTGTTCTGTAATCAGAACACGTACTAAGGTACGTACCAATATGCATTCCTATACTATCAACCATACATAGCTAAACTATAGGTTTTTTTACGAGCTGTAGACCTTACCAATTCTAACACAATACCCACCCCCTTTGCCATTCAAGAGATTGGATGAGAGAGAATGAGAGAGATCGGATGGTCATCGGAGAGAGAGAGAGAGAGAATGAGAGAGAGATTGGATGGTCATCGATGCCCGCAGCCCCCGCCTACCTCGGTTCCTGCAGCCAACGCCGCCCTCGGTGCCCGCAGCCCCCCGCCCCCCTTTGCAAAACCCGCCGCCCTCGGTAAATCGTAAGACCCGCCCCCCTTTGCCATTCAAAGCAAGACCCAATGTCGCTCTTCATTGCAACATACCCCCACCTCCCCCCTTTGCCATTCTTTGCAAGAAATCCCAATCTGCAAGAGAGCGAGAGAGAGAGAGAGAGAGAGGAAGCTTCAAGAGAGTGAGGATCAAGAGATGGAGGTGAGCAAGAAATCCCTTTTCTCTTATTTTTTTTCTTCTTCCTGTCTCTTTCGTGTCCTTGGTCGGAGGATTTCCCCTTTTTTTTTCCTTTCTATATTTCAGGAGAATCAACAGATGGAGGTCCTATCTTCAAGAGAAAGAGAGAGAGGAGGCTGCAATAGAGAGGATCAAGAGATGGAGATGGAGATGGAGGTGAGCAGATCCCAAACTGTAAGAAATCCCAATCTGCAAAAGAGAGAGAGAGAGAGAGAGAGAGAGAGAGAGAGAGAGGAAGTTGCAAGAGAGTGAGGATCAAGAGATGGAGGTGAGCAAGAAATCCCTTTTCTCCTATTTTTTTCTTCTTCCTGTCTCTTTCGCGTCCTTGGTCGGAGGATTTCCCCTTTTTTTTTCCTTTCTATATTTCAGGAGAATCAACTGATGGAGGTCCTATCTGCAAGAGAAAGATCTATCTCTCTCTCTCTCTCTCTCTCTCTCTCTCTCTCTTTCTCTCATAGCAGGGTTTAATTATTTTCAATCCGTCGGAATTTGTAGTTTTAGATTAAGAGGTGTTTCGTTTTTTTGCCTTTTTTTTTTCTCTTTCGCTTCCCTGATATCTCTTCTTCTTTTTTCCTCTTTAGCTTCCCACCCTGATATCTCTTTTTCTTTTTTTTTTCCTCTTTAGCTTCCCTGATATGTCTTTTTTTCCCCTCTCTCTCTGTCTCTGTCTCTCTCTTATCAGGGTTTAATTATTTTCAATCCGTCGGAATTGGTAGTTTTAGATTGGGAGGTATTTTGTTTTTTTGCCTATATTGTAGATATTGTGATTAAAGCAATGAGATGAGTTTAGTGTATGCTTTCAATTAAAGGGGCAAAGTCTAAATGTGGACGGGGTTGTATTGTCAATGTGGGGATG